>OZ007563.1:74264846-75464846 GCA_963931875.1 Pollenia griseotomentosa | reverse complement strand
TTCCGAAGAACCGAGATATGATGGGAACTAGGTAGTTATACACAAATGTCACATATGGCCCGGAATTGCTTACTATTGAAATTCAGCCTGATCGGCTTAGATATGAGCAAAAAACAACGACTGCCCTTATTTTACCCTATGTTGTTGTTTTTGTTACTTTGATAAGTATATCTAGAGAATGGCAAGAGCCAAAGTTTCTAAATAAAGTACAAGCATCTTGGTTATCAACACATAATATCCGACAAAAGCTGGTCGGGACTAAGACATTATAAATTTCTGTATATTTGGAAAACGGAAAGAGCCAAAGTTTCTAAATAAGGTACAAATGTCTCGGTTGTCAATACACACATCCCGAAAAATATGGGCGGGATTGAAGAAGTTGGCGTGGCACAAAACTGATAAATTTATGTTAAAAGAACGGTATTTGTATAACTTATATTATTCGGCATAGCCGAATATAGCACTTTTATTTGTTTTGTACCAAATGCTATCTATTCTTACCGTTTGTGCGGAATATTTTCAATTTCTCTCTATTTTAAAATCAATTTTTTAATCTTAAAACTAATGAGTCATTTTAACTACTTCATCTCAATCTTGGAACGAACAACAAAAGCCGAATTTTTGGTTGTATAATTAACACTTGATACTGTTTGTCTCTAAATAAATATTTGCCCAAATGTATGTGCATCAATAATATGAGAGGCGGATGGATGGACCAATTGATATTACAAATGTTAAACCGACTATTGGTATTCAATAATTTGACTTACTCGTTTTTGTTTATTTATTTAAACAATAATTCAATTTCTTTTCTAAATGTTTTGATAAGCTACCAGTTTTGGAATAACTAAACAAATTTATGTTTATAAAATGTACAAAAAAGAAGCTGACGATGACTGCCTACGCTTTAAGTAAATTTTGAAAAGTGTTGAAAGTTTTATAATCAATATCGCCAGAGAAGCAACAAACACCAAAAAACCGTCTTAATAAATAAAGATTGAAAAAAAAAAATCGTTTGGCCAGCAACAAATTCAAGGTTTTCCTGTTCATCCATTCAGTCTCTTTTTTTTGAACCATAAAGATACTCGTACCACTATGAGTTTTTTTTTCTTCTTTAATATGAAAAACGTTATGAAAACTCAATATTTCTTGGCCATTAGCAAACTAAATACAAAAAAAAGCTGTTGAAAATAAATGATCTCCTAAATTTTCATATGATTATTTTTATTTCTCAAAGTCATCGTCATCATCATTTTCTTTTAAAATGATTGTTTTTAGTTTTTTATTTAAATATTATTATAGTGATAGTCAATAAAATGTTTATTTTATGTTTCGAAAATCAATAGATTTAATGGCCACCCATAAAGTTTTCATAATTCAAATAGAAATTTGTAAAGATTTTTTTGTTACAGTTTTTTTTTTTCAATAAAAAATTAGTCATCATTGAGATTTTATTATTCCATATTTTTGCCTCTAAATAAATTTTGTATTATCTTCACTTAAGTTTTCGAGTTTTTTTTTTTGAAATTTTAATATTTTAACAATCATAAAAATGTCATCACGAATAAATCCGTCATCAATTTATAACATATTCTTTATACATATACATATTTACACATTAAGAAGTGGCATGAAGTTGTACACATTGTTGTAGTTTAGTTTCCAAAGATTGCCAAATATTGGGAAATGATTTTGTAAAATTTTGAAAAATTGTTTTGAAATCTGTTTTTTTTTCACAGAGAAATGAATAATAAAAAACTTAAAAGGACAAAAATGTTCTTGATTTCGTAAATTAAATTCATTTAACATATCGAGGGCTTATATTTATAAAGTTCCATCTGCAAAATCAGAATTGTACAGGAGAGTGGGAGGTTGTTTAATATCAATTCACTTGAGTTAAAGAATTCTACTTTAACAAAGTAGGGCTTTAATTCAAAATATCAAATTTAAAAAAAAAATTTTTTTCATTTATACATTTACATATACAAAAATTTATTAAAAGAAAGAAAATAAAATATTATTTGGTATATTAAATTCTTTTTCGGGGAATTTACACAACTCTTTGGATTTGCCGATTAAAGAATACATATACAAAGGTGAGAAAATTGATTTAATTAATTATTTACCATATTGGCAAAAAGAAGGGGAAATATAAAGGTTTCGCTGTACGAAACATCCGTAAATTTTTTATTACAAACAGAATAAATACAAAACAACTATTGGTAGCGGAAATTTTGGTTACCTTGTGGTGAATTGGAAGGGAAAAGTGAACTTAAAATATACTAGACGTAAAATCTTCTATTAAAGTATTTTACAGATAAATTATTTGTTTATTTTTAACACATTTATTTGACTTAGATTTAGTTTTCTTTTTCCTTCCTTATTGTTTAATATGATTCAATTCTTTATTTTCAACCTTCTACATACCTTTAAACATTTACAAACTAACAAAACATACCTACATACATTCGTATAACTTATCAAAATTTAAGAGGAAGTTCCTTAAAAGAAAGTGAAATTTTAAGTTGTTCAATCAAAAGAAGACTCGCAGAAATCAGGCCTAAATTCAACGAGGAATATTCTGCAAGTTTTTTTTTTTCAAAACAAAAAATATATAAAATACAATTAACTAAAAACTTTCACTTTCAATTCCCTGTAGGAAGTCAAACACATTTTTAAGTAACTTCAAACTATTTTTGTTATAACCACATCTAGTGTATTAAGTGACTTTTTTCCTTGTTGATGACTTAGTCAATTGGTTATCTCCGCATGACTTTTTAATTGACTACTATATACTTATTTTTCAACCCATTTGTAGTTATTTAATAGTATAGTCTGTTAATAATAAATTATTTAAATTTAAAATAATTTTTGTCAAAAAAATATATGTACGTATGCATTTTTATGTATAAATAATTATTTAAGAAAATTTTGCATCAAATTGTTTTGAATGATGATGTATAATAGTGATGAAATAAATACGCAACATAATTGCTTGTACATAAACAGCTTTGTATTGCTTTAATTTTTAATTATTTTAATGTTTTTGTTTTTTTTTTTTTCATTAGACTTCATGGCATGCTTGTTTTAATTATTTTGCTTTTATTTGTGTTTTACGTGTGCCTCTATGCAATATGTTTGGTTGATATCTGCATGAGATCTAAACCAATTTGTAGTCATTTGAAAAATAGTTAATTTGTAGTTAGTGCTTTTTGCAACTGACTATTTGATTTACTACAGAATTTTTATTTGATTAATTAATACAAGTACACAAAAAAAATATATAGTATAAACATCATATTAACAATAAAATAATGTATTAAAAAATTTTGTTTCTATGACATTTTAAGACGGACCTCGTATAACAACTAAATTTAAAATTGTATTGAAATTTTTCCGTTGTATTTTTGATTTGGTTGTTATACTCAGTAAAACAGTACAATACACTTATAATCCCTTTTAACTTATAATATTGTTAATTTTTTGGTTTTTGCTATTTATTAAATTATTGCCCAATTTTCAGGATAGTAATTAAATCTAAATTAAGTTAATTTTCAGTAAAACTTAAATCGTATTTAAATAGAGATTGATTTTTTTGAATTTTATTTTAAAAGTCTTATTTAAATAAGATTAAAGTATGGTAGCACTACTAAATACAAAAAAATATCATAAAAAAGTATAATTATTTACAAGGTGGTCTCAAAAAAACAGCTGATTGTTATTGCTTTGCCTACCCTGCAGATAACGAGACTAGTCCATACATGCATGTAAAGAGTAGTCCATAAAGGAGTAGGAGTACTCCAAAACTACTCCAAATATATGGGTAAAGTAGTCCCTAAACTACTCCATGGAGTACTAAAGTGGGTTAGTTTTAAAAGTACTCCATGTCATTACAGTATGGAGTACACTAAAGCGGTTGTTTAAGCATTTTTCATTTTTAACTAATCGCCTTTTATGGCGTGCCCTGTAGTCTATTATTGCTGTTATTAAATATATTTACTTGGTATTTTTAATTTGTTTACCTTTTTTTCATAAATTTCACAAACTTTCACTTTTAAATAAACAATTAATAATGGACACCATCAGGGCTACCAATGTGTAATACTGTAAACTATAGAAAAGTATACATCATGCAGTTGTTGGCAGCACTGCATGTTAATTTCTTTTAACATGGTCCATATTACAGTAGATTGGATCATGTTGCAAGTAGTCCATTTAAGCCACAATACGTAACCCAATATTATCTGTAGGGTATTGCTGTTGTATTGTCGTGATATTGAGGCCACCTTGCTAAAATATTACAATAGAAACTTAAGTTGATATTAGCTGCGTTCGTTTACCCCAAAATTTGTACAAATTTGTACTGGATTTTACTGAAATGCGTTCGCGTACACATAAATTTGTAAAATTTTCATATTACTCACCTACTGGATTTTACTGGAAAAGTAAACGAACGCACATATTAAGTGTACCACATCGGTGAATTAAGTTTCATTTAAGTATTTAGTGAAGAAGAGAATTTTGTATTTAAAACGATTTTAAACATAAGTTTGTTTTAATATCAATCCTGAAAATTGGCCATAGGACATGCAACATAAATTTAAATTCAATTCTATACTTTTGTGTCCAATAAATTGGTTTAGGTTCCGAAAAGATAATTTGTTAAATACATTTTCTTTTATTCCACGAAATGTAGGGCTAGGTAATTCATGTGCTTAGAAAAGTTCTCTGGGAATATAGATTAAAGAGAAAATGGTGGGGAGGGTAAAGATAATGGAGAGGACAATTAAAACAGTTCTCTCTATCAGGTTTATTTTCAATCGGGATTCATTTTAATTTACTATTTATTTTGTTTTTTTTTTTATGCTTGTCTCGACTTTAATTAAAATCTACCTTTCTGCTTTCTGAGAACAGGAACCACCCCATTTTCGTTAAGCACGGACGGATATTTTGGTAGCGCAGTTCCCAGGAAGTTACTACCCTGAGTGGTGGTTCGTTACAAAAGCGAAAAACTGTTTTTGTTTTCGTTTACTTTAAAAGAAATAACTTAACGTTCTTATTATAACACAACGTCTATGTTAATCTTTTTATATTTAGTCTTATACTAGAATTGTATATTTTTGGCAAAATACTAGAGAATACCACTGTTCATCGATTCCTTGCAAAAAGGGAAAATTGAAAAATTTTGAGTTGACTCTCTCTTTAGAGAGGAACAAGTGCGATATGTTGATATAATGCTAGGAACACAACTGGGACGAACGACGAATTTTTGGCCGCGAATATTCGTCGCCAAAAATAAAACATATTTGTGTATATGAAAATACACACAATCATGGCTTTGCAATAGATTTATTTCTATTTCATACGCCTGCAAACGACGAACAAATCAGTACCGGGTGACCATGTTTGATTTTAGTTTACAGGTATTTTAGTATATAAAGTTATTTTTTTACTTAAATAATAGTTTTTTGTTATTTTATCGCATTTAAAATAATTATACAAAGTAGAAAACTATAAGAATAGTTTTCAATCGTGTTTTTGTTAGTGTTTGTGTTTTTTAATTAAATATTTTTTTATATGGTCACACTATTTCTCTCTCTTTGCACAAACAGCAAAGAACTTTTTCAATTAATAAAGCTGTTAGTCATTCGTCGTTATTGTGTTTCATACGACGAACTTACTCAGCGAATTTTTACTAAAAAATTCGTCGTGTAAGGCGAAATTCGTCATTCGTCCCAGTTGTGTTCCTAGCATAAGGTGCGTTTGTTTACTTTTCCAGTAAAATCCCGTAGGTGAGTAAATTTTGGGCAATATAAAAATTTTACTCTCAATACTGGCTCTTACACAAAAAAGTAAACGAACGGAAAAATGGCAAAAACTTGCAGGTTGATTCAAACATATGACCGCTAAAAAGCTTAGTGTTGTAAAATCTGTGTTATTTAGACTACCCAGTATATATTGTTTGTACTTGATGCATTGTAATTTAATAATTATAAATTCGTAGCAAATGTATTTATTAAATGAACTTTTTTGGAAGATTTCAGAATTGTTTAGTTTGTACATGACTTTTAATTTTGTTTACAGTTAAATACCATACGAAAATACATGAATACTTGATGTTTGATATTCGGTACCCGGATTAATATGCAGTAAGACGTATTCATATATTTATTAGGTTTACATCTCTAAAATATTAATGCAATGTTATTTATATTTAATTTAGTTTGCTTTTCAAAAATACCTAGTAGAAAACTTGTTTTTAGTTTATGCTGGACTTTTAATTCAGCTTGTGTTCTTTTAATTGTTTTTACTTACAAATTGTAGGCTTTTTCTGAGCAAATTGTATGCTTTTTGTTTGTTTACTTAATTGAATCATATATTTCTGTTTTCTACTGGATTTTGCTGGCAAAAATTTGTTCAGTAAAAATTTGCAGTCTCTTTGCTGACAACTGTCACTTTTCCCTCGCAGTAGATTCTCTCTTTTGCAAATTTATGTGTACGCGAACGCATTTCAGTAAAATCCAGTACAAATTTTTACAAATTATGGGGTAAACGAACGCAGCTATAATTTTTTACAAATTAAAGTTTCACCGATTCGAACAAATAAATAAGCAAGCACTTTTTGAACAAAAAAAAAAAAAAAAATTGGGTTGTAATAAAAACTATTTGAGGCTTTAACTAATTATTTCTTCAGTGTTGTGAAAACTCAAATAAATGTTTTACAACACTGAACAAATTATTACTATTCGTTCAATAGCGACTGAAAGAATATGAAATAAAATTGTTTTTGAATCCAAAAAGTATTCCAATACGACTGCCAGAATTAGCCCCCAGAATTTTTTTTCCATAAACTAAATGCAAAATAAATTGTTTGAATATGCAAATTTGTATAAAGGACCGATTTCAAACAAATATATATTTTGATTCCAAAATTTTTTTTTTTTTTTGAATTGAAAAATCCAAAATTATTTTTCAATATACAGTCATAGTCATAAAATATATGCATATAACTACATATGGGCATTTCCACAGAAATGTCAACCGCAGCCAAATAATTCAAAGTCTATTAAAGTATGTTATTTTATCATATTTTTATAGGGAATCTATCAACTCTTAATGACTTTAACAAATTTTACATTTATTCATAACACACTTTGAAATATTCAAATGCAAAGTCGAACAAGTGAAAAGGTTCTGTTTTGAACATTTCTATTGCACGTTTTGTTTTGCTAAATGATCTTAATCAGAAACATTATGCATTGACAATTGCTTTTTAAATCTCAGTTCATATTCAAACCATAAAGAAAAAATGAAAACGGAAGGATGCGATTGCCAGTTACGGCAAATTTTTTCTTTGATTTACCGTATATTTCGATGTAGCGTGCGACATTGAAATAGAACATTTGTTATCAGTGCGTCGAGGGTATTTAGACATTGCGTTTCAAATATTAGTAACAAACAGATATTTTTATTGCAAATTTAATTAAAAAAATTTTGCTGGAAAATAATCAGTGCTTTGTTCTTGGCACTTTTTTTAAGTTTGTAGCGTGCGACATCGAAAGTGTAAAATGCATAAATTCAAAAAATTTTTTTTCCTAAAATATCTTTATTTGCGATGGCCAACAACTACAAGCATCAAGAAAGGAAAGGAATTTTACAACATGAAAATGAATTAAAATTGTTATTGATAATCTTTCATTCTTGACCGTGGCCGGGGCTCGAACCGCGGCCGGCAGGTTCCCATGACATGTTTCGATCGCAACCACTCAATCTCCTCAGATGGATTTGGCGTTTTACACTCGCAGCCATCGACGACTGCTGACGTCAATAGTCAAACGTCAATCCTTAAACCAAATTGTATTTTAACTTTTGGTAGATCGAAATTTGCATTTTTGAATGATTATCCATTTTAATTGATTTTACATGTTTTTCCTTACTTCAGCAGTCGTCGATGGCTGCGAGTGTAAAACGGCATATCTTTCTGAGGAGATCGAGTGGTTGCGATCGAAACATGTCATGATAACTTGCCGGCCACGGTCAAAAATGAAAGATTATCAATAACAATTTTAATTAATTTTCATGTTGTAAAATTCCTTTCTTCATAAAAATAATTTAATGAAAATTAAATTTGATGAACTTAAGCCTAATTAAAAATATATAAAATATGGATTTGTATTTTTCTTTATAATTTTATAGCTTTTGTTGAGAAAATGAATATATTGAATGAATTTAAAATAATGTAGAATCATCTTACGCATGTCTAATTACATAAAAAGTAAAAACATAAACATAAAAGTATGATGTAACAAAATGTCGCATGCAACATGTAGCGTGCGACAGTGATTAAAATTAAATAAAAAATAAACTACACAATATTTTTGAATTAAATAAAAACCATTATTAAGATACATCAATGCATAATATTTTAAAATTAGTCGCATTAAAATATTTTATCAGGTTTCGCTGAAATCAGTGTTTGAACTGTTTGCCGTAAAAACAACTTATGTTTTTGTCGCATGCAAATGCCTTGGGTTTTTTTAATTTTCTTGAAAACGAACAATTGCTCAAAATCAACCTAAGCACAAATTATAGTGCTAATCAAGAGCTATAAGTTTCGCCTTTTGTCAAAATAAAATTAATGTTTTGGTCTATGTTTTTTTCACTTTTAAGGCGTACGAATGTCGCATTCGACATTGGAGAAATGCCTATATGTACATATACTGTGAGCGTCAAAATAAAATAAACAGCTTTTAGAACGAGTTCTACTCTCTTTGGCAGCGATTCCACCCATTTTAAAGTTAGCTCAGTAGACATTTTTGGCCACTCTTCCTGCAGAATTTTCTTCAGAGAGTGCTTGCCATTGGTTTTTTTTTAAATTTGTCTTTCCAAATGCTCCCAGATGTTAAGTTGAGTTGATATCAAGCGACTATTGGTCTGATCCAGCTGTTTTAGGACGTATTACAAAAGCCAACCCTATCACGCTTCACTATAGATACTGTATGTTTTCCGTTGAAATTCTTATTTCTTCCTTTTATTGCTTTCGTCAAATTTTGTAGCAACGTATTTTTCACAAATGACAGCAAGCATGAAGTCTAATCAAATTTGGCAAAGTAGAAATTCAACTTTTTATAACTAACATAACACTTTTTATATTGGAAAACATGCTGTTCACTTTATTTTGACGCTCACTGTATATTTACATAAATTCAACATTGACACCAGCTAGGAAATAAACCTCATTTTGCTACTTAAAACCTAGTAATCTGTTCACCTCCACGTACAGCTAGGATATTGGAGGATTGCATTTTATATCGGACCTGTGGTAAACTATGAACCGATCTTTACGAAATTTGACAGTGTTATTTCTATTCTTATAAAACTGTTACAAACCGAAATTTTTTGCAATAGCTTTATTCTTTACGGCTTAAGGCATACCTAAGTGTTTTTCAAACGTGGGGGATATGGGGCCCATGGCTAATTATGGACCTACCTTCACGAAATTGTGTGGTGTGTTTTCTTGTCACATAAGAAGAACTTAGGCAAAATGTTATATCTATATATGCATTCCCCCCTATTCATGCTAGTTTTTGTAATACAATTATAAATTTTTTAGGGCGGTTGTTCCACATTTTGATTCATAACTCTGATCCTACTGAACCGATGTTGATGGATTTTAATTCCAAGCTGCTTTAGAAAACTAGAAACAATTTGACACCAATATTGTTATTTTCGTTTGAGACGTTCGGAGGTGAGCGTGATATAAACAGACGGACAGTTAGATGGACATGGCTGAATCGACTTAGAACTACTTAAGGACCCAGAATATATACTTTGAAGAATATTAAAAATGTTCCACACCGAATAACTAACTATGTGTAAGTGCAGCTTATAATATTTCGCAGGATTAGTTTTGAAATCGTTAAAAAAAACATTTAAAATGCTGTTGGTAACCATGCCTTGTGCTATGGAGCATTATAGCTGAAGTAAAATCTTAATCATTTAAAACGTTAAGGTATCCTGACTGGCTTAGAGTGTCTTTTATTGGTTTAGATCTCCAATTCCGTTATATGACACAATTCCCTCAAAACATTACTGAGCCACCACCGAACCAGTTTAAACGTTTTCAGCTTTTTGCCTCGATTGATTGTAATGATGAATAAGTTTTCCCAAATGACATTTTATATTAAAAACACATTGTGGCAAAATTCTTTTGGTTTCTAAACATACTCCATTGCAAACTTTGACCGTTTTGCATAATTTTTTTCTTCAGATATATCTATTATTTTTCTTATGGCGGAGGTTTTTAATATCAGATCTGTTCAACCTCCTCCGATTTATAGATTCACTTACGTGTGTTCCAATGATTTTTTGTGTCTCTACAGCAACTTTAAATGGACTTGCTACTGGATTATATGGGATTATTTTAACAATTGAACGATCTTCCATCTTGGTTGTCACATATTTTCGAACAGTTCTTCCCGAATTTTGTAAGCTTCTTCTTTCTTTATTTCCAAATTATAGACTTTTTTTACATACACAGAAAAAATTCTCCAATTAACGCATTAATCAAAAACAAAATCAGTTTTAACAGAAAAATATTCTTCAAAATTTTCCACCATTTAAAGCATTGATCAAATATAAAATCAGTTTTAATTAAAAATTTAATCAAGTGAATTAAAAATTTAATTGATACTATTAATTGTTTAATATCACAAATTTTTTAATCGAAACCAATTTTTATTTTTTTATGTGTACTTCATATTTTTCTTTTAACAATTCTAATGCCGGTGTTCCCATTTTGGATTTCGTCACAATCTCAACTCGCTTTTTAATACATCGAAAATTTTTCAAACATCAGTTGATTAAATAAAAAAATGTTTTTTTATTTTTAGTTTGAAAAATTTGAATACATAAACAATTTAATATTAATTTTAATTTCCAAAACAACTTTAACAAATTTTAAGAGATCAAAATTTTTGGGAAAAACCAAATACTGCCAAATTATTCCAATTGAAATAAAAACTATCGAAAATTAAAAAATTTTCAAAATTTTCGAAAATATAGAAATGTTAAAACTTTCAAATCTTTTTCAGAAATTTTCGGGAATTTAAAAAAATTCTAATAATTGAATTGCCTATTTCTGATGTGCGAAAGAACTCTTCCCTTTGTACAAATACATTTAAAATAAAAACGAAATTTTTAGAATCGAAAAATTTAAAATTAAAAGAACTTTGATTTGTATATAAATTTACTTTTCATAACCTTTGTCTTATTATTTCGAAATCCTTAACAAATTGTTATTAATTTGCATTTCTAGATATAGAGTTTTAAATTATTTCTCCCTTTTAAATTCTGCATAACTCGAACATCAATTTTTATTAAAAAAAAAAAAAATTCCAAGGAATTCTTAATTTTTACAGTGAAAAAACGCTCCATAAATACCAGAATTTCTTGGCAACCCTTCTGCCAAGAAAAATGCGTGATTTCGCGGTTTATGAACTTCCATAATATTTAAATACACGCCATGAAGAGAAAAAAAAGTATAATAAAAAGTATAGAATAAATTTATGTTCTTAAACAAAACTGTGTTAAATCATTTTTCCATTTAATATTGTCGCACATACAATTCACAATTTGTTTTTTTATTACTCGTACTGTTCACATTTTTAACTAAATGAACATGTTTATATTTTTTTTCTTTTTTGCGATTTTTTTTTTTCAAGAATAGTTTTCATTTTATTATTAAGTATTCCAATAATGTCTTAAACATTTAAGATCACAAACAGCTCAATGTTTTGGAACAAACATGACTTAAGAGTCTCTTTCTTAAACAATATAATTCCCAGTCTTTTGTGCAAGCATTAAGGCATAGTTTCTAGAGATCGGCAATGAGTAATGGGGGAATAGAGGGGGGATGCGGTTAAGAATGGATGAGGCATTTGAATGTCCCCTTTAGCGTTATTAAATTGTTTTCAACACCATTGACGAGTCAGTCAATGCAGAGTCTAGCAAGCATAACAATTGGTATGCATAACTTTATGTAGTTTACAACACAGGCAATAATAATGACAGCTATAGCAATAGGTTCAGCTACGGCAGCAATACGTACATATTTTAACTCTTAGCAATAGCAATAACAAAGAAAATGAGAAAAACAGAAACATCAACAGCTACAGCTACAATTTAAATAAAATAAAGCAGAACATAAACATTATGAATATTTTGTTCATTCAACCATTCAACTTAAACAATATTAAAAATAAATTTATTTATAAACTCGTAGATCCTACAAATACAAGTTTTCATACAAAAAGTGCTAGTGCACAATCACTGGTGCTTTAAAATACAAAAGAGCTACTTAATAATCTTCAAATAAGCCAAAATGTATTGTTTGCAACAGTATGCGCCTTCTCATCACAACTGAAATGGAAACCGTGTGACAAGGGATAGTGATGTGAAAAAAGTCAATAATCGAAATTCGAATAATTTTAAAATCATTCAGCCTTATTCCGGTTGTCGTTGTCGTCATCGACAGTGTCGTTTTTTGTAGAAGAACACAGGCTGTGTGTCACTTTAATCTATTTTCATTATAAAAAAATTCCGCATATTTTTGAATTTATAATTTTTCCACAGAAATTTTTCATTAAAACGGAAATTTGAAAATTTTCTATATTTCTATATAAAAATTAATATATCGTAAGATTTATGATTTGTTACGAATATCGCTCGAAAATGTAAAATTTTTTACAAATAACGTAAAAATATAAATTTTTAATTTTAAATTGTGTACATTTCATACAAAGTCGCAAAATAGCACAGACCAACAAATTTTTAACCCATGGACCAGAGTATACTTTTCTAAAGGCTTGAGTTGAATCTGTACTCAGAATTTGATAGAAAATTTTAAATTTTTTTTTAAGGAAAATTTTAAACTTCAATGAATATCTTAGTATACTTCAAATGTCGTAAAATTTTCCAAAAACAATTTCGATTTTTTTTAAATATCGTAAAAATTTGTACGAATATCGTAAGATGTTCTAAAAAGAATTTTAAATTTTTTAAAACTTTTACAAAATTCTCTAAAGAACACTTTACGATATTCGTCAATAGTCCAAAAGTTTCTATAAATGTTTTTTACGATATTTATAAGCTAACATTTCTTATAGAACATTTTACGACATTAATAATAACAAAAAAAATTATTTAACGATATTAGTAAAAAATTGAACAATACTTTTACGATATTTTACTTTAACTAACACTTATGGTGTTTTCTTTTCTACAAAAAAATGTGACATTTTATTTAAAAAAAATACAATTTGGTGTCTGTTACTTAAAAATTTTGCTCCCGAACAGGATGAGTTTTTTAGAATAAAACAACCCACCCTTTTCGGGAGCAAAATGTTTAAGAAGCAGACACCAATTTTGATTTTTTTTAAATAAAATGTCAATGTAAAATGTAGAAAAGAAAACACCATTAAAAAATCAATAATAACACAGGCCTGCAATATTTGAAAAATGTCGAATGCCTGGAACTAAAGAATACTTTTTTAAGGGTTTAAATTGCGCAAAATCCAAATCTGTTCTTTGAATTTACCCATCACATCAGGTTTTCACGAAATATTTGCTTAAAGTTTAAGTGCGCAAAGTAATCTTTATTTACTAAACCTGATATATCGCCTAAAAGTCCTACCAATTACCCTAAAGCTAGATGTCAAACCTTTGTATTATCTTGTTCCTGATATGACGGAGAAATTTGAAGTACAGTGGTCTAATCACTGCATACGAGTGTCATGAAACTCGATACCGAATTAAATGCGCTACTTGAACCCATAGAAAAGTATACGTTAGTTCCAGGGCTTCGACTTTTGTATTATTATTGAATTTTTTATGAGTATTAACCAGGGACCGTAATAGTTAGTTATTCATTTTTTCATAAAAGTCAGATGAAAACAGTTATTTTTTGATTTAAATTTTTTTGAACAAAAATAACTGTTATTTATTGATTTTTATTTTTTCGAGCAAAAATAACAGTTATTTTTTGATTTTTATTTTTTCGAGCAAAAATAACAGTTATTTTTTGATTTTTAATTTTTTGAACAAAAATAAAAGTTATTCTTTAAAGAAATGTACGTGTAATAACAATTTAGTTGACTTTAAATATTTATTTTAATGTGCTTAAGAACTCCCAATGATGATTACACATTAAAATAAACATTTAAAGTCAACTTAATTGTTATTACACGTACATTTCTTTAAAGAATAACTTTTATTTTTGCTTAAAAAAAATAATAATCAAAAAATAACGGTTATTTTTGTTCAAAAAATTAAAAATCAAAAAATAACTGTTAATTTTGATCGAACAAATAAAAATCGAAATTTATTTTAGCATAGACAAGTTCATAAGGATCAATATGGTATACTTGAATCAGTTTTTCCACATTTACTTCTATATGCTTTTTTTGTTTTAAAATGCGAATTTAACTGTTATTTTCGGTCCCTGGTATTAACGTATTTTACGATATTTGAAAAAATTTTAAAATTTTTTATATCGTAAAATGTTTTATACCAAATTTAAGATTTTCCAAGAATATCGCTTAAAGAATTTACGATTTTTTCGAATTTTTAAGAATTATTAGAAATATCGTTAAAGTTTCTTAAATTGTTTAGATGTATCGTAAAATTTTCTAGAGACAAACTTCGTTTTTTTGATGAAAAAATTGCTTTAAATAAAATTTTTAATATTATCGAATATCGTATAATCTTCCAAAAAAAAAAAAAAAAAATATTTGGGATGTCACTATTATTGTAAAATTTTAAAGAAAATGTTGGTTTATTGCTAACATCGTAAAATGTTTAAAAGAAAATTTTAAACCTTTAACGACTGTAAAACTTTTTCAAAACTTTTGGGATGTTGTAAAAAAATCTGAAACTCTAAAAGAATTTACAATTTTCGTAAAAAAACGTGCTTGGATTCATTCAGTCATAACTTTTTTAATAAAGTTACAATATGCTTATTATACAGTTTTCATATTTCGAGTTTAGTTCTACATAGTTTTCTTTACAAAATTTTGTGTTATTTTAAGAAAATTTGTCGGTTAAAAAACCGATTATTCGAACAAACATTCAAAACTTAAGAGTGTCTTTAAGTTGTTGCTGTACTTACGAACAAAGGCATTTTATGAGGCACTTGCATGCGCGCATGCTCAGTTTACTTTATTTCTATTGTTCAATTTTGATTTTCTTTCCTTATTGTTGCAGTTGTTGCTGCCGCTGGACTGATTGTGGTGGTGGTTGTTGGTGTTGCTTTCTGCTTCATCAGGAATGTAACGTTTCAGCACGTTTTCTTTTGGAATCATTTTTAATATTTTTTATTTATTTGTAAATTTAATTCTGTCTTTTTATAGTTTTGTTATTTTGCTTATTTTTTCGTTCAAACTTTTTTAAGATATTTCTTAAAAAAATTTTTTTTTTTATTATTCCATCGGTTTCGGTTGCTGTAATTCTCTGTCTTTCTACTCCACTTCATCCACCCATTTAGCGAATAACCAACCATCCATCCATACATCCACATTTAGGAGTCGTAATACAAAATCGTTTTATTATCGCTTTGTTGTAATCACAGCAACAGTCACTGGTTAGTAAGTAGTTTTTTCTTCGATTCTGCTGTCACTGCTGCCGATTGTTGGGTTGCACAGCAGTTGAGTTGCATTTTATTATACGTTTGTTGCAGTTGCAGCTCAACGTATTGATTAGTTTCTGGAATTGTGCACAAAAAACGCGAAACTTTTTTTTATCGCTTAAACAGTAATAAAATGTTTAAGTATTTTTGTATGAATTTATTTAAAAAGGGTTGGGTTGAATTGGATTTGGCACTCTCTATGCTTTGGGAACCCGCAAACGCCGAAGACGAAGAAAAGTGTAGTAGTTGTTAGTTTCTAGCTGGAAGTTTGAAATACTATAATCTGTTTTCAAATACAAGTTAAATGCGAAATCTATTTACAGTAGATGCGATAATTGCTGCCGAGGTACTGGGGATTAGAGAGCTCACTTGAATAACTAACAACGATTAAAGTTTATTTTTTCTTGCAGATTACAGTTCACCTTTGAAAACATAAAATATTCGCTATTGGAAAAAAAGGCCTTGATTTACTTTAAGCTGGCTAATTGTATGAAATAAATTTAATCATAATTTTAAGATTAATTTTTTATGTTCAGTGTTCGTTGTGAATAAGTTGAACGTTTTTCATTTAAAGATCATTTTGGGCTGGAGATGAATTTTTTAATCTGAAACTGAAAAATTAGACAAATTTTATTTTTTTATTTCCTTTTAAATAATTCAAATTTATACGCCACTGGCTAATGATCAGGCAACTCACAAAGTGTTCTATTGTGTCATATTGGCTGTATTTGCTAAAATTTTACAAATGGGACATTCATTAAGCTATCTGTTCTACTTCGGCCTAACTGCATCCAGACGACCTGATTGCGCTGGCCTTCCATCTCGTCTTTGTCCTTGGGGGATCAAGCCTTAGGCAGTTCCAGCCCCAAAGGCTTCGTTACATTATTAGATAGTACCGACATCCTATGGAGCAGCGTTCCATAACTCGCAGACGTAAAGAAGAATGGATTTAACATGACTGTTAAAGCTACTAAATTTAGTGCCTGTGGAGAGTTAGGCGAAGATCCATACCGCGTTTTGTTTTGCCTTTCCAAATCTGCGCTTTTTCTTGGGAGGAGCCTCCCGAGTCGGGAGTCCCGACTTCTAAGGAGCCATCAAACAGCAGAACCGGTTGAATTTTTTCTGTGTTGATCTTCAATGTTTTCGTCTTAAGAAAGTTTTTTGCAGTTAGGATCGGAGTATACGCTTTTTAAAAGATTTGTTATTTTTTCGGAAACACCCTTACATCTTAATGCCACCCAAACTGCTTTGTGTGACAGGCTATCAAAGTCCAAAAATGCAAGGTAAACCGTCAAACGAAATTCAACCGATTATGCTACTACCATTCTGAGATTGTTGGCGCGTTCAACGCACGATCTTGCTGGTCGAAACGCTACCTCTTCTGGTCTTAGTTCGTCAAAAAGCGAGGCACTAAGTCTTGCGTTAAGGAAGTCAGCTTTGACTTCTTTAAATATAGTCATTTGGTGAGGTCGCCGTTTTTGGTAGCTTGTTAATTATACCTTCTTTGATGTCTGTTGGAAATTGACTATCTGATATGTGAGTGATATTCGATATTTGGCAATATTTTCAGCAACTCCGGTGCTATATTGTCCTTGTTCGATGCTTTATTGCTTTTCAAGGCTCTAATAGATTGCTCTATTTCATGAGGTTCTAGATGTAGGATGGACATATCGGTTTTTTTCAAAATGGAACAACCGATATGTTATGGAATGTGTTAATTTAGTAACATTAATATTTAAAATTTGATGTGAAGATACAAGTTAAAATATTAATTAGTTCGAAATAAAATTTATTTAATTTTTCAATATTTCGAATTAAGTAAATATTTTCTAAAGAAAATTTCACGATATTCCGAAAAATACGAGAATTCCCAATAAACCATTTTACGATATTTGTAAATATACGAGCAATTTTTATGTTTTAAAAACTTTACGTTGTACAGAAATATGGTAAATCATTTTACAGCAAATTTTTGATATGAGATTTTCTAAAAAAAAATTTACGATATTTCGAGTATCACAAAATTTTTAACAGAAAATTTAACGATATCCAATATATGCAAAAAAAAACTCTACAAAGCTTTATGATATTCTTATAAGGAATATTAAAAAGTTTTTATAAAAATAGTTTGATATTCAGTTTGTAAAATAAATTATTTTTAGAGAATGTTACGATATTCACAAGATATGAATAATATTCTATAGAAAATTGCAACGAAGTGTACAAAAAAAGTTTCTTTATTAATTTACATTACTCACAAAATGAAAACAAAAAATATTCCGTAAATATTTTTACGATATTATCAAAAGTAATTTTTGGGAATACAAAATTTTAATTTAAAAAATTTTGTTATTCGTGCTTAATTCCCAGTTTTTATTCTTGATAAAAACACTGGCGAGTGCACGGCCTAAAAAAACATATCTGGCAACATGCTTTTGCAAGTTGTTTCTTTTTTTGCATTTTGTTTCTTCTTAACCTACTTACAACTACAATTAATGTTGGAATTGTAGTGGGGAATGTAAGGAGAGATAAACTCACTGTTTATTGTTGATGTTTTTGTTTAAACTTTGATATTGTTATAAGTAGAACTGTTGCTTATGATTCTAATACGCTTAACAGTTTTATTTGGTTTAATATCTTTAGTTTTATTAAAATCTTTATGGATGTAGCTTCCTGATGATCTGGCCTAAGCAACCAGTGAAATGCGCATAGGAATAGCTTATCCCATCAACAATAAATTTCAAGTGTTTTTTTCAAGAATAAAAACTGGGAATTAAGCACGAATAACAAAATCTTTTAAATTAATATTTTTACGATATTTTCGAAATACAAATTTAATATTTTTTTATTAAAATTTTTTACGATAATCACAAAAGGAAAATGGATTTTTTTAGAAAATTTTACGATATTCACAAAATATGAAAAATGTTCTTTAAAAAATTGTTACGACGAATGTAAAAATGTTTGTACCTTTTTACAATATTGTCGAAATAGAAACGAAATATTTTTTATAGAAAATTTTACGTTAATCACAAAATAAATTTAAAAAATATTCTATAGATAATATTTTAATATTCATTTCGGAAAATCGATACTTATTTTTATAAACTTTTTCGATATTCACAAAATATGAAAAATATTATTAAGAAAATTGCAACGATGAATACAAGAAATGTCTCTATAAATTTACGATACTTACAAAATTTAAACATTCTTACGATATCAATGAAATAAAAAAAAAACATTCTAAATAAAAAAATGTTTACGATATTTACAAAAGGAATGTAAAAAGTTTTCTATCGATAATCATTTCAGAAAATTTATATACATATATTTTCGAAAATTTTACGATATTCACAAAACATAAAAAATGTTTATTAGAAAATTGTTACGATATCTACAAAGTAAAACTACAAATTTCTGTTTTAAAAATTGTTACGTTATTCACGAACCGCATACGAATTTTCTTTAGAAATCAAAACAAACAACTTTCTTTAAAATTTTTGACGATATTCTCGAAATAGAAACGTACTATTTTATATAAAAAATTTTTACGATATTCACTAAACGAATTAAAAAAATCTTCTTTAATTAATTTAATTCTTATATTCGTTCTATAAAATAAATATTTTTTGTAAATTTTTACGATATTAACAAACAAAAAAAATTCTTCCGATATTCATAAAATGAATGCGACAAATTATCTATAGAAATTTAAGGATACTCACAAAATTAAAACAAACTTTTTAATATAAAAATTGTTATCAAAACGAACATTTTTGTATGAAAAATTGTTACGATATTTACGAAATAAAAACGAAATAATTTCATTTAAAGTAAAAAAAAATTTAACGATATTCGCGAATTTCTGCATGAACAGGGTTAAAAATTTTCCATTAAAAAATATTAAAAAACTGTTTTTCAAGAAATGATTCTTTTAGGATATATAATAAAAATTGGCTTTTTTTAATTTTTAGATTTTATTCATTTACTGCCCACGTATTCCATTTCATGGATATCGTTTGACTTTTAATCTTCTCTGACCGGTAAAGGCCTTCCTTGAACATTCTAATGCGCTGCAATTTGTTTTCCCTAAAAACCATTAATAGAAATTTGTTGAACCATAAAAAAGCTGTTAAAAATTATTTTAGAAATATTATAAAAATGCATGCAATGATATTCTAACTCAGACTAACAACACAATATAAAATTTAAACATTCATATTGAAACTTCAACAGAATAGCAAATTCATAGAAAATTATTTAATCACACGCTGCTAAAAATATTTTTAGTTCGTAAATATTCTGCGAATCATGTAGTCAAATAACGCGCAACAGCACCTTTCGAAAATTAATGTTCGAAAGATACAACATGAAATCAAAACTATTTGTTACTTACAATTTGTTCTTAATTTTTCGTGTTTTTTTTCTTTTCTAAATAAATTTGAAACTTCTTTTACTTTTTTCTTTGTTTTACTTTAAGAGGCCCGCGATGGGAGAATTTTGATTTTCACAGAGACAACAATAGAAAAAAAGCTAAACTTAAAAATGCAGCGGGTGATCATTGATGAACTTGGCCTTATTGTGGTCATTGTTTAAAATACGATTGAATACAAAAATTGTTAATACAAGACACAAAAAAAAAAAAAAAATATTTATAGATTTGAAAGTATGAAATATTTTTCAATAAGCCCTGTTTAAGTGAAGATTTTTGAGTACCGAACATCAGATTCCAAACAATAATGTGTACAGAGTTCAGTTTTGTAAATGCTTTTCAATAAACAAAAAAAAATCTTAAAAAAGTGGTAGACCATAAAATAAATAAAGTTTAGAAAATATACAATTAAATAACTAGAGAATTGTAAATGGTGTTAGCCGAACTAAAAAAGAGCTACGAAGTGATTTCAGGAAAAAATCAAATTTAAAACATTAACAGGGAATTTTGAGATGTTCGAATGGTTCACAAAATTTCCAATAGAAAAATTTTGAAATAATTTTTTATAAAAAATTTCTCGATATTAGTGAATCTAGAAACTGTTTTATTGAAAATTTTACGATATTGGAGAGTTTAGGAAAATTTTCTATAGAAAATTTTTTTAATATTTGAGAATTTTTAAAAATTTTCTATTTACAATTTTGATATTCGGGAATTTTTTAAGATTTATTTTAAAAAATTGTCGATATTTGAGAATTCCTATAGAAAATTACTCTATACTCAAGAATTTTAAAAAATTCAAATTTCTCGATATTCGTATAATTTCAAAAATTTCCTGTAAAACATTTCTCGATATTCCAGAATTCTGTAAAATTTTCTATAGAAAATTTCTCGATATTCGAGGAAACTAGAAAAAATTCCATTAGAAAATTTTTTGATATTCGAGAATTTTTAAAAAAATTCCTACAGACAATTTTCGAATTTTAAAAAATTTTCTAAAAAAATAAAAATTAAAATATTCAAAAATTTCGGAAATATTTTTAATAAATTCTTAAGATATTTTTAGAAACTCTGGAAACTCTTCTTTTTTAAAACTTTTTGATATTCGAGAATTTTGGAAAATTTCCTATAAAAAATTTCTCGATATACGAGAATTTTTAATAATTTCTAGTAACGAATTTCTCGATACTCGACAATTTTGAAAAAATTTTCTGTAGAAAATTTCTTGACGCTCGTGAGTTTTACAACATTTTTCGATATTTGAGAATTTTAAAAATATTTCATAGACAATTTCTCGATATTCAAGAAATTTGCAAAACAAGAAAATTTCCTAATATTCTAAAAGTTTGGAAAAATTTCTAAATATTCGAGAATTTTGGAAAAATTTCAGGATATTTTTAGTTATTCGAATAATCTTTTTAGGCCCGTTTTCACAACTTTCTGATAGCTAAAAGTAGACTTTAACC
Organism: Pollenia griseotomentosa; assembly: GCA_963931875.1. Taxonomy (NCBI): domain Eukaryota; kingdom Metazoa; phylum Arthropoda; class Insecta; order Diptera; family Polleniidae; genus Pollenia; species Pollenia griseotomentosa. The sequence goes on along the minus strand of OZ007563.1, from coordinate 75,443,263 downwards.
GGCCTTATAAAAAGTGTTCCGTTATTAAAACTTTACTTTAACCTAAATTGAGCGATAAAGTTAATTAAGGTTCATCCTACCTGGTAGATTGAAGTAAAGTTGTAATAATGGAACGCTTTTCATACGGCCGACGAAATCCTACCTTTAGCTATCGGTAAGTTGTGAAAGCGGACCTTAAGGTAATTCACGACTTTCGGGAATATCTAAGATATTTTTTTAGAGAATTTCTTGAAATTCGAGAATTTTTGAAAATTTTTTTTGAAAATCACGAATTTTGCAAATTTTCTGTAAAAAATTGTTTGATACATATTTGAGAATTTGGTATAGAAAGTTTCTCGATATTTAAAAGATTTTTTTTTTTAAATGCACTACATATTAACATTTTTTCGATAATAAAGAATTTGGGAATTATTTTTGCAAAAAATGTCGCCATATTTTTGTTTTGTGGAAGAAATATTCTTAGTATCAAAGTATATTTTTTTATATTTAATTATTTCGAAAAACCTTCTATAAAAAAATATGACGATTTTCAGCAATTTTTAACATTTCTTTTTTACAAATATATTTAAGGATTTTGGAAAACTCTATTTTAAAATATTCTCGATATTTGAGAATTTCGGAAAATAATTTTAAGATTTAAATTCTCAAAAATTCTCAATGCATACTCGGAAATTTTGGAAAATTTTCTGTAGAAAAATTCTCAATATTCAACAGTCAGAAATTCCTCTATATAAATTTCTCAATAATCCAGAATTTCGGAAATATTATCGCTATTCAAAAATTTTGGTAAATATTTTTCTCAAAATTTTCTGAAAATTAGTTTGAGAAAATTTCTCAATATATGTAATTTTTTATAAAATTAATTGATATTTAAGAAGTTTAATAACTTTGTTAAATATCTTAATCTTTAAGATGTAACCATTATACCTCACGTAGCGTGTACTTTACCTTTACAGATTTTCATCATTAGATAGGGGTCTTTGAATTTGTTAAGTAAATAAAATTTATGTTGTGTGCTCTACTTGAAGAATCTTCAGTTTGTGGTACCATTTTTTTTCTTTTCTTTCTTTTAACACACAACCTCATATTCACATTTAACGCAAACAATTTTCAATATTTCCGGTTTTAAAGAGTAAAATGATGTCTCTGGAGGAGATGTGTCTGTCACAATTCAATAGTTTTCCATTTGTAAGAGTTGAATTTGTGGTTGTAAGTCTGTGTCCTGACTCGATGTTTTGTTTGTTTGATTTGCTACTTTGATTGATAAATGAGTTCATTATTCTCCTTTTTCGACTGCGTGTCTAATGCATTTACAAGCCAACAATAACAGCAACAGCAGCCACATCTACATCCCAAACAGCCAACAAACTTACAATCAGTTAGTTGTGCAACATTTGCAATTGTCAATACACAACAGCAGAAAGTTAAAAGGAAAAAAAAAATTAAACTTTGTTAGATCACGAAAATATTTCCAAATCATTTAGAATTTTTCCAATGGACGCAAGCAAAATTATTGCGTGGCTGAAAACCAACAGTCACACCATTTCCTAAGACTGTTGGAAGAACTTGTGGAGCAATTCTATTGCAAAAAATTGAGGAAGTAATTTTGTTAAGATTTGTGTAATATTTACTGAAAAATAGTCAATTCAATATGTCCAAAGGGCTATTTATAGTTTATTTTTATTTTTGTTCTAAAATATTTAAATACGAATATTTTTTTATGTATTTGTTTTCAATTACAAAAGCTTTAATGGGCCTTATTTTAGAGTCTTTTATTTAAGGAAATTAATTTAAATATTGGTTTGCTTTAACTTTGACCCAATTGTGGTCAATCTTGTGAAATAATACAAGCACATCAGCTGGACACATTTGACAATTAGTAAGTGCACAGTAAAATCCATTACAAACGAGAATTTGTTCATTTGTTTTCTTAAACAAATACAAATTATATAGGAAACATACAATTATACACCGATGACCAAGTTTACGGGATAATTAATAGTTTATTTTAAAAATTTATAGTCGAGGCAATTTTCGAAATTATAGTCGAGGAAGAGGCTAACAGCCGTATTCATAAAAACTTATTGATGATTAATTGACCGTTTTTAAGCAAAAATTGCTAAAGTTGTATTCATAAACGAAAAATAGTCTATTGAACCTTTAATAAACCATTCATAAAGTAAGAAAATTTATTGTTGGATTTGCCCTTCTTTAAACCAAAAATAAAATTACATTTTGATAAGTGTTTGCATTTTATGATATTATTTTTGTGAAATATGTTGAAAAATAATGACAAATATGTTTTATTTATTAATATGGATATGTTAAATACATTTTACTAATATTTTTTTATTTTAGACAACCAATTTAAAGTTATATTGATAATTATTTAAAAAAAATTTATATGATTTAAATGAATATGTTCAGGGGCAAATGCAGATATTCTCTTTCATTATTTATTAAATTATTGCAAATAGTTGTTTTTTTTTTGCTTAAAACAACAAATTATTGTTCAAAAATATAAAAAAAAAAAATTAAGTAAATAAATCATAATAATTGTGATGTTAATAAAAAGTAAACAAACTTTTTATTCGACTACTTCCTTATCGTATATTTAAAAAAGGTTCAAACAAAAGATTTTATGATAGCTTTCGGCAACATTTTGTTCAGAAACTAAAATAATATGTAGTTTTATTTGATAAGAATAATTTTGAAGGTTTACAATTAAAAAAAATTATAAACAAAATTTAAATATAGAATATCATGTAAACCGCATAGAAGTTTCGTGCATCACTAACAATAGAATGGCAGCCAAATATAAAGAAAGTTGCCATACTTAAACAGAAAATCGCTGCAAATAGTTAATAGTAAAAAAAGCTGTTATTGTACGTTTATGAATACAAATTTTTATATGAGGCTTATAAGACAAAAAGCGTTTAATAGTTATTACATACGATAAGCTTAAAATAAGAACTTTTTATGAATATGGCTGTAAGACTATAGTCCAGTTTAAAGTCGAAAGATCAGTCGGGATTAAATTCAAGTTTCTAGATGAGACTTTAGTCAAGACTATATTCGAGACTATACACAATAGTGTAGATGAGACTGTACACGAGACTATTGTCGAGTCTATAGCCAAATTTCAAGTCAAGCCTATAGTCTGGATTATAGTCCTACTTTTATTAAAGCCTGTAATTTTTTTCAAAGTCACGACTATAGTTAAGCATCGAGCCTATGAAACCTTCAATAGTTAAGGTCAAAGTTTCGAATTTGACCAAATTGTGGTAAATTTTGTGAAAAAGTAAGAGAACAAATATTATTTATTTTGATTTGTTTTCTCAAACACTTATTATTTAGAAAATATGTGATTATACACCGATGACCACGTTTGCCTTTATTCTTATATTTATATTCTAATCCCCATATTGATAAAAAAAAAATTTTGATTTATAAAAGGTTTATTGAACAAATTGCCATAGAAAATTCGTTTCATAAACCTTTTATAAACCTGAAATATTTTTTATGAATATAAGGGATTAAGTTCTTAGTCGAGGCAGCTTTTTGAATTTATAGCCGAGACAATAGTTGAGATTAAAGTCGAGTTTATAGTGTAAAATATATTTCACGTTTAAATTATAGCCAAGTTGGCAGTCAAGCCTATAGTATGTGTTTATAGTCCTGCTTTTAGGCTTTTTACACTGATCAACATCTAACATCTACCATCAAAGATGTAGAAAATATGAAACACTCTTTTACATTGCTCACATCTAACATCTACCATCAAACAAAAATTCACCATTTTTGAAAAAAAAAATGTTTTTAAAATAAAAAATGTGTTTTTCTACAAAAGTGTCAAAATTTAAAAAGAAAACACAAAAATGTTTTTGAAGTTCAATTTGTTTAAAAATTAAAAAAAAAAAAAAAATATCAAAAAAACATTGCAATAAAAGAGAAAACTTGACAAATGGTAACGCTGCTTTCAAAACCAATTTGTTTTTGTCAGTGATGCCACAATAATAAAAGAACTTATTGCCACTTTTCTAGTGATGACACTAAAATAATCGAAAGATGTAGAATGGAATAAAATGAGATGTTAAAGATGTTGGTTTTTAGCCCTATGTTTTTTTTTATGAATGTTAACATCTTTGCAAATGGTGACAAATTGATGGTATTTGTTAGATGTAGATCAGTGCAAAAAGACTATAAGAAACTCAAAGTTTTGTAATTAATGTTTTTTTAATATCATCTTTTAAAGATGTTGGTTTTTAGCCCAATGTATTTCTTATGGAAAGATGTTAACTTCTTCGCAAATTGTGGCAAATTGATGGTAGATGTTGACGATAATTAATTTTAAAATCGTGCGACCTGAGTACAGTTTTTAGTCGAGACTATATTGCCTTTTATAGTCAAGGCTTTATTTAAGACTATAGTCTGGTTAACTATCAAGAGTATAGTCCTTTTTACAGTCTAGAACATTGATCAGTTATGGGTTAAAACAATACTTAAGTTTATTATCTCGATTATTCTTATGTATAAAATAAAGATAAAAGTCCAGTTTACTTAAGTTACCCGCCAAGATTGTAGAACAATTTACAGTCGTTACTAAAATAATGTTCGGCTTTTATTCAAAATCTAAATTTATTTTTTATTCTTATATACACAGAAAAAATTAAAAATTGTCTCTAATCACTAAATTTATACCAAATTCATAGAATCAAGCAACCCATTTGTTGATTTTGCACCTATTACCAAAATGATTATATTGATTACTAAAAATTGTAAAAATTTTATATTTTGAACATTTTTAATTTTAATTAAAACAAGTTAGAGTGCTATATTCGGCTGTGCCGAATCTTTAATACCCTCCACCGACAGTTCGAATGTTTAAGGAGTAATATCTGTATGATGTCTTTTTATTATTATTATCTTAAACTCTGACGATTTGTTAATAATTATGGTTTTAGGAGACTAAACTGTTTTCCGGGAGTAGGGCATATATGGGGCCTAGGGTAAATTATGTACCGATCTTCACGAAATTTTACAGTGTCATTTCTAGTTGAATAAAACGGACTTGTGCAAAATCTTATGTCATTCCGTGCATTTTTGCATCATTTATGTTAGTTTTTGTAACAAAATTATCAAGTTTTTGAAGGTGGTGGTTCCACATTTTGATTCATAGCTCTGGTCCTACTGAACCGATTTTGCTGAAATTCAATTCCAAACTGCTTAGGATAACTACAAGCAATTTGACACCTAGTTTGTTTATTTCTTTTGAGTTTTTCGAAAGTGAGCCTGTTTTCAACAGACGGACAGACGGACAGACAGACGGACATGGCTAAATCGACTTAGAATTACTCAAGCAGCCAGAATATATATACTTTATGGGGTCTGAGATGAATAATAAAAAAGTTTCACACGGAATGACAAACTTAGTATACCCTCTTCACAACTAATTGTGGTGGAGGGTATAAAAATTATCAAAAAAGTTTGCCGTTTTAAACAATGTGTTGATTGATTTTGACAATTCCCAACAACAATTTTACAAGTTTAAATTATTTTATTTTAAACGAAAAATTTTTTTGTTATTTAATAAATATTTTAATTCAAAATTTATTTCAAAACAACTAAAATGTTAATTAAATCAAAATTATATATTTAATTTTCTTTCAACAAAAAAAAAATAATTGATTCAATTATCACATTTATTAAATTTAAATACGTTTTGAATAATTTTTTTAATTGATAAAAAACTACTAATAATTTTTTCTGTGTAAAGTCCATTTTACATTCATGATCTGTTAGCAGTCAACAATATTGTCTACTTATAGTCTATAGCTTAGTTATTTTTCTAGTCTATATATGTTTAAAATTTTCTTTAATATTTAAACATGTTTTTTCTCTGCGTGTAAATAACTGCAATGCTAATATTCGTTACTATAGTCTTATTTATTTCTAAATCTAGAAATAAGTTAATAGTCAACACTCTTGTATAGAAAAAAGAGAAAATCCAATTAAAAGTTGAGGAAATATTTCAATAATTTTTTGACGCTATATTTCAGTTTATAGTTTACAAAACTGACCGATGAATAATTAACAGTATAGTCCAGCGTTTTATCTAATTTATAGTCGCAAAAGTCCAATATGCCCAAACTAGACTTAAGTCGAGACTCAATCGAAAATATTGTCCAGTTTTGAGTTGACTTTATACTTTACAGTCTACAGTCGCTACTAAAATATAGTCCGGTATATATTAAAAATCCCAAATTTAATTTATTCTTATTTTAAAGTCTAGTTCATAATCGAGACTATAGCCCAGATTAGAGACAAAATTAGTTTTTAATCCAGACCATTGTCTAGTTACCCAGTAAAAAAATATGCTGCAAAAGAATCAGGTTTTTACTATGAAAATACAAAAAAAGAATTTACAAAGCTGCGGATGGGATGCATGATGTTACTACGGTGAAATCCCGGCTTGGAAGACAACTCTCTATTTTCTGCGTTTTGCTTTTTTTATTTATTAAAGAGTGCTTGCAAAAAAAAAACTGAATTACCGAAAAGAGCTCGTTGATCTTCGTTTAACAACTTTTGTTGTCATACGTGTGTCTGTGTATAGAATAGTTGTAAACTTTTTCGCTTTAAAATTTTCTTTGTTATCAGCACTTAAAAAGCAGCCTTTTAATATAATTTTATTAAAAAGCATTCACTGCACCATTGAAGCTCTTTTTACACCAAAAGGGTTCTTGACGGGTCATTTTGCTGTTAGGGCTTTTACGAGTAAATAGGACAATACCATACCGGACTTCTGCAGATTATGCGAAGATGCTGAGTAGCAAGAGACGATTGAGCATGTACTAAGTCACTGTCATAGGATGCAGGGTTTCAAGCGGAAATGGCTAGGAGATACATTTCACGACAAACTAGAGTGTACCGCTGGATGAAGTCAAGTCGATCTACTAGGGTTTGTCAGGGCAATAAGACGGTTGAGGGGACTATAGGGGGAGTTTTGTTATATGTAGTATCTACTAACTATCCTATAACTATCTGTCAATTCTTTTCTTCTTTACTTCTTTCTTTCTTCTTTTTCTATATTGAAGGGACTCACAATAGACCGCATTGGTCGCCGAGTGGAGGTGTGCCCTTGGGCGCATAACACTTCTTAACATCACCATACCTAAAGCTCTTTTATTGGAGCTCATTATTATGCGCTTTTTCTTATTAGAGCTTAAAAAAACACGATGTTTTTACTGGGTATAATCTTTACCGAAGTTATAGAAGTTTTCTAGTCAGGAATATTTTTAAGTTTATGATCGAGACTATAGTCCTGGGGGGCTACTCTCTATTGCGATGCAAAAGAAAATTGTAGCAAATCTAGCGATTGGTACTCCTTAATACGTTTGCGCATATGTCTTTTGCATCTTTTAATTTTTTTTCTTTTCGTAAATCATCACTTTATTTTATTTAAATTTTCCAACTTCAAATATTTTTAGACACTTTGGCATTTCATTACTGTTAATCCGAGCAATCTTTAATTTTTATTGCCACTATTGCTAAATTTTCAGAAAATTTTGCGAAAGTCATTGAGAGTACCAAGTTGGCATTTAGCTTTCGCATCGAAGTTGTTTTCGCATCGCAATAGAGAGTATACCCCCTGTTTATAGCCAAGTCTATGGGATTTTTTCTTCAGTTAATATGAATTGAACTATATTCTTCATAATAACTGAAGACAAAATCCCATAACTGCCTAGGAATTGCCTTTAGGGGGATACAATGTATGACCGACCTCCATTAGTTTTTTTGTCCCAAACATTTTCTCAAAACATTCTTGCCCTTTATCACCACCCTTTAGGAGGGCTACTAATATGCCGTTTAATGAAATTCTTAACTTTAATTCATCTTTTGTGAATAAAATCAAAATTTTTAAGCAGATTTAAATTACTTATGGCTTGTTTTATTTGGAACTTTGTTTTCTTTACATGTAGAAAAAAGCATAGCTGGATTTTGCAATTTTTTATGAATTTTTAAATAAACAAAAATTTCAAAATTTTGCTAAAAAATATTTTTTATTAAAAAAATTATGTTTTTAAAACGACTGCGTATATTAAAAAAAGTTAAACCTTACTTTAAGGTAATTTTATTGCGGAATTTTTCAATAAACTAAACGAACTTTAAGTTACGCGAACATGTGTTCTGCTGTGTTCTCCATTTTCGAAATAACGGTATATCTCAAAAACAAGAGCTAACCTAAAAAAAAAACGGTTAGTACCACTGGATTCAGCGTACCCGAATAAGGTTAAAACGCTAGGTGCCCCGCTTGTCGGGTTTTTCGACTAGCACAGTGTAATTGACCCAACTGACCGGTTTTTTGTTAAGACTAGAGTCCAGTGTTTTATACTATTTATAGTCGAAAATGAAGTTCATTATAGATCAGACTTTAGTCACGACTTTCGACTTGTCCGTCTATAGTCAAGACTTTCGAACCGTAAGTATTTAGTTAACACTTTTGACTAGTCAGTCTATATTCATAGCCATCGATTGGTGGGTCTATTGTGATGACTATAGACCAATCAGTCTAAAGTTTTAAATTAGCTAGGCAGTTTATAATAAATACTATGGACGAATCAGTCCAAAGTCGAGACCAAAGACTAATCAATTTATAGCGGTGACACTCGACAAATCAATATATAAACGAGCTATCGACCAGCTAATTTATTGCCGAGACTTTCACACATATTCAATGGTCTTGACTATCGGCCTCAAACACCCGAAAAGTTAATCTACAGTTGTAACCATCGACTGTTCTGTCTATATTCGTAACTATGTACCAGTCAGTCTTCGGTCAAAACTATCGACCACACCACCCTACATTTAAGTTTGCAGTGAAGTCCTAACAGCATTTGAGTCTTGTGTGTAAGTCTTTCATTATATTTCATTGAAACCAACAGACATATTTTTGATTCGTATAATTCCCCATAAGCTTGTTTGCTGCAATTAAGAAAAATAATATAAAAATAATAAAAATAAAAGACAGCAGCAGAGAGTTAAGTTGCTTTGTTTATTATTTTGTCCATTGTGGTCAAGATTTTTATTTATATAAATATTTTTTTTTTTATTTTTCACAAGCTTTTCATAAGTATTTTATTTTATTTTATTATTACTGAGTGAGCATTATTGTTATTATAGCCAAGTTTGTCTAGATGTGTGTTGCACTTATTGTTGTTAGTGTTTTTTGTTTAAGTCATTGTGGTTTCTTTGGCTTGTGGCAACTTGTCGAGCGCCATTTTTTTTTATTTTTATGCTTTTGAATCTTGAATGTCAACCATACGAGCTGTAATTGTAGCAGCAACAGCAATTGTTGTTAAATGTTGCTTATACATACAATATTTGTTGGTCTTATTGTTAATGTGCTTCCTTCTTTTTTTGTTTATTTGACATACACAATCCAACAAGAATTCAACATTAACTGCAGTTATTTTCTTTCCAGACTCGAAGAAAACTGCAGCCACATTTCTCCACTAAAAAAAAAACTGCAACCCATTTTATTACTGCATTTAACGGGGGACGAAGTTTCAGTTTTTTTTTTTTGTTGGACTTTTAAATAGTTCAAGCCTTAAATGTTTAAAACCTATTTTAGTTTTTTAAGTAATTTTCTTGTGGTCTATTTTTGAGTTGTTATGCATTGCGTGCCTATTGGTATGTGAGGTTAAGCTTAAAGTGTTCTTTTTTTTCTTTTAAAGACTATTTGGCTGCTGCTCCTTGTTTTGTTAGATTATGCTGTGTTTATGCTGCTGCTGCTGTTGTTCGCTGTGCAACATTGTTGCTTTGTTTTCATTCTAATCGATTGCGCTCATTGTGTATCAATCTTGGGTGCACTTAAAAAATATTTTCTTTTACTTCAACTTCAACTTCTTGCGTTTGTTGCAATTTATATTTTCTATTCTATTTAAAAGAACAGAAAAAAACATAAGTTGTAAAAAATGAGGCAGGAAGAGGGCGTAACGAGCTTATTTGGAAATGTTACTGTCAATGTTTTCTATTTAACAATGGCATGCTCGCAAAATAAAAAAAAAAAAACAGCACAATGCCTTCTTCTAAAAAGACTTTATTAGATTTGCTTGTCGTTTTTTTTTAAAACGAGAACTTTTGAAGAACAACTTATTTGGCAAGAAAAAATATTTATTGTTTTCTTTATTAAAAATAATGTAAGGAAGAAAAATAGGGACATAAAAGAAAGGTTGGGGAGTTCATTAACTTGTAAAATAATACGAATTCAAATTTAATATACAATTTTTTTATAAGTCTTAACTCAAGCTACGGTCAGACTTATCAAATATTTGACGAAAAAAACTGGACCAACAACCAAACTAAAAAATCATTTCGCTTAATATCAATATTTATTTTGATTAAAATACCACATCTTACAAAAAACTATTTTTTGCTATGTCTAGTAGTATAATTAGTTTATTTTGTAATATTAAGACCATTTTAAATCTCACTAACTATTAACAAAAGTAGGGGTTACGCTTATTTGATCAAATATTTAATAAGTGTGACCGTAGCTTCAGAACTATATATGGCAATATTAAATAAACTATGTATTATAGAGAAATTAGAACAACAATTACACGTCGTTAGACAGAAGTATGGTCGTTCGACTGATGCATTATCAAATATAGCCTGTACTATTGTCGGTAGAATAAAGTCTATAGGCACTACTATGGACTTCACTTTTCAGTCGAAAATAAACTAAACTGCTGTCTTGATAATTCACTGGCTTAGAGTATCGCCACTATCGTTTTAAAGTTTCTTGTAACGCCTTTAAACGGAAAATTAATATCTTTAAAGCCTGTCTATGTTCTTGTACTAGACAAGATGCACGAATCATGGCTAGACGATAGATTTTATAGGTTTATCTATAGAGTCGACTAAAAACTAGAACCTCGACTTTGGACTAGCCTACACACAGAAAAAAATCAAGTTAAAAACTTAGAAAACAAGGTTGATTTAAAATTTTTCGGTGGTGATTTTGCTTCATGCGTTTTTTCATGTTTATTCAACCTGATTTTACAATAACTTGCAAACAACATTTTTTTCTTTTAAAAAAAACTATAATTCATGTTAATTTAACATTGCAGTAAAGTTAGAGCAAAATGTAATTTATATTGAAATAACAATCCGAATCACGTTGAATGAAAGTTATTTAAAGTTGAAACAACGTGAATTTCATGTAGAATCAAATTGGTTTGAGTGTGACGTAACAGTGTGAAGAAGCTTCAGAGACAACATATGCATTTATTTAAGAATAATTCAAAACACTTATACCATGTTCACACGGACAGCAATATTCGTGTTTCGCTCTCCCATTCCTGTTTCGCGCCCCAAACATAATCTAAACAACATGTTTTGCCATACAAAATTTTGAGAGCGAAATAGGTCTTTCATATTGAAACAGGCTGCGAAACAGGAAAAATGTACTATCATCTCCAATTTTGATAACAATTATCGTTAGTTTATCTGAACTAGCTCTCAAAAGAAATAAAAAAAAAAAAAAAAAATTAAATTGATGTAAAATAAAATAAAGTGATACACAGAAAAAAATAAAAATTGATTTCAATTAAAAAATTTGTGATATTAATTAAAAAATTAATTAAATTTGCACCAGTAAACAAATTAATAGTATCAATTAAACCAGTAAATAGTATTAATTAAAATTCACTTGATTAAATGTTTAATTCACTTGATTAAGTTTTTAATTAAAACTGATTATATTTTTGATTAATGCTTTAATTGGTGAAAAATTTTGGAAAATTTTTTCTGTGTAATTATAAAAAAATAATATTAATAAAATTATTAAATAAGATATTTTTAATTTTTACATACATTTTAATGTGTTTTAAATAAAATCACACAAACAACACAAAAAAAATGTCAAAATGAAACAAGAATGAATCGTATGAACAGCATGTTTGGCAATCTGTTTTCAGAGAGCGAAACGAATGGTTTATATCGTCGTATGAACATAGCATTACCCCTGTAACACATGTTTCACTTATTCATCAGCATCAGCAGAAAGGCCCGATATGGTTTTCGTCATCATTCTACTTTGAAAACTTGATGTACTATTTAACTAAATAATTTTAATTAAAAGAATACGGGAATTGTCTTCTTTTTATAACATATTTTTAACATGAAAATAAAAAAATGTACAGATTCAATATTGAACAATGTTATTTTAACAGTGAATAATATTAAATAAACGTAATTTAAGATTATTTTAATATTTTTCATTTAAAATTAATATGAAATAATAATAAATTCAAATAAAAAGCATAGTTTTGCAGAAATTTATTATGATTAGGGCAACCAAAAAAAAGCAAATGCTTATTTTTTGGTTTACAAGATAGAAACATTTTGATTGAATACAAATTCCGATCATAAAAAACAAAGAAAATGAGCTATATTTGTTAGGGCTTTTTTTGCTTATTTTGGCAATATCGACTTTTTTTTAGTTATTTTTGCGATATCGGCTTTTTTTTACTTATTTTGTCATTTTAAGATAATTTTTCATTTTTTTCATGCGAAAAAAACTCATTTAATAATATTTTGCAAAAATCGTGATTATTATTTATTTTTATGTGCAACTTTTCTTATAAATACTAAAAAATCAACCATTTCTGTGCTGTAACAACTCTGGTTAAAAAAATCGTTCAACGTTATGGTAATATTTTGTGCTTCACTTGAACAATATCATCCCAAAAACCTATATTATCTCTGTATGTTATTATAGCTACACTTAAGAGTGGAGAGGGTATTATGCATTTGTGCTGATGTGAGAAACACCTTAAAATATTGGTCCTAAAGTATACCGATCAACTTAAATCACTTTCTGAGTCGATCTAATGATGTCCGCTGTCCATGTAACCTCGTGTGCAAAGTACAGGTCGCAATTTTAAAGATAATTTAATGAAATTTGGTACGTGGGTTCTAATTAGCACAATGGCGAATTGGTCCATAATTTAATATAGCCCCCATACAAGCTGCTATCCGGAAGAGGGTCTTTGTGCCCACTATCAAACCAATTAAAATACAATTTAAGACATATGTAGATATCTCCATATTTATATGGACACGTAAGGTATGCATTTTTTAAAAAATAGGACCACGAGGGGAGATATGGTCAATTTCTGCCCATCAGTAACTATTTAACCGATTTTAATGAAATTAAAAACATAGATAGATCTCTATTTAGCCATACACTCTCGAAACTTGTTTTTAAATACTGTGGTGTTGGGTATCATACGGTCGGGCTTGACCGACTATACTTTCTTACTTGATTTTTATGCAACTCTGTCTTAGCGGTACTGTAACGTACTTTTTATAGTGTTGTGTATAATTTTTATGTGTTTATGTTTTTAGTATTAAGCCTTTTAATCAACTTATTTTATTATTTGCTTGTTTAAGTTCTTTTCTCTCAAAAATTCCATAACTGTATTCTTACGATCAAATTCCTCAGTCTGTAACGTATTTTACCATCATACTTTGTAACGTCTTATTTCTTTTTAAATATAGTTTTTGTATAAAGTAACGTCTGTTAGTTCCCCTTCACTCTGTTTTTGGTATAGTAACGTCTTATTTTTTGTTTTTTTTAATATAGTTTTAGCTATTAAGAATTTCTCTGTATATCAAATATTGTTAATTTCTACAAATTTTGGGGTTTTACACGAAGTTGTTACAAAATTGGGAACAAAAAAACTTTCATTGGTTTTCTAAGTGAACATAGTTAAGGACCGTAAGAAAAATGTCCCGTGTTCCAGGAGATATAGGAGACAAAGTTAATTCAAAAATTAAATCAGTTTCAATAAATAATAAAGGATTTTCGGTATTAAAAGATATTGGGGATATTTTGGGAGGCAAGCGAATTATGAGTCCAATCGTATAAAATTTACTTCAGAGCAAATACTCAATTTTAAATATGCTCCCTTAACATCTGTAGACGTAGGAAGAACTTTTTCTATGTACAAGAACTTGCTGACTCCAAACAGATATAGTTTTCTTTTCGAAAATTTGTTGCATCAACTTCTAATTTACTATAACAACATATTAAACGAATTAAGTGTAAAATAAACAATTTTGAAATTGCTTTTTTTTTAATTTTAACAGCTTATTTTCATGTTTTAAACGCTTTTTTAAGAGCTTAAAACTGTTTTTTAGTGCTTTTTTTTGGTTGCCCTAATTATGATTCTCAATCAACATTTCGCCATGTTTATTTTGCATTGGTATTTTTTCTGTGTGTAGAACAGCCGACTAAATTCCGAATCATGTAGGCTGTGGGAGCTAATCTCGAATTAAAATAACAATTGATTTTTGACAAGAATAGAAAAATTGGATAATTTTTAAGAGTTCTTGTGTACTGTATGCATAGTGTACTGTATGCATTTATTACAAATTTCCAAGTATTCAATAATAACCTGCAAAAAGAAAAAAAAAAATATATTACAAAATAAAAAATCTATACGAGTTTGACATTAAATTAGACTACAGTATCGACCACAGATTTATAAATCGAATATTTCTAATAGTTGCTATTTAAAAAAAAATCCGGTTTTCGGCTAAGGATTTTAAGAATAACCGGTTAACCGGTTTCAGTTCGAATATGAAAAACACAATAACCAAATAATTTTTTGAAATAAAAAGCTTATTTGAAAACAATTCACAAAGGTAAGGAACCAACAAAATACATAGATGTATTTATATCAATTAGAAGTTTTGAAGAACTATAATTTAAAAAAATTATTGGAATTTAATATATTTTTTATTAGAGATATTCTCCCAGTGTCATTTTTAATCAAAAAGTTTTTATTTGTGGTAGTAGACTTCAACCATATTTTCAAAAAAAAAAAAATTACAAACAAAACCTCTTGTTAGCCAGGATTATATTTTTGAAATGTTTTTTTTTTTTTGCATTAAAGAAACGAATCGTAATATGAACATCCATTTGTCGACCACAATATAAAACGTTCCAAGAATTTATTTGATTTCTTCAATTTTGCTTTTTAGTTCTTCGTGTTTTAATAAATAAAACTCGTGAATTTTTCCCATATCGTTGATTCCGCCGGAATGTTTAAGTTCTTAGCATGAAGATATGGTAGAACTTCTTAGAGCCATTATTACAACTTGCCGATAGTTAGAGGGAGGATTTTGTACTACGCATAAAAGGTTTCACTATTACAACTTTACTTTAAACTAAAGTGAGCAATATGTTAAAGGCATGTTAATCCTTTCGGGTAGGTTAAAGTTGAAATAATAAATAACTTGTTATATGTCCGACAAAATCCTACCTTTAATTAAACGCAAGTTGTGATAATGGCCCTTTGGATTCGGCTTCCTTTTTGGCAGCGTACTTTGGTAGTGTATTATTGTATTTTCTCTTACGAACTACTTGGAACGGAGTCAAGTTTTATTTGGCGCACATTTATCACAATCTTGTGGACTAGTTGAAGGTAATTAGTAAGTCGAAACGTGAGAGAACCATTACAACTTAACATTTCAGGGCTCTTTAAGAACCTTTGTCTTTTAAATCCCGTTCGAAATATCTCCAGAGGTGACATCTGTATAAAAATATATATAATATTTAGAATACTCTTACACAAATTGCTATTTACCTTTTTAACTAAACATTTTTTTGTAGTATTTTGACTGGTTTTAAGTTGGTTTATAAGAACACATGCTTTTATAAGCAATTTGTATTAGAGTTTCTACGCGGGAAAGAATTCCCGGGAATCCCGGGACATTTTTTTTAAATTAATCCCGGGAAATTTGTTCCGGGAATTTTCGGGAAATTCAAATTATATTTTTTTAAATTTTAATTTGTTAGCATCGTTAAAATCAAAAACGAGCATACAAATATATTCTATACTAAAGCTACTAAGAACTACCTACAAATCGAACTATTTTTCCTACGCCAATAAATTAACGGTCTTTTTAATTGCCGATGAAATGTCTAAAAAGCTTATTGAAGTAGAAAATGAAAATGTACACGATACACCATCACCAACACCAGAACCACCCACAAATTCAAAAAAAAAATTAATGTAAAGAAAATACAAAAGCCTAAAAAAATCTTAAAAAAAGAATTTGACGTCTATGAAGTCACGGGTAACAGGCCAACACATTTATAATCTTTGTATGATGCGCTTCTTACTATAAAACCAACGTCTGTAGAAGGCGAGAGCAAGTTTTCGGCAGTAGTCAATATACATATCAACAAGGATTAGAAATAGAATCTCTGTACCTCAATTCTGTAACTTTTTTATTTTAACTACCGATATCGTTAAGTAACGAAAAATCTCGGTCACCTTAACAAATTTGTTATTCTCTATATTAAGTGAACAAATGTATTCGATAAGAAAAAATAACGACAAATATCGGTGAAAATGTAAGAACGTAAAATTTAAAATTTTTAAAATTAATAAAAAATATAAAATAAATTTGCTTGTAAAAAATTTATTTTAACAAAACATGAATGAAAAAGTGTAAATATTGATTATATTTCTAAAAAAATATGTTGGTTTAAAATCTTTTTATACATAGGGAAAAAGTTCGAGGTCCTTCACCACTCTAGCACAACATTCTGCTCTTACTTTTTATACCCACACTACTGTATATTTTGTGTTTGTGAAAATGTGTGTAACACATTTAAATATAGATTCTAAACCCACCTTTTAGTATAACGATTGACTCAAAATCAATTTCAGAATCCATCTAACGAGGTCCGTCCTTCTATCAGTCTAACTGGTTGTCTGTCCAAGATAACTTTGTGCGCAAATTTGGCACATATGATTTTATTGCCACAAGGTCGAAGCCTTTTAAAAAGCGGAGAAGCGGTTATTAATTTTTCATAGCCCACATGCAAACTTCTTTCCGGAATAGGGTTTTTTGCCCATTAACCATCTTGTTTTATAGACATTTTGGTTTAATTAGGTCCAAAAATATTTTGTAGCAACCTACATAAATCAGCAATATTAGAATCCGTCCATATTTGACCACAGCTCCCATACGAATACACTTAAAATAAGTTACCTTAATAATAGCTTCTATGTTATCTCATAGTAGTTATATTTAGTAGTAGATATTTAGATAATATTTGGCACAAAAATCTCTTATGTGAATCTTAACCTCACAACATACTCTTTTTGCGGACACATGATCGCCCAAATACTGTTATGTAGGGTCGGGCTTTATCGACTATACTTTTTTCCTTTTTTTGTGTAAAAAATTGGCTTCTTTACTTTATATTTTTAATCTTTCAACAGTATATTTATTATCGTTATTATTTAACAAGAACTTTTTTTGTATTGTTAGCTACCGACATTGTTTGCCGATAAAAATTGTTAAAACGACAATTTTTTGTCGTTAAAAAGTTACAGAATTTCAGTACTGATCAGCTTTTAAATGCTTTAATAATACTAAAAAAAATTTCTGCAAAGAAAATTAATTCTACCAATTAATAATAACTACTAAATATTAATAAGTTGTAGTAATTCGTGATCTCCAAAAAAAAAAAACATATAATATGCATGTATATATGAATGTAACAATTTATTTGGTTTTCAGTGGAATTAATAAATTTTTTTAGACTCTTGTATATGTGTACACAGAAAAAATTAAAAATTGCCTCTAATCATGAAATTTATACCAAATTAATAGAATCAAGCAACCCATTTGTTGATTTTGCACCTATTACCAAAATGATTATATTGATTACTAAAAATTGAAAAAATTTTATATTTTGAAATTTTTTTTTTAATAAATGATATTTTTAGTTTTAAATAAAAAAATTATCAAAAAACTTTGCCGTTTCAAACAAGGTTTTGATTGATTTTGACAATTCCAACAACAATTTCACAAGTTTAAATTATTTTATTTTAAACCAAATTTTTTTTTGTTATTTAATTATTTTTTTAACTCAAAATTTATTTCAAAACAACTGAAATGTTAATTAAATCAAAATTATATTTTTAGTTTTCTTTCAACAAAAAAAGTAATTGATTCTATTATCACATTCATTAAATTTAAATACTTTTAAAATAATTTTTTTAATTGATAAAAAACTACTAATAATTTTTTCTGTGTATATTCTTTTAAAAAGTAAAAACTTTTGTCTTGAACTCATTTAATGAAATCATTGTTTAATTCAAAGAATCCCGGGATTCCCGGGAATAAGATATTTTTTGTTTCGTTTCCCGGGAATAGTAAAATAGAAAAGTCCGGGAAATTAGAAAACCCTAAATTTGTGTTCCCATGCTTCATAATGTTTTTTGTCTTTTGCTATATTTTGTTTAGACTTTCTTCATAAGAAGTTTAAGTTTGCCCAATATTACAAATAGACGAAAACTTAAATTACGGGTACATTTACAACAAAATTAAGGAAATCGTGTAAAAATTACACATTATTAAAATAACGGGTTTATCATTATAAATCTCGTTCAAAACTCGGTAAGTAACGAGTAACCTCTGGTTAAATATGCAAAACTCTCTATATGGCTTGGCATTTCAGTTTAAAAACTGTTTTAATCGATTTTCTCAGAATTTGTTTAAATTTGTGATATTAATTAAAAAGTTTATTAAATTTGCGCCAATAATCAAATTAATAGCATGAATTAAATATTTTTTTTTATATTAACAACATTTTTTGCAGTAATCTTATTGATATACATAAGTAAACGTTTAATTCACTTGATTGATTTTTTAATTAAAACTGATTTTATTTTTTATTAAAAAATAAGGGAGAATTTTTTCTGTATTAGTAGTTTTTTATCAATTAAAAAGATTATTTAAAAAGTATTTAAATTTAATTAATGTGGTAATTGTATCAATTATTTTTTTTGGTTCAAAGAAAACTAAAATATAATTTCGATTTAATTAACATTTTATTTGTTTTGAAATAAATTTTGAACTAAAATATTTATTAAATAACAAAAAATTATTTCGTTCAAAATAAAATAATTTAAAGTTGTGAAATTGTTGTTGAAAATTGTCGAAATCAATCAACACATTGCTTGAACCGGCAAAGTTTTTTGATCATTTTTTTAATTATAATTAAAAATATCATTTAGTAATCAATATAATCATTTTGGCAATAGGTGCAAAATCAACAAATGGGTTGCTTGATTCTATGAATTGTTGATTAGAGAAAATTTTAAATTTTTTCTGTGCATGTAAGAGCTATCTTTAAAGTTGTCCGAATATTAAAAAGTACGTAATAAGATATCAAAATACAATACTTTCTTTGTTTTCTCTGATTGTCATTTTTACACACTACTGCCTTATAACTAAGCATGGCATTATGGTCTCGACTACTAACTGAACTGTGTTTTAAAAAATAACTTTGATTACACGCAAAGAAAAAACATTTTTCAATATGGTCACCTCCAACAACAATATTTTTAACGAACATTTTGAACAATATTATGTTTAATGTAAACATTTTATTGTCACCGCAACCATACTATGGTTGAATAAGTCCTCCATCAAGAAGCCACAGCCATATTACTGTGTCCTCTGAACATGTTACGGTTTGGACTCGCTTGACCCAAATTAGTGATTTTATTAATAAACAACAAACTTCAATAGATTATGTATATTCATTCTAGAGGGTGACCGGCACAACTTTATTTTTTGTACATTAGCACATTATTTAGCGTACGGCTCACTCACCCAGAAACGATATCAGTTTTTTAGTGTTTGTGTATTTATACACAACCATAAATATCTTTTATAACTATTTTTAAGAAAGTAACGAACATTATATAGTGTTCTGTTCTTCGTTATAAAACAGAAAAACTGTAGTGGTTCTGTAAACATACATTACACAGAAAAACTTATTTCTAATCACTAAATTCATCGAATCAAACGCACAATTTGTTATTTTGCACTAATAACCATAATTATTATATTGATAACTAAAACTTGAAAACTGTTAATTTGTTTCAATAAATGATATTTTTAATTTTAATAAAAAAAAATTACTGACACTTTGCGATTGTTTGAAATGAAATGATTTAATTAAATATAGCTCAGGTTTGGGCAATTCCCAACAACAATTCAACAAGTTTAAATTATTTTATTTACAGCAAAACAATCAATTAAGATTTTTTGTTATTAAATTTTTATTTGAAATATTAATTTAAACAACTAAAATGTTGATTCAATTATCACATTAAATTAATTGAAATACTTTTTCAATTGATAAAACACTAATGAAATTTTTTTCTGCGTATATTTTAAGGTTCAGTAGTGTTTATTTTTTACTTCGATAAAGGAATAAGCAAACAAAAAATCTTTTGAATAAAAAACAGAACGAAATATAATATTCTCATCTTTTTGTTGAGTTGGATAAGTACACTATTATTTTTGCGTTCGATGATTACAAAGAGAGAAACGTTTTTTTTAATGATTAACTACACAAACTATATAAGCGTTTGAATGTAAAATGGCATAAACTGTTTTCAAAGTTTTTCTTGTAGTCGGGATTGTAAGAAAAGATAAACTCACTGTTTATTATTGTTGTTTTTGTTTAAGCTTTGATATTGTTACAAGTAAAACTGGTGTTTATAATTCTTATTCGCTTAACAGTTTTATTTGTACAATATCTTTAGTTTTTCTAAAATCTTTGCATGAAGTTTCCTGATGATCTGGCCTAAGCAACCAGTGAAATGCGCATAGGAATAGCTTATCCCATCAACAATAAATTGCATTTATCAATAGTATGAAATGGGAATTAAGCACATTTAAAATAAACTGTTTTACTTTAGACACACACGGAAAAAATAAAAATTGATTTCAATTTAAAAATTTGTGATATTAATCAAAAAAATTAATTCATTTTGCACTAGCAAACAAATTCACAGTATCAATTAAACGTTTAGTTCACTTGATTAAACGTTTCACAGAAAAAATTCTCCAACATTTTTCCCCAATTAAAGCATTAATCAAAAATAAAATCAGGTTTAATTAAAAATTTAATCAAGTGAATTAAACGTTTAATCAAGTCAATTAAACGTTTAATTAATACTATTAACTGGTTTAATTGATACTATTGATTTGTTTACTGGTGCACATTTAATTTTTTTAATTAATATCACAAAATTTTTAATTGAAATCAATTTTTATTTTTTTTCTGTGTTAATTCACTCGATAACATTTTTAATAAAAACTGATTTTATTTTTGATTAAATTTTGAAGAATTTTTAGTGTGCACTACTTTTGTTATGGCCATTTTCTCATTAGGCGATTATCTTTTTTCCCAACCAAAAAACTGCACATTAAAGAAATTTGGTTTTCTCAATGTCTCATTTGCTTATATTCTGTCGCAAAACTAACCAGCACTCATCTGCCAATTATTTATTTTTCTTTTATTTGACGTACAGATAAATTCAATCAGCTGACTCCCAACTTTTACATGTATTTTGAGTGGTGTTGCCAACTCAAACCAATATTTTTTGTCGGTATATTGAGAAACCCAAAATCGTTAACGGACAGTTTATCGTTATAATAAATTTATGTTGACATTAAGTAACAGACAGTTTGTCGATACATTGAGAAAATGGCCACTAGAGTTTTTATCCCATTTAAATTTAAGTAAATGTCTGTTTTATTTTTAGAATTATTAATTATAATCGTTCCTTGCAGGAGATTAAAAAAATTTATTTAAATTTTTCACATAATGCTAATTGGGTTTAAGACATTTTTTTTTTTTTTTGTTCAAGAATTTTACAAATATTTTGTTAAACGCCACAGGAATAATAATTAAACATTGTTAAATGAAGTAACTTTATGTGTCTGGATTACAACAATAGTTAAAATAAATGATGGCTACAAAAATGACCATAAATCTTTAAATAATTTATCATTCACTCTCACTTACTCAGTCACTTTTTCATTCACATTTCTGGCATCAATTAACAGTTTCATTAAAAAAAAAGAATGGAAAAAAGTTAGATTTTTAGCTCAATAAAAAAACCCCCGTTTAAAAGTTTTTAAGTAAAGATGGGTAACTAGCTCAATCAAAATATTAATTCTTTTGTTTTCCTCACTTTATTCACTTAATAAATCTGAAAGTGGACAGACAGACAGACAGACCGAAATTTATAATTTCCATTGTTCCTAAATAAAATAAAATTGATCTTCACGCTGAACTTAAATTTTTTTCTCTTTGATTAGTTTCAATTGGTTTATGGGTAATAAATAATTTAAATTGTTTTGCTCTTGGTTTGAGTGCGAGCGTGTCTGTGTTTGTTTGTGCATTTTTGTATCTAAATACATAAATTAATAAAAGTACCACCACAACCGGCACTTCGATACTTTCTTCTCTAGCAACTTGTGCGTTTGTATTTTCGTTTAAATTATCATTCATTATTATTATGATTTTTTTTTTTTTTTTGATTCGTATGGGTTTCTTCTTTGGTTTTCTTGTTTATTATTAATTCCATTCTATTTCGTATTGTTCATCTTTTTTATTAATACTATTTCCACATTATTTTCGGATCTGTGTAATAAAACCATTTAAAATGATTTATATTGTAAAAATGAAGAAAACGACAAAAAAAAATGGGAGCATCAATTAAATTTGATTTTATGGCAAAAAAAAAAAAAAAAAAATAAACAAAAATACACAGACCTTAACAACGTCATCAAAAGTGACATTCTAATGGTTTTTATTGATTGTTTTTGGTAATTTTAGATGTTAAATTTTCAATAATTTTTTAAAGAAAATTTTAAAATTATGCTAATTAATGTTTTATTTACAGTTTAAATTGATTTTTATAGCGATTACGGAAATTTATGGGGCAGTTTTTATTGTTTTGGGTAATTTGAGGTTAGACTGACTACATTCATTAAAAAAGGGGGAATTTTTTAAATTTAGTAAGTTTACTATGGTGGTCCAACCATAATGCACGATGTTAATTGTGAGTCACATCTTAACGTCAAGTTTTTAGCCCAACTTAATTTGACATTTCTTTGCTTCAGTGTTTGAGAGATTCAACCATGGAAAGGTACGCCTTTTACGAAAGTGGGCCCTCAAATGAAAATGCATTTCGTAAACTTCGTTAGTTTTTGGTCAGCATTATCAAGCAAATGTGTTCACAATAGGGAGAAGTTTGCGCAAGTTTCAGCCAACTGGGTCTGCAGGAAATGTGAAAACACCTGTGTATGCTCGCCCAGTTCGTTCTTAGCTGGCAGCGTCATCTACGAAAATGAGGTCGCCCAAGCAGTTACAGTGAATGGTGTTCGCTATCGGGAGATGATAACGAACTTCTTGCGACCAGAAATTAAGGATATGCACCTGGACGATATGTAGTTCCAACAGGATGACACTACTTGCCACACATCCATCGAAACAATGGCTCTTTTGCATAAAAAGTGTACGTTAATAAACCAAGAACAATTCAAGAGCAAAACAATGAGGCAATTCATTAACAACATTGAACCTCAATTATGCCACAGAGTCATTAAAAATATTTGGACATTGGTTGGAGGTATGACACCAAAGCCGTGGCGAGCATTTGGCCGACATTTTGTTTCACACATGATTGTCGTAGATCCTGCCTAAGTAATAAAAAATATTAAGATAACTCTCTGAAAACTTTTTGTTTTATTTACAATTAACATCGTGCGTTTTGGTTGGACCCTTATAAGCCAATGTTCGAAAATAAATATTAAATATCGCTCCTTAGTATTCGGTTCGGTAGTTTTGTGGAAAACAAAAACGCTTAAGTGTTTGTGTAGTAAATCAATAAAAAATAACGTTTCCCAGTTTTACTGTTTTTATCCAGCTCAACAAAAGATGAGAACATTTAATTCCGTTCGGTTGTTTAAAAAGAAAACCACACAAACTTTATTGTGTTCGGTTTAGCTCATTAATGTTCGTTCGTTTCTGTTGTGCTTAGCGGCGCTCTTTTGGCTGGTAAAAAAGACCAAACAAAATACACATACGAAAAAAAAAAACAAAAAGCCAGCAAAATAATTTTACACAAACAAAACATATACACAATACACACACAAGCTGTTCGTGGTGCGGTCGTTGCTAAAATTTTTTGTTTGTTTCTTTATCAATGTAAAAAACGAAACATTATAGAACATTAAAATATACAGTACCACAACAATTTTTCTGTTTTTTAACAAAGAACAGAACACTATATAATGTTCGGCTCTTTCTTGAAAATAGTTACGAACGGTATTAAGGGTTGTGTTCGTTTACACAAACACTAAAAATATAGATATCGTTCCTGGGTGTGTGTCTTGAACGCTAAATAATGTTCTATTTATTTTCGAACACTGTTATAAATAAATGTTTGTGTGTGTTGTTCTTGTAAGGAGTGTGTGTTGTTCTACCAAAAAGGTTTCTTGTTAATTTTTGTTAATAGATGGGCTTTAAAGCTTCCTTATGCACATATTGGTTGGCTCGTTTAACTCTCTCGTATAAAGAACGAAAATTGGATTTTGTTTATATTTCAATTGTTTTAATCAGCGTTGCCGTTGTGACTTTTTTTAATTTATCCCTTTGTATCATTTGAACAAAATTTATGACACTTTTTGAACCTTTTTTTTAAATAACTGTAAGTTTTCGTATTCCTTGTGAGTTTTGTGAACCTACAAATAAAAATTGGTAGCATGTCATAACGTCTAGTGTCGTAGTGTCCACGGACACTATTTACAAACATACTTAAAATAGAAACTTGTGCGTCCATGCTTTCCTCTCTCAATTGTTCGAATCGGAGCTGGAAGAATGGACTCCAAGTGAAGAATTAATATAATAATATAGAATAAGTATTTCTGAAAAGTGCCAGAGGTTTTTATAAAAGTAACTTCTTTTTTTTATAATCAGGGGTGTGCTGGAAATCGAAAACGTAAAACGCAAGAATTTGGAAGTTGTGTTTAATACACTCTTAATCTAATTTTTATAATTTTTCTTATAAAATTCTGTTAAATAGATAAATATTTGTATAATATGTTTCATAAAATTCTTGTATTACAGAAATCTTAATTAAAAATGACTTTTAAATTTCTTGCGTTTTACGTTTTCGATTTCCATCACACCCCTGAATATGATTTATATTGGAATGTACCTGTGAATTGTTTTTTAGTTTTAACATTGATTTATAATTCAAGTATGTAAAATTACTTTTATTTTAGTCTAATATTTCTTATTAATACATACTAACAATCTTTACCCTATTTTACTTTAAAATAACCCTTTTTCAACCTTTTTTCTTAAATACCCTTTTTATGACACTTTTTCGAAATTTCCAACGGCATCCCTGGTTTTAACAAATGTTTCGAGTGGATTTTTAGCCAAAAAAACTTCTCTTACGTGTTTATATTCCAGTCCAGGGCTGCCAGGTACTTTTTTCCTTCTCCCCAAAAAATTAAAAAAAAAACTCCCCAAATTAAAAAACAAAACCTTAAAAAGTTAATATTTTTTTTCTGTTGTTTTTTTCTGACCAAAAAAATTTTAATAAGAATTCCCCAAATAAAAGTTTTTAGTAAAAAAAAAATTATTTTATTTTGTTTGTAGCGACTCGTTTCGGCATGTTTTTCTAAAACCTTTTTATGCGATTCCAGTGATGAATTACAAGCAGATCAATATGCTGTTTTTGAAGACGAATGAGCCAATTTATAAAATTTGGAGCTTGCCTTAATACCGTATAAGTTGTTGATAAGGGTAAGATAAAAGTTTTGCTACTGTTTTCATGTTTTATATACGAAACCAAGAAAAATAAGCGTAAATAATAAAAGAATTGAAAATATATTAAAAATGTATAAAATCCCCGAATTTTTTTAAAATCCCCAATCCCCAAATGACTTTCTTTGTCCTTTTTGTTCCCATTAAATTCCCAACTTTTGGGATAAATCCCCAAGTCTGGCAGCCATGTTCCAGTCTGCAAAGTATTGAAAATTCTCTTAAAAACATCTAAATAACAAGTTCAGTTCCTAAGTCTTTTGTATTTAGAATCAAAATAAAGCCAAACAAATAAAATAAACTTAGAATTAAAAAACTTAAAAAAAAACGTATTAGAAAAACTGCAACTAGAACGAACATTAGAAAAAGAAGAAATTAATTTCCTACAACAATAAAAATAATATTCTTTCGTTTAGTTTATTAACAAAAGCATGCGATTTACTTGTTTGCTTGCATTCCTGACTCCATCAATAAGCTGCTGATGCTGCTTAAGTTGAATTTTTTTTCTCTGTTGTTTTTGTAATTGATTTTCTAATCGTTTTATTGAGCATAAAAAGCAACAATAAATAAACAACTCAAGTAACGAACAATTGAAAGAACGTGAAACGAATAGAAAGAAATTCCTTAAGAAGACTACAACAGTTACGAACACTTTGCAAAATCAAACAAACGTATGTGTGTTCACAACGCATGATGGTATTGGTGTGCGAGAGCAACAACAGAAACAACAGTGACTGATTTTAAGTCCATCTTAAAACTTTTCTTGTTGAACTGCTGCTGTTTATTTGTTCCTACTCATTTTTCTTTTTTTTTTTTGTTTGAAATTTTAAACATAAAAGAAATTGAACTGAATTAAAAAAAAGAACGGGAAGAAAAGAAAACAAAACAGGTTTAAGTAAACAACACATTTTGTTTTTGTGAGTTTAACTTTTTTGTGTTTTTCTTTAATTTTATTTTTTTAATAGTTGTTGTATTAGACTGCTGCCAGGCTCTTAATGTTCTTGGGTCAGTGCAGGGATGTGAAATGATTTGTTTTAGTTTTTTGGTATCTTTGTACATTTTGTTTTAAAAAATTGTTAGTTCAGTGGTAACTTCTTGTTAGGAACTTTTGTCTCTCAACCGAGAGCAATAAATTATTCATTTGTTGGTACTTTTCCCTTACTGCTGGACCAATTTGTTACGAGGTGTTTGAACTTTCTTAGGCAACATTTTCTTTATGATTTTATACTTGGTAAAACAGGCATGATTTTGAATTTTTACCAGAGTCGTTTACTAAATATTTCTTGAAATGGATTTATATTTGGATTTTCTTCTTAGTGGAAAAGCCATGGCTTTTCTAAACCTTAAGCTTTTCTACACTTTGGTTTAAAAATTCAAGGAAATAAATTGGCTTAGTTTTATGAAAAGATTTGGCTTTTTGATAGAGATAATAAGATTTTCGCAAAGAGAATCCTGCCAAGAATTTATTGTCGACCTTTGCCAAGGATTTGTGACCGTGTATCGGCAAATATTCTTCTAATGACGTTATCTTTTTCGTTTCACCGAAGGTTAAAGGGAAAATATGTATCAGTTTGTCATTCCTTTTGTATTTTCTACAATATCATCTTAGACCCTAGAAAGTATATCTACATATTCTGAGGAGAGAAGTTTTTTTTAACGATGTCCGTCTGTCCGTTGAAATAGGTTTTCCGAAGACCTCAGATATGATGGGGGCTTGGTAGTTATATATTTATGCCACATATAGTAAGGAATTTTTTGCTATTTAAATTCAGAATAATCGGTCCACAAATGGCTGAGGTATATGCAAAAAATAGCGACTGCTTTGACTTTATCCAAAAATAGCTTGCTGTTGTTGTTTTCTTTTATAATTTTTTTTATGTATATTTGGAGGACGGCAAGAGCCAAAGTATCTAAGTTAGGTACCAGCATCTTGGTTATCAATTCACAACATCCGACAAAATGTGGGTGGGATTGGACTAGGCCGTGGAACAAAGTTGATTTATTTATATCTAAAGAACAGTATTTGTATAACATTCTGTTATTATCGCACAATGGTATAGGGGATATAAGATTCGAAAAAGCTGAATATGGCACTTTTACTTGCTTTATTTAAAAATTACTACTTTTTTTTAAAGCCGCTTAACCCCAGGGAATGTAGTTAAACTATTTAGCTTAGCGTACTCGCTGACCAATTGCCTGGATCAAAATGTTGTCTTTAGTTAATCGATTAAACGTAAAGTCTGCCTTTTAGAAACGATCTCTAAAATATAGATTTTATTATTATGGCTTTGAACTAATTCTTTTTCTACTACTTCGTTTTCTTCGACCTTATTTTTATAAAATAATTCTTCCGCCTTAAAAAGTGCACTAGACGTTAATTTTTAATGGATGTAGTGATGATTAAAGTATCTCTTGTAAATTTTTTCTCACTAGCATAATTGTGGTAGGTAATTTTGTTAATTAAAACGTTTATTCGGACAAAAATTTATATCATTACTTAACAGAATATTGCAATAAAACTGATTAAGGATTTTGGCAAATTTTGCGAAATTCGAAAACTTAAAGTTAAAATAGATTTGCCAAATCTCAAAACTGTATAACAGCCGTACCAAAACATTAGCGGCACGCATTTTCTAGTTGTCAAAAAGTGTCATGCCCATACAAGTTGTATGAAGCATTCCGTTTAACAGTGAAGTTTGCCGCTATTGCTTATAAATAATGGCAATTAAGCTATTTTTTGGACAATCTAGCGGTTTTATCTTCATGTTTTTTTTCAATTAAGAAAAAATGTTAACCCTACAGCTCGTGACACAACTATGACGCTCTTGTTTAGGTATGGCATATTAGGTCGTTCTTATTTGTCCGTCTTTCGTGCGTTTTGCGTTTCATCGCAATGTGTGACGTCAAAAAACTGTAATGTGCTATGATTTTTCGTGTTTCAACTTTTACCATATAAGTACATTCCTGTTAACCTTATTTTTTGCTTGGCAGAAACTATGTGGAAATAAGTGGCTGACGATTTTGGACCTAATTGATTAGTTTTGGTGGAGGACCATTAAAAACTCGTAACAACTGGCTGAGGACCATTCAAAACTTAATTTTAAAAAAACTTTAACTACTGGTGAAGGACCATTTCAAACTCGTTTAAAATTATATCTGTAGTGGATTCAGGATTTCCATCTTCCTATACGACGGTGTAAGTCGTTCTGTGCAATCCTTGGAGCACCTTCTTTTTGCGTGGACAGAAATTACCTGTATATGCGAAGAAAGAATACATATGAGTTTTAGTCCTGGCATATGAACCCATTTATTTGCCATTACACCTAGATATTTTAAATATATCTTGCCACAGATTAAAAAAAAAAACGATAAGGGAAATAAAATGTTTAGCCTTATGCTCTTGTATAGGTACGGCTGTAAAGGTTTAAAACCTGGCAAAAAGTGTGGGAGTTTTTAGACATTTTATGAGAATTCTAGGAAACACTCAGTTTGTCGCATATATATGCTTGTATAGACATATACGTTATACGTTCGAAATTGTCGAACAGGAAGTTAATAATAAATATCGATAAATATTCTAAAAATCCTAAAAATATTGAAAATTTATGAAATATTCAAAAGTTGTTCCGTAATTTCTGTATTTTCTATAATCAGAACTATTTTTGCAAAACAATTATAAACAAAGTGGGGCATATGGGTAATTCCAAAGTGTTGAACGTGACAGTCGTACGCATCAAAAATGCAATAACATTTTAAACAACAAATATTTTTACTTTTAACCCTTAAATTATAACACTAAGAAAGCACTTTTATCTATGCTTAAGTTTATGGTGGGCGCGATTCTAGGTCAAAGATAATGGCAAAAGAAGTAGCGGTTCGAACGTGAAAAAAATAGAAGTAGTTTTTGTGGCCATGTATAAAAAGCCGTTATTCAACGAAACCTGGTACAATTTTTTAGTCAAACTACTTTCAGAGTTTTACGTAGCAATGTAACATTTAAAAGTCTTTGGTTTGATTCCATCATATTTTTTTTTTTTTTGTTTAAGCCAAAATCTGGTTCGATACGTGACACTTCGAACGTGACATTTTTTCCATAATAATTTAACTGAATTATGATTAAAAAAAAAAAAAAATTACCGTTAATCCGAATAACATATTTCTCTTCGAACTCTTCCTTATACTACAGACCATGTACGACAATTTCTTTTTGAATAATTTTCATCAAATATCACCTCTTTTAAGGAAGATAATATTAAAAAAAACATGCAATAAAACATTCTCACAAATAAGAAATTACGTTTGCAGAACTTTGCAGTCTGATTGTTCATCTAAGTGAACAAATTTATGGGTTAATTTATAAAATTAGTAAAACCTATATATTTCTCTATAACAATATCGTAAAATAATCAGCTTTTCATAACTTTTACATTTTCGGTCACGGTGGACCTTTTGACGGAAATGCCCATATAAAACAAGTTTCGCAGCATGTAAATTTTTTTTTTTTTTTTTTTTGATATAAACAAATTTATTTATGTTGTTTTTATGGTTTTATTCGGAGCTCTGGGGCAAAACTACGGCACTCGATATCGATCGAAACTCCCATTTAAATTGTGTTATTAAAATCAGTTACGAGTCTATATTTCCTTAGATAGTTTTCACGAGTCATTAAACGAAACAAAAACATAGGAAGCGGCATTGTTTTAAAATTGGCATGGCACCAGGGTGGTCTTATTTGAGGTTCTTCAAAACAATCTTCCTGCAAAACTCCCACATTAAATTATATTATTTTCAAAATCCGGTTCTAATGTCAAATATAAACAATTCATCAAACAATCCAACATATTCAGTTTAACGTTCGAATATGTATATAACGCAATAAATTTTTGTTAGGTCACTCCATCCAATCTCAAATATTTCTTTGAGGGCTCCTAACCAACAAGTCATTAAAAATATGCACTTAAGTTAATAAACCATTATGTTTTTCTTTTTACTGATTATTGCTTGTGTTATTGTAAATTTGGCAGTTAACAAAAAAATTATAGAAAAAAAAGTAAACAAAATAGAATCGAACACAATAAATACAATTCTTTGAAAGAGTTTTTGCCATGAACCTTCAACGTTTAAAGAGGATAGAAAAAGAGATAGTAAGAGAGTTTGAAACTCTAAGAGTAACTGCTAAGTGTACATCTCTCAATTAATCTCAATTCCAGTTTGGATTGTATTCTGTAATGTTACAAGTTTTACAGCGAATTTCTGCAACAAAATGTGAAATGATTTCACAGCTGATTAGAACCAGTTTTGTTAGAAACTGGAAATTAATCAAACATTTTGATACAATAGTTTAAACATAAATCTTTAGTTAACTGCACAATAAATTCAATTAATTTTAACTTTTAATTTAATTAAAGTTTGAACAATATTCCAACATTTCTATTATTTAATTCCTTTGTTAATTTTTAATTTAAATTAAAAACAAAAAAGGATTTCCAAAGTTTTTTTAAATTCTATCACAGCTACAAGTATTTTTCACTCTCTCTCTCTTCTCTCTCTCTCTCATTTTATTCCTCTCATTTGATTGAGTGGTGCTTGCAACATTTTTATAAGTTCGCTATGGGTTATTGTTGCCAGCAACATGCTGCTTACGACATGTTGGCTGCATTTTGTTTTACCTCAACGTGTAAAATAACTGGAATTTAAATGATTTTTGTTATGATTTTTTTTATTAGTCATTTAATTCCATAACTAGACTATGAAAATGATAATTGTTCTTAAATAACTGTTTGTTTTAGAAATAATTTTTTGTAAATAACTTTTTATTTAAGATCATTATATTCCCCAACAAAAAAAAGCAATTTATTTAAATTGTAAGTTTTATAAACAGACACATACATATGTATTAATTGTTTTCTTATGAATTTTTGTTGCACTACTTCTTAGTAAATACTCAAACAATGTTTATACGACTATTTTATTATATTTTAAATTGAAATGATTATACTACAGTACTTTTCGCTTATAGTCGCATACTTGATTTGCTGCCAAATGGACTATATCGTTAATGTGACTAATATCCTAATCCACATTTATGCCAATGTATCACAGAATTGGAATATAATAAGTTTATGTGAATATTGAAAATAAAAAATTCATTTCTATTACACCAACATCCGGCTTATGGTTTTGCAACAGAGTTGGATAATGTATAAAAAATATTAATAAAATAGTTCATCCCTGATTTCAAGACAAAAACAAATTTTTTTTCTAGTGGAGAGTTGATGACAAAATTAATCGATTTAATTATTAGCTCTTTTTATGGTCTGTGGCTTCGCAAACTAAAAAGAACTTGGTTCTTTGTGCTAATGTGACTATAACGCTTATAATTTTCTTTACATTTGCCTTTGATAGCTGCTGATAGATGGAATATATGGAAAATGTGCTCATAGCGCTAAATGGACTTGACGTAAATACTTTATATTAAATTTAATAATAGCGGCAGAAATTAAAGATAAACTGGACCATACCGCTAGTGTGACTATAAACGGTAGTGACTGTAAACGAAAAGTACTGTTTACTAATAAAATGAAAATTCTTGATAAATTAAGAAATACATATCGTTGCCTTAGAGTGTGAACCCGCTAACTAACTTCTAGCAAATTTTACTGGGCAGACAAAAAACTTCTACAGCCCAAATATGAATAAAAGTTCCCCGGCAGTTTTCTCCCTTCTCCCATTTTTTCTATGTAGGTAAATTCAATTGTAAAAATTGGAAAAGGAAAAAACTCTTGGGGAATTTGTATTCATAATTCGGCTGTTAATGTTTTCTATTTCTAGCTTAAAATGTAAAACTAAACTTTCTAATATTCTAAAGAGTCCCAAAATTAAGAAAGTCGATGTGGCGTCTCTTTATCTTTCGAACGATTGAAAATGTCATATTATGTAAAAAACAGATTTTGCAGGCTTACGTTCTAAGCCGACGATATGTAAAATGATTGACTATTTTCATACAGCCATTTTTTGTAATATTTCTTTGAATATGTATAGTTAAGATTGCTAGTTGGTCCGCTTTTATTTGATTTGTTCTCTGGATTATACAGGGTGACCTAAAATTATGAAGGTGTTTTAAGTTTTATTGCATTTCTGCGTCAACGTACGTGAGATTTGAACACCTTCAGAGAGATAGGGATTTGCGAATTGTGGGAGGTTTTTCTTATTTTTTAATTATTTACATTACACCTATATTTTTGCTTTATAATCCGTAATTGGAAGAAAAATTTTTTTTTTTGGATGGTTTTATAATCAACAAAATGTAATATCGTTCGTGACATACCGTACGTGACAGATTTTTCTCTTATAGTATTTACAAGGTATGAAATATATTTTTTGTAAATATATATGCATATAAAAACTTAAAACAAACAGGGAAGAAATTATAGTCGGTCAAGCCTGACAACATGATACCCTACACCTTTATATATTAAAAAAATTTTTTTGGAGTGTAATCAACAGGGCTGTGGAGTCGGAGTCGGAGTCGGAGTCGGAGTTGAGGAGTCGGAGTTGAGGTTTTTGTACCGGAGTCGGAGTCGGAGTCGAAGTACCCACAAGAACTAGCGACTCCGACTCCGACTTTTTTGCATTACAATTTTTCTAATATTTTTTAAAATAAAAAATGTTAATGACCAATTTCTCCAATTCTTTTTAAATATCAATTCATATTTAAATATAATTTTTCTAATAATTTTATTTTTATTTGACATAAAAAAAACAAATTTTAAACATAAATTGATATTTAGATAAATTAGTGGAATTGGTGGAATTGGCCATAAGAGGGTCTGCTTTTTGAAATTGTGAAGTCTGAAAATAAGGACCAGTATACTTTTCATATGAGTAGGTGAGTTTCAAAAATTGAGATAACATCTTATTTTGACAATTTATAAGAATAGTTATATAGATTGTATCAAAGCATGTCCTTTTCTATGTTTTAATGTGACCTCAAATTTCTGTAACAAAAACCAGCGGGTTCACTATTTGAATTTCGCCAAGATATCGTTAATGAAATAGAGCCGAATTAAGGAATTTAAAAATTAAATTTGTAAAGATGTTGTTTTTTATTTATCGTATATTAACAAATATATAGCCATATAGCCAAAAATAGCCATTGTTGAGAAGGCTTTCAGCCGAGCCAGCAATTTCCACGGGATTTTGAATAAAATACAAAGGCTCAATAAAAGACTGGATTTATCATGCAATTGTATTTATATTAAAATTCCTTTAAAAACAATTAAAAAATATTTTCAAATATACATAGTAGGTCTAAATAATTTTTACATACTTTTTGGGATGAAAATTACTGGATATAAAAATATTCCTGGCTTTCAGTATCACGTCTAGGTCACCTCGCAATTAAATTTTAACAAAAAAAAGAATGGCGAAGGCGCCAGACGCCTCTTGACAATTCACTTTCGTTAAAAAATACAAATGACATCAGCTTACGTATTATAAATTTTTTCGGAGTTAAAATAGTGTTGCAAGATTAAAATTAAATAAAATTATGGTGTTTTGGGAGTAGCGTTAACAGCCATGTTCATAAATCTGCTGTAGCTCCTGTGTTGAAAGCATTAAGTGAACTACATTTGAAGTTCCAACCTTCAAGGTGAATTATAATAGAATAAAAGGAAAAGGAACTCGGAAAAATACATGACATTGTTCCAGATATAATTCCCATCAATGTGGGAAAAATGATTTGAGAATACTTTTATCTACTCACTTTAGGGAAAATTGGAGAGATAAAAAAGACTTGCAATTTCAAATTTCGGTCTTGGACAATAATAATATTGAATTAGGAACGGAAAAATGCAATGGCGAGTACACTGAAGAAAAAGATTTAAATTTAGCAGTTTAAAAATTCACATTTTTTTTTAACTCTGCAGGTGGGAGATAAACTACATCAAGCCACATTTTGAAAACTTTACAGCAGACCGCGCAAACATGTTGATAATCGCAAATGATGTTTATGTAATAAAAATGTGCATTTGTACGAATATTTTATATGATCCTAACATATTTTTTTTATGTCGATGATATACTTAAAAAATTACGTCCTTCTATGGTACTGTTCCATGCCTTGAGACAAACAGCACCAAGTCCAACAACAAAAGGGGTACTATTTCCCAAAAATAATAGAAGGCTAACAACATTTTTTTACGTTACATTTCTATTCAAAATGTGTTATATAAATTGTAGAACTAACATCTGAAGGCGCATATGCATGTTTTAATAAACTTTATAAAATTTTCCTGAGAATGATTTGACTTAATAAATAAAATGTATATTAAAAACAAAAGACCTCACTTCACAATTTGCAAAAAAGGACTGTCCTTTGCCTCTATTAATATTGTGGTAAACAACACTTGATGCCTTTAACGTCTAAGCCAATTGGACTTGCTGTTGTTTTCAACTTTTCTATCTCGAAAGCTACATTAGATAGGACTTATGGAAATTCACACGTCTATAAATTCCAACAGTATAAAAAACGTTATTTGAAAAAGATGTGAATTGGTGTAGTTTATCTCTCCCCTACAGAACTATTTTTACATATTTTAGCACTGTTTGCATAATTTTAATAATTTAATATAACCTTTAAAATATACTAAAATTCAATGATCCCATACAGATTGAAGCAAAACTCGTTTCTTTCGAAAGTTCGTAACAAAACTCGTTCGTTCTAAAATTAAATCTATTATTTTTTTATATTTCAGTTGGTTTAAATTTCTCAACTGTTAAGTTATAAGTCAAGAATGTCATAACACTTTAGAATTGAAAAAAGGTTCAACTCATTTGGTCTATTTAATCGGGCACTATATGTTTTTTGCATTTTTTCCAAAATCCAAATAAAATATTTTGCAGCTTTCCTACTCATATGTTAGTAACTAGTAGGTTAAAGCTCAATGCGCGGCACGTTAGAATTAAAATATCGATTTGAAATTTTTACAGAATCATTTTCTTGCTATATTTAACCATTTAACAGGTACTAAATTAAAAAAGAGTTTAAAGTCAAAAAAAAAAAAAACTAGTCTCTTAAATAATGCTAGGTTAGAGTCGGAGTTGGAGTCAGAGTCGGAGTCGGAGTCGGAGTCGTGCTTAAAAAATTTCACCAAAAGGAGTCGGAGTCGGAGTTATAACTTTTTCTTAACGACTCCACAGCCCTGGTAATCAAGGTCGCCAGAAAAGAACTGTGCCAAATATTTTCATCTATATGAGATTTGCCTTTACCACAAGACCAGCACAAGATTTTGTCATTTCATAGTACCTATCGTAAAAGTTATTGTCGCCAATTTGTATGTAAATACCAACATTTATAAGGAATTTATGTCATTAATAGCCATTTTCGGGAGAAGTATTTGTATGGGAGCTGTGGTCAAATATGGACCGATTCCAATAATATTTGGTTAGATATTTAGATTGTCATAAAAACCAAATTTTAAATAAATACCAACATAATAAGATGATACATTTAGTTGCATTTTAGTACTTACAATATCGCACGTGACGACATTTACATTATATCTTGCATTGAACTATTATTATTTTGAAACACCTTAGACTGACCAAACACAAATGACAAAAACAAATGGTGTTTTTGCACCACGTACGTGACATTGGAATAGCTTCCAAAACAAACCATAAAATATACCGCTAATCAACCTATATATTTGGTCTTTCCTCATGGATCTTGTTCATTACTGTTGTAACATTAGCTGCGTTCGTTTACCCCAAAATTTGTACAAATTTGTACTGGATTTTACTGAAATGCGTTCGCGTATACATAAATTTGTAAAATTTTCATATTACTCACCTACTGGATTTTACTGGAAAAGTAAACAAAATTTTAAATAAGGAAATTAATGGTTCCAATTTTTGGAAAGTTCAAACACCTTCTCCAGTCCAGCACCCGAATATATTTGAAATATTTGTTCACAAATATTTTTCTTGATAACTTAAGCAATACAATACAAAAGTAAAAAAAAAAAAAATAATTTAAACACTTTTGTATAAACTGGTATTTTACCTGAAAATAGGGCATAAATTTAAGCTGGACTCCAGCAATATTTAAAGCACTTGAATTTTTAAAATTTGAGTACTTATTTGGTAATTATAACTTTTTTTATGAACATATTTTTATTTAAGGTCTAGGTCTTTTTTTAATGTTAAAACAAAAATATTTATTTATTTATTTATTTTCTTTTCGATATTTCGCTAATCTTTGGTTAGCATCTTCAGGAAAATTAACAAAATTTCTTTGTATAACACAAATAATAAAAAATTATATAAAAAAAAATTTCAATTGAAATTCAAAAAACTATTTGTCATAAACCAATTTTAAAAACTATATTAAAAAAAATAAAACTATTAGAACAAAACTTCAAAGCCAAATTCATGTAAACGGTGGTGTCGATACTACAACAAGTAACAGCACCAAAAACACAACAATGTATTTTTTTGATGCTTTCGTTGATCCATATGTCAAAACAGAAGGAACTTTTGACATTTCTCTCTCTAATTAAGAAAAAAAGTAGCACAGCTGTGCTTTCAACGCCACCTAAAAAATAAATTCGCCTTGAAAAGTTCCTAAAAAAATTTATACACTCATAAAATTATTACTGTAACTGATTGTGGGTTATTAAATTCGTTTTCAGTACTGTTAAAATTTAATAGAAAAATAAAATTATTATTTTACGAATAACCTTATTTTTTAACATTTTTGTTTGTTATTCAAAAAACAAACTACCAAAAAATAGTGTTTTTCCGTACTTATTTTGTTATGTAGTTTGATTTTGTGTCGATTAAAATATATTTATTAAAAGCAACAACTATTAAATTTTACGGAATATGCTGTTTAATAAATAAACAATTTGAAAATTAATGTAAAATTCATTTATTTCTAATGAAGTGTAAATGATCCGTTTTTTAAATGAATTTTAAGTTGTTAAAATTAATTCTCGTTTGAATTTAACTACATACATACATATATAGTATTTTGAGTGGAGGTATAAACTAAAAACATTTCCTATCTATGTACCTATAAACCAAATTCAAAAACCATATTTACAATTACAAAAAATACTTTGACTAAAGAATATCCTCAGAATTCATAAACGATAAAAAAATTTATCAAACGTTTATTAAGTAAAATTTGCATACAAAATGTGTTTTGTAATTTTTTTTTTAAATTAAAATTATTTTTATGAATACGGCAGTATTACTCTAAAATATAACAATAGGTACCTATAAGTTCTACATAGTATGTATGTATGTAACAAATAAATCTCTTTTTTTTATAATTCAATATAAGTAAATATCTCCATCTCTGTTTAATCTCCTTAACTGTTTTAATTTTTATCTACTTTATTTACGCATTCATTGACTTTCTTAATCAATTCTTCGTCCCTCTCACTACAAAAACAAACATGCAAAAATACAAATAACAATAAGAAGAGTATCATCAATAATAATCATAACAACAACAAGAGAAACGACACAATTCCGTTAGTTTTGCATTCTTTTGCTAGTTTTCTTAAAATTCTTCATGCGTTTGGTTGAGTTTTTAGTAACTGCTCTTCAATAAATCAATAAAAAGTGTTAAATATCGAAGAGTTTAAAAAAATATGTTTGCATAAAAATTTACGTCGGGTAAATACAATAAAAAATGTCGCAAAATTGTCAAAAAAAAGTAAAAATTAAATTGCAAAATTAATCAAAGCAATCGTCAGTGGGTGTGTTGTTTTAATTGTTGTTGTTTAATATATAGAAGAAGTAATGAGAGTACTAGCACTTATTGCCCTACAACAAATAATGTTTGTTAGCTTCTTTTGTGCGAAATCATGTACATATGTAAATCATATTGTATGTGTCAAAATGAATTGAACTTAAGCAAACTTTTCGTTAAGTTGTACATATACATAGATAAAACTGTCATTTGCTTAAACAAAACGCGAAAGTGATCGTTAGTTACTAATGGAATGGAATGTTGTTGTTGTAAATGTTGCCAATCGTGATTTGAATAAGAAGAAATAAGTCGATATAAACATGAAAATGACACAGGTTATCATTGATTGTGTGCTTAATAATAAGAATGGTGTATAAATAGGTATTTTAAAAAAATTTCAAAGCTGAATCAGAAGTTTATAAAACGAGTAAAAAATTCCCAAAAAGGTGAGTCATTATTTTAATGGGCTTAAATCTAGTTTAACAATCCAACTCCAAACAAAAAAAGGTGTTAGAAAATTTAAGAATAATGCCCGTAATTTCTACAAACAGAAATCTAGCGTGTTCGTACCTAACAGTTATCTTTACCAATCCGGTGCCACGTTTTTGGTAATTTCAACGTTAATTTTACATACGTGAATTAACTGTGGAAAATCAATTGTGTAAAATACATTACACTTTAACCCTTAGGTAAGAAATACGTTTTTAAATAATGAAAATGTATAGATTACAGAGCAAGATATCTATTTGTAGAAATTACGGGCATAAGAAGAAAATATTCAACCTGATTACGGTTGGCGTTGGCTTATACGCCTGAGTCGTTTTTTGTAGTATATTAAAGAACAAAGGTTGTGCGTTACTAAATAAATTAAGTAAATAGTCAGGTTACTGTTATCTATTACAAAAAAACAACTCAGGCATTTACGCCAACTATAATCAGGATGATTATATGAAAAAGTCTCGGAAAAGCATAGTTTTCTAGTTTTTATAGTTTTCTTTCATATATATGTGTATGCGATTTTTCTCTAAATTTCTTAATGTAAATGGCCAATATTGTTATAATTTGAAAGCTTTTGAATATATCTTTCTGTATGTACAAAATTTACTATGCAGTTTTTACGAAATTTTACATCAAAATGTGACGGAAGTGCACTAGGTAAATATGTATGAATGTAGTTTATTTAAATAGAATGTGTAAAAACAAGTTTAATTAAATCGCAAACACCACTTCGCTAACTAAAGCCTTGCTTGTTACACGGCCTACGGTCAGGCGCAATGATTTCCTTCTCTTAAAATCACAAAAAATATAAAAATTTACAAAAAAGAAATCTTTAAAAGAAATACAAAAAATTAAATCAAAATTATAATTAAAATTAAAATATTCAAATTTCAGGTTAAGATATTTCAGAGAAGGATCAAGACATTTAATTTAAAGGTAAATAATAGGACTTTCAGACGACATATCTGGTTTTATAAATACAGATGAATTCGCTCAGTCATGACTCCTCGAATATGACGAAAAACAGGATTTTTAAACTTTAAGCTCATATATCTCGTAAACCTGAAATAATGGAGTACAAATTCGGTTTCAGCTCAAGTCAAACTCTTAGAAAAGTTAACTCTGGTCTATATACATATATAAAAATTTGTGTGCCCGTGTTATTTTTTTACTAATATTAGATCGAGTGATGCAAATATTAAAGACTATTAAAATTTCTATCTGATAATCTTTCATTATTATTTTTTCAGTTTTAGTAAATTTTCACCCACTGTTATACATACATATTTCATATTGCTCTCTACTGTGATTTAATTGCCTTGGCTTCCACATAACGTAATACATAAACGTAACGAACGCCAATGACACTCCTGACCTCCATTATTTTTTTAAATCAAAATTTAAAAAACAACAAGTTTTCATTTTGTTCAACATTTAGCAATTAAAGTTTTAACAGTATAAAAATAAAA
The DNA here is from genome assembly GCA_963931875.1 of Pollenia griseotomentosa. Lineage (NCBI taxonomy): Eukaryota > Metazoa > Arthropoda > Insecta > Diptera > Polleniidae > Pollenia > Pollenia griseotomentosa. The sequence goes on along the minus strand of OZ007563.1, from coordinate 75,402,795 downwards.
CAACGTACTGTAATGAAACTCTTTAGCATGTTTTTGTTTTGTTAATTAACATTTAAGCAAAAAAACAAAATAAACATCAATATTAAACAATAACAACAAGAGACACAATAAAATTATTAAAATCGAAAGAATGTAACAAAAACAACATTGAATAATTGCCAAAACTAAATTACAAAAGACGACCAAGAAACAATAGCAACTTGTGGATCTCAAGTTTTGATTTTGCACACAAGCCCTCGCACCCAGCACCAGCATTAAATACTAACAGCTTAGTTACACTCTAAATAAAAGCGAACATCAAACAAGTTTGAACAATCATGTATGATGAAGTTTTTTTTTTTAATTTTTATAAAACAACAAAGAATTAAGCAAAATGTGTTGAATTTCAATTAGGATTTGTTTTTTTTCGACTGAAGGGTTCGCGTCAAACATGTTGTGTTTGCCTTTTAACCGGTCTCAAACTATGGGGGCATTAAACGTCCCTGGTTTGATGCAACCAATTTTAGTCATCATTTGTTTTTAGCAGTGTGAGATTTGTAGTTCTGTGTGGATTTTATTTATCATCCATTTTTACAAGTTGTACACAAAAATACAATGTTGTACAAGTTAGTTCTTCGTTGGCTTTACAAGGCGTTTGACCATGACAACGGTTCATGTTGCTGGTTACGAATCTTTTAATTAGTTTGTAAATATTTCCCCAACTGACACTTGTAAGTGAGTGTGGCTGTGTGTATATGCGTGTAGCAGTAACGTTGTAACTCTGAACTTAAAACATGGGTTTCTACGTACGAACATCTGAGAATTGATAAAAATTTCAGTTTATTATGGGCGGTTTAATGGATTGGTAGTGAAACCGGTTTCTTGTGTGTCTGTTTTAAGTTCTTCTTATTTTTCGGATTTCGTGCTTTAATTTGAAGATAATTTTCTGGCCTGCCAGTCCGACAAAACGAAGAAAGTAAGCGAGTGAAAAAGTGTGTGTTTATAAAGCATTTTTGTTCGATTTCTTAAAAAAAAACAAGACAAATTCCTGATTGGAAAAAAACAAACCAGAAAATTCTAATAAAAATTGGATTTAAAGTAAATCACAAACGAAACGAAAAATATTGGCACAAAAGCAGAGCCTTAAACTAAGGAAAGGAAAGTGCACGAAATTAAAAAAAAGTTTAGTGGATTAAAGAAATGTTTGTGAATAATAAAATTTGTATATAAATTATCTTTTCAATTTAAATTACTTTAATAAAACACAAATTTGTTACTAAAACAGCACCAGCTCTTTTTTTTAAAGCCACAATTTCAATAATTGACATAAAAATTCTACAAAATTATACACTTAACGAAATATTTACCTAAGAAAGAAAATTTTCGTTGCTACCGAATTAAACATAAAAAATTGATGTCTAAAAACTCCCTCTTTAAAATTTATTTAATAAATAATAATTCTAAAACAAATAATTTTTTAATTAATTAAAATCTAAGAAAAATGCTTAAATATTTAATATAATTAAAAAAGTGCTTATTTGCTGTGTATTAAATAAAACTTAATGTAAATCATAAAAAATATTAATAAATTTTGTCCATAATTTATACAATTTTAATAAAAGAAAATTACTAAAATATTTATGAAACATAAAATATAAAAGTGTTTAAAAATTAAGCTTAAAAAAATTACAAAACAAAAATTTGCTTGGCTTCTTAATAAATGTCATCATTGCTTTATATTAGAAAATTAATCTAAGTAAATATTTCTTAAATAGATGTATCTCAACTTGTAAAAAAAAATAAAAATAATAATATTTAACTTAATTAATAATTGAAATTAAATAAAAAAAATAAAAAAATATATTAAATTCTTAAAAAATTTAACTAAAAAGCGAAACAAACCCTCAACTTGCAACAATTTTAATCAACTTTATTCATCTGATTCTGATTAAGGAAACTCATATAAAAACACTTCAAATCATTTAAGAAACAACTTAAAACGTTTAACAATATTTAAAGGTGGGTTGTTTTTATCGCGAGATGTTTTTTTTCTTGATTTATTGAATTTTTATTTTTTTTTGTTTAATTAAATCATGATTTATTATTACAACAAAATCTGACATCAAAGTAATAAAAGATTGGTTATCTAAAAATATGAACAAAGAAAGGCATGTTGCTATTTATACAAAATGTCGGAACTTTGTTTAAAATAACTTTTTTCTTTGGTATCTGCATAAACAAGATGAATATGTCTAACGATATTGAAAATATCGTTAAAAAACAAGTATGAGTACTTTGTTCGTTTGTGTCGAATATTTTATACCCTCCGCCAAATGTTAGAAGATTCAAGGAGTAGACATTTTATGGGACCCATGGCAAATTATAGACCGATCAATCTTCATGAAATTTTCCAGTACGATTTCCAGACTTATTTAACTATGACAGACCAAATTTTACTACAATAGCCTTATTCTTTACAGTTTTAGGCGTTCTAAAGGGCTTTTCGATAGTGGACTTTATGTGGGGACTATTGTAAGTTATGGACTGATTATCACTTAATTTAGTAGTTTGATTTCTAAACATATAGAACGAGCTTGTGCCCAATTTAACAGCAATCGGTGCATTCCAACAAAAAAAAACACATTTTTTAGGGTGACTGGTTCACATTTGGATTCATAATTCTTTCCCTACTTAAACGATTGTGCTGGATTTCAATCTCAAAAGAGAACTAGAAACAAATTGACACTAATATTGTTTTCTTCTTTTGAGTCGTTTGGAATTAAGCGTGATTTCAACAGACGGACATGGCTAAATCAATAGAGATTTTATAAAGGACCCAAAACATATAAACTTTATTACTTTTATTTTAATGCATATTAAAAAAGTTTTATACGGAATGACAAAGTTAGTATTACCCTCATTTACCAGTAGTGGTAAAGGGTATAAAAATTAAAAAATAAAATTAGATAACATTTTCTTGGGATTTAAAATAAATTTGGCAGTAAATGTCTCTCTCTTTCCTTTAGCAAAATAAACTTTTTAGTCGTGAAGAACAAAATAAATTTCTGATAAAGGTAACAAAAGCGGCTCAAGTTGAGTAAAACCTCATAAATGATTTTGATGAAATTATGCAATAAATGTTTTATCTTTAAAAACTCAAAATTAAACCAAATTTGAGCAAATTATTAAAGATTAAAGAAATTACTAAGTCATCCTAATTATGAAAAAAAGTCCCAGCGATTTGCTTTCCCTTCACCCATTTTTCCCATTTAAATTCCATTGTTAAGGCGTATTCATATATCAGGTGCGGTAAGCCGATCAGCTTTTTATAGCCATTTGCTTAAGTCGTCCATAGACGACTACAGCTTGCACTCGCATTCTATTGTATCGGAATTTGGTATGATTGTATGATTTTCTGTACCAGTTTTGGTATTGTGTATAGAGCAATTAGTTTAGCTGAGAAAAGTTGTCAAAGTGTATTTAAAAAAATTATTATTGGATATAGAATTTGTTTCAATACCTTCTTATAACAATTATGAAAGCCGAACAAACTGTGTCACTATTTATTACTACTCTTGAATAAAGACACAAATTGTCTTTAATTTCTGATTCCAAAATAATAACAAATGTGGTGCGCACTAGTTGCAACAAGTCATTCGTACAAAATTTTTAAAGAAATAAATATTGCACCAGTATGCTGCAATGGCATGTGTCTCGAGCACGATTCAATATCTCTTGCTTGTGCTAGTATTCCGGAGTAGTGTATGCCCTGCTTTATTAAAACTGTCCATATGTATTTTTTTTATTGAATGCGATTTTGGAACTTTCCTGCAAAAATATTCGGCATGCATTGGATGCGTTTGGATTTCATTAAATTGGTTTTATCAAACAATCGAAAATTTTGTTTTTTGATGCTGTTATTCAAAAATAGGCCTCTTTTCTGAAGAGGATTTTCAAATTTACCATTCGCACGTGTTGTTGAACCCTGTATGCACTCATTAATTTGGCAAAAAAGAATCAATAAGCAAGAGCCAATTCGACAAATGTAGTTGTTAAAGTTACATCTTTTGAGTTAACTGTCAAATTTCGGAAGTCCCTATGGCAATAACCGTAAGCTTTTTTTCTTCCTCAAATAATAAATTCCTTTTCCCTTGATCTGCTGCCATTATCACAAAATCTTAAACTTTATTAAGTAATTTTTAATGTTGGAAACGTGTGTTGTATTTAACACGTTTGTGTGTTAAAAATTAAACACCTTCAAAAAGAACGAAAAAACTTTTCAAACACAATTGTGAGAAAAACTATTTTTGGTGTGTTGGAAGATAAAAAAAAAAATGTTTTTAAGAAAAAAAAAAAAAATTAAAATTACATTTTGATTGTTTTACAATTGTTTGTTTTGTGAGGTTGATTTTACGGTTCCTAATTTTAACATGTAAAGAGTAATTAGTTTTTTTTTCCAGACAACAAAATTCGGCTAAACAATTTAACATGACTTGACAAATAAAACAAAATGAATTTAGAGAACTGTAAATTGTTTCGAATGTAAAGTGTGGTTCGACTATAAACTCTTTTATAAAAAGGTGTGCAGGTTTCTTTTATTTAATTTTTTTTTTAATTTTAAATTGTCTAAAATTTTGAGGTGTTTTTGAAAGTTTGGAATTATGGTTTTATTTTATTTTGTGTGAAAAACAACAAACTTAAAAGTGCAGCTGCCGAAAGCATTTTAATTAAAAGTTTAACAATTTTTCATTTATATGTAAGATAAAAAAAAAACAATCAAGTCAAATTTATCGTTTTGTGGTAAAGCAATGAAAAAGTACTTACCGAGAAGCGTCAAAGATGTGCTAGTAGTTTAAACGTACCTAAAACAGCATATTTACCTTAATGAAGTATATTGGTCTACGTTCCTATAGGATATAGGAGTCCTGTTAGAAGAACGATTGATTTTCCATTAAAAGTCAAACAAGTTGCTTTTCTACTTGTTTCAATTTCGGGCCAATTAAGCCTATTAATTTGTTTTACAAGTTGTACATTAAGAAACCGCCTGTATTCCGACTGCCTGCTCGACGGTACCTCTATCATATTTGTTAGACCTTTTCTTAAACATTTAAGAACAACCGCATTATGACAATTCTCTCATGTCGATGAACCTATTAACCATAGAAAACAACTGGAATACAAAGAGCTCTCCTACCTCAGCTGCCAAAAAAAAAACTTTGTTACACGTACTGAATTTTGAGGAAAATATGTTTACGCTTCGCTATTGCATAGGAAAAATAAAAATTTATTCCAAATAAAAAATTTGTGATATTAATTAAAAATTTTATTAAATTTGCACCACGAAACAAATTAATAGCAGCAATTAAATTTTTTTTTTTGTTGTAAACAAAATTTTTTACAGTAATGTTGTTGATATAAGTAAACGTTTAATTTACTTGATTAAATTTTTAATTAAAACTGAATTTATTTTTGATTAATGTTTAATTGGAAAAAATTGGCGATAATTTTTTCTATGTGCTTTGTTTTCATTTCTTCAAATCAACTCGTCGGCTGCATCAAACATACCATTTTAAGAATTTTAGTTTATTTTTTTACCCATCGCTGCTCTACATAATATTACAATCTCTCATTTGGGCTAGAGAACAATATCAATTTAGTAGATATTTAAATTTTACAGATTCATTAGCCTTAAAGGCCGACCAATTGTCCACTCAAAAGGCGATATTCGGTGTCATGAGTTTAGAGGTAAATGCAAGTCAAATTCATGAAGGTACTTAGTGGCGGCAATATAATAAGCCCAACAACAAAAAACAATATTCGGGTCTGTTCTGAAAATCACGTGATTTCACATCATGTGCTTTTAAAATCACGCGTGTGATTTTATGGGGTTCTGAAAGTCATACCGTTTTGTTTACCTCTCGGAGTGCTTTCGGCAATTGAAAATCACACCGAACAAACAAAAACGGAACACCAAAATATCACACGTATGATTTAAAAACCTACATGTGATTTGATACCGCGTGATTTGAGTTCAAGTGATTTTCAGAACAGACCTGATTTTATTTTTATAGTTGCTTTATTTGGCCGATACGTCAAAATCACAAGCAACTTTTGACAATTTCCTTCTAAGTAAGAAAAAAAAGTGTCTCAGCTGTATCTTCAACGCCACCTTAAAAGTGAAATCGCTTTGGGTAAAGGATTTGACTTGTAGGTTTTAAAAATAATTAAACTGACCTTACTTAACGTTGCAAATATCGAGAAGCTAAACCAATTAAGAGGAAAATTAAAGAAAACTTGACGTTTTTTTTGACTTTAAAAAAAGGTAAACAAAAAATTAATGAGTTTAAAGTACTTACATTTAATAAAGCACTGTCCTAATGTTAAAACACTTTTAAACACTTGTGCTCGTTATGTTTTTATTTAATATTTACTAAGGCTACACAAATTTAAAAATATGTTTTACAATTTCAAAATTATTTCTTTTTAAAAAACTTTTATATTTACATAAAGAAATGTCAGATTTTAAAAATATATAAATCATTCTCTTTACAATTTTAAATTTAAATTTGTAACACTCTCATTCGTATCCAATCTAAACTAGTGCTTTTTTTAAAAACTAAAATTTTTATTTCCTCTACTCGAAAGATTTCAAAATTCCTAAAGTTTCTACACGAATGCAGTCTTAATAAGAATACAGATGTAGTGAGCAAGAAAAAATAATAAACGGTTTCAAATTACTTCAACCTTATGTTTTATGTCATTTTCTTCTTGAGTCCCAGACGTAAGAATGAACTTATTTTCATAATTAATTTCGATTGATTTTTATGTTTTGGGTTCCTGGCACTTGATTTGTTATACATTTTTTACATTCAAAACTTCTTAAATTAGAAAGAAAATAAAAATGTGCGTTTTACACGCAATATTCTTTTTCAAATAAATTAATATTCAAACATAATCATTTAACTTTGTTATAGATTTGACTTTAAAAACATTTATTCCAAGTCAACTAATCTAATTGTAGCTTTCATGTGAGTTTTATAAACAAACTATAATTAAAATTTCAACTTGTTTTTAAGTAAACACATAATATTTATATTTTTTTTTTTTTAATATTTAAAATTAATTGAAAATGTTTGCCTCTTTTTTTATACCCACTGCTAGTGGTAAATGAGGGTATTATAATTAGTTTGTCATTCCGTGTTAACTGTTTTGTATTCAGGTACGACCCTTTAAAGTATATATATTCTGGGTCCTTGAGCAACTCGTAAGTGGATAAAGTCATGTCCGTCTGTTGAAAACCCGCTCACTTTAGAAAGATTCAACATTAAGAACAATATTGGTGCCAACTTCTTTCTAGTTCTCCTAAGCAGTTTGGTATTGACATCCAGAATAATCGGTTCAGTAGGAAAAGAGTTATAAGCCCAAATGTAGAATAGAACAACCTCCCTTAATAATTGATATTTTTGCTACAAAAATTAACATAGTGCACCGATTCAGATTAAATTTCGCATAAACTCGTTTTATATGACTGTATATCACACTGATAGAAAAGGCGTCATAACGCTGATGTATATTGACATCAGCACTATGACAAGTGGCTTAGTTTTTGACCCCATTACACTTTTTTTTATCATTTTGATGTCAGTCTTAATATCACTTGGCCAAATTGTCATCAGCTGATATTATGCCATCAATGGGATGACACATCAACATCACAGAAATGACAAATCCAAGTTAGTAAAATAAAAAAAGTCATCAGTGCTTTGGCCCAGTAACAAAGGAGAGAAGCTCATTGGGCTCAATTTAATGACAAACTGTCATTTAATTAAGTCTTCGGGATGGACTAAAGTCAAAGTGAGAGATATTATTATTTACTTACCCGTTACACATGTTTGTTTTACTTTTGTTGTATTCCGCCCTTTTTGTACAGAAGAACTCTCAACTATACGACACCAGCAGCATGCCCGATATCGTTTTCGTAATCATTCTACTTTAAAAATTTTATGTATTAAACTAAATAATTAAAACAAATAGAATATGGGAATTTTTGCTTCTTATTTAACTTTTTAAACATTAAAATAATGTTAATAATACACAAAATGTGAATCAAATTGATGTCACTGTTGTCATAGCATAGATAATGCATAAAATATGACAACATGTTATGATGACGTTGGATCGATGTCACTTTTTGCCTTATTGATGTAATTTGCAATAACATTGATGTCACAATTCGAATGTTAGGGCATCATCAATATTAAAATGCATTTTTTATGAGTGTTAATACTTTAAGAATGTAAAACTTTGGTATGGATGCACAAAATTTGTGGGTCTATAATTTACCAAGGGTACTCCAATATAAAATCTTTTCCTGAAAATCACTTTTGTTACTTTCTGAAACAAATCACGATTTTTAAATTAGGCAACGAACTAACACTTTGAGTTCAGATTTTATAAAGATTTGCTTATGATTTATAGATACTTTATTTTCCCCCACTCCTGCACTATTCGAACTCTGAGTGATGGGTATTAAAGATTCGCCACAGCCGAATATAGCACTTATACTTGTTATTTATTTAATAAATATCTTGAAACATTTTTTTTTTTTTTAATTTTAACTTTGCGTGTCTTGTGTTTAAAGTGTTTTTTTTTGTTGTTCTGTAAATTGTGTGTAAAAATAAGAAGTGTTAAATTTTGTTTTTTTTTTTTGGAAAATTTTTTATTCGGTTTTTTTTCATGTATCTTTAATTGATTTATTAGCTGTAAGGCTGTATTTATTTAGCCGTTTTTTTGATAGATTAAATAATTTACTTAATATCTTAATATAAAAATGATTTTTTATTTGAAAAACGGTTTTTAAAATTTATTAACATGCCATTTTGTTGAAATTTAAATAATTTTTTTCGTTGATTACTTTTAATAATTAATTAAAATGTATAAACTTTTTACAGCTTTTTTTTCTAATTCGTTGCCTCAAACTGTTAGAGATTGTGTAATAATTTGGAAATTTTTTGGAAAAAATTTGCGTTGTAAAACAAAAAATTGGTGTCAAGAATTAATATTTTAAATGCTGAAAGGTATTTTTTTCTTCATTATTTTAACAAATTTCGTAGACATTTAGGGAAATAAAGATTTATTAAGCTGTTTGTATTAAATGATGGGCAACATAATTTATAAACAAGATATTTAGGTTCGAAAAAGGGCCGGAGGCTGTAAATTTCGTAAGATTGAAATTTGAATAATTTTTTTATTAAATAATTGATCAATGACAAATGTTGTTAAATCGCAGAGTTCTTAATTCGCAACAATAAAAATATATTACAAAAGAATTTTATGAACAACATCTCCTTAAATTAGTCCTCTATCAAGAAGCCAAACCCATATTCAGGTTGCCTTATTTTAGCATGGTTGTTGTTTTTTAACTATAGCATGTTGCTCTTGTAAAAGAGGAAAATACTATTCTAAATTATAAACTAAATAATTATTACTGGCATATGTAACCAGAATATGCTTAGAGGCAACCATAATGGTTGCCGGGGACAATAATAGGATTAAAAGAACCATATTTGTTTAAAAATGTTCGCAAAAAATAGTTGTGTTGGAAAAGGCCAAAGTGCAAAATGTTTTTTTCTGGGTGCAACTGGTTAAATATTACCTTGATATGTGGTTCAGTGTTGCCGTTAGGATACGAAAGATACATTTTTCGTATCTTTTGACTACTACAGGTATCATGTATAATCCTGACATTTTTCGTATCTTTTGAATCTGTACGCAAAATGTACAGAAACAAAACATTCGAACATTTTTAGCCAACTAAAACTTATTAAGACTGATCATCGTAACCGACTCAATACTAATACAATAGCAGCCAAGGCGCATTGACTAAAAGGTGAGGTCAACTCTACAACAACACTGCTTCTGTGGTCGGATTGTCAAAAATAAAAAAAGGTTAGTTAACATAAAAAATTAGTTTGCATACATACTTTGACAAGTCGACCACCGAAAAGAAAAACACCATATGTTGACTTGAACCCACCTTCTAGAGAATTCGCCTTGATAGCAGCTTTAATAACCCTACAGATAATATTGGACTACGTGGTCCATTCTGGCTTAAATGGACTACTTACAACATGGTCCAATCTACTGTAATATGGACCATGTTATAAGAAATTAACATGCAGTGCTGCCAACAACTGCATGATGTATACTTTTCTATAGTTTACAGTATTACACATTGGTAGCCCTGATGGTGTCCATTATTAATTGTTTATTTAAAAGTGAAAGTGTGAAATTGGTGAAAAAAGGTAAACAAATTAAAAATACCAAGTAAATATATTTAATAATAGCAATAAAAGACTACAGGGCACGCCATAAAAGGCGATTAGTAAAAAATGAAAAATGCTTAAACAACTGCTTTAGTGTACTCCATACTGTGATGACATGGAGTACTTTTAAAACTAACCCACTCTAGTACTCCATGGAGTAGTTTAGGGATTACTTCGGTGGGTTATATGGTCCTCTCCTAGGACATCGTAATGTTAAATTTACCAACTTTTACCCATATATTTGGATTAGTTTTGGAGTACTCCTACTCCTTTATGGACTACTCTTTACATGCATGTATGGACTAGTCTCGTTATCTGCAAGGAATGGTGAAAGAACAAATTAAGGGGTTGCAACATACGATCCACCTAAATCGATGATTACTAGTAGTGCGAAGTTGTTCTAAAGAAATATGAACATCTTTTTTATTTTCAGGAAATTTGTATGAACGTTGATATAATCACCTTATTATAAACGCCTTAACTCGTATATTAATTTTTAAAAGGATGAATTTGTTTTGATAACATTCAAAGACAATTACATATCAAAGTTTTTTTTGGGATTCAAAAAATTAATTAACAAGGTTTCGTTTAAATGTGCTACATTCCCATTTCATACTATTGATAAACTGAAATTTATTGTTGAAGGGATAAGCTATTCTTATGCGCATTTCACTGGTTGCTTAGGCCAGATCGTCAGGAAACTTCATCCAAAGATTTTAGAAAAACTAAAGATATTATACAAATAAAACTGTTAAGCGAATAAGAATTATAATCCACAGTTTTACTTGTAACAATATCAAAGCTTGAACAAAAACCACAACAATAAGCAGTGAGTTTATCTTTTCTTACATTCCCGGCTACAATTGGTTGATTACATTTCAGTTTTATTTACACTGCCACATGCATATTAGTTATCAAAGTGTTTCTTGGGATTCAAAAAATTAATTAACAAGGTTTCGTTTAAATTTTAATAATTAGTATTAAAGATTTATGACTTAAATAAATATAAAAATGAATTTATACGAAATCATTTTCTTTGCAATATTAATTTAAATATGAAATAAAAATGTTATGTTCATAAATATTAAGCGTTAAAAATGGATTATCAATTTTTTTTCAAAACGTATCTTTTTGGGAGAAAGTGTATCTTTTTGGAAACTAAAATGTATCTTTCTCGAAATTTCACTGGCAACACTGATGTGGTTCTAACAAGACAGCACAACGTAACGTACAGCATATGACACTCCTAATTATTGACGTTCCCAAGATAATTAGATAATTGTTTCGCAACGAAACTGATTCTTACTCTGCTGAATTCTTACACTGAAAAGAAAAATCAATAAATCCATCCGAAGCAGCATCAATAGTACCGTAAGTACGGATTATCTTGAATCAAGGACAGAAATATTGATTCAAGTACGGATTACATGTATTAAACTAAATAGGAAATTTTGCTTTCTATTTTACTTTTTTAACATAAAAATAATGTATGTTTTTCTTCTTCACGCAGAGAAAAAATATGGTTGGGCAAGGTTACGGCAACTATACTATGTTTATTGTAACAATATATTGTTGTCGTACACAAATAATTGTTATATTTATTTAATATCAGCAATATTATAGTTACTGTAAACATATCAATGTTTATCGCAATTATAAATTTGAGTATTGGTAACTGAAATGTAATTATTTTTCTCACAACTAAATAATGATAACTTTCAAAACATATTATATTACTCACAACCATACCATGGCTTGGCGGGGTTAGAATTAAAAACTTTGTAAAATTATATTGTATTATCAATACATTAATTTTGAATTAAAAAAAAATTATCATGATATTTGACAGCAATAACATGATAACTCTCTATACATTTATCATAATATATTTAAGATGCAATCCAAATATTTTTACTCTAATAATATTTTGTTAGCGCCATTTGTAAAATAATTTTCCATCAGTTGTGTCATTTGTTATACATATGCGTATCGAATTATTTATTTGTGAGTGGTTCAACAATAAAAAAAAAAAATACAAATTAAAAAAACAATTTTAAAAAAATTAAATAATAAAAAAATTGTAATAACATTAAAAAAATTGTAAATAGCCACAAAATAAAAAATCGATGCAAAAAAATTTAATTTTTTTTTTATTTTTGTAACAGCACCTCTAAATTTGTTATGATTAACATGATAATAATATGACAACTTCTTAACTTATTATCATAAACATGATAATAATGTGACTACATCTTATCTTATTATGATTAAAATTACAATAATATGATTACTTCTTAACTTAGTGTGATTGACAGGATAATAATATGATTAAGGGAAAAATATAATGATGTAATATTACGAATATTATTGGTCATAATATGATTCAATAATATTCGTAATATGGTGACTACAACCATGAATCTTAACATAATATGTTGCTCTTAGAATATGTTTACCACAATCACGTTTTTTACCTACCTGTGTGGTGTTGTTGTAGTTTCTACAACAAACTTTGACAAACAGACGCGTATGCACGCATAATTTTTGTTATTTTTCTCTCAGAGTGGCACTACCAACGAAAAGTTTAATCTTGTTTACTTGGTTTAAGAATTTTATACTTATTTTAAGAAATTCCGGGCTCGACTTTCGAAAGTAATCTCATTTAGGATTGTTTTTAATACGTTTTAGTGTTATTCGTACTTAAATTTTTAAGTACGACTCGTACTTAAAGTTAGTATAAAAAGCTTTATTTATCCCGAGTGTTTTTCTTTCTGTGTAACTGCGATTTTTTTCCCAGAAAAGAACTTTCGAAAACAGAAAACATGTTTCAACAACAAAGTAATAATAAAAGACCAAGTTTGGCAAACAATTTATCTCATAATAAGGTACTCGCCAATAGCCTCCTTGCTCGTACGTTATTCTTCTTTTGAGTTACATTAATTTTCTGGTCTATGCCAACAACGTTAAAAAAGCAGCAGACCAACATCGAACATGAAATTGCTGGAATTTCGGTCGATGTGTGGGCTCCAGTCATTCAAAATTGGAAACAGCGTATTCACTTAAGGCAGCTCTTTCTGGGCGACATTTAAACGATGTCGTATTCCATAACTCAAAAAATTATTTCAATAATTACTCCATAATTCTTTTAAAGGGTGGTCCAACCAAAACGCACGATGTTAATTGTAAATAAAACAAAAAGTTTTCTGAGAATTATCTTAATATTTTTTATTACGATAGAAGGACAATTAGGGGTAAAACTAAATATCGGCCAAATGCTCGCCACGGCTGCGGTGGCACACCTCAATCCATATTTTAAATGACTCTAAGCCATAATTGAAGTTCAATGTCGTTAATGTGCCGAGTTAACTTACACTTTAGCTATTGAATTGTTTTTTTTTTTTGAATTGGCCTATTGACGTACACTTTTTCTTTTAAATATCCCCAAAGAAGTACAACGGCGTTAAATCACATGATCGTGACGGCAAAATAACTTTGCCACGACGTGAGATATCACGGCCATTGAATTTTTCGCGAAAAAGACACATTGTTTCGTGTGGCAAGTGCCACCATCCTGTTGCAACCACTAATCATCCAATTGAGTGCCTCGGTAGGCTAGCTGGTAGCGAGCTTGTCTATCAGCGCCGAGGTTGCGGGTTCGATTCCCGCCAGAGACTCTGGTTTCTTTCCTGCAGACAAGCATGGAGCTTCGCGGGATTAGCTTAGGAAATTAAAAAAAAAAAAAAAAAAAAAAAAAAAAAATCCATACCCTCAATTTCTGGCCACAAGAAGCTGCACCAAACAGTCGCTCTTTGTGGATACATCGGCTTTTTAATAATCACTCGTAGATTCTCATTTGCCCAAATCCGGCAATTCTGCTTGTTAACGAATCCACTAAGCTCGATTATGCTGACCAAAAAAATCACGAAGTGCATTTTGATTTGATCGCCCATTTTCGTAAAATAATTTTTTTTTAAATAACTTATTAAATCATTGTAACTCTAAATATCTATTTATGACCTCTTTTAATAGCTCCAATCTGGGTTCAAAGAGAAAATTTTAAAGTTTTTCCTTTTTTAACTATGGTCTTAGGCAAACATCGGTTTCTATGGTTAATTGGTTTTATCATATTCCTTTGGCAGGAATTTCTTGGGTTAATTTTTTTTTCATTAGTTTCTCTGGTTAAACGGGCAACATCTATTGTAACACACATGATTCATCATTTATTGATAAGGATCCATTAGGAAACAGTTGCTTACGGTTAGTGTAAAATTTAGCACCTTTAAAATAACATTATTGAGATTAAGTAGAAAACGGTGGGTATTTTGTTTACCGTTTTCCAATTAAATTTTTCCCATTATTTTCCCTTTAAAGTAAAGTGCACGTACTTAAATTAATGATAAAATTTAAAAACACTTTTGAGAATTTTAGTTGGCAAGTTTTAGATTTGAAATGAATGACCTTTAAATAAAAACAAAATTGATACAATTTTAGATAACCATTTTTTTGTTTGGGTTCTTCTTTGTTTTATATTAAAAAAATTTAACTAGAAGTTTGAGAGAACTTGACAGAAAAAAACTATTAAAAAGATAAAATTAATTAAACCGTTTTTTTTTAATATAATTTCGAGGTTTTTGTTGTCAGGGCAGTTGGAAAAAAATTTTATTGTTTTTTTTTATTCATTCATTTAGAATTAAATATTTTTAGGCCAACAATTCTTCTCTGCCAAAAAAAAAAGAAAAAATGGGGTTTTGACTAAAATCAACCGTTCAAGGAAATACAAAATATAGAAAAAAAGGAAAAATGTACAAGAGAAAATTAAAAAAAAAAAAATTTTTTTTAAATATCCAGAGAAAATTGTCGTATAAAAATTACTTGTTTTATTTCATTGGTTGGCAACATTTACAATACCCTGCTGCTACTTTTTACAACTTTTAAATGCCGCTTGCCTTAATTTTTTCGAAAACCATCATCATTATAATGATATAAATGATAATGATGATTTGATGTAAGAATTTTTTGTTAGTTCTTTGGGTTTTCCGTCTTTAGCACTTGAGTTTTAAACCGACTACAAATATTATTTATTTTTTCTTCCCTCTAGTCCGTTTAGCTGACAAAGCTAAATGTTTCAGTATGTCTTTTGGCCTGCCTGACTGACTGACTGACTGACTGGCTGTTTGGTTGGCTGGGTCTAGCTTGTCTTGCATGGTTTGAACTGACTGGTTCGTTGGTCGTTTTAGGTTTGTTAGTTGTATTCTATTGACTACATATTTCAATTCATGGCTAGTTTTTTTTCGTTTGGCTTGACTCTGATTGTGAGGTTTTGATAACAAAATTCTTGTTAACTTTTAAGCTTTAAACAATTTTTTGTTAATGTTTTTATTTTATTTAGTTTTTCGGTTATTTCTGTGTTTTTCATTTTTTGTTTAAACAATTTTTTTTTGAAAGCTGTTTATTTTAAGATTTAGAGAACTATTATACAAAAAAAAAAAAGAAGAATTCTATATAAAATTTGATTTACAAAAAAATCTCATTTCTATATTATTTATACAATTTTCTTAAGATAATAATTAAATGGGTTTTTAAGTAGAAAGAAGAGATAAAAATTTTAATTTGGAAAAATTAAGGTCAAAATAAAATGAAGATTTATAACTGTAGGTTCCATGAATATTAATTGTTTACATTGATTAAGTTTTGTTAGTTACCTGTTCGTTCAAAGTAGAGATACAGATCAAAACAGAAGTAACAGATGATGAATTTTGTATATTCTCCTAAACATTCTCTCAAACGTACTTGCCCTTTTTTCTGAATTTTAAGGAGGCCTCCCATACAAATATGGCGTTTTATGAAGTTCTTAAATTTAATTAAAAATTTTCAACTTCTGTGAATAAAAAGTTGTAGACAAATTTTAATAATCTACGGCTTGTTTTGCTTGGAACTTTGTTCTCTATATGCGTAAATTAACAGCGTAACTGCTTTTGCTAATTTTGTAAAATTTCGTTAAAAGAATTTTTTTTTGCCAAAAAAAAATAATTATATTTCTAAAACGACTGCGAAGATTGATTCGGAATAGGGAAAATACAGCAGAATATAAATGTTAAAGGCATCTTGTAACAGTATGAAAAACAAAATGAACAACTTAAACTTGCTTAATGTAAACAATGTAGAACCAAATTATGTTCACTCTAGAAAGCGATATATATTTTTTAAAGGAAATTATTCGCTTAAAACAGATTATATCGCTTTTAAAAATATTAAAAATTTAAAATAAAATACTTAATCTCAAACTTTAAAAACAACAGAAAAAAAATTATTTTGTACTTTTACTTTATTGAAATGGTTTTTCTAATTTCTACAAACATTTTATGTGTTCCAGTAAATAAGAAATTTGTAACTTTTGCTCTTATTTCTTTTTAATTTTATCATGTTATTTTTAATTTTATGCCCAAGCATGTTTTTAATTTTTTTATATTAAAAAAATTAAAAACGAAATTTTTTAAGAACAATTTAGACGGTACTACATTTTTCTATTGCTAAATTTGTTTAAGATGTTTTATATTTTTTGGTTGTTGGAATCTTTGAACAACAATATTCTTCCTTATTCCACTAAATTTCTATTTCTTTCAGTTTTTAATTTTTTTTTCTTTTATTCTTCTCTTCTTTTATTACTTCTTAAGAGTAATTACATTTTCAACAAGGAAAAGTTTAACTCGAAAATACAAGGAAAAAAAGTTTGTCTAGAAAAAAATAATAATACAAGGAAATAAAATACAACACGCTCAAAAACAATACAAGACTCCTAGACACTTTCAGCCATACAAATATCGGAATATATGTTTGTTTGTTTTTTTTTTTTTTTTTTTGCAACAAAAGCTTGAAGAACAAAACAGCAAAACACAAAAAAAGTTTAAATAACTTGAGAGAACGTGTTCGTTGGGATTATAAATGAAAGAAATACAAAAATAGGACGCTCAGCTGCGTTTTAGGCAGGGGTTTTAAAGAATTTAATTAATGGGGAATTACATTTTCTTTTCATAAAACTCTTGAAAATTAAGCACTTTATAGGTGGAAGTTTTATTTCTTTGATCCCTTATTCAATCGTAAATAGTTTAATCTCCAAAAAAATTGTTAATATATTTTAAAAAAGAGAATTCGATTTTTAATAAAAATTAGGAATTTTAAAGTTTTTGTTTTATTATTGCAAATTTTAGTTTGATCACTTAATTAAAAAGTTTCTTCTTTCGTAATTCTATTTTAGGTTTTTATTAAACAAATTTTCTAGACTTTCTAAAAAGTTTTTAGAGACGAAAAACTTTAAATTAAAATAAGATAAAGAAAAAAGTTTAACCCATCTATTCAATTGACTTTTCAAAGTAGATAACTTTATGGCATTATGTTTGAATATGTAACCTTGAGATCAAATTTGTACACACTCTTCGCAATAAATCAGGCTGTATCTCGGCAATAACTCGTCAAACATTCGCTTTAAAGTGCTCAATTGTTTCCGGATAACCTGCATGGACCCGGAATTTAATTTCTCTCCAGAGATGTGGGCAGTAAACAGGTTCATTTCGTGATTATTGATTGATTGATCCACTGTGCGCTGTGTGATATGTGACCCTATCCTGATAAAACAACTTAGGCACGAAAAAGTTAGCAAGCACGCCTCTATACCACTCACTTGTACGGACATATGTATTAGTGACTCCACCGGCAGATTTTTGGATAAAAAAGCGGGATATTTTTCATCGTTTTCTTCTCTGAGTTCTATACACTTTTTCCAACGTTTCTTCAATTTTTTTATCCCTTCCAAAAAAAAAAACAGATCATTAAAAAGGTACTTCTTTGTGAGATATTTTTATAATCGGAGAATCAAATTCCTCCACTGAATCATTTCTTCAGGTTTAATCTGTAAAAGGGAGCGAATGAGGGAGAATTCGTAGCCTAATTCATGCATTTTGCCATGGAATGCTTTATGTGCACACGAAGCTCAT
Organism: Pollenia griseotomentosa; assembly: GCA_963931875.1. Lineage (NCBI taxonomy): Eukaryota > Metazoa > Arthropoda > Insecta > Diptera > Polleniidae > Pollenia > Pollenia griseotomentosa. The sequence continues at coordinate 75,384,500 of OZ007563.1, read as the reverse complement.
TTTTTTATCCTCAAATCACGCTGTTATCAATGACGTTCAAACACAAACCAAGTGACGCAGCTTATTAAAATTTTGAGAGGAGTCAACTGATAGATGCGGAAAATAAAAATTGACAGACTTATGCTCAATTTTCAGGATAGTAATTAAATATGAGTTAAGTTAATTTTCATAAAAACTTAAATCGTATTTAAATACAGGTTGATTTTTTGAGTTTTATTTGAAAAGTCTTATTTAAATAAGATAAAAGTATGGTAGCACTACTAAATACAAAAATATATCATAAAAAAGTATGGCCCGTTTTAAGGTTTACACAACTCAACTCAGGTGAGTTGCTATTAAGACAACTGGTTGTGATCAGTTGTAATTTTTGTTATGTTTTTGTTCACCGAAATATAGCAAAGTTGTAAACCATAATACAAAAATTAAGAAATTACAACTCAACTGAGTTGAGTTATAAGCCGTAATAGGGGCCTATAATTATTTACAAGGTGGTCTCAAAAAACTGCTGATTGTTATTGCTTTGCCTCTTGTTGTTGTATTGTCGTGATATTGAGGTCACCTTGCTAAAATATTACAATAGAAACTTAAGTTGAAATTAAGTGTACCACATCGGTGAATTAAGTTTGATTTAAGTTTTAGTGAAGAAGAGAATGTTGTATTTAAAACGATTTTAAACGAAAATGTGTTTTAATATCAATCCTGAAAATTGGCCATTAATGAAATGCCCCTATTTATAAGACCTATTTCCGCTTCGCTAGTTTTTTAAGATCATAAACTTAGGCCCTAAATTTGTAAAACGCAACGCAATGCCAAATATAACATTAAAAGCAAAAACAATGTCAACAATTTGTCAAAATTTTGTTGTTGCTTTCTACACAAATACATATTGCGTTTTAAAATTATCAACGCCAAAAGATATGCAGCGTTTAAAATTTAAAAATTCTATATACATTTCTATAGCAAACAACAACAAAATTATGAAATATTTTCGATTTTGTTTTTGCTTTCAATATAATTTTTGGCGTTGCGTTTGCGTTTTACAAATTTAGGGCCTTAATAATTTCAATTTAATTACTGAAAAAAGATCATTTTGACAACTATTTCATTATTTTTTTTTTTTTTTCAAATTTCTCTTAACTAACTTCCAAGATACCATTATTTTCCATTCTGTCTTATTCTACACTGTATACCTCACAAAAAATGCATCCCTTGAAAACTTCGTTTATTAACTACAATTTGAGCTACAAAGATACAGAGCGATAACAGCAGTAGGAAAAGAAAAGAGAAACAAACGCTATTTGTTACCTATAGATTTGATGACAACTTGCAACTAACAAAAACAAGAAAAAAAAAGTTCCTTACTTACTACAGCAACATTAAAGTAAACACTGAAACTAAACTGAAAACAAATAATTACGCTTACAAATACACAAACACATACACACACTCCTAAACTCATAGCTACAATAACAGCCAGTACTAACTGCGGTTGCTGGTTTCATGCCACTAGATCTCTGTTAGTTAGTATTTGCTTCTTTTGCAACAGCAAAACTGTAACAAAAGACAGCAGGTAGTTTATTATTACAATTTTTTTTCTTTGTGTTTGTTATTGTTGTATGTATTTGGAAAACTGAAACCCAAAGTGAAAAGTATCTAAAAGATGTGCAAATATTTACTTGAGCTTAAGAAAACACAAAAACTTCTTGGGAAATGTTGAAAATATGTAATAGGAAATAATATTTAAAATGTAATATGATGTTGAAGAAAAAAGAAAAAAGCAAAAGTTAAAAGAAACTATTTCTGTAAATTTAGATGCCTTTTAAGATTTCTTTTTTATATTTTAGAAGATTTATAATTAATTTGAATTCTTCCTCTCTTAAAGGATTACAGATTATTTAACTTAGATAAGTTATTTTTTTTTGCATCTGCTTTTTTTAAATACTTTTTTTCTAAAAATTATGTTGCCATGTTTTTATTTGCTCTGTTACGTTTGCTTGGTTACACTAGAAAAAGTAACGAGTAAATCGTCAGCACAGTGGTTATGCTTGTGAAAAAAGGATAACCAAATAAAACTTCAATAAAAAAGCAAATGTATTAGTTAAAATTAATATAAAATAATATGCAGCTCTCGAAATAGATAACAAAGTCGGAATGTTACAACACTCAAACTTGTTGATTTAAAAGGCGGTCTTAGTAAAGGTTCTAAAATTTTGAGAAAATATGGCTTAAAGTTAAAACGTCTGCCTTAATTTAATAGGAATAGCTTATCCCTTCAACAATAAATTTCAGTGTTTTTATCAAGAACGAAAATTGGGAATTAAGCACGACTAACAAAATCTTGTAAATTTAATTTAATATGTATATCTTTAAATACTTTGTTAGATTTACACCATAGTGAAAAGATTTCAGAATAAACAAACTTACCGTAACAAAAAACGGACGAAAGTTTATTTTAGAATAATAAAGAATATACTAAGCCAAATTAACCCGGTCTTTGATTTCAACTTTGCGGCTTAATATAACTGGCACATATCGGGAAGAGCTGATTGTAAAAGCAATAAAAATGCTTGTCCAATTCACAAGCTCGTAGTATTGTCATATTCGTCGTATAATCGTCTATCTATACAATATTGTTGCTAGAAATTTTCATATACAAGTGTTGCCTCATTGTACGATTGCTTTTAATAGCTGCATTCGTTTACCCCAAAATTCGTACAAATTTGTACTGGATTTTACTGAAATGCGTTCGCGTACACATAAATTTGTAAGATTTCATATTACTCACCTACTGGATTTTACTGGGATTTAACTGGAAAAGTAAACGAACGCACATATTGTTAGAGTGTGTGGGTGTAGCGTACGCTAAATAATGTAAGGTTTATTTCCGAGCACTGTTTAAAACAAAAGGTACTTCTTAAACAAAGACTACCTTTTAAATTAGATGCACAAAAAATAACATTTTAAACAAAAAGTAAATTTGAACAAAGGCGCCTATTTTAAATAGTAAAATTCTATTGCATTACTCTCTCTCTCTTTTCCCACTGTAAAGAATACTTACATCAGTGTTGCCGTTAGGATACGAAAGATACATTTTTCGTATCTTTTGACTACTTTAAGTATCATGTATAATCCTGACATTTTTCGTATCTTTTGAATCTGTACGCAAAATGTGCAAAAACAAAACATTCGAGAATTTTGAGCCAACTAAAACTTATTAAGACTGATCATTGTAACCGACTCAATTCTAATACAATAGCAGCCAAGGCGCATTGACTAAAAGGTGAGGTCAACTCTACAAAAACACTGCTTCTGTGGTCGGATTGTCAAAAATACTGCTAGTAAAAAAAGGTTAGTTTACATAAAACTAAAAAACACCTTATGTTGACTTGACCCCAACTTCTAGTGAATTCGCCTTGATAGCAGCTTCAATAATGGTGAAAGAAAACATTAAGGGGTTGCAACATACGATCCACCTAAATCGATGATTACTAGTAGTGCGAAGTTGTTCTGAGGAAATATGAAAATCTTTTTTATTTTCAGGAAATTTATATGAACTTTTCAATTTAATCGCCTTAGTATAAACGCCTTAACTCGTATATTAATTTTTACAAAAATGAATTTTTTTTGATAACAACCAAAAATAATTACATATAATTAATTTTAAAGTTTGCTTACTGTATTTTTTAAAAATTACATATGTACATAATATTTATGACTTAAATAAATATAAAAATGAATTTATACGAAATCATTTTCTTTACTATATTTATTTAAATTTGAAATAAAAATGTTATGTTAATAAATGTTAAACGTTAAAAATGGATTTTCAAATTTTTTTCAAAACGTATCTTTTTGGGAAAAAGTGTATCTTTTTGGAAACTAAAATGTATCTTTCTCGAAATTTCACTGGCAACACTGACTTACATATACTTCATGTATATTTATTTTTTCCTATAATTTTTTTATTTTGTTTAAATATAAACAATATATTTATTTTAAATGTTTATCGTCTCCTTGGTTGCTTCCTTGCAGTAACTAAATAAAAATGATATTTTTTATAATAATGAAAATCATAATGATGTATTAAAACTCACAAAATGGTTACATGGTAATCAGGCAGAAACAGCAGTCAAACATAATCTGTTAAAAAGTACTTTTCATGAGTTACTTTTCATAGTAACGAAAGAAAAAAAAAGACAAAACAAAAAAATTACATAAATGAAAGAGTTTATATCGCGATTTATGTCTTTTGTAGCTGTATCTCCTCCTCCTGTGTTTTTAATCTTTCTTTCCTTTTGGCTTAAGTAAATCAGACTTCTCAACTACTGACTGCTGCTGTTTTTGTCGTGAGCAAATTTAGTAAATGGGACTTTATTTAAGCAGAAAAGGTTCCACTTTTAAGTTAAATGAAATTGAATGACATGTTTGTTTCCTTTTTTGCTCTGCACTTCTTTTTTACGTTTTTCTTTTGACTATCTTTAAGATTGTTATTTTTTATTCGGTTTCTTTAGTTGAAATTTTATCCCTTACGACCTCAATTTCTTTTACATGGCAGTTTAAGGTTTTTAGTAGATTATTACAGTAAAGTGAAGTGAAGTGAAGAGAAGAAGGAATGAAGGTTTCAGTGTTGCCATAAGATGAAAGAGTAAAAGTGCTAAATCACAAAAATAAGTGCTTAAATATTCTACAGATAAAAAAGAAAGTGCTAGATTTATTTTATTACATTTTTTTATTAAAAACATTAGAAAGGCAAGTGAATATTTTCAATTAAATGTTTAAATACAGAACTTGAAAAATTAAAAAAACACAGTGTTGGTTTTTTTAATTTTTCAAGTTTTTGTTTACAAAAAATGCATTTACACAGAAATATTTTAATGCTTATATAATTTTTTAAGAATAATCAATTAATATTATATTCCCCTACGTTATGAAGTTTTAATCCATCTCTTATATTTACATATGTATAACAAAACATAATTTCTTTGTAATCGCTCTCGCTCTGAGTTTGCATTTTATTAACTTCATTTAACTAAACAAACGCTCTAGTTCAGCGTTTAAGAAAAGTAGAGCTAAATGAGACAGTTCAACTCTCACAATTCTGAAGCTATATACTTGGTTCCAGAACAAAGTTGTTTTCATATTGGTATCCCAAATCTGCTCACTAATATAGCTCTACTTGTTTTTAGTTTTTTCCGTTTTATCCGAACTCAAATTCACACACTAAATGAAATTTTGTAGGCTATGGATGAAGGGGGCTTTAGTAGATTTTTAATTTTGTTTTCATTACAATTTGGTCTGTATATTTTCTTCATTTTCCTTTCACTTTTTCCCCAACAAATATTTCTTAAATGTGAAACGTAGATGTCATTAAAAGATAAAGTTGAATATTTTTACTTTATTTGCAATTGCAAATAATTTCAAGTAGTGGGGTACTAAAAAATGAATTGGGTATTTTTCGTTTTTCTGTAAGGGCTTTTCTTCTTAAATAGTTGCACAAAAAGTAGGGTTGGTAGAAAGAAAAGTAAAGCAAATAAGATTGATTACCTTAAATAAAAACGATAACGGAAAAATGGAAAAAATTAATGAAATGAAAGTAAAGTAAAGTAATGTAAATACATGTGATATGGGATCAAACGAAAATAAAGTTATTCAAGGACTTTTTCTTTATGTGGGCAAAAAAGTGATTTAACAAATTTTTGGCACATTTTGTAACAGAAAATTAACCCTTTTAATAAATATTACAAAAAAATCCAAGCAATTGAGTTGTTAAAAAAAAATCCACACATTCATTTGTTTAGGCAGCCAGGCATAGCACATATTTGAAAATTTGGAAAACTCATTTTGTATGTAATACAAAAACTATTTTGAAATATTCACGGTTTAATTAACAAAATTAACCCTTTTTTAGGTCATATAACAAAAGGAGAACCTTTTTTTTTTAAATCATTTGTTATGGTTTTGAAAAATGTTAGAAATGTTTTAGTTATTGATATGTTTTTCAATATGTCATTTTTTGTTTATGATACTAATTTTGATTATAAATTGTTATTTCTTTACCGAAATAGTGCCTTTAATATATAATGACAATATAACACAAAATTTTCTATAGCTTTAAAAATAAATTTAATTTGTGAAAGAAAAATCCATTAACAATTGTTGTTTTTTTTTAATGAACTGATGTCGACTACTTTTTGGCTAGCAGAAACTTTATTCATAATCATTTGAAAGAAAAACGGTAAAATTTAATAAAATCAAATGAGGAATGCATTTCAAATACCATTTTCTAGTATGTATAACAAAAAAATAAAATAAGTACATTGGTACTATTTCTCAAAGCTACTTTCTATAGAAAGTAGTAGTAGTAGTAGTAGTAGTAGTAGTAGTAGTAGTAGCCCTGAAGGAAACCTGGGTGCAAGTGTCTCCAAGTCAACAGTTTTGTCGACTATTTTGGTGACATTGTCAACGAAGTGTCTACACTACACTACATTTACCACTATATTTGGCTTATATACGAAAACAAAATTATCAATAACAACTGAGAAGTACAATTCCTATAAAAGTTAAAGAAATATTAAAAAAAGATTGTTATGATTTCGTATTCCTACCCAAAGTGTAGACTACATTTACTAAAATGTACTAGTGATTCTCTGGTTCCAATGTCTACATATGTTCCCAAAGGAACTACCTAGTCAGTAGTACCAACGTCAGTAGTAGATTTCCAATGACACGCACATGTTAAATGTCTATAGTAAATAACATTGTTTGGGGTATAATAAGTCACTAGTACTGGTGACTGAGTCAATAGTGAATCAGTACAGATTCACTAGTGACATTTCCTGCAGGGAGTATACTAAAAATTTACTAATAGTCAATAATAGTTTTGCTTTAAAAGAAATTTCCAAAGGTATTTTTTAAAAAGGGTTTTATTCTAAAAAGATAATTTTTTCTAAAAAGGTCTTATTTCCGAAGGTTCTTTTCGTTAAACAATTTTTTTATAATTTTTTTTAACTTTAAAAGGTCTGAATTACAATGCACGATGTTTTTTGTGATAATTGGGATTTAATGCCGTTAATGGGCCGAATTATCTCATCCTTTAGCTCTTCAATTGTTGTTGGCTTATTGACATACACTTTTTTTTTTTAAATATCCCCAAAGAAAGAAGTCCAACGGTATCAAATAACATGATCGTGACGGCCAATTAGCATCGCCACGACGTAAGATATAACGGCCATTGAAAATAACCATTATTTCCTTGACTGTGTGGCCAGTGGCACCATCCTGTTGGAACCACAAATCTTCCAGGGTCAATTTCTGGCCACAAGAAGTGCGTTTTCAACTCGAGATAGCGAACACCATTCACGGTAACTGCTTGGCCGACCTCATTTTCAAAAAAGTACGGCCCGATTACTCCGCTAGCCCATTAACCGCACGAAACAGTCACTCTTTGTAGATGCATCGGCTTTTCAACAATCACTCGTGGATTATCATTTGCCCACAAGCGGCAATGCTGCTTGTAATCGAATCCACTGAGGTGACCCTTTTCGTAAAACAATCTTAACGCGCTGCTTAATTGTGTACCTCTCCATTGTAATCGCCCCTTTGGTGGACAGTCATGAGAGATTTTACTGTATAAGAAAGTGTTTTATGATTTTTGTGTAATGTTCATTATAACGTAATAATAGAAAAACATTATTTTTTCTCTATATCTCTCTCCTTCTTCCTATTATGGTTGTTACTGTGCCTATTTAATATTCCTTTTCTTTTTGATAGCAACCCAACAAACTCAAAAGCTTGATTTAAAATTAAAACTTATTTTAAATCAAAGCCTTTTTTAAACGACAAACGGTTGAAAATGATTTGAAAATAATATCAAAATTCTCAACAAAAATTGAGAAATTATTTTAAATTAAGAACAGCATTTATTTTAATCTTTTTTGAAACGTAAATCTCAAACGCTTTTCAAATGGGAATCTCAAGACAATCTAGAACATAAATTAAAAAGAATTTTTATTTTAATTTTTAATTCATATCTCTTTCAATTTTTTTAATTTAAATTTATTGTTTACTAAAGGCCCAACTATAATATGTAAAAGTTTCTGTCAAAAATAAAGAAAAGTCAAATGCATTTAAAAAAACAAAAACAAATAAGAAATCAAAAAACTTTTGATTCCGTACGGAAAGTGCGATCAGTTTCGCACTTTGCTGAAATAAATAACAGATTCATTAAATTTAGCATAAAAAGTTTTCTTAAGTTCAATATGGTTTGACACATATGTTTTACATGTATTCGCACAGTTGCTTAAGGCAACATAAACATATTATAGTTCGGCCCTGTAAATAAATGAGAAGCCGTTCTCTCCATGCTCAAATTCTTGGAAAGAAAAAATTCTTCTCTTTATTTTCAGAATTGTCTTAGATCTGTGTGGCAGATCGGTCATACAACAAACTTATAACTTCTCAATTTTCCCATTTATCTTTAAGATATTTGTGTTTTTTACAAGCATATCGGTTGTATGTGATTTTTCATGAGTTGTAAAAGACATTTGACTTTAATCGTCATTTTAAAATGTTTTTACATTGTGTCAGCTCATCATTGGTTGAACCTACCGACCATTTTTAAAAAAATGAGGTATGGGGGATATATATTTTCGAGTGCCCCGGTAGACTAGCTGGTAGAGAGCTAGTCTATCAGCGCCGGGGTTGCGGGTTCGATTCCCGCCAGAGACTCTGGTTTCTTTCCTGCAGACAAGCGCAGAGCTTCGCGGGGCTTAGCTTAGGAATTAAAAAAAAAAATACCTCCATTTCTGAATCTTAAACTGGTTTCATGAAATTCGTTATGGTTTATGAGATATTAAACATAAACTTTGCTCCATATCAAAATTATTTTAAAGTTTACTAAGTACTATTTTGCTCAAGGCTACTGTTTGGTGGATGCAGCAAGTTTCTCAAACAAAAACGTACAAAATAAATTTCACTCTTGCTTTGCTTCATCGGCGAAAGAAAAAAAGTAGTTAAAGTGAAATTAAAACAAAATGAAAAGAAAGAAAATAAATTTCACTCCTGCTTCGCTTTACTGCGGTAGCTGCGCTTACGAAAGACATAAATTTAATATGGCGAGTTCCCACTTTGAAGCTATACATTTTTGGCACATAAAACGCGATTTTCAGCGCATATAAAAAATGATTGATGTAACGATCAGCTTTAAACACTGAATGTTTTGATACAGTTATTTTTTAGTATTCTCCCTTACAAACCTGCTTCGTAGTAAGGAAATGCCGTAGCACTTGAAATGTTATTTTTTTTTATAAAACTTGTTGAGAGTTATTTCACTTACTTTATTGCATTTCTGTATGTCTTATTGCGTAGCGCATAATTGTGCGCTTATTTTTTTGAATGTACCATTAGTGCTTCGCAAAATGATAAACATTTTTATTAGGTAAATATACGAATGCAGTACAAAGCGATACTTTTTATAAATAAATTTGGAAAAGTGGCGTATGCGGCATAAATTAATAAATTTCAAAGCTATTTTTGGGAATACAAAATTTATTATTAAAAAGATTTCGGTATCATGTGATAAATTCCCAATTTTTATTTTTGATAAATACGCTGAAACTTTTTGTGTGGAAAAGCTAGTTTCTATGCGCTTTTTTTGGTGGCTTAGGACAGATCATCAGGAAACCTTTTTCCAAAGATTTTAGAAAAGCAAAAAATATTATTTAAATAAAACTTTGAAGCGAATAAGAATTTTAAACACTTAAAGTCTTACTTGTAACAATATTAAAGCTTAAACAAAACACCAACGATAAAATGCTTTTAAATTCTAAGCTCGTTCAGGAACGTTCACAAAAATTTAAATTTTTCTTCAAAATATATACCAAAAGCAGTGATGAAAAAACACAAAATTCTATCAGTTATATTTTTAGAAAAATTCATGTAAACTTTCGTTGTCGTTTTTTCCACTACGATTTTTTTGACATGTGCGACAAACCAATACTGAGCCGACGATTTATTGTATGCTTTAGTGTTGCCAAGTTTGTTTTTAATTTTAGAATAACACTTGATAATATTTGGACCAAAAATTGATAAAACATTGCTTGTGAAATGTTTTTATTCAAATCATTATCATTTTGATATCAAATTTTAAAATTAAGCCATTGAAAAAGATTAAAGAATTGTGCTTGATATCAAATGATTTTATAACAAAGCTGGGACTTTGTGTTTGCTGGGAAAGAGTATTTCTTTTTATTTATTTTCTTTTCTTTTATTGTTTTCTTATAATTTTAAGTGTCTTTTAATGAGGTATGCTTGTTGATGTACAATTTTTTTCTCAGTATAGGTATATTGATGAAAAGAAAAATAAATTTTATGTGAATGTTCTTTTGCTGATTTTTTTCTATTGTTGCTGCTGCTGCTGCTCATCATTAAATATTTATAATATTCAGTTTTTAGTACAACAATATTTACATGAATTAAATTAAATTTAATTCAAATATCCATCCACCACTCACAATTTGGTTTAAAATGTAGTGTACATTTTTGGGGGTTTGTTTGTGTGGATGTGTGTTTGGTGAATTTTTAAAATCAATTTGACTTGATTTTGAATTATTTTCAGTTTGTTTTGATTAGCCACACACGCAGTTGCTTCAGTGTTTTTTCCCTGTGTGTTTTCAAATATTTTTACGTTTGAGGTTGACCTGTGTTCGTTTGTTTATAGAAAATTAACTATAAATTGTTAATAAATTAGTTTTTAGTCGTTTCATTCGATTTTTCCTTTGTTGTATTTTTTTTTTGAAAAAGATTAAATGAACAGGTTTCACTAGGGAATCATCATCATCAATTGTTAATTTGTGTGATGTAGTAGATTGTTTTTTTTTTTTTGAAATATTTTTATTTTAGAAATTTTTGTCACATACAATTTATTAGATTTGTTTTGTTGTTTTAGGGATTTTAAAGGTATCGATTGGGTTTTTTTCTTTTTTTTTTTTTTGTTCAGAAGAACAAATATAAAAAAGGTCAAGTGAATTTTTTTTGTTGATTCTTCAGAAAAAAGGTGTAAATTTATTTAATTTTTTTTTTTGTTTTGCTTTTTCAAAACATTTGTAGGATTATTTAGGGGTTTTAAATACCTGATTATCATTTAAGGCGATTAAACTTAAAATGCAAAACCTGATGAAATAAAGGATTTTTTTGTTTCAAATAATAAATAAAGACGAATTAAAGGATTTTTTTTAGGATTTAAAGGATTTTTATAAATAATTATATGTGTGAAAAGATAAATTCGTATTTAACTAGAAGAGCAGCACATATTTAGCAGCTATCGTTACACTGTTTTGAATTGGACAGTGAGACAAGAAAGGATAAAGTGTGTTTAGGGGGATATTAAAGGAGAATGGAGCTGGTTTCACATAAAGAAATAGTGCGCGGTATATATACGTAGAAATTCTAAATGGATCCTTAGATGTACTGTATATAAACTAGAGTTTTTTTTTTCCCGGACTTTTTCGATTCCCGGGAAAGCGGGAAATATTTTTAAATTTCCCGGGATCCCGGGATCCCGCTCCATATAAATAATACAAAGTAAATTTTTTTATTAATTAATGAAAAAAACTTTAATAAAATAACGTTAGGGAACTTGTTTACAAAGAAAGTAAAAAAAATGGTTCAATACTAAAAAAATAAATTGAAGATTGAAATAGGAACTTGAATTATTATCACCTCACGCCTTTATTCCCTATTATTATGCTTTAAAACAATAATAAAAACCAAATAAAAATTGAGGTACTCAAGATATGAGATCAAATAGTTAATTAATAAAATAGATAAAATATTTTAAAGAAATATATAAAATTTTTTAACGGCGCTTAGGAAATAACTTTCTGACACACTCAAAGCGCTTAGTAAGTCGTTAAAAAGTATATTTCTGATTTTATTTACTAATTATTATGTTTCTGAAAAATTTCGTTCATTTTTTACCGAGGTTGGACAAATAGTTAAAAGTTCACCGTTGTAGCATGCTTCGGATTCACAATCAGAGGCAATTTTTTCTTTTTGATAAACAACGTCTATTTCAGTCAAATTTATGTCAAGGTTGATGCAAAATAGCATCAACCGGACTGCTTCTTTCATACCTTTTCATTTCAATAGGTCCATTTGTAATCTTTAAGACAATGTGTTTTTCAAGTTGTATGTTGTAGTATCTTACACGAGTTTCCAAAATGTTATTTTATTTCGGTTTCCCCGCACTTCACGGGTATATAAACCAACACAAATTGAAATTGAAAAATTTGTGTTTACCACCTAATAAACATATCGCTCCTTCATTGCATCATAGTCATATCTTAAAATTTTAAGTAACTTTAGCAAAGTTTTCCTTCATACCTTCTCGTATTATATCTCAAACTGAACCGAAGTTATAGCAAAATATATCTTTAAATCGGTACATTTTGAAAACTTTAATCGCATTTTGCCAAGATCGTTTGTTTTTGTAGATATTACTATTTTGCAATAAAGGAGCGATATGTTTAGGTATCTCCTATTTTTAAGACTTTTTCATGGACAATGAAACTTTACTGCCTGCTTCTTATTTTGAATTAATGTTCTTTATTAACTCTTCACTTCACTAAATGTAATATTTATCAACTGTTGCACTGCCCATTCTGCTTTTAGTAGATTTATTGCATCAGGAGACATTGATTTAAATACATGTACTCACTTCTTGTAATTGATCTAGTCCACAACCCATCCACAGATGCTTATTTTTAGAGAATAGAAAACTAAATTTCAAAGTATAAATAGCTGTTTTCTGAAAATATGAGGAATTTTTTATTTCCCGGGATCCCGCAAAAAAAATCCCGGGAAAACGGGAAATAAAATAATTGAAATTCCCGGGAATTTCCGGGACGGGAAATCCCGGGAAAAAACCCTAATATAAACACTTATGCCTGTATTTATAAAAATATTTTAAATTTAATAAAGGTTTAAAAACCAAATTTTCTATGAAAATTTTCTTTAATAAACGTTTATTAAATTAAATAATCGTTTATGAATAACGGGGGTAAAGTTTAAAAGATATGCTTTTTAGCCGATACGATACCGATACTGAAAAAGAAATATCGGCAATACCGATACGAATATCAAATTTGATTATAACGCTAAACATACCTTCTGGGGGTCACGACTTATAACACCAAAGGGTCGTGTCTTATTTAACACAATTTCTAAAATGGATTTAAATGTGGTAGCGAGCGGACAACCAACATATTGGCCTACTGATCATCAAAAAATTCCAGATGTTATCGATTTCGGCGTGGTTAAAAACATCCCCATAGAAACGATCCATGTTGAAGCTTCCTTAGAATTATCTTCTGACCATACACCTACAATTGTTACTATAATGAACCCCAATAGAATTGTATCTCCGACTGGTCACTTAGCGACGACAGCTACGCAAATTAACTGGTTAAAATATAGAAAATACCTCAGCACCCATTGCACAGAAAATATTCCGCTTAGTACACCGGAGTATGTAGATCGCTCTATTGCCAATTTTGACAGTTTTCTGAAACTAGCTGTTCAACATTCCAGTATTGCCCCCAAAAAAACAAAAAATATGAAACTATATTCCACAGATGTCGAGCGTCTCTTGTCTGAAAAAAGGAGGGCTCGAAGAGAGTGGCAATTGCACAGATCCCCGTTACTTAAGAACTTACTAAAAGAGTGTACAAAAAAGCTTAGAAAGTTACTGCAGACTCAGAAAACGGCTTCTCTGGAAAAATATCTTAAGGAACTTGATGCAACCCCACAATCAGACTACTCATTGTGGCGTGCAGCTAGAAATCTCAAAAGGCCAGTTGTCTCTAAACCACCATTAAGAGACTTGAATGGTAGTTGGGCAAGAAATGATGTTGAAAAAGGAAATCTGTTTGTTAATCATTTAAAAAACGTATTTACCCCAAACATATCTCACGATATTGTGGCCGAGTTACCACATGTTGTTGCTAGAGCAGCTGTTCCCCTAAGATTTGAGATAAGAGAAATCGAAAAAGCTATTTGTGATTTAAACCCCAAGAAGGCTCCTGGTTTTGATAAGATCAGCAACAAAATGCTTCTGGAGCTACCCAGCATAGCAAAGAAAATTATTCTTTTAATCTTTAATGCTATTTTACGACTTGAATACTACCCTCAAAAATGGAAGGTCTCATTAGTTACGATGATACCAAAGCCAGGAAAAGATCACTCCAAAGTTGAGTCATATAGGCCTATCAGCTTATTATCTAATATATCAAAGCTGTTTGAGAAGCTCTTAGCGTCCAAATTAACCCCAATTTTAAATGTTAATGGGTGTATACCTAACCATCAATTCGGTTTCAGACGAGAACATAGCACAATTGAACAAACCCATCGGATAGTAAACGCCATAAGAAAAGCCTTTGAAGAAAGAAAATATTGCTCCGCTCTCTTCATCGATGTCTCTCAAGCTTTTGATAAAGTCTGGCATGTAGGTTTGTTACATAAATTAAAGCTGAACCTACCGGTTAACACACACAAGCTGTTAGAAAGCTACTTGGTCGGTCGAAAATTTATTATTAAAGAAGGTGATTTTTTAAGTTCTCCTCAGACAATTGAAGCTGGAGTCCCTCAGGGAAGTATCCTGGGCCCACTTTTTTATCTTATATATACCTCGGACATGCCGACAAACAATTACACCCTAACCTCAACTTTTGCTGATGATACAGCTTTCCTAAGCGTACACGAGAACAGTCGTGAAGCATCTCGATACCTGCAGGATCATATATTTCAACTAGAACTGTGGTTAAAACAATGGAGAATAAAGGTCAATGAGCAAAAATGCGTACATATTACATTTACCTTGCGCCGGGAAACATGCCCCCCTATTAAAATCAATAATCAACTAGTGCCTCAACAATCGCATGTCAAATATCTCGGTATTCATCTAGATCGACGTTTAACATGGAAATGCCATATAGAAGCAAAATTAACCCAAATGAAACTAAAAGCAATTCAAATTAACTGGCTTATTGGAAGAAATTCTGTTCTTAGTCTCGATTGCTAACTACTACTTTACAACTCTATTTTAAAGCCAATCTGGTGCTACGGTATTCAACTATGGGGCACTGCCTCGGCCTCAAATATCGAAAAAATTCAAAGGCGCCAAAATAAACTTCTTCGAATAATCACAGCTGCCCCTTGGTATGTTAAAAACTCAAATATCCACAAGGATCTCAATGTGCCACTGGTAAGGACTATTATTACGAAGTATGCGGTAAAATATTTAAAAAGGCTAGAGTTGCACCCAAATCCACTAGCTCGAAATATTTTAAATGATAGCGGCCACACTCGCTTAAGGAGAAGAGACACTGCAGCACTTACCCATTAAGATGAGCGATAAACACATATATAAATGTGATACAGAACCCGTGATGAAGAAAATTTTTGTCTTGCACTGGCAGGACATAAAATAAAGAATTAGGATAAGATTTGATTAATTATTGTTAGTTCATATTTAATATATGAAGATTCAATAAATAAATAATGAGAAAAAAAAAAAAAAAATGTTTAAATTACCAAAACTCAAGTAGAGTAATTTTTTTATTACACAAAATTATAGTGTAAAAGATTTTAATAGTTTAAATTAATATTAATCAGAATTAAAAAAAAAACAGCGAACTAAATTTACAAGATGGTTAAATTACCAAAAACTAAATAATGTATTTTTGTTTACAAAAAGAAAAACATGGTACGATATTATAAAATATTTAAAACCGATATTTATAAAATTTATGGTTAAAACAAAGTATTCTCATCTTTTGTGGAAGAGGTTTCAATAAATTCTCTAAAACGTTAATTCTTTCCTGTTTCCATTCTTGGTATATACATTTTTTTCTCCTCGTTTTTTACTTAAATCATTTATCAAAATTTTTGTTATTTTTATAATATTTATGCCGCAAACGCATATCTTTCTAAGGCCAAGCAATTATAACCTCGAACTACGAATGTATATTTTCTTGATAATGATGATGACAGTTTTTACACATGTGAACACACATTCTCCCGTTTAGCCACTTACAAATGTGACATTAGCAAAAAGAAAAAAATTCAAGAAGTGAACTCCTGTCTTCTCCCATGTGAACAATTTATTTTCAACAATGTCAAAATCTAAAAATCTGTCGTCTATTATAAATTTTTTATTCTTAGCAGAAAAAATAGGCAACAAAATTAATGATAAAAAAGTTGCAAATGGCAAAATTTTGTAATACATACTATTTACTTTTGAAAGAGCAGCAGCATCTTTCATTTTAAAGGTTTTATTTTTTTTTTCAAATAAAACAAACCGAAAATGAGACAAGTATAAAATAATATTTATGGCAAGAAAAAAATGATGACAAAACTACGGAAAAATATAGAATAACTGCTTAAAGAATTATTATACTGTAGGCAGTGGGGAAGAGAAATGTAGTTTATCTTACCATTTTAAATAATTCAACTTGTTGGAAGAAGATTTATTTAATTTGAAAAAAAAAGGAAAAATCAATTTAAAACGAAAAAATACAATGGGATTTATCGATTGCTCGCAAAAGTCTTTCTGGAATACTTTCTATTAACTTAAACGTCCTACACATGGTCCTTGCTGTGATTGTAAGATTAAGATTGCTGTCAAGCTAAAGAAAAGCTTGCAAAATCATTGTGAGCCATTTAAACATAAATTTTTAAGCATTTGCAACCAGCTGGTTTTATTCAAAAACGAGAAAATCGAGTTAAAGCCGGGAGGCCTGCGAAGACATTTTACATGTCCGAAATGCTGCGCAAACGCAATAAAATTTTTTTTATGACAATCCGAAGTGCGAGAAATTGTTTTTGCACAGAAAAAAATAAAAATTAATTTCAATTAAAAAATTTGTGATATTAATTAAAAAATTAATTAAATTTGCACCAGTAAACAAATTAATAGTATCAATTAAACCAGTTAATAGTATTAATTAAACGTTTAATTCACTTGATTAAAAGTTTAATTCACTTGATTAAATTTTTAATTAAAACCGATTATATTTTTGATTAATGCTTTAATTGGTGAACAATTTTCGAGAATTTTTTCTGTGTGTAGTCCTGACATTCATGGTGTCAAGGTATTTAATTTATGTATTTAATTCGACAATCACTACGGACATGTACCGACACATTTGATTCGTTTGGAGCGTGCATTGAAGTAAGCTTAAACATATTTAGAAAACATTGCCTGCAAAGTTTTGCTTCACACAGCTTATTGTCTAGACTTCGTCCCGTGCGACTAAGATGTGTTTTAATCCATGCAAAACGCTCTAATTCACTTCAAAACAGGATATCCGGAATTGGATGGATATGCTTTTGTACTTAAAAATTAGGAGTTTCTTTTGTCGCGAAATTTATATGTTTCCATAAAGAATTAATTTATATTGTAGCAACCCCTAGACTACGCAAACCTTCAATCCTACAGATTTGATGCTATGCAATCAAAACTAAATGGTGTAGAGATCGAGGCAGCAAAATGTGGTCAGAAGATAAATACCTCAAAGACCAAAGCGACGAGAAAAATACGCCAAATTCTAAATATTTCCCACGGCAACACCTCATTCTCAAAGACGTGGAGACATTCTGCTGTCTAAAATCAAAAAAGCGAAACAGTGCTGCAATCAGCTAAATTCTATTTCGAACTGTCAATACCATTTTAAAGCACTAAGTTCATCTACTAAAAAGCGATTGGACTCTGTGGGAGCAAAAGTTGGAATGCAGATCGACGCTGTGTCTTATCACTACAGGTCTTAATTAACATAAGCCTACGACGAATTTTTGAAATTTTCTGCCGAACGAAATTTCTAATGAAATCACTAGAGTCGCCTTTGATTGGAACCTCCCAAGAAATCCGCAGAAGAGGTTGCTTAAGCCACACATGGCGGAGACATCTCAACTTTGAAACAAAGGAAGCCAACAAAGGCCGTCTCAGCGGAAAACCGGATCTGGATCGAATTCGTTAAGGCTCGTTTTTTATAGAAGCCGAGGGAATCGACATACATATGGTCACCTTAAATGGAAATGGACGTAAATACACAAAAATTCAAAATTGGTTTTTTAATTGATTTTTTATCAAACTACATGCTGGCGCAAATTTGTAATATAAAAAGAGACAACTTTTTTATGAAAATTCAAACTCCAAGAACTATTTTTAATATTATTGATTTTGTAATGTGTTTGCTTTGTTTCTCCTGTAAAAAAACAAAGTGTAGTTACATCCGTTTGAAGAAAAACATGAAGAAAAATTTTCAGCTAATGATAGCAATTTCCGGTTTCAGAAAGCTTACCAACACAACAACAACAAAACCAAACACAAATGGCTAAAAAAAAACTCAAGGAAAGAAGAAAAAAGCGTTTTCCAGCCAACAGAAAACAACAGGACTTTTATGAAAACAAGCTGGAGGCAACAAAAGCAGAAAGGCAGAGACAAAAAAAAAATCTAAGAAAAATTATAACAAATTTATGGTTTATTTTTTTATGGTGATGGAGACAGACTCCTAAAAAATATGAGAAAATTACTTTGTCTTGTTTTATTGAAGACAATTTGTTTTTATTTTCTGTTGAATTTTTTTTGTAACATTTGAAAACATAAATTATATTTTATTAGTTTTAAAAAATTTATATATTTTATTTTTTTATTATTATTGTTGTAATATTTATTATATTCGTTTGAAGACATGTTTATTATTTAAACACTAATAGAATGATGATTTTTGTTTTCATAATAAAAAAAAAGAAGTTTATTCACTTTTTTAATTCAAACAAAACATTTGTTTGGGCACTATTTATTTTATTTTTTTATTTCTGATTACTGCTTTTATTGGCATTTAATGAATTTAACCAAACCAAAATGTTTGTTGAATTTTAAATTAACCAACCACGCCAGGCCAGCCAACCAAAAGCAACTTTAAGAAGTTCTTCCTTATCGAAGACAATTTGGCTGGTTTTCCACTGAAATGCATTAAACGCCCAAAAAAGGTTAAACACGACAAACAACCACAAAAGCAAAAAAGAAGAAAAAAAATTAACAAAAAAATGTCAATATTTACATAAATTAGCTGTTAAACACTAAATAAGGTTTTGTCGTTGAACCACGACAAAAAAGAAAAACTGAAATAAAAAGGAAACAAAATTTTAAAGCAATTTATGCGCATGCACGCACGTTTAAGGCAAGAAAACCCAATGAAGTAAAAGAAATTTACATACCGTTTAAAAAGCACAATAAGCAGAGAGTCTTAGGTTTACAAGACCATGCGCTTGGTCTCCAAACCTTTTTTTTCTCTTTCAGATATTCTGTTAATTTAATGACAACCAAAACAAAAAACGCCAACGCGTCTTAATCAATTAAAACGGGCACATCGATCCAACAAACCCAAAAACATCAACTGAATTTTGAATAAACCAAAAGAAAAAACTTTTTAAATTAATTAAAGATTTCTTGTTGGATGAAAAAAAAAACATATATTTTTATGCCTAAAATAAATATTTTATAAACAAACTCGACCAAACAAACATTTTTTTAATTCATATATTTCTGATAAATTTACGTAAATTTTAACATAAGAAGATTTCAAGTGGCTTTCTAGGCAAATTATTCTTTAAAATAACGGCTGCGATATAGTGCTAGGCTTGACAGACGATCTTGATTTTTCTTGATTTACAAGAATTTTCAATGCTCGTCAAGTATCTAGAAGAAATAAGGGAAAAATGTAAGAAGAGATAAACTCATTGTTTATTGTTGGTATTTGCTTAAGCTTTGATATTGTTGCAAATAACACTTGAGTGTTTGCAATTCTCATTCACTCTGCAGTTTTATTTCTTAAGTCTTTTGGAAGAGGTTTCCTGATAATCTGGCATAAACAACCAGTGAAATGCGCATAGGAACTAGATTTTCCTCCAACAATAAATTTCAGACTATTTATCAAGAATGAAAATTGGAAATTAAGCCCAGCAAACACAATTTTGTTAACAAGAAGAAATATGTTGTGTCAAGAATTTTTAAAGCCCAACCAAAAAACACGTTATTAGTTTTTGAATTTGCTTTCAGATGTCCTCGAATAAAACTGTTGAAGAGCAAAAAAATATTTTATCGTTTTATTTTAGTGTATTTGTTTTAAAATCTTTCAAAACAACGTTTTATATATTCAACACTCAATAATGCGGATTTGAGAGAGAAACCTGTATCAACACTTGTATGTATTTCCCTCTATACCCAACAGTTATTATTGAGTGGCTAAAAACATAGAAAATATTAAAAATTGTCTCTAATCACTAAATTCAAATTTATAGAATCAATGATTATATAAATTACTAAAAATTGTAAAAATTTTAAAATTGTGAATATATTTTTTTTTTAAAAAAACTTTGCTATTTTAAACAATGTGTTAATTGATTTAATTAAATATAGCTCAAGTTTTGACAATTCCAAACAACAATTCTACAAGCATAAATTATTTTATTTTTAACGAAAAAATCAATTAAGATTAAGATTTTTATTTTAATAAAAAATTTATTTCAAAACAACTAAAATATAAATTAAAGCAAAATTATATTTTTAATTTTCTTTCAACAAAAAAAAAAAAAAAAAAAAAAAAAATAGATTCAATTGTCACATCAATTAAATTTAAATACTTTTTAAACAATTTTTTTAACTGATAAAAAACTACTGATAATAAAATTTCTTAGTAAGGAAGCTTTAAAGTTTTTTTTTTTGTTATATATAAATATAATTAATAAAAAGTTTTGGTAGATATAGGGCAATTTGGGGTTATTATACAGTTCTGACTTATTGTACATCAATAGCTATATGCAGGGCCAACTACGACTTAATCCGCGGAAATTTCTTAAGGCCGACTCCATCTCCGCCCTTACTCTAACCTTAAGACTTAATGTATATTATTTGACTCTTAGCTTTTTGTTTTAATTCAGTTCATTTTCAATGGTTAAACATAGCAAGAAAATTTTTCTGTAAAAATTTCAAATCAATATTTTAATTCTAGCACATGCCGCTTTGAGCTTTTATATAGTTATTGACATATGTAAAGTAGACTGGTCTGAATTAAAAATTTTTAAGGCAGACCATCTTAAAATTTTTTTTTATTGGAAAATATTAGAAAATTTTGTATGCCGAAAAATGTTGGAGTCGGAGTTGCGAGTTTTTTGGGTACTTCGACTGGATACAACTCAATGTTTTTGTTTTTGGCACTTGCACCCCTTAGCTTTTCAGGCCCACAATTGAAGACGTTAAACAGCTGACTCAAAATAAAAGCGTGCAGAAATTTGTGGTGCATATTAAGTTCATTTGCTTGTATTTTTTCTTTTAAGTGCCTTAAACAATTTTGTTATTTTTATAGAAGAGGGCATTTTTAGGCGTTCTTAATTGTCAAGAATTCTTTTCAAAATCAATATTTTTTTTTTTTTAACGAAAGCCAAGAATTTTGCAAATTAAAATCTGGCAGGCCTATGTAGTGCTGTTGCCAGATTGTCTTTCTGTAAATCCTATTGTATCGGTATTGTCCGACCGTTTCACTTTTTCAGACCGAAAATTCGGTAAATTTCCATAGTTCGGCCGAACTTTTTGTCATTAAATCTAAACTATAATACTCTTTATAATTTACTTATTTAAAACAAAATAAAATTTCAGGATAGAAAAAAACCTTGGTACTATAGTACAGGGATTCAATATAGAATACATATGTATTAGTATTCGAAATATAATCATTTTAATATTATAAAGGCTAAAAAGCAATTTAATTGCTTTTATGAAGATTATTTCTTTGGCCTGAATAAAGTTGTCCAGCAGCACGAAATATTCGTTTTCTGTGAGAAATGTCCATCGTGGAAAAAACGTTACCGTCAACGGCGAACGATACGAATTGGCTGATTTGGACTTAGTTGATATGTGGTTTCAACAAGACGGTGCCACATGCCATACAGCTCGTGAAACAATGGACATATTGAAGGATGAATTTGGTGAGCAGTTTATCCCTCGAAATGGCCCTGTGAGTTGGCCGCCAAAATCATGTGATTTGACGCCTCTAGACTATTTCTCATGGGGTTATATGAAGTCGTTGATCTATGTGGACAAGCCAAATACGATTGAAGCCTAAGAGTATAACATAACACGTGTTATTCATGGAATACAGGCCGAAATGCTCAAAAAAGTGGTGCAAAATTGGACCTTAAGAATGGACCATTTATGGAAAAAAAATGTATTATGCGCCCCATACACGTTTCAATTCAATTGTCAACTGAGTCTTTCAACTAAGTTGATGCTTAGCCACACACTTCATCAACTGAATTGAAAGATTTTACAATTTTATGAAATAAAATACAATTCTTTAAATACTTAACTTTTATTTTGCAAAAGAAAACTACAAACATTAATTTTGACAGCTAATCAAGAGACTTGAGCATACACAGTACAATCGAATTGAAAGACTTAAGGCACAACTAAAATATGCTTATGTTGGTTAAGCAACTGTGCGAATTCATGAAAGTCATATGTATCAAACCATATTGTACTTAAGTAAACTTTTTGTTAAGTTTTAAGAATCTGTCATTTGCTTAAGCAAAGCGCGAAACTCATCGCATTTTCCGTACCAAACTTACTGTTTTTTGATTTTGTTTTTGTGTTTTCAAATGCATTTGATAGGCTTTTTGTTAATTTTTGACAAAAGCTTAAGCATGCTTATGCATATTATAGTTGGGCCTTTAGTAGTCAACTTAAAAAAATCAAAATATTTTGATTTTATTTGGACAACAACCGACTCAGTTGACAATTGAATCGTCTATGGGCTGCTTTAAAACGTATATTTTAAAAAGCATCTAAAGCAAATTAATGATGTCTGATAATCGATGCCTTATTTTATTGCAAACATATGCTGCCGACGAAACCAATGTTCGCATTCAACACTTCTGGGTGGTATCGTAAATAAATAGCTGCATATATGCTATATGACAATATTTAATTTATTTTATCTTAAGTATATATGCAAGTATTAATCTAATAGAATAAACTTAAACAAATATATGTAAAAAGACATTTGGTAGAACCCCCTAAAGAACTTGCATTTTGCGGGCGCAGTTCTATTATCATTCACTTAACCCTTTCGACCCGGCTTTCGAATAGCAATAGTAAAACCAAATTTTTGATTGGAACCGATTATTTAAGCAATATATAACTTATCGGTGAAAGAAAATCGGAAAAACAATAATTTGGGGCTGTCGGGGTTGTGGTACATCGGTGTACCATTCGGGACGTTATGTTGTACAAATAAGTACCAACCGTCCGGGTTGTGAGGGTTGTGGTACATTGGTGTACCATTCGGGATGTTATGTGGTACAAATAAGTACCAACCATCGGTAAAATTAACTTTCGCGCATAATATCATGCAAAAACCATGCTATGCACTTCACTTTGGTAGCGTTGGAACTTACAAAAAACGGTCAGGAGACTTTAAAGACTATAAGTTTCATTTCGCTACCCAGCAACATTAAATTTGAAGCTGTTAGGGATATTTAAACTGACAGTGGTACACATATGTACCGTCCGGGTCGAAAGGGTTAAGGCTAGTTTACACTATTATACTTTGTATAGTGTGAATAGTGTGAATGCATGTATGATAAAAATGACAAGTACTATGAAAAAAAGTTTGACATCCCATACGACTTCATCGTTTTTTGAAAAATTTCTAAACAATAATACTTTTCATTGGATCACGGTTGCATTTTATTTCATGTGTGAGTGTTTATACTTTGTGTGATGGGGTGAACACAAACTGTTATGTTAAATTAGATTTTTTGACAGGCGCAACAAAACTCATTAGATTAGACCACACCGAACTTTATCTTCTGATTTTGTTTTCTGTGGTACAAAATACATTGCATGTAACATTTATTCACTTGCGACTTCTTTTTGTAACCAGTTAAAAATTAGATTCATTGCCAGTATGATTTAATATTAAATATTTAAAGTTATTTTTAGCAGGGTGGCTCACGTTTATTTAAATATAGTTGTATTTGATAAAAAAAAATTGCACATTTTTACTAAATCCAAAATTTTTATGTACGTTTTAATACAAAAATAATAGATAAAACAAATGTAATTTTGGTACAATTAAGCTCAAAAAGTAAAATTTTAGTAGCCAGTAGGTACAATTTAAAAATTTTGTTTTGCCATCCCTTGTATCGGCGCACAAGTGGCCGATAAAAATTGGTACACAATTTGATTGCTCCACATTGTGCAAAAGAGTGTTCACATTATCGTCAAGATTAATTTTGATTGTCCACAGTCAGCACAATTTCGGCACAGATTGTCGCATATTAAAAAATTTTGACCGTTCACACTATCGGCACATGAAATACGACAAAAATTGGTACATTGCGCAGATGGTAGGATCTTAGCTTTAGGAGAACTGAAAACCTAAATGTATGCTTTGATATATTTTCTGCTTGGAAAATATTATTTTTTTTTTTTTTTGCTGTTTCTTCTCAAGACAAATATTAGCAAACATTTTTAATATAATTTGCATATTTCTAAAGGGTTGTGTGCTATTTTCTTGTAATTTTTCTATCTTTTATAGAACAACAGGCAACTTGCCCCTAAAAATAAGTAAATTATAATTAGTATTGTGGTTATTTTGTTGAACTATTTATGGTTTTTAATCCAAATTTTTAATATTTTTAATTAGGCTTAAGTTCATTAAATTTAATTTTCATTAAATTATTTTTATGAAGAAAGGTGTTTTACAACATGAAAATTAATTAAAATTGTTATTGATAATCTTTCATTTTTGACCGTGGCCGGGATTCGAACCGCGGCCGGCAGGTTACCATGACATGTTTCGATCGCAACCACTCGATCTTCTCAAATGGATTTGCCGTTTTACACTCGCAGCCATCGAAGGCTGCTGACGTCAATAGTCAAACATCAATCCTTAAACCAAATTGTATTTTAACCTTTGGTAGATCGAAGTTTGCTTTTTTGAATGATTATCTATTTTAATTGATTTTACATGTTCTTCCTTACTTCTGTTTTTTCGTACTTTTGTCAAGAATTTTTCTTGAAGTCCAAAGTACATTTTTTGTTTTTTCATTTTTGTTTCATAAGTAAATTATATAAATGAATTATAAATAACTAGAAATTTTCTTACATAAGAAAAGTAATTAAAAAAGATTTAAATGTTTTTTTTTCTATTTTTACATATCTTAAAATTTCATTAATAAAATTTACTTAATTACATATTTATTCTTTATTTTTGCAGGTATGTGTTCAAATACAATTTTGTAATCATTTAAAAAGGTAAATATTTGTTTAACAATAACTTCTAACTAAAACTAAAAATGTTTGTTAGGTAAGACTTAATTATGGCAAATTAAAATCTAATGGTATATGAAAATATTTTTTTGCAAAACTTTTCATTGAAAAACAAAATGTTTGCAACAAATATTTTTGTTGAAAAATGTTCAGTATTTCTTTGGAATCGAATTAAAAACTTTGTGTTAAATTTCAATACTCTGTAGACTATTGTTAAGTGAATGACTGTCTTTTTGTCATTAAAAATTCAGCTCATTGCACAATGTACTTTTAATTGTTAAATGCTTATTTGTGAGATTTTTTCTTCGGTTTTTAACAAAGTTTATATGGGTATTTTGCAGAAATGGGCAAAGTTAAGGGCACAGAAAAAATAAAAATTGATTTGAATTAAAAAATGTGTGATATTAATTAGAATTTAACTAAATTTGCACTAGTTAATAAATCAGTAGTATCAACCAAATGTTTTATGATATTAACAACATTTTCTGTCGTAATGCTGTTGATGTAAGTAAACGTTTAATTCAGTTGATTAAATTTTTTATTAAAACCGATTTTATTTTTGATAAATGAATTAATTGAAAAAAAAAAATAAAAAATTGGCGAGCATTTTTTTCTTGTGAACATAAGCAAAGTTGAGTTTTTAAGATGATCATGGGTACCTTCCATTACAGCGTTTTTCTTACATTTCTCTTTACGCTGGGTGAAACAAGTCCTTTAAGAAAACACTTTGCGAGCAACTACTTCTTGAAACATCTGGTTAATAATAAAATCTTTTAAAGACCTGACAATTTTGAGCCTGAGATAAGGAGTCACTCCGAAAACTGAGCCAGTGTTTATCCAATACTAAGAAATATGGGTGCAATAACAAAGCTATTGCCCTAATTATTCTCATATTTGATTATTGCACTCTTGTCTGAAACTTCAAAACCATACATTTGTTCAAAAAAGCATCGCTTACCTATTGAACAGTATTTTAATGATTTATAAGGACAGCTTGTTGAGTTTACTTAAAATAAAGAAATTTTCTAGGCAGCCTTGGAGATGCCTCTATACGGAGTGGCATACTGTCAACTCCTTTTTTGCAACGGCTTAGATCAATATCATCTTTCTAAAGAACTTTGTAGAGGTGTTTGATGGAGTTAAGATCGGCTTCTGAGGGCGTCCAATCAGGAACTTTAAAGCCCTTTTCAGTTTTGCAAAATATTCGTGAAGTGTTTAGAGTAAATATCATTTTGAACAGCAATATCCGCTACCGCAATCTGCATATTTATTTAGTACCTTAAACACCGACGTAGGATTGCGCAGCCATTGTATAAACTATTTTGCAGACAAGAGCTTTAATAAAGGTCGATATTTGTTAAATATGTACAATATAAAAACAATAGTTCAAGAAGAGTAAAGAGCTTAATCTTGCCCAGACAAAATTACATCTCTGTATTTTTTCCCAGCTGTTGGAATCAAAATATCCTAATTTGCAGGAAAATGCAATTGGAGGTATGAAGTGCAATTTCAAAGAGTTACTAAATATTTGTAAAACCTGATATGTTGTATTTCTAAATAATCTTTTCAATTAACTAGTTCCTAACATGGGCCACCCCTGTCAGCCTGCATACTTGGTGGTCTTATGAATCGTATGAAGAAAAAAAAAACAAACATACCACCACAAAAAGTTCATTTTAATTCTGGAGTCGACTCACTCTAAATACCAATAAAACATGTTTAACATACAACAACATTAGCCCCAACAGAAACAACAACAACAAGAGAACTTTAAGTTAATTTTTCTTTTTTTTTATTATTAGTTTTGTTATTACTGTAGAAAACATGTATGTTTTGTTTTTTTTTTTACAACAATTTGTAGTTTAATTTAAAGGTGTGTTGCAAAAAAAAAACATAGAAAAAATCTATTAAGAACATTAATTTTTTATTGTTGATTTGAAATACAAAAATAAATTCTTGGAAAATAAATTACCAAATAACACAAGTTTTAGATTTAAAGAAATATTTTAAAAAACAATTTTGAAAGTTTTTAAAAAGAAAAATAAGTTTTAAAGAAAAAATATTTGTAAAAATTCAGTAACAACCTTGAAACGATTTGTTTCTTTGTATAAGTAAAAATTTGTTATTAAATTGAGCAGTAATTAAAGTTTAAAGACATTAGTAAATTCATTGCTAACAATATGTACACAGAAAAAATTCTCCAAAATTTTCCACCAATTTAGGCATTAATCAAAAATATAATCAGTTTTAATTAAAAATTTAATCAAGTGAATTTAAATTTAATCAAGTGAATAAAACGTTTAATTAATACTATTAACTGGTTTAATTGATACTATTAATTTGTTTACTGGTGCAAATTTAATTAATTTTTTAATTAATATAACAAATTTTTTAATTGAAATCAATTTTTGTTTTTTTCTGTGTACAAAATTCATAAGTTATTTCGGAATCAAAGTCCGTTTAAACATTGATCTAAACATTTCCTTACACTATATTGTTCAAGCCCCTTTCACACTGTTGTACAAGTTTGCTCTTACAAAATTTCAACAATATCTATTGATTTTATACCCTAAAAAATACATATATATTCGGGGTACTTATGAATACCGAAACTTTATTTAACGATGTCCGTCTGTCTGTGCGTATGTTGAAATGGGTTTTGCGAAGACTTAAGAAATGATGGTGACTAGCTTGTTATATATTTTTATCACATGTACTCCGCTAAAGTTTATTATTGAAATTTAGCTAGAGCGTACCATAAATGGCTGAGATATGAGCAAAACAACCACAAATACCTTTAGTTCTACACATGCTTCTATTTTTTTTCTTTACATCTGGAGAACGGCAAGAGCAAAAGTTTCCAAATTAGGTACAAGCATTGTGGCAAGGAATACACAACATCTCTCAAACTATAGCCGAAATTTGAAAAGTGGGCGTGGCACCTCCCTTGCAAAGACACTCTAGATTTCTGTTCATCTGTTTCCAAATAAGTTACAAGTATCTTGGTTATCAATACAAAACATCCGACGAAATTTTGGCGAGATTAGACAAGTGGGCGCAGCAAAAAATAGATTTACTAATATCTTAATTACGGTATTTATATTATTTTCCATATTTCGATTTAAAAATAACATTTTAAAAAGTGTGTGTCATTAACGTTTCGGTTTTTTCAGTAAGTTGTAAATAAAATCAAAAGATGTAAAAAGAAAGTTTGTTTTGAGATATACTGATTATGATTTATAACTGACCCAGAATTGTTCCTGCTCAGGAACGACCAATCGTAGGTTTTCTGGAAGCTGTGGCAAGTTTTAAAGCTGTTCGGCTATAAAAAAAGAGAGTTTGTTAATTAATTTAAGACAAGCGAGTCTTTGGTAATTATACATAATAAAAAAAAATGTGGACCGATACTTTCAAATTTGATATAATTCTGAATGGTATTAGTCTTAAATTCTGTGCAATTAAGAATTTCCACCTGTTTCTGCAAGCATTCGATTTAATTGCCACAAATATTGTAAAGTATTTCCAAAATCTTCTTAGTCGATTTATGCACAAAAATTTTAATTGGAATGCTTCTGGTTTTCTCATTCAAACTTTTCAAAAAACATCTATTCAA
Source organism: Pollenia griseotomentosa (assembly GCA_963931875.1). NCBI lineage: Eukaryota > Metazoa > Arthropoda > Insecta > Diptera > Polleniidae > Pollenia > Pollenia griseotomentosa. The sequence goes on along the minus strand of OZ007563.1, from coordinate 75,355,500 downwards.
GTTATTGTTTGTAAAATGTTTAATGTTAAATTCATTAAAGAGAAAGAAAACATTTGGAAGTTTCTCCATTCTGGGTCTTTACTCATCTAGATGTATTTATGTTGCAACATGTACAAGTTGTTAGTTTAATTAAGACATTCCTCTATAAAAATAAACGAATGACCTCATTGTGACATATTTTATTTAAAAATGCCAAAAATAAAAAGAAAAAAATTCGAATTTCATTGTTGAGTAAAAAGATTTGTGTTTGTTTTGGGCCAAATTCAATTTGTTTTTTTTTTTCCTTAAAAGTCTTCTTTATGAATAAAAGAATTTTTTGTTTTAAAAAAAGACGCCAATTTAATTTATGGCAATCTTAAGCAAAGACATTTAATTACATATTTGTTTTTAGGTTTTGAGACAAAAAAGAAAATTTTTTCTTTTTGAAATTAAACGGAAACATGAAAAAATAACAGAAATTCCCATAAATCTTTCAAAATAAGTATGTAAAGGATTTAATAAAAAGATATATTGGAAAATTATCTTCAAAAGAACTTGTAGTCTTTTAACAGAGGAATTTTGGGTAGAAGCTTTTTAAAAAAGCCTTAAATTATGGGTTTTTAAGCCTAGAGAAAATTAAATGGGTGAATTAACAACAAATTAACAAATTACTTTTGAAAATAAAGGGATTACAAAGGTCTTAAAAAGAAGATGAAAATTTAGAAACTCATTTGTTTCGTTAGACTGTGTTTACACTTAGCAAATTTTACTGTATCTACCCTGATTTACAATAGTAAATATTTTCGTTGTTAGCCCTTAACTGAGGGTCCTAGGTTAATCCGGTATGAGCCAGTTGTCGAGAGAATGGGAAAAGCATTCACACATTTTTTACAATGATAAACAAGGTTTTTAAAGCGCTTGCCGGCAGCACATTGGAGAGGGTAAATGTGGTTGTCTTGGTTCAGTAATAACTAGTGCAGCAATATTTTTTATTGTCAAAATCCAGTTTAACCCTAAACCCACATCAACAAAGACAAAACGTTTTGTCTTTCAAGTCAAAGACACTTGAGCTTGCTAACTGCAGTTGTTTGGTTTGGTGTGGGTTGTTTGATAAAACTAACGATCTGTTGTCGTTTGAGTCAAAAAAACTGTTTTGTCTTTTGTTGGTGTGGATTTAGGCTTAAGCACCGTTAACACGACATCAATGTTATTACAAATGGCATCAGCGAGTCAAATACCCCTGACAGACATAGGATTTGTATACTATACTATCATGGTATACTACATATGTGTCAACCTAAACTACAATTAAATCATGAAACAAAGTAGTATATTGATGGTTTATATACTACTGTAGTATTCATACCATGGTATTGAAACTATATGTCTGTCAGGGGTATAAAAGAGGCACCAATCCAATAACTAACGTCATCATAAAACTTTGTCATATCTTATGCGTCATCTATGCTATGACTACAGTGACATTAATTCGATGCCATATTTTGTGTATAATAACATTATATTCATGTTAAAAAAGTAAAATATAGATGCAAAAATTCCCATATTCTTTTTTTTAATTATTTATTTAAATGCATAAAATTTTCAAAGTTGAATGATATCGAAAACCATATCGGGCATACTGATGGTGTCTTATAATTTAGAGTCTGTAACCGAAGGACAGAATACCACAAAATTGAAACATACATGTGTAACGGGTAAGTAAATAATAATATTATCTTAAGTCTATCCCAATGACTCAATTTAATGACAAACTGTCACTGTCTAATAAATCCGTTCTCCGATGTTACTTAGTCATCGCACTGATGACATTTTTTTTTTTTTTTTTTTTGAACTGACTCCGATTCGTTATTTCTGTGATGCCGATTTGTCATCCCATTGATGATATTATTTCAATTTTTGGCCTTAATGGCAATTTGGCCAAGTAATGTTAAGGCTGACATCACAATGATGAAAACAGTCATGGGGTCAAAAATGAAGACACTTGTCTTAGTACTGGTGTCAAAATATATCAGCGTTGTGACTGACGCCTTTTCTTTCAGTGTAGTTTCATATCTTAAAAACGCCAAAGTATTTTGTATACAATCATTTGCTTATGTATGCATATCCCGCATTTCTGCAACACAATATAATACAATTGCAATACATAAATTGCTTGAAAAAATTCTCACATAAAGTTCGTTTCAATTAAGCGAGTTTTTCTATAAGCACTGTATATTCACATAAGCGAGTGCATTTATCATTTTAAAGCACGAAAAGACGTGCGTATAGTGAAATTTATCTAAGCGATCAATACGGCAATTCTCTTTTCAGCGGAAACAAGGGAAAGAAAGTCAAGAGTAGCCCTCCAGTTATTGGCAAGGAACAAATATAAGCAATCGTTTTTTTCTTCTATAAACTCAGTACATTGGGAAAAAGAAATCTGCTTGTTGAAACTAAAAGACGTAACCAACAATTTTTGCGAAGTGTGACCGTAGCTTTACTGGAACTAATGCGAATTTTAAAGTAAATTAAAATCTACCCCATATATAAAACATCATAATCAATGCTACCAGATATGGCGATTTTAAACCTATTTTAACGATTTTTTGCTTAGCAAAAATTGAAAAATATAACAATTTGGCGATTTTCGATATATTTTTTTGGCAATGAATATGAAAAAACTGACAACCCTAATCACAGTTTGTTTTCAATTAAACTTGGTATTTTTTTCTTCTTTGCTATCACTTCTGCTTTTAATTTTTTATTTTCCTTTCATTTTCAATTTTTTCCCTGTATAATTATCTCAATTAAATCATAATTTATCTATTATACTACAATATACTTATTTTCTTAAATATAATTTCTTGATTGTCACTGTCGTTCTTACTAATTACTCCTTTCAATAATTTATCACTCTTAAGTTCTAAAAGAAGTAGTAATTACCATTACTCCTGCCACCCCGTTCTTGAGAATTTAGTCTATTTTTGTTTGTTTGTATTGGTACGCTTTTATATAATTATGACACATTCTACCCACTTTTTTTCCTCTTAACATTTTACACATGCATATGTTAAAATAAATTTAATACAACTTCAATTAGCTATTTTTATCCTTTGATCTTTTGTTACCTTTTATTACAGCGCTTTTCCATTATTATTGTTGTTTGTATGTTGTTGTTTTTGTTTTAGAATTTCATTGATAGACCTCGTCATCGTTTGTCTAACTAATTACATGACTTTTTAATAGTCTTATATAAATAATGAACTTTTATTTTTATATGGTTTCTAAATAAAACGGTGTTAAATAACCTTCAATTATACAAACTCTTTCCACCGCGCTCTTAGTTCTACCCCTTGCCACATTTTCGGTTTTAATTTTCAACAAAAACGTAAATGTATAAAAAAAACGTAATACCCATATTGTTAAAGCTTTATTTGCTCACATGAGAAAGTTTTTGCTTGGGAAAAAATTACACTTAAAAAAATGCTACCGTTTTGTGGAAAGTGTTTTTAAAGTCCTTTTTCCTAAAGAAATTTTTAATTTTATATATTATTTGTAAAGCAAACATTTTCTTATTTTTATTTTTAAGCTTATTTTATTCTATACTACCTTTTATAAGGTACTTTTTTTTACTTGTTAATTTGAAAAAGGTTCTTACATAAGGTATGTGCATAAACAAGTTTTTCTAGAGGCTCTTTTCTGTATAAACCACTTTTTCTCAAAAAGGTACCTTTTTCTAATCGATGATTTTTCAATATGTTCCGTTTTCGTAAGATAAGTTTATTTTCTTAAGTACTTTTTCCAAAAAGGTACTTTTTTGAAACAATATTTTTTTCATAAAGTAATTTTTTAAAAAGTGCACTTTTTCTAAAATAAAAACCTTGCATTTTTTTACCCATAAATCCCTTGTTGTTGTTGTTGTTGTTTTTTTTTCTTTTTTTTCTGTATATCTCGTGAACGGCAAAAGCCAAAGCTCCAAAATTTGGTACAAAGAATAATTAACACACAGCATCTCCCAAATTTCGTCGGGATTGGAGAAAAGGGCGTGGCATAAAATAACTTTTTTCTTCGTCTCAAGAACTGTTAGACAAAAATTTTCCAAATTTGATACACATAGCTGGGTTATTAATACACAACCCTTCTTAAAATCTAGGCGGGATTAGAGAAGTAGGCGTGGCACCTCCTTTACAAGGATTTTATAGGTTTCTGTATATCTGGAGAATGGTAAATCCAAAGTTTCCCAATTAGGTACAAACCTCTTGGTTATCAATAAAAAACATTCGACAAAATTTGGGCGGGATTGGGAAAGTGGGTGTGGCACTTCTAATTCAAAGACATAGGTTTTTGAACATATCGAGAACGGCAACAGCCAAATTTTACAAATTAGGTACAACCATTTTGGTTATCAATACGCAACATCCGATAAAACGTGGCCAGGATTGGAGAAATGGGCGTGGCACAAAATAGATTTCCTCATACCTTAAGAACGGTAAGAGAAAAATTTTCAAAGTTTCGTACGCATAGCTGGGCTATTAATACACAACCTTTCTAAAAATATGGGCGGGATTGCAGATTCCAAATTAAGTGCAAGCATTATTTGGCTATCAATATACAACATCCAAGAGAATGTGGGCTGAATAGACGAAGTGAGCGTGGCACAAAATAGATTTACTTATGCATATCTAAAGAACGGTATTTATTTAACTTTCTGTTATTATCTCACCATGCTTAAATTTAATAAAAGGCAGTTTGATTTAAAGTGTGATTCTTTCTTAAAGAGTTCATTAAAAAAAGGCGAATTTTTAAAAGGTGCGTTTTTCTAAAGGAAACTTTTTCCACAAAATATTTTATTTAGTTTGCATTTTGACTTTCTTTTAAAATAAACCTTTCTTAGAAACACAGATACTTTTAAAATACTATATCTTGACATTTCTTGAAATGGTCTTTTTTAGAAAGTAACATTTGTATAAAAATTAAAAAATAAAAAATTAATTTCTTTTTAAAGGCCATCATTTAAAAAATATTCACCCCTCTTATTAAAGTTGACGTTCACAGCAAGAGAACAATAGTTATATTTTCTTAGTAGTTATTGACAACAATCGAGTACTATTGACAAGCACTTTGTATTTTCGACGGCGCTTTTAAGTCGACGTCGAGTAGAGTTGACTTTGTTTAGACGTTTTACTAAAAAAATGCAGTTTAAAAAGAACTTATGGATACAAAAAATTTGTTAAAAATTGTTAAAATTTAATGTTTTAATTAGTCCACCAAAAGTTTACGAAACACCTCTGTTAATTTTAGACTTCGGCCAAATGCCCACAATGGAGTAACGCTTAAGTAACTTATGCCGTCAGGATTAATACTAAACTTTTAGTTTGTTTTTTACTTTTAGTTTTTCAAAACGCACTTTTTAATTATATTTTTTTGTTATATAAATTCAAATAAAATAAACATCAACCATCAGAAAAATAACTAAAGATGGGATTTTTTTTATAGAAACTGGGAATTATCTCCTTTCGTAGGTTACTTTATATTATATTCAACATTTTTTATTTTTCGAATTTATTCTATGAGTTACATTTCAGTTATGTATTTTATAAAGCTTTTTTGTAATAGTTCTATTCTGAAATGTAACTCATAGAATAAATTCGAAAAATAAAAAATGTTGGATTTTTTTTTATCAGATTTTCGGTGACTAGTCTACGTCAACACAACATTCTTATAAAATACCAAATTTACATCGAAGTGATGTTGCCGTCGACTAGATTTGACAACAACCTAATACTGCTTAGACTTACGTAATGACGTAATGCTTAAATACATAGTCACATTTTTTAAAAACCACTTTCATTTTAGTTCTTTTAAATTTTAATTATTGTTTGTGCAGATTTAATTTAATTTTGCGGGTAATTATTAGGGTGCTTTTAAAAGTGTTTCAACCCACCCAACGAATATTATTCAAAAATTTTTTTGTCCAAAAATTATTCACACACTATCGAATTCAAACGAACCGCTCGAAAGAAAATTGCAAACTGTAACAGTTGTCTAGTTGTAAGGAATCAAAAAAACAAAAAACTCACTAACATGAAAGCGACGCATTTTTATCCCCCATATGGAAACAAAGTCTTCTGAAGTATAAGCGATGAAGATGGTGTAGTACTTGTTGTATTTAAAGCACGTGTGGCTTTCAAGTGAGCTTATTTGTTGTGCTTGTTTTTTGGTACAGTACCATGGCAAATTCATCTTCAACCAAAAATGTACACACTTTTGCACAAAAGTGACTTTATATCGGTTTCTCTGTGTGTACCGCACCAGTGGGTGTTCTTTTTTTATAAAATTTTTAAATAAAATTATGCTGGGCTTTTGTGTTATAATTCCATAGCAAATTTTAACGACGGCCAACAGACCGACCGACCATCATTCTCATCATGATCATGGTCGTCAGTGTCATTTATGGTTTAACACACATGGTTTTATTTTGTTTGTTTTATTGTTTATGACAGCCTTTAGGTGGCTTTGGACTCAAGTGTGTAACTTACTCCAAGGAATAAGTTTTTTTTTGTTAAGTTTAAATTTGAATTGTTTTTATTATTGTGGTTGTAATTAAAGTTAATGTTAGTAAAGCTAATAAAGCGCCAGTCAAAAACACTTTAATATGAAAGTCTACACTTAAAGAAATTTTTAAAACTTACCCTCTTTTTTGTTAAAAATTTACAGTTCTTACATTCATTTCTCTTTTTTTTTAGATCAAATTTGTACTAAATAATCAAAAATATTTCCACTAAAAATTATTTAAAAAGTACCATATTGGTATTTCATTAATCTTTTGTTGTTCAATAGTATCTTTTTTAAAAGGATTGGGTAAAAGTTAATTTAAAATCTTATGAAAATTTACCTATCTCAAAATTTTCTTTAAAACTGCAAAAAAAAGGAAACTTCTTTAGAAAAAAGTAAATTTATGTTTACAAAAACTGTCCTTTGGAAAAGAGTACCTTTTATAAAAAATTTCGTTTAGAAAATTGTAAACTTAAAAAAAAATATTCCTTTTAATAAACAATTTAATTTTAAATGCTTATTTTTTGCATAACAACCAAGAACAATTAAACATTCAAAACCTAAGCATAAAATCTAAACAGTATAATAAATTGTTTCCTTAAATTCAAGAGCTTGAGGTCCACACCACGCCTTATATGCGTTTAACATTTTTTCAAAACGCATGCAAAAGTAGGAAGAAGACCTACATCATGCCAACTTATGAATTTAGCCATTTCGCTTTGTGCTGGTTCACACTCTTCAAGTTTTAGCGGTCAAGTCTTGACCTTTTGGAAAATAAGGGAAAAGAGAATGCAATTTCTTTTCCTCTCTCACTTAAAAATTGAAGACTTAGACTTAAACTTGAAGAGTTTGAACCAGCAATTTGCGCTATAACAGTGAAATATTCTCTTATTGCTTAGTCTTATATCTATTTGTACGTTTAAAGATTTTTCTGCTTATCGGCATTAATGTTTGCAAAAATAAAAATAATTTTGCTAAACATTTTTGGGTCAAGCAAAGCCACTGTTACCTTGTATGGCGCTATGCTGCTAATTATAGCAGTTTTACACTATCACTAAAGTTTTAAGTATTTTGAAGAAAATATTTCCCAGATCTAATTATTGTTTTGAAAATTTTCAAAACACTATAACAACTTATCATGTTGGGGTTGGATTTTTCTCAAAATACGTAAGACTAGTGTGATGGTGTAAAGTGCCCTTAGGAGTCTTCAAACATTATTAGTATCCGGGTGAAGACGGGGCTGGTTACCTGTGTCTTGGGCACGGCTGGGGGTATACGGGCCAGAACCCACTTGTTGAGGCTGGTCAGGAACACGACGAGCGAAAAACCACCCTTTTTATTTGGCAGGCTTATTGGCCCTTCACTTTGTAGCTCTTTTGGGTTTGATAAGTAAAAGGACCTTTTTATTTAGTTTTACTTTATTTTATTTTCCTTTTTTTCACTTTTAGGTATTTTCTTTTATTTTTAGGGTTCACAACTTTTTATTACATTTAATTTTTAGTTTCTTTTATAAAAAAGACACTGGCTGGCGTCTGGCTGGTTAGAAGTTTTATTTGCGATTAACAAAAAGGCGAATTCGAACGTCAGACGACATATAACATGAGGTGTTGCCAGATGCCACCACCACACGTGGTGCCGTCTCACACGACAGAATTACTGGGAAACATTAACACCAGGCTCCCATCAGCCAGACGCCAACAATTAGAAAATATAAACCAATGAATTAAGCATATCATAATTAATGAATCAAAAATGTTGTATTCCCGAAAATAACTTTGATAATAAATTTAAAGGTGTCCGTGTAAAAAAACTGAACTGGCAAATTGATTTATTTTTATTTTCTTGCGAAAAAAATAAAATTAAGCAATTTTTTTTTTCTTTTTACCCAATTACAAATAAGACTTGAGTGTTTGTAATTCTCATTCGCTTAACAGTTTTATTTGTACAATATCTTTAGCTTTTCCAAAGTCTTTGGGAAAAGGTTTCCTGATGATCTGGCCTAAGCAACCAGTGAAATGCGCATAGGAATTCGCTTATCCCCTAACAATAAATTTCAGTGTATTTATCAAGAACAAAAATTGGAAATTTTGCACATCAAAATTAATAAATAAAAAGAGATGGAGAATAGTTCAGAGTCCCAAAAATTTGCGGCTAACTTAGCATTAGCTCTGAATAAATGAATAATTTTAAGGTTTATGAAAGCAAAGCTCAATATTTCAAAGACCATCAACTTCAATCGTATTGAAAAAACGTCTTATTGAACTACATAATATGATTCTGCATTCTGAAATTGTTGAAGACACGGTCACCCCTACACACAGTAAAAGTTCTGATAGGTCTACGAAAAGTGGGCTTGAAACGTTAGTAAAAATATTACAAATGCATCGGAGGAGGATGAGCCTCTGTGCATTCTAAGTTGAGGTTCGGCTAAAAAAAAAGAAGTCCATAGGTACCTGTTTACCGCCGCAATGGCATGTTTTACTGCAACTTGAAGAAAATGGTGCAGAAATACTTATGTTTTCAAATGAATCCTACCGCATCTGAGAGACTGTTTTCCCCTGTTTTTAAACCAAATCTTAATAACATGGGTTTTAAATATTTATAATATCCTTCATTGTTTTTTTTTTTTAATAAAATAATAATTTACTTCTTGTTAATTTTACCATGAACTCAAATTCAATTCTTTGTTTTTTTAAATCTTATTAATATCCATTTTTAATATTAATAATTTTTAACAGTGTATAATAAAAAAAAAATACTCTTCTTGAGCTTAGCTAATTTAAACTTGAGTTCAAATGCGCAGCGGTGTCGCCGACAAACCAAATCTCCGACCACAGCTCCTAGTCCTAGTTTTTGTATATTTAATTATAGAAACTATTATAGTTTTGAATTATTTGTAAAATCGTATGTAGATTTGTTGCAAAAAAAATCAATGCAACATGCAATAAACAATTAAAGAAATTTATATTTTCCTGATTCCTATACTCTATTTCAACTCTATTTAAATAGGAGGGTTGTGCGAAATATTTTAAACTCTTACTGCCGTATTCATAAAAAATAAAATGAGTTTGAAATGTGTTTTAAGGCAAAATTTTCATATAAATTTTTCTTAAAATATATTTCAAATCCACTTTAATTTTTTATGAATTAAAGTGCAATTTTAGTTGCGGTAAAACAAAAAGTTTTTAATATAGAAAAATGTTGCAAGTTAAATTTTAATTTGCTTTTTTACTTACACAACCAAATCTTTTCTCACATTTTCTCCTGTAGTTCTTTTTTTATCTCAATAATTTAAATTCCTTGAAAACCCCATAATTTCTCACCTGATCTGCGTGGAAACATTTTAATAGCCTTTTAACATACATTTGTTTTCTATTTTTTTTTTTTCCTTAACACACATATTCCTCAGAAATATGATTGAGTGGATGGATGGATGTATGTGTGTTTTAGAAAAGTGGCTGCCGAATGTTGGCGGTGTGGGTGCCAATTTATTAAGAGGATTTTTGCATTTTCCCCATTTAAAACAAGAAATAAATGAAAAATACTCTTGATGTTGTTGTGTTTAATGTTTATTGTAGTTGTTGTGCTTGTTATTTCCATAGATAAAACAAAAGGTACAAGTAATTTGCAAAAGTGTTGTTAAGTGAATGTTCCCAGCGGGAAAACTCAGAAGACCTTCTTACTTCAGGCCTTTTTAAAGGCCTGCTTAAAAGATTTTTTGATTCAATTACTATTCTTATCTAACTGCTAAAGAAGGCCTCATAGAAGGCCTCGGCTCTTTCGTATAAAAGATAAGATACACCTTCCACACTCACTTCTATGAGAAGGGAGTAACATTTTTTGTATTGTTTTTTTGCACAAGCAAAAGCAAAATCAATTTTTTTTTTGGTCCCGTTACCCTTCTTATGTGCCTGCTGAAGAAGCGAGAGCGGAAGGCCTTCTCCGCAATGACAACGTGTGTAAAAAAGATATGAGTATGGAATGGAGCAAGAAGGCCTTGTACATCCAAAAGAAGGGGTACAGAGGCCTTCTAGAAGGCCTTCCTACTCCTTCTTTTTCCCGCTGGGTTGTAGCTTTTGCTCTTTAGTGGTTTTTTTTTTTTCTTCTTTTTATTATGTAAAAGTACAAACGCTTTTGTATAGTTGCTGTTAATTTCACATTTTATGAGGTCAAAGGTTTAAATTCTATAAAAATTTAAAAAAACGAGAAAAAAAAGTAATAAATTCCAAAAAGGAACCAAAAGCAACAACAAAAACTCCACTTAGCCAGTAGACTGTAGCAAAAGGAGAAAAAATAATAAATAAAAAAAAAAAAACAAAGTAAAGTCGTTTAAATACTTTGGAAAAAAAGTTCAAAAACAATCTCAACAGGTCATTAGTTTAATTAGCTTTATATATGCACACACATACACTCACACACATGCACACACATAACAGTAAACACGTTCTTAACTTTTTAAGAGGTAGGATGTAGAGCTTTTTAGTTTGTTGTTTATTGTAAAACAAAAATCTGTTTGAATTTGCCGAAAATTAAAAAGTACTTAAGGGGGAAGAAGTTTATGGTTAAATTTTTTTTCTGTTTGCTGATTTTTTTCTATTATTTGTTTTGAAAGTAATTTATTTTTAAAATAAGTTTCAGAAAGGGGTTGAAAGTAGTGCACAGTGGGAATTTCGCAAATGAATGGGAAATAAATATGCAGTTTAATGCGATATATTTTGGCAATCGTTACACATTCGTGCACTATAAAATACTTTAAAGCAGGGACCGAAAATAACAGTTATATTCGAATTTTAAAACAAAAAAAGCATATAGAAGTAAATGTGGAAAAACCGATTCAAGTATACCACACTGATCCTTATGAACTTGTCTATGATAAAATATATTGATTTTTAAAATTTTCATTTTTATTTTTTCGATAAAAATTAAGAGTTATTTTTTGATTTTCAATTTTTTTAACAAAAATAACTGTTATTTTTTGATTTTTATTTTTTCGATCAAAAATAACAGTTATTTTTTGATTTTCAATTTTTTGAACAAAAATACATAACAGTTATTTTTTGACTTTTATTTTTTTGAGCAAAAATAAAAGTTATTCTTTTCAGAAATGTACGTGTAATAATAATTTAGTTGACTTTAAATGTTAATTTAATGTGTTATCATCATTGGGAGTTCTTATGGACATTAAAATAAATATTTAAAGCCAACTAAATTATTATTACACTTACATTTCTTTAAAGAATAACTTTTATTTTTGCACAAAAAAATAAAAATCAAAAATTAACTGTTATTTTTGTTCAAAAAATTGAAAATCAAAAAATAACTGTTATTTTTGCTCGAAAAAATAAAAATAAAAAAATAACTGTTATTTTTGCTCGAAAAAATAAAAATCAAAAAATAACTGTTTTCATCTGACTTTTATGAATAAAGGAATAACTGTTACGGTCCCTGCTTTAAAGTAGTGAAAATCATTAGCTTTAACTTTTAGACAATGTTTCTGGCAACAAATGGATGAGGCTAAAACAAACCGATCCAATTTTATATACCCTGCTCTGAAATGAAGTGTACTTCAGTGAAAGCGCTTTGCATTAATCGCAACAAATGAACCTACTTTCCCCATTGTGCAAGGGCAAGCTAAAAAGTAATAGTTTATATTGAAAAACTTTATGCAAATTTTTTCCATGGAAAAATGCCACGTGATGCGGTTTAGAGTTCATGTATTATGTTCATTATTAAAACTTTTAAAAGAAAATTATTAAAATAATTTTTTTCAAGAGAATTTAAATATTTAAATAAAATTTTATAAAATCGTTTTGTAATTTTCTTATTAAAAAAAAAATTATATTTGGTCTTTTTTTTGAATAATTTGCTTCAATTATGATTAATTTAATTTGTATCAACAATTTATTTTTGTTCTATTTTCCTTCTATAATGCGACAATTACAGTAATTTTTAGCAAGTCGTTATAATTTCTTGTCAATATTTTTTTTTTATATTCTTTACATTTTTCCATTTACTTAAATTACAGTTCAATGTATTTACAACCCCATGTTTAAATAATTAAATATTTATCTAAAAAAATAATTTTAATTTCAAAAGATTTTGTTATTCGTGCTTAATTCCCAGTTTTTATTATTGATAAAAACACTTGAAATTTATTGTTGATGGGATAAGCTATTCCTATGAGCATTTCACTGGTTGCTTAGGCCAGATCATCAGGAAACTTCATCCATAAAGATTTTGGAAAAACTAAAGATATTAAACCAAATAAAACTGTTAAGCGTATAAGACTTATAGCAACAGTTCTACTTGTAATAATATCAAAGCTTAAACAAAGCACATCAACAATAAACAGTGGGTTTATCTCATCTTACATTCCCCACTACAATTAGTTGAAATTCTCTCAACATTAACTGTAGTTGTAAGTAGGTTAAGAAAAACAAAATAAAAAACAAACAACAACTTACAAAAGATGTTGTCAATTAAGTGTTTTTTTAGTGTTGTATTCCCAAAAATTGAAATTACTTTTTGATAATAAACAGGCAAGTGCACCGCCTAAAAAAACACTTAATTGACAACATCTTTTGTAAGTTGTTGTTTGTTTTTTGTTTTTTATTTTGTTTTTCTTAACCTACTTACAACTACAGTTAATGTTGAGAGAATTTCAACTAATTGTAGTGGGGAATGTAAGATGAGATAAACCCACTGTTTATTGTTGATGTGCTTTGTTTAAGCTTTGATATTATTACAAGTAGAACTGTTGCTATAAGTCTTATACGCTTAACAGTTTTATTTGGTTTAATATCTTTAGTTTTTCCAAAATCTTTATGGATGAAGTTTCCTGATGATCTGGCCTAAGCAACCAGTGAAATGCTCATAGGAATAGCTTATCCCATCAACAATAAATTTCAAGTGTTTTTATCAATAATAAAAACTGGGAATTAAGCACGAATAACAAAATCTTTTGAAATTAAAATTTTGTATTCCCAAAAATTGAAATTACTTTTTGATAAAAATAATTTTGTTTAATGACAAATTCTTTGCTTTGAATTTGGTTGGTAAAATAATATTAATCGTACAGAAAATGTTGCCAGTTTTGACACCCTTCGCCAATAAACAATATATATATATGCTGGGACTTGATCTGTAGCGAAGCTGATTTAACTATGTCCGTCTGTCCATCTGACCGTCTTTCCGTGTTTATGTTGAAATGGGTTTTACGAAGACACCAGGAATAATGGGGGCAAAATTGTTGTATATTTTTGTTACATTTACTCCGCTAAAGTTTGCTATTGAAATTAAGCTAGATCGGCCCATACATGACTGAGATATGAGCAAAAAACCGAAAGTAAAAAGATTTTAACGATGTCCTCCTGTCCGTTGAAATGGGTTTTCCAAAGACCCCAGATATAAAGGAAACTATGTTGTTATATTTTAACAACACTGTTGATAAAACGATGTTCGTCTTTCCATCTGTCCGTGTGTATGTTGAAATGGGTTTTCCGAAGACTCTAGAAATCATAGGGATTATGTTTTATACATTGATATCACCGATACTCTGCGAAAATTTACTATTAAAATGCAGTCAGATCGGTCCATAATGGCTGAAAACCCACGACTGCTTCTAGTTTTATTCATAAACTCCTTGCTGTTATTTTTTTTTTATTGTACATCTGGAGAACGGCAAGAGCAAATGATTCCAAATTACGTATATTTTTAATCAATTTTAACCATACGAAAAAGGAATTGAATAACCCGCAATCAGTAATAATTTTGTAAGTATACGAGCGTCTTGTTTATCAATATACAAGATCCGACAAAATTATGGCGGGATTGGAGACGTGGGCGTGGCACAAAAACAAAAACAAGAACGGTATTGTAATAACTTTTTGTTCTTATTGCACCATGATGAATGGTATATAGATATAAGAGCCATAAGGCATAGCCGAATATGGCACTTTTGCTTGTTATTTTTTTGTTTGTCCTGGCACATAGATGTCATTTGAAATATATGTGTATGTCATGTGCTACAAATATTCTTATAGTTTTGGTTGAGCTATTTTTTTTGTACATTCAATACTTTTGCTTTTTATATATGGGGCGAAATGAAAATGTTATTGTTTAAAAAAAATTTATAGTCATATTTACCTGCCATTTATATTTCTGGTTGCCATTTTGGCAAACGAAAATATTTTTTGAACGACAATAATGTTTAAAATTTTGTCAAAAGAAAGTCTTGCAAGTAAAATTTAAGTTTAAATAAGAAAATCGTTTTGCATTTACATTGATTAAGAAAATTATACCAACTTTATAAACTTAGGTGTTTAAGTTAATTCATAATAAAACAATTCTTTGACTCTTACGAAATTAAACAAATTAATTAATTTATTTAATTTAACACTTTTAGTTTTGGTTAATTAACTTTCAGAACTTCTGACTGACTCCCTGCTTCATACCGCAAAACCTCTAAACTTTTTATAATTGGTCAGTTTTTTTTCATGTTCAAAACTAAAGTAGTTTAAACTTTGTTTTTCCTTCCCAAAAAAAAAAAAAAAAAAAAAAAATAACTACAAAAAACTGCAAATTGTTTATAAAAAACTAGCAGTAGTAATGGCATCTGTAACTTTTTCTTGGAGTTGTTCCTTTTATTTATTTATTTATTTATTTTTTTTTTTTTTGAAAACACTTTTCTACTCCTTTTTGTTTAGTTAACCAAAATTACTTTTAGAACAGTAGCTGCCATCACTTCAGCATAGTGCCATTAAAAACAAGCAACTCACAGAAAAAAAAAAAAATAATAAAAAAACTCTAACCAAAAACTTGAAAAGGATGTTCTAGTAGAGAAACTTGACAAAATTGCAATAAAAGGAAAACCCAGCAGAATTCCCTTAAAACTGCACTTAAACAATAAACAAAAAGTGCGACACTAGCTTCAGATCAGCTGAAGTTGGAATAACTCCGTGGGTTTTATTTTTTTGGTAGAGTAAAATAAAAAAAAGTCAATGAACGCTCGTACAAACACAAGAAAAAATGCGTTATTTCATGTACGAATTTTTCTGCGAATATATTCGCATATCTGGTGACATTTTACAGCTAAAAAGTTGTAGCAAATTGTTACAAAGTAATTTTTTCTTTCAATACGAGGGTAGAGACTTAATTGTGTACTAGGATTTCGAAGTTTTACAACAAGTAGGGCAGCTATATAATAAACGGCCATGGAACAATCGGTTCTCTTATTCTCTAGTAAGAGTTTACTTACTTATAGTTTTTAATTTAAACTCTCTCTCTCTCTCTCTCTCTTTCTCGGCTCAGAGTTAAGTTTAATATATATTCATTATGTGAAATAACTAGTTTACAACTTATGCTGGGAACACAACTGGGACGAACGACGAATTTTTGGTCGCGAATATTCGTCGCCAAAAATAAAACATATTTGTGTATATGAAAATACACACAATCATGGCGTCGGCCGAAATTCGTCATACGCGGCGACTTTGCAATAGATTTATTTCTATTTCATACGCCGGCGAACGACGAACAAATCAGTACCGGGTGACCATGTTTGATTTTAGTTTTCAAGTATTTTAGTATATTAAGTTACTTTTTTTACTTTAATAATTGTTTTTTATTATTTTATCGCATTTAAAAAAATTAGTAGAAAACTATAAGAATAGTTTTTAATTGTGTTTTTGTTAATTAGTAAAACTGTTAGTTATTCGTCGTTATTGTGTTTCATACGACGAATTTACTCAGCGAATATTTACTAAAAAATTCGTCGTGTAGGGCGAAATTCGTCGTTCGTCCCAGTTGTGTTCCTAGCATTATAGCTTATGGCCTGGAACAGAATTAAGAAGTTGTAGTAGAAGCTGAAGCTGAAAAATCCTCTGTAGCGCAACAAATTTTGCGCTTCAACTTCAACTGCAACGACTACTACACCTACGTATTCCGTTGGCACATTTTGAAACTGCCGTTTTTAACTTTTGACAGCTGGCAGCACTATTCGTAACGTTGTACTACAGCGACTATTCTGTTTCGCACTTATAAGACGCATCAATGATAACACGGTGCTACAAATGAGCACTTTTTTTTATACTTGAAAAATGACCTAGTGAAGGTTATAGACCTTATTTAGTAGATCATAAATCAATTTTTAAAAGTTCGGAAACACCCTCAAATTTCGGAGTTATTCCGAGTAGGTTCGTTATTATTCCGGGTAGGTTCGAGTAGTTATGAACACGTAACTCAGTTGATTTTAATCGGATTTACAATTTTAAAATGGTTTCAGAAAGAAGAAAAATGTGCCTTTCTAAATATATACTCTCTTTGGTATATATATTACATTTTTGCCGTGATATTTTTAATTATATCTGATTTTAATTTTATTTTTTCTAGGTTTTTCAACTTTGGCGCCATTTTTTTAAATTAGATTGTTCAAAAACATACCCTTATGTATATATTTCATTAAAGCTAATTTAGTTCTGAGTTAAACCAGCTTTCAATAAATATAATCGAGTAAAAAATAAAAAAGTTATTAAGGTTCTTCAAAAGTTAAAAATTTTGCTTTTACAATATTGATCAATAGCTACTACATTTTCTTTATTTTTTTAATCTTATAATGATATGATAATATAAATATTTTAAAATAACAGTATTCAAATTATTTTATTTAGAAATTAAGAATATATGATTAAAAATGCTTGCTAGACCTCTTTCGCTTGTACATCAAATCGTCTGTTTCTCGCTTAAGTGAGCAGCAGTAATTTGAAATCATTCTTACTTGGCTTTTTCCTTCGAAGCGTCTTTCGATATCCAAAATGTCCTGGTGAAATCGTTCGCCTTGCTTATCACTGAATTGTCCTAGGTTTTCTGGGAAAAAATCTAAATGTGCATGCAGAAAATGAACTTTAATGGACATTCTGCATCCCATTTCTGCATAAGCCTCAAGAAATTCTTTTACTACATCAATATAATTTTCACTTTTTTTATTTCCAAAAAAATTTTCACATAAACTAATAAAGCTTCTCCATGCTCTTTTTTCCACAACATTTAGTTTTATTGTGAATTCTTCGTCAAACATGATTTTGCAGATTTTAGGTCCAACAAAAATACCTAAAAATAAAAAAAATAATACAATTATGTTTAGAAATCAATAAACATTTGTACCTTCTTTAATTTTTGCTTCACTTATTCTTGGGAAAACTGATTTTAAGTGTAAAAAGGCATCGCTTTCCCTATCCAGGCGTTTCACGAACTGCTTCATGTATCCCAATTTGAGATGTAATGGTGGCAAAATTATTTTTTCGGTACTCACCAGTGGAATTTTTAAGACGTTTTTCTTGCCAATTTGAAAAATTGTTTTTGATGGCCAGTTTTTTTGCTTGTATTGGCCACAGATAAAACAAAAATTATTACGCTTATCACACACTGAAATAGAAGTTAAAATCCACATTATATTTTTTTTATTAAAGATAAAAAAAATAACACAAACTTACTTTTTTAATTTAAATATTTACTGCCTTATTTATAAAAATTAAAACATGTTAATAAAGGGTTTATTAAACGGATTTTGTATGAAAATCCGTTTCATAAAGCCTTTATTAACCGGTTTTATTTTTTATAAATTAGACCGTTAAGTAACACTAATCTTTTCACAAATTCAAAATAGTAACACTTTATTTTTAAAATAATAAACAATTTATTTCTTATACACCCTCTACCTTAGGCATGTATGTTTTGTCATTACGGATTCATTTATTACAGTTTGTGTGTTTATCACAAAAGTTACAATTGACATAAAATGCTTGCAAAAAATTTTTAAAACATTGTTTCAAATCTATATACTTATATAAAAATTAAATTTATTATAATTTCAAAAAAAAAAAAAGGAAATTGAAAATACTTCCCTTATAGTATATTTTATGTTTAAAATTTACTTCAGAATAGTGAAGGGTATATTAAATTCTGCATTACAAAGTGCAATGCACTCAAGTAATAAATAAATGTCAAAATATCTAACGGCAAAATTAAAACAAAAACATAAAGAGCATTGCAACTTAACTAAAGTATTTAATTTATCTCTTTTGTTATCTCAGTATAAAAAAAAAATTATTCTCACTTAAATTTTTTTCCGCTTGGGGGTATCAAGTCCTATTTAAATTTAAATAAAGTTTAATAACTTTCACAAATATTGTCCGATTTAAAAAAACTAAAGTTCATTTTATTTGTTATAAAATTCTATTTCAAATTTTTTTTATAAATACATCTGCTTTTATAGAAAAAATTATAAAAAAAAGAACTCAAAGTTAAAAAAAACATAAAAAAATAAAAAAATTGCAGATGTTATTACGAAAATTACTACCAATATTTAATTAATATAGCATAATAATAATAATGTATACGGTTGGAAAGATCTTTTCTTTGTCTTTCATAAAGCGTTCAAAAATTGCAGATCGCATTAAAATCAACTGAGTAACGTGTTCATAAGTACTCGAACCTACCCGAAAATAGTTTTTTCGGAATAACTCCGAAATTTGGGGGTGTTTCCGAACTTTTAAAAATTGATTTATGATCTACTCAATTATGCCTACAACTTACACTAGGTCACTTTCCAAGTATATTTTCACTGTAGCACCGTGTAATTTGGTTCTTTTGATTTCCAAATAGAGTTTCTTTTACTTTTCACTTTTTCTCTCTTCCTTTAAACTCTGGTTTGGATTTGAGCTCAAATGTTCTTTATATGAAATTTGATTTAAAGAAAACTTTGAGTAGATTATTAAACGAAAATTTAAATACAAGCTCTCTAGTTCCCTGTTTATACTTTGCTTACGTTTAATTTTCAATTTTAACTCTCTCTTTCTCGCTCAAGAATTTAGGCTGAAATTTCAATCTACTTTACTACTTTAAGCATGTGAAAAGAACATTCAAAATTCGATTCAATTAATTTTTGGAAATAGTTTCTTTTCATTTTCAATTTAAACTTGTTTTATTCTGGGTTAGATTTCAGATGTCAAGACCTTGTTCACAGCGTTTAAAAAACTGCAGTCAAAGTAGAAAAACTGGCAGTTCTTCCACTTCTTAATTTGTCATTGGCTACAAAAAAAAAAAACTGTTGTTTTTACTTCTTGTTCATTAAACGTAAACAGTCGCTGTCAAACTAACTCAAAAAGCAAACAACTTTACAAAAAATTTTCGTTTTTTTGTTCGACAGTTTTAGGTTTCAACTGCAGTTTTTCATAGTTATAAGAAATAGTTCATTAGCTTAATTATCTAGTCATAGGCAGTTTGTTTACTTTTCATTTTGATTTTTATACAAGAATAAAGCTTGTTTGCATTTCCTTCATTTGTTGATTATGTGAAAGAACTAGATCACTTCATATAAGAAAAAGTCCAATAAATTGTTCAACAAACAGTAAAAATTGGTTTCCTTGTTGAAGTTTCTTTTTTTGTTCTTAATATTATTTTACTCTTTCCTTAAATATTTTTATTTCGGTTTTAATCATTTGTTCAGTAGCTTTCTAACCAATAATTCAATCAACACCCCTCACGCTAGGTGCCTAGTCAAAGTTTGTATACTTTTTGTTGTCTTTCTAACCCCTCTTGATACTTTAATTTTTGATTTTACTTTACTTGTTTTTTAAGTGAAAGAACAAGAGAAAGTAGTTCGATAAAATAAAGATTGAAAAATAAGTTTAACTACTCTACACTAATAGGGAAAAAAACGCTGATGTATTTTGAATCAGTACTATGACAAGTGTCTTCGTGTTTCGCCACACGATACTTTTCGTCATTTTGATGTCAGCCTTAACATCACTTGGCCAAATTGTCATCAGGTGAAATTATTATCAATGGGATGACACATCGGCATCACAGAAATGAAGAATCGAAGTCAGTTTAATAAAAACTTTCATCAGTTCCACGAATCAGTAACATCGGAGAACGGACTTATTAGGCAGTTTGTCATCAATTTGGGTCGTTGAAATTGACTTAAGTCAAAGTGAGAGAATATAATTAATAACTAATTAATTACTTATTAATTCCGCCCTTTGTTTAAAGAAGACATCTTAATTTAAGACACCGGCAGCATGCCCTATATGGTTTTCGTAATCATTCTATTTTGAAAAGTTGTTGTACCTAACTAAATAACTTTAACAAATAGAATATGGGAATTTTTGCTTCTTTTTTTACTTCTTAAACAGGATAATAATGTAAAGAAAACACAAAATTTGGCATCGAATTGATTTCACTGTAGTCATAGCAAAGATGACGCATAAAATAAGACACAATTTTAAGATGACGTTCGTCATTGGATTGATGTTACTTTTTGAGTCCTTGATGCCATATGTAATAACATTCATGTCACAATTCTGATATAAGTGCATAATCAATATGAAGATGCAATTTTCTATGAGTGTAGCATTGGATTCCTTGATTTTAGTTTTCAACTTAATATAATATTTAGAGAGAATTTGTTGTTTATTATAATTTGGATCTTTATAAATTGGTTTTTTATTTGATAAAATTAATTCATTGTTTACGAGAAGAAGTTCAGCTTGTAATCCTTTTATCCTGTAGGAACAAAAGTCTGAAATGATTTGATTCCAATCTGCTGTATTTACAGCACGAGCTTTAAATTCATTTAGACGAGGTTTGAACTTAATTAGTTTCTTTTAATATTCAACTTAAACTTGGTCTCGTCCTTTTAAATCTTATTTTTCTCAAATCTATTATTTTTATTAATTTCTTCTTGAAGAGAAAGAACTAGTTCTGGTAAAGAAAAAAAAATCTTCAAAACTAACTACTGCGAAGTTTTTTTTTAGTTCTCTATCTCTAAAATTATCACTTTCGGTTACTGTATTTTTCATTTTTTTGACAATTAGGAATTCTTGCTACCCTCGTACTCAATTTTTCTTCCGCTTTTCCTCTTTTGAATCCAGCAAAAAATACTTTCGAGTACTTTTTTATTGAGTTGTGCTGAAAGTATTTTTTGTCGGTTGAAAATATTTTAATTTTTTTTTGTATCTGCTCCAAAAAAAGAAAGCAAAAAGTATACAAAAAAATTATTTGAATTTAGCACTTTGACTGTATGACTTCATTTAACACTTTTACTTTGTAAAAAATCGACGCAGCAGCATTTGTTGCAGCAAGAAAGCAACAAAAAAAAAAAAAAAAAAAAAAAATGGAAAATGGATAGATGAAAATGACAAACCTTTAACAAAAATCCTCTACACACAGTTATTGCTGCTGAAGTTGTTGCATATTTTTGCATTTTTGTTATCTATTTTTTTTTTACTCAATAAAAGTGTCAGGTTTTTCTTGGCAACTTTTAAGAACTAAAGAGAAAATTTAAGTAACGCCTAAGTAAGTTTTAAAAATGAAAAACTGAAGAAGAGGAAAAAATAGTAGTCATTTTTGAAATAGTACTAGAAGTAGCTGTAGCAGTCAGTGTAAATAATAACAATACCCAACTGCTAGACAAGTTTGTGCAAAAGTAGCAAATGAACATGGTGGGACTTTATACTCACTTTTTGACACTTTTTTATTAGTTAGACAATTTTTTCGTATGTTGTGTTGTAGTTGTATTTTCTTAAAAAACAAGTGTTAAAAAGTTTGTCTTTAAATATGTTTTATGATTGTATATGAAATGACTTAAGAGTAAGAACAGAAAAAGTCTTGTAACTTGCGTTAAAAGGTACTTTTCTGCTTTAAATTTCTTAAAGAAAGGTATTTTATATTTTTTAATTGTCGAATGTACGTCTTCTTACAAAGTTTCGTACTTTTATTCTTATAGTTATTTACTTTTGAGTTAACTAAATTTCTAAAAAGTACTTTTACTTAAAAGGTACTTTTTTGCTGTAAATTTCTTAATAAATGTGCGTGGAATGTGGAATGTGCGTTTTATAAAAAAGTTACTTATTTAAAACGTACTTTTATTCTTATAATTATTTATTTTTGAATTGACTTATTATCTAAAAAACACTAAGTTAAAAGGTACTTTTTTGCTGTTATTTTTTTAAAAAATGTTACTTTGTTTTTCTTCCTAATAATGTACGTTTTCTTAAAAATTTCCTTTTTTTTATTAGTAATTAGTAATTCTCTAAAAAGTACTTTTACTTAAATCTTGAAATACTTTTTTATGAAGTTAACTTTTATTAATTTTTTTCTGAAAGCTTTTTAGCTTGAACTCTCTTTTAAATTGCATCTTTTCCTGAAAGAGTTTTTATGTACTTCTGTTAAACGTACTTTTTTCTAAAAGGTATCTTTTTCTAAAAAGTAGTTATCTTTTGTGTTTTAAAGTTTTCGAAAAGGTACATTTTTTTTATTCGGTACTTTCATCTTATAGCATCTCTTTTTAAAAGTACTTATTTTAAAAGAAATAACTTTTCCAAAAATGTACTTTCTTGTTTCTGGTGATTTAAAGGTATTTTTCCGTTTTTTTCGGTACTTTCATCTTCAAGCATCTCTTTTTAAAAGTTCTTGTTTTAAAAGAAATAATTTTTCCAAAAATGTACTTTCTTTTACATATCTCTTTAAAAAAAGTATTTTTTCTGTCAAATGCTTGTTTCTGGTGATTAGAAGGTATTTTTCCGTACATTTTCAAACCAGAACTTTGTTCCAATCGATACAAGAACTAATTTTTCTTAAAATTCTATATTGTAATGTAATTATCGAAAATGTACATTAAATAGTACTTTTTTGACAGAAATTATACTCCTGTATTAACGTACGTTTTTTTTTTAAACTTATATTTTCTAAGCGGATATTTCTTTGAATTCGACGACAGACGGAAACTTGTGAGACTTTTCTTATTATTAATTTCAGACCCCATAAAGTAAATATATTTTGGCGCCTTGTGTAATTCTTAGTCGATTAAGCCATGTCCGTCTGTTGAAATCACGCTCACTTTCGAATGACTTAAAAGAAAAGAACAATATTGGTGTCAAATTGTTGTTAGTTCTCCCAAGCAGTTTGGGATTCAAATCCAGCAGAATTAGTTTAGTAGGATAAGAAGAGCGGTACATAATTTACAATAGGCCTAATATAAACCCTTCTCTCGCAAAACCCTTTAATACGCGTAAAACCTCAACGAATATTGCTGTTGTAATGAAATTCAGTCTGTCGTAGTTTTGTAAGGATATAAATCATAATGTGAAATTTCGTGAAGATCCGCCCATATAATTTACCATATGTCCAGTATAAAGCCCACTACTAAAATATTCTAACTGTCGTCGGTGAAGGGTATCAAAGATTCGGCACATTCAATTATAGCACTCGAACTTGCTTTTTTTCCAATAAAAAGTATATATTTTGAAGGTACTTTATCTTAAAACAAGTTAAAGTCCCAGATTTGCCTGTGCGTATTAGGGTGACCGTTATTTTTTTTTTCGTTTTTTCACTTGGGAAACCCCTTAGATTGATTCCAAATTAGAAAAAAACAATATATATAAAATTTTAGATCGTTTGCATAGTTATTAGGCGTGCCTTGAGCCCACAAAGTTTGCTAAAAATGCTATTTTTCTCACTATGGGTGGCTTTAAGTGTTCATAACTTCAGTAATATTTATTTTAGAGAAAAACCTTATTCACAAATATTCTAGGGCTATATCTAATGAACAATGTTGCTCTGTATTAGTTTTCTTTAACATTAATATTTAATCCAGAAAAAACCAAATTAAAAAATAACACCGAAATTTTCACATATCTTCGCATTCTTTGCCTGGTGATTAGACTACGTGACAAATTTTCAACAAAGTCGTGACCAAATGAATCTGGCAACTATTCTTTATGTAAAACTTTCCCCTGAATCTGAATATGAAGACAGAATTGTCAAAAGTGGAACAGTTTTTGAGATATTCCAAAATAACCGTTAGTTGTGTTTTTAAAAAAGATGATGTGACTGAAATGCAATATCTTCAAAAATTTTAAACGGACTATGTATTTCTTTCTTTTTATTGAGAGGTAATAAAATTTCTTAAATAACCATGAGTCGTTTGTGAAGATGAGTCATTAAATGACAGAGTTATGGTGGACAAAAGTACATAGAGCCGCAATCCTATTTGGAAATCACAAATATGACAGAATTAAGTTATATATTTAAAGCTAGATGTGATTAATTGAGTTGAATGGTACAAGGTTTCAGCAAAACAGACCCCGTATATGCTGCTTATGTAATCTAATCTAAACGAAACCGAAAACATTCTGCATTTTATAGCCAAATGCCCTATAGTAGGACAAATAAGATTCCAAAACTTTAAAAAAACTATCGTAACAGAAAATGAGTTGATTAATATTCTTAATGGTAAAGACGATTTTAAATATTTATCCCGCTATATTATAAATGCGATAGGCTACAGGAAAATATTAGTAACTAAATTTAATTATTAATTTGTATGTTACATAAAACAATATTTGAAATATATATAACAACCTTTTCCGACAGACGACGTCATGTCATAGTCGTTTGTTCAATTTTGATTACTTAAAATGAATTCAAAATAAAGAACAATTAACTATCTAACTAACTAGTGGACAAAACTTCAAACATCATTAAAATTTTATGATTTTGTTAAATTTTGTTCTTTTCAAGTTTTTGTTTTTTAAACCAAAAAATAAAATTTTTTTAAGTTTTATCACTTACGACATTAGCCTATTCAATTCGAAAATTTGTGTCCAATAGGATCCAGATCGGTGCAAAAATTACAAGGTTACAGAAGATTAGTTGAATTAACCCACTTTACGATTTGTATCAAACCAAAGAAAAACACAACAAATACATATACAAAACTAAATTTTTAGTAAAATAAATATTAAAAAAAGCTTAAAGCTATTGAATATCTATGTGGGTAAATTTACTAAATCTTCTGTAGCTTTGTCATTTTTGTACCAATCTATGTCTTGTTGGGAGAAAAATGTTCATATTAAAATAATCTAATGTCGCATGCAATAAAACATTAAGATTTTTAAATCATTAGATTAAAAAGAAAAACTTGAAAAGAGCAAAATTGAACAGAATCATAAAATTTTCAATGAAGCTTGAACTTTTGTCCCCTGTAACTCTGTCATTTCTTGACCAAACTTCTCTAGCAACCCATTCTTATTTTAGTAATTTTATAACCTCTCAATAAAAAGAAAGAAATACATAGTCCGTTTAAAATTTTTAAAGATATTTACATTTCAGTCACATCATCTTTTTTAAAAACACAAATAACGGTTATTTTGGAATATCTCAAAAACTGTTCCAGTTTTGACAATTCTGACTTCATATTCGGATTCACGGGAAAGTTTTACATAAAGATTAGTTGCCAGATTCATTTGGTCACGACTTTGTTGAAAATTTGTCACGTAGTGTAATCACCAGGCAAAGAATGCGAAGATATGTGAAAATTTCGGTGTTATTTTTTAATTTGGTTTTTTCTGGATTATATATTAATGTTAAAGAAAACTTATATAGAGCAACATTGTTCATAAGATATAGCCCTAGAATATTTGTGAATAAGGTTTTTCTCTAAAATAAATATTACTGAAGTTATGAACACTTAAAGCCACCCATAGTGAGAAAAATAGCATTTTTAGCAAACTTTGTGGGCTCAAGGCACGCCTAATAACTATGCAAACGATCTAAAATTTTATATATATTGTTTTTTTCTAATTTGGAATCAATCTAAGGGGTTTCCCAAGTGAAAAAACGAAAAAAAAAAATTGTCCATATAACTTGCGGTCACACTAGTGCGTATCTTATATAACCTTCTCCATAGTATTAAAAAGCCAATTGTCTCCTAGCTGATATGGTATTGTCGCTACTATTTTGTCGAAATCTTTATCTAGGGAGCATATATGTATGTGCTCTAGGTGAAATAGTAGGTTGTATTTGCTACTATTTTAAAACTACACAAGTGTAACAAAGAGTATATTTAAGCCCAATTTTATTTTTAGATCGCTTGTTTTGTATGGACCCTATCGTATTAAAACCGTTAATTCGTGAATGCATTTATTTGGGAAACTATTGTGGGAGGAAAAAAGTAGTTTTTTGTCTATAACTCGGTCAGTTTAAAACCGATTTTGTAACTATTCACTTCCAGTATTCTACTGAATTTATTTCAGGAGAAATTAAAAAAAAAGATCATAAATTATAAAAATATTTTAAAGCGTAAAAGTTTATGGGTAAAAATTAGAGATTTATGGGTAAAAGAGGCAGTCGTGGTTTTTTGCTTTTATCGCAGCCATTTGCAGACCGATCTGGCTGAATTTTAATAGCAACCTATTCCGAAGTATTTGTGATATAAATATTTAATAACGTAGTTCTAATCATATCTGATGTCATCGGAAAACCCATTTCAACATCCACACAGACAGGCGGTCCAAAGGAAATCGTTAAATCAACTTCGCTACTCATTGGGATCCATAACATTGATTCTGTTAAGAAATTACAAATGAAATGAAATCCATTTGCTGTGGAGGGCATAAAACATAATTTTCTTATATATTTTAATATATTTACTATATTATCAGGCATGTCACAAATTCCGATCGGAATGGTTTTAATTCCGTATGTTCAATTCCGATCGATTTAGTTTTAGCTTCTTCAGGTTCCGATCGATTTTGCTAAATGTGTTTGTTTTTATAACAACTCTGGTTTTACAATTGGATATGGCAACTTTACATAAAAACCATATGATTTTTGTGTTAAGTATGGCAATGTTCAGAAAAAAGTGGTTTGTGAGGGGAAAAAAAGGTGGCAACGCAACGGTAAAGAATTTATTATGTTTTTAATAAAATCAATATAAAGTAAAATAAATAAATCAAAAGTGTGTTATTTCTTCAATCTATATCATAAAAAACCTTTATTTATCCATAAAAAATAGTTTTAAGTAGTTTTTTCGGTTAAAAAATACTGAAACAATCAATTCCACTTAGAAAACTAAAAGTGGTTTCATTCCGAAAACATTTTTCGTTTTTCGTTTTCTGAAGAAGCAAACTACGGAATTAAAACCACTTTCGATCGGAATGGAATTCTATGACAGGCCTGTAGCTCGTTTCTGTATTTCTCGCATCGTAAAATTTCTTACATGAAGTGTGAAACAAAAAATTCCATCGTTTCTCGATTTATGAGATAAAAGTGTTTCTGTATTTGAATGCGAAAACAGACACAACAAATTCTGTTTATACTGGAATATTTCCAGTACTTAAGTGTCAAATAAAAGCGAAACGTCAACAAAAGAAATAATAATAATAAAAACAGGGCTGCCAGATTTGACGAGTTATCGTCATCTTGACGATTTTTTGTACCGATATTAACAAAGTGACGTTTTGATGATTTTTTCTAAAAAAGTGACGAAAGCAAAAACAAAATCAAAAATATTTTATAAATTTGTTGTTACTTTCTATAGAAATTCATCTTGAATTTTTAAATTTCAAACACTTCTATTTTGTGGCGTTGAAAATTGAAAAAAAAAAAATAATATGAATGTCTGTAGAAAGCAACAACAAATTTATAAAATATTTTTGATTTTATTTTTGCTTTTAATGAAATTGTTGGCGTTGCGTTTTACACTATAAGCCCCTTAGTCTTCGAAATAAGATAATTGTAAATATTTTTTTCTGTTTGTTTATTAGAAAAAAAGATATCTTTAGAAACAAGGCTGCTTAAATTTTTATATTTATACCTATTGTGAAAATTGTCCTCGAAATTGTTTGTTTCTTCCCTAAAAAATGTATCGGCAAAAGGAAAGTAATGTACCGACTTGGCTTATTTTGAACATTTTAAACTTCTTATATACATATACAAAATATGATTGATATTTGATATTCTTATCTTATACGAACACTTTTGTGCCAAAACCATTATTCCGGCAAGAAAGAAATTTGTTTGTCTCCCAGTAAAAACTTTTTCAAAATGATAGCTTCTTTCACTCGTTATTAAGTAGCTTTCTTCCATAAGAACTTCGAATTAAGATAAAAAAAAATGACTTACTTTTGAGTTTGTTCTTTTTGGCACAACCCTTGTAAAATTCATTAGTTTTTCAGTAGAATTGTATGTAGTGCTTTTATGTGTTTCTGATTACTTAACATATTATTTTGTAGGCGAAGATTTTACTGGGTCTTTAACCCGTTTATTTATGAACCGATTTTTTTAATTTTAACTACAAGGTATTCTACTAAGTCTATTTCAGGTAAAAAAGAAAAAGATTATAGGAATAGGTAAACTAAAGATTTTATCTCAATTATTAAATAATAATTATTAAATACCCATGAACTTTAACTATGTTTTTGTTTGATTATTTTTTAATAAAAGTCGAAACAAATTTGTTTAAAATTGATTTTAAATTGCACGATTTTTAAAACAAAAAAGATGATCTTTTTTATTTTATTCTCAGGAAATTGACGATTTTGACACAAATTTATCTGGCAGCACTGATTAAAACCAAAACAAGAAAAGGCTAACAAAAATTTAAACTAACAAAATATAACAATTGTTTTTTGTTTATTTTCATCATATAAATTATGCATTTATCATTTATATTCCTTCTATTTTTTTATTTATTTAAAAAAAATAGTATATAAACATATTTTAAATTAAAAATATCTACATTTTGTTTTTCTCGCCACCAATTTCAAATGTGACTTATTTTGACAGTTCTTGAAAGAAACTTTTCGCAAAATATTGTTATAGAAACACTTTTTCTCGCATCCTTCCAATAATTGCTGGAAAATTATTTAAATGACAGAAAATTCTCGCAAAAAAAAGATACAGAAACACTTGTGTGGGAAAAACCATTATTTGTTTCATTTCACACTATTTTTGTTGCAATTCACACGTTTCATGCGAAGAGTTTTACGATGTGAGATATACAGAAACGAGCTACTGTATGTATATTTTTATGAAAAGTACTTTTTTCTAAATGTGCATTTTCTCATAAAGGTACGTAGAATTAAAGTACTTTTTTTTTTTAAATTAATAACATTTGCATCGCAATTGTTTAAAAATAAATCAAAATTGTTATTTTATTTTAAGTTTACAGTTTTTATTATTCAAGTTTCTTGTGACATTTCAAATTGTCTGTACAATATATTTCTCATTTTAAATTTGATTTTATTTTAAATTTAAATCTATTTTTTTTTCGTTTTAATTTATCTTATTTCTCAGTCTTTATTTCATACTTTAATATGTGATTTTGTGGTTTTAAAAACTCATCATCTGATTTCTAATTTGGACATTTTTAAATTGGTTTCTATTAATCATAAATAAAATAGTCGCTTAAGCAATAAAAAATCCAATTTTATTGCTTTTATCTGGTATTTTAAATGTTATTCCGCGCTTAATTGATTAAAAGAAATAAAGTTTAATGTTATTGTAAAAAAAACTTGTATGACTTTAATGAAAAAATTTATTAGTAGATGATCGTAATGATGTTTTTTATGAGACAGATAAAATATGTTTCTGTAAAAGGAATTTTAATAATAAATGTTAATTCTCTTTTTATGTCTATTTCGTTAAATATTATTAATTATTAATTGTGTTTTTTTTTATTTACAGGTATGTTTGAAAAAAGCCCGCTTGTTATGGAGATTTTAAATTAGATTGAATTTCATTTCACGAAGTGTAAGTTTATTTTATGTTCAAAATCAACTTTAAAGTAGATTATAAAATATTGAGTTTTAAATTCAGTTTTTATAAAATCTTGGTTATTTTCCATAGATAACTTAGTCAATGGTAGTAAATAATTTTTTTCTATCTAATTAAGATTTAGCTTGATATTTGAATTAATTTGGATTTTAGTTTTCAATTTATTTTTGGAAGAAACTTGACCTGTTCTCATGTTCTGTAACTCTCGCGTCGGAAAAGTTTTCGATTAAAATGTGAGAAATTAAACAAAAATGCCATAAATTAAAACAAACAACTGTTTTTCTCACTTTACTTCGTCTGTAACATTTTTGGCGAGAAAAAGTGAAAGTGAAGTGCGTCTGTAAAACTTCTATGCTTGTTGTTCTTAGCACATTTCTTCATTGCTTAATTATTTGCTTTTAACAATTTTATAAAATATTCAAATCTCGTTTGCAAACAAGGAACATTAAAGTCGCGCTTTACATTATTTGGTATAGCCCTCGCTTGTATTTTCGCCGCCGTCATTGAAAATTTTTAAATTTTAGTAAATTTTGGTCACTGTCAACGATTTTTGCGACTGTCGTTCTCAACTTCTGCAATGTCACATCGGCTTCGAGTGCAATGTTATGAAATTTATAATAGTGATAACGTTATCTCCTTTGATAGTTTTCGACATGAGTTACAGACACACTTTTTTTCTCACTTTTCGAGAAACGATGCTACACTTTATTCACATCTTTTCGATGCGATAAGTTCTTACTAAAGCTAAAGAACATGGGCACATGTGCTCTTTCCATAGCATTTCCCATAACTTTTATTCGAATTTCAGGTCCAAGTTCCCTTTTACTTGCTCGGTTGTTTATCTAAATCTGTTGGATGGTTATTGGCTTTATGTTGTACTCGTAACCATTTAGGTAACCCAAAGAAAAACGGGAAGCCGAACCCAGTGGCTAGTTAAAATAAAAAATCTGTGGTATTTAATCCCAATAAATATCAGCCAAGGTTAGCCTTGCCGTGTAAGATGTAGCTTCATCTTGCTGGTAACACAATTCTGTATTGTTTTCTACCATTTTATCTCGAAACAATTTTAATCACGGCCGGTATAGACTGATAAAAATATTTATAGCAACTTGTTTATCGTTTTCGCCAAAATAGGAAACAATGATAAAGTTATTCCATACCATATAGTGTATCTAATCTATATTCTTTGAGTTTGTTGAGTTTGCTGAGTCCCTTAATCATAGATTTTTCAAGCCTAGTACTCTGTTCAAATTTGTGAAAAATGTTGAGCAACATTGATTATTTCACACGAAAATTTTGGCATGTATCAATGTTACCTATCTTGCGAGTTTGTACAATTTGACGTTTTTCTTCCTGCAAAGTATGCGACATTGTTTTGCGTATGTAAACAAACCCCAAGTGTATATTACTAAAAATAATAAAGTTGGACATCGTCCGCATACATTTGTATAAACGAGTATTTTATTTGCAAGGCAAGATCATTAGCATTCAACGAGTACAAAAGTGGACCAAGAACATATCCCTGGGGAACAGCTCTCAATGTACTCAAAGGTCTAGAAAAGGAACCATTGTTGGTAACTATCTGCGATCTATCACCTATGATATGAAGCAACTAATTTTATTACAGTTTCTGAAAAGTTAAGCATTCTTGCAAGTTTCATAATTAACATCATCAAAGGCCTTTGAGTGATCGAGTAGAATCAATAATACTATCTTGTTATCATCCAAACTACTTCGGATGTTTTCAACAACTTCGGTTAAGGCTGTAGTACAGCTATGCTGGGGTCGAAATCCAGATTGACGGTCTGTTAAAAGATTATTATCCGAGATGTGTTTGGAGATCTGTTTATGTAGGAGGCGTTCGAAAACTTTAGAAAGGTTAGGAAGAATGGCAATTGGCCTGTATTCCTTATCATCATTAGGTATAGGAATAATTTTAATAATCACCCCTATCGTGAATAACAAGTGGAATTTTTGTTCTTATGAAAATTTCATTCCCCTCGAAGGGAAAAAAAGCAATCGTAAATCTCATGTGAAAAATTTTTCATGCTATCAGTTCCAGTGAATGTAAAAAAGAAGAAAATTAGA
Source organism: Pollenia griseotomentosa (assembly GCA_963931875.1). Taxonomy (NCBI): domain Eukaryota; kingdom Metazoa; phylum Arthropoda; class Insecta; order Diptera; family Polleniidae; genus Pollenia; species Pollenia griseotomentosa. The sequence continues at coordinate 75,323,262 of OZ007563.1, read as the reverse complement.
AAAAAATTAAAAATCATTAAAATTTTTGTTTAAAATTATACACGTCCATACATATAAATTTTAAAGGAAAGTTAAAATAATAAATCTTAATAATTAGTATTGGACGGATAGGTGGATTAAAACGTTAGTTTTTTGCACTTTATAAATTTTATGTAGTAAAATATTTTCCAAAATTCTGCCACCACGTGTTGTTTTGCATTTTGTTAAACAATATATCGGTTTGTGCCTTATTAACGGATCTAACCCTAAATATTCGATTTATAGGAGGAACTACTAACATACACGTTCTATTCCCTAGCAAAAATAAAGTGAGAAAATCTAAGGGAAATGTGAACAAATTACGAGGGAAAAACTTTTCACGATAAGGGGAATTTATTCCCGTGAACACTTGTTTACGTTATTATTCTCCTTTAAATTACATTTTCTTCATGGGAGGAAAAAAGGGGAAAAATAACGAGGGAAAAATTATTCAAGATAGGGGTGAATATTAATTTTCCATAAAAATTGGAATTTTGCAACATGAAATTTATTAAAATTTATTGATAAAGTTTCACTCTAGACTTCCGCGTGGCCCGAAAATAGGCTATTTTTATGAACTTTCAATGCAGTTTTGTTTTTAAAATTTTTTCATTTCGATGTCTTCAACATTCCCCATTAAAGTTTAAAGAAAGTCCCAATATTATATTATTTCTTGCTTATTTCGTTCTCCACCTTTTTTTATTTGTTTGCATTTGTTTTTTCTTGCAAAAAAATTCACTATTAACGCGCTGTCAAAATTAGATTTTCCAATTGCAAAGCGTTGCCGTTGCGTTGGCGCCGCGTTATTTCGGAATGCTACATACAATTTTTCTTTGTACGAGAATTTTTGTTAGATAGAAAACGCTTTCCGCTCTTGTTTGGGTATTGATATAACGCAATCATAGAGTTAGGTTTTTTTTTAACAGCTGAGTTACGGTTTTTTCTTTCCCTCTCTCTCTCTCTCTATCTATCTCTCTCTTTCTGTTCTAGTCGTTTCCTTTTTTACTGAAGTAATAAGGCATTAAAGGAAGATTTTGTAAAAACCTCCCAAACTACTGGGCACTACTTATTTACAGTACTATGTGCATGTGTTCGTGATTTATGTATTATCCTTTTTCTGTTATACTTATTATTTAGACGACATATGAGAAGAGACAATAAATACAACACTGAATTGTATTTTATTAAATCAGATTTTGTTGGTTTATTTATATTACATAGATACATATTTCAAATATGTAAGAGAAAATCTATACCTAAAATACCTTGTTCGTTGTATCTATGATATTATTATACATAGATATATTTAGACTAGCGATGGTGAGAGAATGAGTTTGTGTCAAATGTCAAAACGTAACCACGACATTAGTAGATTATATTGTGTGGCATTGTCACGCAGGGAGTTGATAGGTTTTGTGTAACTGAGTCTTTTGCTAACAAATGGCGCTCAAATTTTTTGCATGTGTATGTGACTCTGTATGTTGAACTTTACAATTGTCATGAATAATAATAAACTGTGTACTATTAAATGAAATACATACACTTTAACTTCCTTTTCCACACATACTAAAAATCCTATCAATGCCTTTTTCTCCTTCCAAAATATACAAATACACAATTTTATTTCTATCTCTTTTACGAATCTACGTGTTAATGTTCTTTTTTTATTTAACGTTTTTTGTTTGGATGTTTATTGTTGGTTTTTTGTTTGCTTTATCTTGTATTAGTAGCTTCATTTGTAACTTTAAGTACACACATTTTTTGAATTTTGGGTAATTTTCCTTTTTTTTTCTAAAAAAATCCCTTTAATATGAAGCAAATCTTTAGCAATCAGTTAATATTGTGAAAAAATAAGATTTTTAAATTAATACACTAAAATTTTTAAGATTAGCTACAAAATTTCCAAAAAGAAAAAAAGGTGGCTACACCTTCTTTTTAGAATAATTGTTCAAATATTTCTTTGTTTTCTTATGTAGACGGTATTAAATTTCTAGATACTATTTTTTTTTTTGTTTGTTCTTTTGTAAGAAAAATTTCATTGTTCGGTTTTTTTTTCTGTTTTATAGGAGCTGTTAATAATATATTTTAGATTTTAGGTTCAAATAATTTTCCAAGAGTTTAACTTTTCATAAATATTGTCATTTGTTTTTTGTTAGTTTCTTTTGGAAGTTGTCACTTAAGTCTTTAAATAGTTATGGACAAAGAATTGTTGTATTTCAATGCAATTTTGTTTTTGTGGGAAAAAATGTTTGAAGAGTTTTTGGCATTAAAATAATTGAAGTAAAAAAATTGTCAGATTTTTTTATGAATTTACAAAAAAAAAAAAAAAAAAAAAAAGAATTTAAAGGGGGGATAAATCGAATCTGGTTTTAATATTACGCAATAAAAATTTATTAAAATAGAATTCGGAAATTATTTCATTGTCATAAATTATATTCGGGATAGAATTGTTACAATTTTTGTTTTTATGGAGTTCTTTAATGGATGGACTCCTGTGATTTTTTAAAGGTTAAAATTTGGAAATGCAAGAGGAAAAAACTAATACAGAGCGAGCTCGATTTTTACAAGCCCGATTACCGCAACCGGAAATATTTTTACATTACAGTCTTTATAACGGATTTTTTTAAATAGTCTAATAAGTGCCACCTATTTTTTTTTTTTTTTTTATTTATTTACAGGGTTTCTTTATTTTTGTGTTTCTTGGTCAGAAACTTGTTTTTATCAAAGTTTCCATATTTAGCCAAGGAATACCATTTCAACAACATTTCTCAACCGTTCGCTATCCTATTTAGTCGTAAGATTTGTCCAAAAAATCGTGTTTGCTCATGACTATAACCGTTCCCTACCACTTTAGAAATGTCACGTGAGAAGTTGGATGCTAGTTCACTTTCCCCTAGGGTATTTATTCGTTTAGTTACAGTGGTTAGTCGGAGTTCATGCGATATTTGTTTTTGGCAATTAGTAATTTTTAAGATAAAGACAAGCTTAAGGTTCTAACAGCCGCATACATATCGTCGTGCGTGAGTTTATGTGCTCTATCCGCCATTTTACACATTTCGAGTTAATTATGCCACTTTAGGTTTTCGACCCAAAATTTTTCAAATATGTAATCCGTTTTCGGCTTTCTCATCTAGTTTCTGAGATAAAATTTATGAGAAAGCCGAAAACGGATTACATATTTGAAAAATTTGGGGTCGAAAACATAAAGCGGCATAATTAACTCGAAATGTGTAAAATGGCGGATAGAGCAGGCGGAACATTTTCTCTATATTTGGCTCAGCATATGGTTAAGGAAATGTGATTAATCCGTAAGGTAAGGTTTTAAGAGATTATTCTCTTGTGGTCTGCAATATTGAAGCGTTCTGACTTTGAAGTTCCTGGCTCGAATTGAGGCTTTATGGGTTTCAGACTTATGCTGCACTATAAGCCTTCGGTTGGACTTCGTAGCCGAAACTACTATCAATTGAACTTTAAAAAACTCAGATCAGGTGGATTACCCCAGAAAAAGAAAAAAATTTTTTAAATTTTTTCAATTTTTTAAGATTTTTCTTAATTTTTTTACATTTCTCTTTCAAAACTAAAAAAACATTTCCCTTCTATTTTCTCTAAAACAAATTGTTACATGAATTCATGTGTTAAAACAACATCCTGCTTAAAAAGAAAAATAAAAACACATTTAGGGTAACTCGTGTAACCCTTAATACAAAAAATAAGAAATAAAAATTATTAACTTTGTTTACAAGTACAAAAAAAAAAAAATCTCAACAATTGTAACCACTTTTACTGCACTTCTTTCCACAGCCACTTCAATTCGATAGTACAAAGTAAAGTAACTCAACTTTAAATATATCACATTTCCCATCCGTCATTAAGGTTAAAAATCTTAAATTTCAGTTTCATTTTTGTAGTACTTGCACTACAACTTACAAATACAATTGCTGATACGGCTACAGCTCAACTACTACGGCTTTTGCTACTGCTACTGCTTTTGCTACTATGAATACCAGCAATTATTTAAATTAATTACAGCGAAGAACAAGAAGCAGAGAGTTGCATTAAGTTTCCACTTAAATTTGTAATTCCTGCCAGTGCTTGTTTGTTGTAGGAGAATTAAAAAGGAGAACTAAAAAAAACTGAAAGAAAAAGTCAAGAAGGACCTTAAATACGATATTGTTTTTCCCCTCCTACAAGAAATAATGAATGTATGATTATACCAACAATTTTTATCTTTGTTATGTTAAAATCGTAATAGCTGCAACAACAACAACATAGGTTGCTGCAGTTGGAAGCAACTAAAAAAGCTAGAATAGCGTCAACAAACACCAACAAAAGCTACAACAAGTTTATGCCACTCTTCATCACTCTACTTAAAATGTCGTTGAACTTTTCATTATGCAAACTTACACACACTCACACAAACAATCTCATCAACCTACACGTACGTAAAGTATTATCCCTTGTGTTCATGTTGTTTTTATTTGTGCAACAACATTGCACACATATACATATATATACTCCTATATACATACAAACAATTGCTTTAAAAAAAATTGTTTTAAAAATAAAATGCAAAAAAGTTTCATTTCATTCGCCCTCTTGAAAAAGCAAATAAATAGTGGGAATAAAAAGTGAAAAATAGAAAATAAAAAAAACAATTTTACTTTCTTTTTTATAACAATTTTTTTTCTCTTTCTCCCTCGTATTCGTATTTGTTTATTTTGCATTTTATTTTTTATGTTTTTTTTAACTTGAAAAGCAAATACTACAATAATATTTTTACTATAAACACCCTCGTAGGGAACTTTGTTTAATGGTGATGATACATTCCCCGTTGATTTTTCTACCGCAGCAATTTCCTTTTTTTTTTATCACATGCTCCCTACATGCACATGTTTGCTGGGGGACAACTTTCTATTTGCTTCTTCTATTTTGTTGTTGTTTTTGTTATTTTCGCTTTTGGGATAAATTCCTTGGGAGTCATATGCCACGGGTTGTGACAAAAGCTTTGGCGAAAGAAGGGACACGGAGAAAAACATATAAGCAAATAGTCTTTAGTGTCAATACTTCGAAAGCTTGATCGTGGGCTTAAAGATTAAAAACAATTTGTATAAAAATTTTCCTCTCAATCGATTGCTTTTAAAGCTAGAGGTCCACAACATGCGTTCAATGTATTTATGCATCTGACCAAAAATATAATCAGTGCAAAAATGTATTGACAAGTTACATAGCACACGCGTAGAATGCATATACGCTTCAAACTCATGAAAGTTGTATTAGTGCTCGTTCACACCCTTTAAGTTTAACCCGTCAAGTCTTGTGCTTTTATGAGTGAAGGAAAAAGATAGTGTCATTGCTTTTCTAATCTCTCTCTCTCTCTCCTAAAAACTCAAGACTTGACGGCTAAAACTTGAAGAGTGTGAACCAGCACTTACTTTCGAACTTTGCATGCGTCGCATGTGTCTTGAAAAAATGCCAAGAGAAAATCAAACGCATAGAATGGAGTGGTGTGGTCCTCTAGCTTAAGGCTCTGAGGCTCATTCAAGAAATACTTGTACATCCCCTTGTTTGTGTACTAACTACATAAGCAAGTAAAAAAAAATTCGAGCTTAAGAAAAAAAGGTTGGATCATCCGTCACGCATCATCACCACTGTTTGGCAATAACACTACCTAATATAACCTATTGGCATCTAAGACCACAGGGCCCGGTGAATAGGCCAGTAAGAAATTGAAAAAGAAATCAAAATTTTAAAAATCAATTTATTTTATCATAGACAAGTTCATAAGAATTAGTACACTGATAGAAAAATGCATCCTCATATTGATGATGCCTTTACATCAGAATTGTGCTATCAATGCAATGCTACGACTACAGTGACATTCGATGCCACATTTTCTGTATTATCAACATCATTTTTCTGTTTAAAAAGTAAAATTAGAAGCAAAAATTCCCATATTCTATTTGTTTAAATTATTAAGTTAAATACATAAAATTTTCAAAGTGGAATGATATCGACAACCATATCGGGCATGCTGCTGGTGTCTTATAATTAAGAGTTCGTCTGTAAAGGCTCAGTTAGTTTTTACTTTCTGTTTCTGTTCTGTTACGAAATTGTAATAGTTACTTTTTCTGTAGCAACTTATCAGCCATTTATGACAAATTTATTAGTTTTGCACCGTCCATTGTTTTATTTCAATAACTTTAATGCACATAAATTTGAAGAAATTAAATTTTATGAATTCTTAAAGTCAAAAAATAATTTATTTCAATATAAATATGTATTTTTTATTATTTATTTTGCTGTCACTTACAATTACTTAACAAGTTTTTGATTTTAACAAACTGAACCACAACAGAACAGAAAAACTAATCAATTTCACAGGTTTTTTAACAACAAAAACAACTCAGCTGATTCGTAACAGAACAGAAAGTAAAGACTAATTGAGCCTTAAACAAAGGGCGGAACACTACAAATGTGAAATAGACATGTGTAACGGGTAAGTACATAATAATATTCTCTTATTTTGACTTAAGTCAATTCCAATGACCAACTGTCATTAAATTGAGCCTAATGAGTGCTTTCTCCGATGTTACTCGCACATATGACATTTTTATTAAACTGACTCCGATTCGTAATTTCTGGAATGCCGATGTGCCATCCCATTGATGACATAATTTTACTTGATGAAAATTTGGTCAAGTAATATTAAGGATGACATCACAAGAATGAAAAGTGTCATGGTTTCAAAAACGAAGACACTTCCCACAGTACTGATGTCAAAATACATCAGCGTTATAACGCCTTTTCTATCAGTGTATGGTATACTTGAATCTGTTTTCCGACATTACCTTCTATAGCATTTTTTGTTTAAAATTTCAAAATAACTGTTAATTTTGGTCCCTGCTCTTACTTCCTTTTTTTTGGGGTTTTTTGCTTGCAATAATAATTTAAAATTATTAAGCATATAAAAACTTTTCTGGCTTTAACATCTTTCTAAAATAAGCGTTATTGAGGTGACATCAAAACCATAGAAAGTCTCATTTGAATAACAGATTTTCCTCTTATTATAGCCTGCTAAATCAGATTGCTCTTTAACATACATTCTCTCCTAAAACGTGCCTATAAATCTTGTAAGAATATGAATGGATTTCAATTAAAAAATTTGTGATATTAATTTAAAAATTAATTGAATTTGCATCAGCAAACAAGTGAATATTATCAATTAAACGTTTAGTTCACTAGATTAAGCGTTTAATTTACATGATTAGACTTTAAATTCACTTGATTAAATTTTTAATTAAATTTGATTAAAGCTTTCATTGGCGAAACATTTTGGAGAATTTTTTCTGTGCAGAGGCATCAAAAAAGTAGACTCGTTTAGACTCTAAAGAAATATTTTTAATTCCAAAATTAAGCCTTCCCATAAAACAATAGTGGGCAACACGTATGATATGATCTGAATGTGTGTATGTACTAAGCAGCAGATTCCGCCTAATTTGCTTTATTTTATTACGCGAACATCGCATTTAACGAATACGCAAGTTTGCTCCATTGAATACCTTATTTGATTATGATGCAATGATCAGTAAAATGAGTACAAGAAAGAGACTTTTTTTTAAAAGAAAAACTAAAAATTGTGGATGATTACCAAAATGGATTGCGAGTTGTGGATTTGTGCAAAAAGTAACAAGAAGTACAAACTTTAGATTTAAAAATAGGAAAGCCATGAAACAAGGTGAATTTCCAAGAATGAAGAAACAAATTTTTTCTTGGCTTTTACGACATTCATACATGCATTGTTCTAAAAATACAAACATTACTCGACAAATTTTTTATGTAAAATTTTCAAGAAAATTCAAAATGAATTTGAACTTATTTTTTTCATTAAAATTATTTTAGGTTTTGTGCTACCAGAGTAATGAATTGTACCTTTTTTAATTTTTTTTTATATAATATACAGATCTCAAGACATATTTCAAAATAAACCAGAAAACTACTGTATTTCCAAAATTTTCCGTGTTTATACTCTAATATTTTTTTCATTTTCATTGCTTTAAAAACACAACTGAGACTGAAGTAGGGAGAGCAAAATTATCTTTGAAACCCGTTTTTGTACTCATATGTTAGTTGATGTGATTAAAAAGACAAGTTAAAAAAAGAAGAGTAAAACTTTGCTTCAATGCGTGGGTGTATAAGCTTTAGCAACTGAAGAAAACATTGCATACTTTTAGGGCTTTGGAAAAACAAACAAAACAAAGCATATATTTAAGCTGACTTTGTGTATGTTTTTTTTATAATTTTTTGCTTTCTTTTCATCATTTCATTTTATTATTATTTTTATTTTTCATCTGTTTCTTATTTCTATATTGTTTTTTATGATTTTTATTATTTATAAAAATAATAACATTTTCAAAAATACATACATACATGCCACAAATACCAGAATTCAACGTTTGTGTGTGCGAGTGTGTGTTTGAGTGTATCTAAGTGTTTTTTTTATAGTTTGTGTTGGGGTTGGCATCAGATGTCATCATAATTTTCATATGGTTTTTATATATTATTCTTCTACAAATTCCTTCGTTATATTTTTTTAATTTTTTTTTCTTCTATTTTTGCTGAATTTTCAGTTTTTTTTTTTTCATAACTTAAACTTTTTGTTAGTTGAATTTATTATTATTTCAAAAGTATTTTATTACTGTAGTAACAGTTTCTTTAGTACACTTGAAAGTTTTCTTGTTTTTTTTTATTTATATCTTTCTTTGTTGTACTCTTGTTTTTTAAGAAAAAATTTTATTTATATATTTTTACTATTATTCACACAAATTTAAACTTATATGTATGCATATGACTGTACGTATGTGTGTGTGTGTATGTGAGAGAATGCACAAACTTGTGTTTTCGTGAATGCGGTGCCACAAGTACATTTTGTGCCAAAAACCATCATGTACACTCACGTGTAAATGTCACTCTTATGCAAATTTTTGGTGCCACACACTCTTAAGCATTGTTGTATTTTCTACAGTTTATATTTTGAGGCAAGGAAGGGTGTGTCTTTTATATTTGAAGAATGTGTGAGAATCTGTGAAAGTTTATGTATAAGTTAGAGTGTGTGGAAATTATGGTGAATATAAATTTTGAATTTTTAAGAGTTAAAATTAAAAGTATGAAAGTACTTGAGAACAAAGCTTTAAAGGTAGTTTGTTTCTAAGATTAAAAATTATGGCAAAGTGCTATAATTTCGCAAGATAATAACATCCACAGGCGAGCTTGGAATACATGATATTAAATATTGCCAAAGTCGGATGAGTTTTTTCATACAAAATGATGAAAGTTTTTATGCAAAATGCTCATTGTGTTTAATAAATTTTATCTTAAAAAAAGTTCGAGTCCGATAAAATTGTTTAATTAAAATAGTTTCCAGAGTTGATGAAATTTTTTAATTTAATCGTTTTTAGAATTTGAATAATGATAATAAATAAAATAAATAAATAATATTCTAAGATTTTAAGAAATTTTTTTGTAGAAAATTTTTCTAAGTCTGGTAAAATTTTGCGTTTAAAATGCTCTCAGAGTCTAATGAATTTTTTCATAAACTATTTTTCAGAAGCAAATAAAGGGTGGTTAAATTGTAAGGGCTGATGTTGAATGTGCACCACACCTTAACGCCAAGTTTTTTTCCGAATTTTATTTGACATTTCTCTATTTCAGACTTACTCAATTTGAACCATGGAGAGATACACAATCCAACAACGTGTTAAAGTTATCCAGACTTATTATGAAAATGGATGATAAATTTCGAAGAAAATCATCTTCAGTGATGAGGCACATTTTCACCTCAGTGGATTTGTCGATAAGCAGAATTTCCGCATTTGGGCGAATGAGAATCCAAGAGTGATTGTCGAAAAACTAATGCACCCACAAAGAGTGACTGTTTGGTGCGGTTTATGGGATGGCGGCATCATCGGGCTGTATTTTTTCCAAAATGAGGCCGGTCAGGCAGTTACTGTGAATGGTGTTCGCTATCGTGAGATGATAACGAACTTTTTATGGCCCGAATTGGAAGATATGGATGTGGACGATATGTGGTTTCAGCAGGACGGTGCCACTTGCCACACAGCTAACGAAACAATGGCTCTTTTGCGCAACAAATTCAATGGCCGTGTTATCTCACGTAATGGCGATGTCAATTGGCCGCCAAGATCGTGTGATTTGACACCGTTGGACTTTTTTCTTTGGGGTTATTTGAAAGAAAAGGTGTACGTCGATAAGTCAGCAACAATTCAAGAGCTAAGGGATGAGATAATTCGGCACATTAACGGCATAGAACCTCCATTATGCCTCAGGGTCATCGAAAATTTGGACCATCGGATGGAGGTGTGCCGCCGTGGTCGCGGCGCCCATTTGGCCGATATTTTGTTCCATACATAATTGAGTAACACCAATATATCATAATAAAATAAAATTACAATAATTTCCTAAATAGTTTGTGTTTTATTCAAAATCAACATCGGCCCTTGAAATTTAACCACCATTTACATCTTTCGTAGAAAAAGTTGATAAGGTCCGATTAAAATGTCCATAGAAAATATTGTTTGGTAAAGTTTTTGTTATGCATATTTAAAAAAACTTCCAGAATTTTAATATAATTTTCAATAAAATATACATACATAAGTTAATTTCCTAAATGCTTCGACATAATGTCATGTTTAGAATTAATTAAAAGTTTTCTGAGGATTATTAATTTTTCAACCTTATGATCGTATTTTTTTTTTCGTTCTACTGAATAAAATAACAGCCTAACTTAATAAGTTTTCGAAAGAGGTTAGCTGAAGTAGCAGACATTATTATGGTTTTTATATTGTTGGTTTTAGCATAATGCCAGAGATAGAATAGCGGTTAAAAGTTTGATAGAGAAAACCACCTTGATTGAGGTTTTCCTTGTTAACAAAAGCCAAGTTAGTACATCAACCAGACAGCAAACGAGCCAGTCAGTCTGTCATTTAATGTTTGTCATGCCGAAAAGACAAGTCAAAAAGAAATTCCATTAAGAATACCAACACACACAATTAATATACAACATGAGAGTTGTTTTAATATAAATATTGCATAAATAATTATTAAAAAAAAAAACAAAATACATACACGCACATGTAGGTGTGTGCTATGATGTTGTGTTAACAGAGTCACGTTATTTACAGGAAATTACTTTAATGAATTTCTTTTTATTTTCTTTCTTTTTGTTTTAAAACTTAAACAACAACAATGAAACACCCTCAATATAATCAGACTAATAAAAAAATTCTTTTAAAATGTTGTGTTATTACAAAAAATACAAGCGGCTTTAAATAATATTTGTATGCCTGTTTGCCTGTCAGGGAAAATATAAACCAATACACTTACGCTTTTATATCCTCTCATATCCTGTTTTACCCCTTTTTCGTAAGTTCTGTGCTGCTTTCCACGCATTATTTATGGCATTGTGAAAGTATGTGTAGGAGGGGAGATGGTGGAACCGATGGCAAACGAAAAAAAAAAAAATAAATGGCATTAAAATAAACTTTTGTTTACGTGCTTTTTTTATACTTTCAACCCAATTATTGGTTTGTTGTCATCTTGGTTTTCACCATGTTATTTTCCCATCATTCCGTCATCAATACAGCTGGTGGTTTTTCCTTTACCCTTTAATGGTTTCAAAGTATTATAACAACATTTGCTCATACTTTATTCCATTTAGGTTGTGGAAAGGGAAGCAGAGTATTATACGAATTCAGGCCAGTTCATATCATACATTCTCCTTTATATAAGAGCGATTATGTTGCAATATTTTTTTTTTTATAAATAAAATATTTATGCATTCACTTTGTATACGAAATATGGAAAGAATAAAGCCCTGTAACTGTATGTGTATGAGCCTTAAGGTAGGCTTTAAAAAAACAAAATTCAATATTAAAAACATACAAGTAGGCTTTTGTATTATAAAGTTAAAAAGACTTATTGAGTGAATTTTAGAGCAAAATTTATTCAACATGCAAAATTTGAAATGAAAAGCACGCATATGTTTTAAATTTTAAAACATGTTTAATTTTTTTCAATAAAAAAGATGTCCCGTTTTAAAGCTCAGGCTATATGGGGAGGCCCATAACAAAACGCAATAATTACATCATAATATTTTTTTGGATAAACGACAAAATTGTTTTTTTAAAAAACAATTATTGAGGTATTATTGCCTACAAAAAATAATATTAATCACAAATTAATTATTTTATTTAACAGTTTGTTTAAAAGTTATTTAGATAGCAACTTTGGAATTATTGCGTTTTGGTCCGAATCATAGTAAATATTTATTTCATTTTGATTTGAGCTGTATGAAAATAATGCGTTTTGATCTGAACTAGTGCTGGAATTTCTGCTTTTTGCTTTGAATAGATTGGTATTGTATCATTTTGATTTGAATTGTAACCAATTGTAGAAAAATGAAAGCACTTTTTTACATGTAATTATTGCCTTTTGCTCTGAACCATTATATTTGATATTGAATTGCAGTGTAGTTATTAAGTTTTGGAATGCTTTATAATAAAGGTTATATAGATTTCAATGTGTAAAATAGGATTCAATCAAAAAATCAAAAACCCTGAAAAATTTAATTTTGTTATGGACCTCGACCTCCTCAGATGTAAAAGGTTAAATGAAAAAATATGCGAAAGAAACATTAAATTTAAGTAAAATAAAAAGAGCGCTATATTCGCCTGTGCCTTAATCTAATGTAATGCAGCGTCTTAGCCCACGCATCCACTCACACAAATTATCAATAATTATGATTAGTACAATTTTTCGTTAAAAACACATTTCTATGCTTAAGCGGTACATATTTGTATCGTGTAAAAAACGGTATGTTATAGCAAAAATATAAGCAATCGTGGTTTTTTGCTCATTTCTCAGTCAATTATTTACCGATATGGCTGAATTTCAATAGCAAAGTTTAGCGGACAGACGGACATCGTTAAATCAAATTCGCTTCTCATAAGTATCTGGAAAGTATACTTTATAGTGTCTAAGATCAATGTTGGAAAAATAACAAAGGGAATGATAAACTTATTAATAACATTTCCGCCTGTGGTGAAGAGTATAAAAATTGATTTCTTTTGTCCGATTGCCCTATATTTCTCTCTCTAAAAGCAGTTGATGCTGTTTTTCTTTTTTTCCATTTAACACATTTGAATTAAAAAAAAAAAATTTAATTAAATTTTTCATTTACAATCATCTTAAATCTCATAGTCTTCCTCCTTTAAATGTAAAACAAATCACTTAATTGCATTTGAAAATTTTTACAAAAATAAAAATGCATTTCAAGTTGTTTTTTTTTTTTTTTTTTTTGTTGGAAGAGTGAAGAGGTACAAAGTTCTTCTGTAAATTCATTTTACCAGTAACAACAACAGAAATAATTTAATCTAAATATTTTGTTGCTCTTGTTGTATTCAAATACAGTCAATTAGAGTGTAAATAAAATATTTTAATTCCAACACAAGTTCGTTTGAGAACTATTTGTTATTAATTTATTTTGTAACTAAAATAAAAGTACTTCATTGAAGTAAAATGAAAGAATTTTGTAAGGAATTTTCTAAATGCCACACAAAATATATTTAAAGTGTTTGAAAAACGAATTAATTTAAAAGAAATTTAGAAAGAAGTTTTTAATTAAAAAAAAAAAAAATACCAATTACAGAGTCTGATGAAATTTTTCAAAAGTTTTTAAAGCCTAAAGAAATATTTTATGCAAAAAGTTCTTAAAGTTCAGAAACAACAGTTCAGATTCTGATGAAACTTTCATCGAAATGGGCATCAATATATAATGAAAATATTCAAAGATCAAATTATCACAGTCTGATTAAAGCTTTTATTTTTCAATATCTTAGCTTCTATAAAAGATTTTAGATAAACAAATTCTTAGATTTTTAAAAAAAGTTCTCTGATTCTGATTTTGCAGACTAATAAAATTTTTGATTTAATTGTTCTCGAAATCAGATACAATTTTTTAATGTGTGTATACCTACATCACCATTTGTGTAGAGGGTATTATGCGTTTGTGGTGATGTACATATGTGAAACAAAAAATAATTCATCCAAACCCACCGATTGCCTCAGAATCCCAAATTGGCATCAGTTAAAATTATGTCATCAATGTGATGACAATTCTGCATCACGGAAATAACGAATCGGAGTCAGTTTAATGAAACATGTCGTCAGTGTTATGACTTAGTAACATCAGAGAAAGGACTCATAAGGCTCAATTTGATGACAAACTGTTTGTCATTAAATAAAATTGTATTTTAGCTAATACGGCCTAAAGTTCTATATGTTATTGAAAATGCATTTAATCCATATTTTCCCAACGTTTCGTGAATGTTATGTTCACTTTATCAAGGGATTCGTAATAAGAGAAATTAATTTTTTATAACATTGAACAATAATTTGTTGTAGACAAACATAAAAAATATTAAACATGAGAATTTAATTAAACACAATCTTAAAAATTACATTACAGGTTAGATATTTTTTGATATTGCAACACAGTAACTGGCATTACTGTTTTGTGTGTCATTAAATTAAGACATTAGGATTGGCCTACATAAGTCAAAGTGAGAGAATATTATTATTTACTTACCCCGTTACACATGTTTGTTGTACTGACCCCGTTATTTACAGAAGAACTCTCAATTATAAGACAACAGCAGCATGCCAAATATGGCGTTCGTTATCAATCGACTTTGAATGTTTGACGTATTTATCTAAATAATTTAAAAAAATAGAATATGGGAATTTTTTCTTCTTATTTTACTTTTTAAACATGAAAATAATTTAAATAATACACAATATGTGGCATCGAATTGATGTCACTGTAGTCGTAGCATAGATGACGCATAAAATAAGACAAAATTTTATGATGACGTTCGTCATTGGATTGATGTAACTTTTTGCCTCATTTGTAATAACATTGATGTTACAATTCTGATGTTAGGGCATCATCAATATGAAGATGCATTTTTTATGAGTGTAAATACTTTAAGAATATAAAGCTTTGGTATGGATATTGATAATATTCGGCGCAAAAAACTCTGATATGAATCTTAATCTAATAACATAATTTTGTGTAGGCGGTTCCATGTATCCCAAACACGGTACACTAATAAATATTTCTGTAAATACTGCGGTCTACCTTTAAATAAAGTTGCAGAGCTTGATAAAATTTTTCGCATAAACGTAGATTTACACTTATCCGTTTAGTATTAATGAAAGTTGAATGCTTGTGTACACTCATCCCTTGACCGCCCGGTGTTTTTAATAAATTAACATAACTAATTTTAAGCAAGATTAATTAGAAATTATTGGCGAGAAAGAAAATCAATTAAAAAAGCGAAAATTCATTCGCAAGGCTTGGACAAGGTGTTCATTTTCAATTCAAGAAAATAAAGTCTTGGTCGAAAACCGCGACGTCAAGGTTAGTGTTATTGTACGTTTTACGATTTGATGTACAAAAGTACCATCGTTTACGACTTAATTAAGAAAAACCCGAAACGGAAACTGAAGCAGCACGACCGGCAAAAACGGACGTGTGTTAACAGTAACAGAAATGTTGCATTACAGCTGCTTCATTTTTTTAAATGTAAAGCAACTAGAACAATCATAGACAGCAGAAGATGTCTAGATCTGTAGAAAATAGATTTTTCTCACTTTTTGACTATACGGTAACTTTACTTTTACTGTCAGCCAGCGTTTAAAAAGCTGCAGTTCAAGTGAAAAACTGCCATTTCTTCCACTTCTTAATTGTCAATATCCAAAAAAAAAAAACCCGATTGCTTTTTATTTGGATTCATTAAACGTTAACGGTGGCTGTCAAACCAACTCAAAAAGCGAAAAGTTGTACATAAATTTTTCGTTTTTTGTTTGACAGTTTTTGGTTTCGACTGCAGTTTTTTAAACCCTGCTGTCAGCTAACTGGGGCTTGAGGCAACGATATTTTATTTTCCCACTGAAGCGGCTTACTAACACAAATTGCCACAAAATTTTCCCCTTTGGAGCCAAACTTCTGAATTAATTTCCATATTCAAGCAATAAGAGCGTGAATGCTTAAAACTCTAATAAATTTTAATAAAATATTAAATTTAATTTTTCTTCTTTCTTATTTTTAGTTGACATTTTCTCTTATACACTTTTCCTTAACAATTTATGTTTCAACCTAATTCTTTCTGTTCCAACTAAAAGAAAAGTACAAGAAACTACAACAACAAGTAGTACAACGTACGTCCCAGTACAAGTACTCGGTATAAATTGCGTGTTTAATAAATTTTCCAAAAAAGAAAACTTAGCAGAAAAATCCTTATTTAATGGTTATAAATATGCTTTTTCATGGCAACAAATAATCTACAATCTAAGTTTATACTAACGATTGTGTCAAAGTGTATAAAACACTATTATCGAAATTAAAGTTTATTAAACAGCAAATATTATATTTTTTTATTTGCTTTTTTTTCTTCTTTTGAATAAACAAGAGAATTTGTTTAAATTTTTGTTAAACACTTTTCTAAAATATTTAGTGAATTTTCATGGGACTTGTTATTTACTTTGACACAAGACATTTGTCGCCGTTTGTTAAGGGAATGAACAAAGTGACAACCGAATAAAAAAAAAATAAGAACATTTAGCATCTACACGAATGGCCACCCTCAGCAAATGGAATTTCTTAGTAAAACGCACGCCCCCTTAAAAAAAATAAACACCCAAATCTAGCACGAGTTGTATAAATTTTATTATTATAAGAAAAATAAAAGACAAACGACAAAACAAAATAATTAATTAGTGCCTGGCGCGTAAAACGCGTCAATTCTATGCAATTCAACAAAAGCGCTTAATTTAGCACCAAATATTTAAATACTCACGCATCTTTGAACTCTACACATTGAAATTTATTTGTGTGTGGTATAATGTTACTAATGTAGCGATTTTGATAAGATTTTTTTAAGTGCTCAGAGTATAACAGAAGCAGAAAAAGATCTGTTAATGTTGTTTTTGTGCTTTAATATTAATTTACTGAGTCTGCATTATGTAACCTAATAGTACTTACTTACTTCATCAGCTATTACAGAACATTGGTTTGTGCAGCGGAACGTAGAACATATTTCCAAGCGCTTCTGCGTTTCTTCTTTAATTTCTGACACCAAGTTTCGAGATGTCTTGGTCCACCTGATCTTTCCACCGAAGTTTAGGTCTTCCCTTCTGCGTTAACCGTCTCTAGGTTCGTATTCAAATTACCTTTTAGCTGGAACATCTTCATTCATTCTTACAACATAACCTAGCTAACGTAAACGCTGCAATTCAATATGCTTAACTACGTCAATGTCGGCATATAGTTCATGGTTCATACGACACCGATATGCTCCGTTAACGCAGATTGGTCCATAGATTTTACGAAGCATGTTTCGCTCGAATAGTCCAAGTACTGCCTCTTCCGATTTTCCAAGTACCCCTGCTTCAGAGCCACATAGCAGCTTGGCTAGTATCAGTGTCTTATAGAAGGTGAACTTTTGTTTTAAGTTTTTGTAAGCCTTATACGCATGTGGAGTTGAGAAAGATGTCTTGCAAGCGAATTTGGATGAGTTTTCCAGTTTTATAATAATTTTTTTATGGACTTTGCGAAATTCTTTTTTACTAGCTCTCTTAATACCTATGGATTTTCTCATTTCTAATTTGCAATGGCATTCTAGCCATGGTTCTAAGAATTTTTGATTGTGCCCTCTGAAACTTAATAGAGTTTTTCAACTGCCAAAATTTAAATAAACTTACACGATTTTATATGTTTTAAATTTTTAGATCTGAACTTGAATTTAATCACTATGATTACTTCCAAGGTATATTTACACAAGGTAGACTCATTTGGGAGTGTAGACATGCTGCTCTATAAAAGGAACCATGTTGTCAAAATTGTCTTCATATAAAACAAAAACAATTTAACGCACACATGTACAAATTTTGGCTCATATACACGCAATTTGACGTTGTGGTTCCAACTATGGGTAAACAGCTAACAAACATATGGGCCAACGAGTTTACCTTGTGTAAATATACCTTGATTACTTCGTTATTTTTTAGGCTTATTGAATTTGATTGCTTATGTTATGGCTTGCTACGAAAGCAACAGCTGAAAACTAACCTTGTGTCAAAATGATATGCTGTTACTTTTGTTGACATTTATATTTACATGTTTGTATGTAAGTGCACAGCTAATTTGTTTACTTCAGTGTTGTATTATTTTGACACAACGTTAAAGTAGTTTACAGTGTTGTATCCGTTTTCAAAATAAGACCACCTTGTATGAATTCGCCTTGGTTAACATCATTAACAATTAAAAAAAAACTGATTTAATAACTGATTTAAATTACAAAATTTTCTTTTATATTCTTAAACGGAAGTAAATACCAATACGTTTCCTAGAAGCATCGTTATTAAAAAAATTTCCGAGTTTAATGAAACTGTTCATACACTCATAGCAAAATTAATGTTCATATTGATGATGCCCTTACATTAGAATTGTGACATCAATGTTAATACAAAAGGCATCAATGAGGCAAAAAGTGACATCAATCCAATGACGAGCGTCATCATAAAATTGTGTCATATTTTATGCGTCATCGGTGCTATGGCTGCAGTGAAAACAATTCGATGCCACATTTTGTGTATTATTAACATTATTTTCATGTTAAAAAAGTAAAAAAGAAGCCAAAATTCCCATTTTCTATTTGTTTAAACTATCTGGTTAAATGCATCAAATTTTTGAAAGTAGAATGATGAAAACGATATCTGGCTGGTGTCTTAAATTGAGAGTTCTTTTTGTTAACAAAGGGCGGAATAAAACAAAGGTGAAAAGACAAGTGTAACGGGTAAGGAAAAAAAATAAAATACTTTCACTTTGACTTAAGTCAACCCCAATGACAAACCGTCAATAAATTAAGCATAATGAGTCCTTTCTCCGATGTTACTTAGTCATTGCGCTGATAACATTTTTTAGTAAACTGACTCCGATTCGCCATTTCTGTGATGCCAATGTGTCATCCCATTGATGACATAATTTCACCTAATGACAATTTGGCCAAGTGATGTTAAGGCAATACAACAATGAGAAGTGCCATGGGGTCAAGAACGAAAAAACTTGACATAGTGTTATGACGCCTTTTCTATTAGTGTAGGATAAAACTTTAATAGAAATTGTTCTCTGATCTGATGAAATTCTACATCAAAAGACTTTTTAGAATCTGATAAAATTCTAAAAAAAGCTTTGAGTCTAACAACATTTATAAAAGTAAAAGTTCGTAGATTTTTTTAAAAAATTTTCATACAAAAAGTAGACTGATTTTCGAAGAAGAATTTGCAAAAGTTTTGTGAAAATTTTTATAAAAAATTTTCTTCTACGGAAAAATTATGAAGTTTTTCACAGCAAATTTATAAGGTTTTTCACAGTTTGTAGAATCTAATGAAATTTTTCATAGACTAATGGCCAATTTCACCAATTCTATTAAATATAAATTCATATTTAAATATAGTTTTTCATATAATTGTATTTTTAGTTGACATGAAAAACGAATTTTAAACATTAATTGATATATAAATAAATTGGTGAAATCGGCCATAAGTCTGATGAAGCTTTGCATTAAAAAAAACCATTTTAGAGACCGATGACTATTTCGTTTAGAGCCTTCTAAGAGCTTAATAAAGAATTAATGAAAGAGTTCTACAAAGTTTAGTAAAATAATTTTATAGAAAATGTTCCAGAGTCTGATGAAGTTTTTAAAAGAAAAGTTCTTAAAGTCTAATAAAGTTTTTATAATACACAGAAAAAACTATTAGTAGTTTTTTATCAATTAAAAAAATTATTTAAAAAGTATTTAAACTTAATTAATGTGATAATTGAATCAATTATTTTTTTTTATTGAACGAAAATTAAAAATATAATTTTGATTTAATTAACATTTTATTTGTTTTGAAATAAATTTTGAATTAAAATAATAATCAAATAACAAAAAATTATTTCGTTAAAAATAAAATAATTTAAACTTGTGAAATTGTTGTTAGAAATTGTCAAAATCAATCAACACATTGTTTAAAACGGCAAAGTTTTTTGATCATTTATTTAATTAAAATTAAAAATATCATTTATTGAAAAAAAAATATTCAAAATATTAAATTTTTACAATTTTAAGTAATCAATATAATCATTTTGGTAATAGGTGCAAAATCAACAAATGGGTTGCTTGATTCTATGAATTTGGTATAAAATTGGTAATAAGAGAACATTTTTAATTTTTTCTGTGTAAAATTTCTTGTAGAAAATATTTTTAGAGACTGATGAAATTTTTCATTGAAAAAGTTAAGAAAATCGGATGAAATGTTGGTAAAAAAAACGACAGGGTCTAACAAAATTATTCATTAAAAGGTTTTTGGGGGATGTCATTTTTATTCAAAGAAGTTCTCAGAATTTTTTAACATTTTAAATTGAAAAAGCTTTTCATATTCTTTATGTAAAAAAAGTTTTCTTAAAAAGTGAAAATAGATTTTATAAAAAAAGAATTGTATTTTTCTTTTAAATACTTTTTAATTTCTAAAGAACAAAAGAAGCACAAAGCAAAGCAATTTTCTTGAGATTTTGTGTTGAAATCCGCTACTTACTTCACAGCTATTGCCACACAGCTCTCTGTGCGGCAAACAGCTCTTTATGTGAAAAAGGGAAAAAGCTGATTGTATGTAGTAGATGCATTAATGAGTGCTGCCTCAGTTTCTATCAGTTTGAAGTCATAAAGACAAAAAGAGTATCTTACGGAAAAAACTTAATTAATTGCAAAACAAATGTGTCTGTCTTAAAAGCATCCATTAACTTTGAGGTTAATTTTTTTTATTTTTTTTGCACGATTTTTGTTAGTTTTCTTGTTCAAGGTTAATGTGTTATTTAATTAATTAAAAGAAAGCTTTTGAAAACCATTTCTCGGGAAACTTTATTATTTTTAATGAAAGTAAAAAATCTTAAATTTGAGTAAATTGAATTCGGCTTAAGTTTCATACTTGTTTTTTTTTTAGAAATTTTTGTACAAAAATTCTTTTTTCTTTTTAACAATGTAAAACAGTTTCTTTGTTCGGATTTCTTTTACAAAATGTCTGACAATTAAATATCTTCTACCAATTAAAGCTTCTTTCCATTAAAATTAAAAAAAAATCCTATCCAAATCTTAAATTTTTTCTTTAAACTCCCTCCTTTCAATTGTTTTTTTTTTCTTCCTTTATTATTTTATATTAAAATAAAGAAAATGAACTACGTTGTACGACTTAATTTCACCTCATCATTTTCATATCCGGCCAAAAACATTTAGATGATGTTAAAGTTGCGTGTTTCACGCAAATCTACTCAAAATCTGAACAAGACTATAAGACACACTCTCATAAATACACAAATAGACATAAAAGCAATATTTGAAAGAAAGAAAGGAATCGTTTTTCAGGAGTAAATAATAATGTTGTATTTTACAAAATACCCAACCCAAAGTAAATCGAACCCAACCAGTTCATACATTTAAACACTAACTGTGTTACTCGTTTCTAACTAAAACTCAATTTAACAGGGGAAAAATTGTGATTTAGAGAAAAAACAAAATAAAGCGAAAAGGAAAAACAAAACCGACAAATACATAAATTTCATGCCACAGTAATGAATGAAATGAATAAAAATTTTTTTTCATAAAAAAACCAAAATCATTCAAGGCAACTTTAGTTTGAACGTTATAAAAGAAAATTCCTCAGGTGTTTGATGTTTAACATTTTTCTTAAGCACATGTTGGCAAACAAACATGTTGGAAAAGGGATCATGAGGGGCTGATAGGGAGTCCACCAAAAGTTGTTCTTTGTTGAGAAGTTAACAGAACTAGTGAACCAAAAGAAAAATTAAGTTTGTTATTTTCATAAGTTTTAAGAACCTGATAACAATTTTGGCAAACACGTCTTTCAAGTATTTGTAATATAAAACTTCATGAGATACTCTAACAGGGAACTCCCTATTGCGAATAACTTCTTAGAGTTCCAAAAAGGGTTTCAAAAAAATGTCCTTTAGTTTTTTATAAAAAAATTGCTCAGATTCTGATTAAGTTTGTTAAAGAAAAACTGCTTAGTCCACTTCAGTGTTGTGACACACATACTGCAGAAATTGTCTTTAATGTTCTTTTGAACCGGAATTCGTGTCCATACAATAATACTTTTGCAATATTTCAAATATTTTGAATGCCTTCTTTTCTTTTTTATTCTTTTTCTCAAAAACAAACTCACAAAAGCTGCAAATGTCTTGCATCAAATGTTTCGTTTTATGGACTAGAACTTAGAGATTTTCATAGGAAAACTTTTCAGAGAATGATGAAGTTTTTCATAGAAAAACTGCTCAGAGATAAAGTCTTTCATATAAAAAATGCTTAAATTCTAATTAAGTTTTTTATAGGAAAAATACTCAGGAGTCTTATAAAGTTTTTCATAGGAAAACTGTTTAGAGTATGATAAGGTTTTCATAAAAATCTTTTTGGATTCGAATCAACTGCTCAGAGTCTAATAAAGTTTTTCATAAAAAAGCTACATGCGATGTGGTTCTGACGTCACTACAAAGACACAACTGCCATTGTGTGTTGTGCGAAGACGTGAACATGATGTTAGAATCACATGCGCATGTGCCTTTCACATTCCGTGTACTCCACAGAGGCGTCACGAGACAGAAAATATTGTGTTTTTCTGTCTTTTTCTTCGAAAGCTGCCCTTTTTGCATTTTTTGTTTTGATTACGTAATTTGTGTTGATAGTTGTGGCCTGTTTTTACACATTTCCACTTTACTACCAAAAAACGTTTTCCTTTTCTTTCTTCGAAAGCTGCCCTCGCAAATGATTTAGGCATTTTTCATACGTCACTTTTTTCATCTCTGTATGCTTTGTGTACTCCAGGCTTAACAAAATTTTTTATAAAAAAACTTTCAGAGTCATAACGGTGTTATCATAGAAAACCTGGTCAGACTTATAATTAATTATGTAATAAAAAACTGTTCTGAAAAATAAAGTTTTATACACATGTTTTTTACATCTGACTTGTCAACTTTCCAGCTCACATGTAATTTTGCGTGTTTGTCAAAATTGTTGATTTACAGAAGGTTTTTAATACTTTGTCACAAACGTACATTTTAATTGCTTTTGACATAATCTCTGTTTTTTTCGCATAGTTGTTGCATACACCAAAGTCATTCTCGGTTTCAAAGTGGCGTGTTACCGCCACAAAATATTTCTTTACGCAGTAAAAACATTCAGCCATCTTTAACTTCCAAGGTACCAATTTAGGTTTTCATAGTTTATAAATTGAAATGTATAAGTATTTAAAAGGGGACACCCTAATACTTTATATGTATGTTTGTATGTACAAACATACATGCTAAATGTACAAAAAATGTGTTAGTAATAGTTGTATTCAACATAAACAAAAAAAAAAAAAAGAACTGATATAAAACAACCACTTACAATCATTAAAAAAAAAAAACATCCAAAAAAATTCCTGAAATGTGTTAAAAGCACGAGAATTGAATTAAATCTGTTTCCAGTTTTTCCTATAAAACTTCTAACATTCCACACTATAAAACATTAATCTAAAACGTACTAAAATGAAAATTACCTTAAATACAATAATAGTTTTTTGACACCGTAGTCATCATTAAAAATTATGAATTTAGGAAACTATTTACCACTAAAAATAAAAAAAGCAATAAAAAAAGTATTCACATGCCACCGCAAAAGTCGAGTTATGTACACTTAAACAGTTTTTTTTGTAGTAAAACGCAACATTTATTTGTTAAAAAAAAAAATTGTAATAATAATTGTGAATTGTTTCTATTTTTGGAGGGTTTTAGTTAAAATTGTTAGTAATTTTATTTAATTTGTTAGCACACGCCGTTCTTGTTTTAAGTTTTTTTTTTTTGTTTTATTACAATTACCATGTGTTTTTTTATTTTTATAATTTTATAATTTGTAGTCGCGTTTGTTTTTTTATTTTTATTTTTTTTTTCTAATTTACAAGCACACCTATGTTGTTATAATACTGAGTTATTATGGGAGGATTAATAAAGTAAATTATAGAGTTAAGTTGGATTAATTGAAAGATGGAATTATAGGGGAATAACTTTTTTAAAACGAAGTTTTTTTATTTGAATATTCTAAAATTTAGATTTATTATCATTGGTAAGTAAAATTGTAAGTATATTTTACTTTTATACTCAAAATAAAATTTCTTTTTTGTTAAAATGAAGACACTATATTTATTTTAACTCCTTAAAAAATATCCCCTTCTAAAAATTGTAAATTGTGAAATCTATGTTCGAATACATATTAATATTTTTTCATAATTACCCTTAGAGTTTTTCTTCGGTTAAAAGAAAAATTTCCCAAAAAAGGGAAGTTTTCTAAAAATGGGGTAATTTTTTTTTTTAATTTACTTTTTAAGTTCATCACAAATTTTAGAATTACGGTCTTTAATGATTGATCACTTGATAAATTCTATTTTAGTTTCATACAAAATTTTTAAGATAGCTGAATTTCACTAAAAATGGAAATTTTTCGAAACGAAATAATTTAAAAATCTTTTAACTTTTCTTGCAAAGAAAGAGATAGGTTTTTCATAAAAAATATAAGTTTTAAAATTTCCTCAAAATTTTAATTATTTTTGGCAAAAAGATTGATTATTTTTATTTCATAAAAAAAATAATTTTCGATTTAAGGTTTTAAATCTTTTTTCAAAAGGTATCTTTGAATTTTAATCAAATATTTTTAGGAAACATAAATTTCCCTAATTGGGGAAATATTACAAAATTGGGTAATTTAATAAATTCTTTAAATTTTAACTAAAAATTAAAACACGTTTTCCATGTAAATGCAAAATTCTATATGTGCTTCATACAATTTTTCTAAGATAGATAAATATCCCTAAAAAGGGAAATTTTTTTAAATGGGGTAATTTAAAAATTTTTTAAACTTTTTTTGCATATAATAGAAATGGATTTTTAATAAAAAAAATATTTTTTAAAATTACATCAAAATTTTAATTTTTTTTTACCAAAAATATTGAATATTTTTTTAAAAAAGGACATTTTTACAAAATTGTATTTTTTTATTATAAAAATTATTTGTAATATAAAAAATTAAGGTTTTAAGTCATGTTTTAAAAAAGTCTCTTTGAATTTTACTTAAATATCCTTAAAAAATATATACATATTTTCTTATTTGGGCAAATTTTACAAAATGAGTTATTTAAAAATTCTTTAAATTTTGAATAAAAATTAAAACATGTTTTCCATGTAAATGAAAATATTCTTTTTTTGTTTTACATCAACTTTATTCTAAGATAGCTAAATTTCTCTAAAAAAGAGAATTTTTAAAAAACGGGGTAATTTAAAATTTGTTAAACTTTTCTTGCAAATATTAGATTTGGGTCTTTCACAAAAAATTTAATTTTTAAAATTACCTCAGATTTTAATTATTTTTGCCAAAAAGATTAATTCTTTTTTTTAAAAAAAGGTAATTTTTAGAAATATATATGGGGGATTTCATGTCAAGTGACCCAATTTTGAAATCGATGTCTTCCGATTTGGATGAAATTTGCACCAAGGTTAGTCCTATTGGATCGTAGTTTAGACACAAATTTTCAACAAGATCGGTCTAAAAGTTTCTGAGTTAGTGGGGGTCAAAATTTGACATTTTGGCCATACAGGTGTTCTTTCTTATCCATGTAACTTATTACCTATTGGAGTTAGCAAAATTTGTCCCAAGTAGCTTCGATAGCTATTTGATCCATCTTTTGAAAAAATTTTTTTTTGGTTTTTTTAAAAAATTTTTTTTATTTTTTTTTTTAAATTTAAAACTTTTTTTTATTTTTTTTTTTAGCGGGAATGTTTTTTTTTTTTTTTTTTTGTTCAAAAGAAAGCTTATGTCTTTTCCTTTAAGGTAGTTTTGGTCGCTTTTTGGGATGCGAGTGGCTTATGTATAAAAAAAAATTATTTCTAACTCTAGACAAGGGTTTTTCAATTTTTAGCATATGAACTATTTTGAATTTTTTCCTATTTGTGTGTAAGTGTTTCTAAAGCCTTAAAAATAAAACGTATGCAAAGAAACTAGATGAACTCACCTTTCCGACGGTTTGTTACAAACCCAATTATTATTTTATGCCTTCGATACTATAATGCCCACAATATGTTAATCCTAGGAATAAAATCACTTTTTTTCTGTAGAAATGTTGACAAATAATTCTTTTTTAATTTTTCCTACATAAAAAAATATACAGTTTTGAGCGCACGTAATACTAAATGTGATTTTTGTTGTCAAAATATCAGGTGCCCCAGAGACAAGTGTTTAAATCAGGTGGAAATATTCCATGGCCATTCTCCGAAATACCAGTTAATTTATTATTTTATGACACTTGCCTTTAAAATGTGGGTGGAGAGATAGAAGTTACAAGGTAAATTTTTTGATTTTATTCCCGACATACCGTCGGAAAGGTGAGTTTGTCTAGTTACATGGATAAGAAAGAACACTGCATATGCTAAAAATTGAAAAACCCTTGTCTAGAGTTAGAAATAATTTTTTTTTATACATAAGCCACTCGCATCCCAAAAAGCGACCAAAACTACCTTAAAGGAAAAGACATAAGCTTTCTTTTGAGCAAAAAAAAAAAAAAAAAAACATTCCGGATAAAAAAAATATAAAAAAAAAATTTTCATTTAAAAAAAAAAAATTTTAAATTTAAAAAAAAAAGTTTTAAAAAATTTAAAAAAAAACAAAAAATTTGTTTTCAAAATATTGATCAAATAGCTATCGAAGCTACTTGGGACAAATTTTGCTAACACCAATAGGTAATAAGTTACATGGATGAGAAAGAACACTGCATATCGAGCCTTTGGTGCAATACCGTAGTAATTCAAAAAATCGTGAACTGAGAAAAATGCATTTGAAGTTTTCAGCCATATTTTTGATAGTATTTTTGTTTACTAAAGTTATTTTTTTACAAGTTTTTAAAAAAAGAGGAATGTTTTGTAATTAAAAAAAGGTGAAAAATTATTAATAATATCAAATATTTTTTTTATATTAATATAAATATGGTTGAAAATAGCTAGAGGCAATAAAGACATTTTTAGCTGTAAAATCTGAACAGTTAGATATAGAACCATAATCTTTTTTTCTTTAGATAGACATTTCTCCAAAGATCATTTCTGCATACCCAGCTCAAAAAATTCAAATTTTGAGTTACTACGATATTGCACCAAAGGCTCGATATGATAAAAATTGAAAAACCCTTGTCTAGAGTTAGAAATCATTTTTTTTTATACATAAGCCGCTCGCATCCCAAAAAGGGACCAAAACTACCTTAAAGGAAAAGACATAAGCTTTCTTTTGAACAAAAAAAAAAAAAAAAAAAAACATTCCCGCTAAAAAAAAAAATAAAAAAAAGTTTTAAATTTAAAAAAAAAAATAAAAAAAATTTTTTTAAAAAACCAAAAAAAATTTTTTTCAAAAGATGGATCAAATAGCTATCGAAGCTACTTGGGACAAATTTTGCTAACTCCAATAGGTAATAAGTTACATGGATAAGAAAGAACACCTGTATGGCCAAAATGTCAAATTTTGACCCCCACTAACTCAGAAACTTTTACACCGATCTTGTTGAAAATTTGTGTCTAAACTACTATCCAATAGGACTAACCTTGGTGCAAATTTCATCCAAATCGGAAGACATCGATTTCAAAATTGGGTCACTTGACATGAAATCCCCCATATGTTTAATTTTGTTAAGAAATTATTTTCATTATAAAATTTAAATTTTAAGTCATCTTTTGAAAAAGCCTTTTTAAAATTTACACAAATATCCTTAAGAATTTTTACAATTTAATTAAACACAAAACTAGTTGCCTTCGGCTGTGCCGAATATTAAATACCTCCAAAGTTTTAAAAAAGGCGACGGCGTAGATGGGGGACCATTTTGATTTAAAATTAAATAATAAATATATTTACATTTGTATATAAAAATTTTTAAATGTATTATTATTATCTTCAATAAAAATAATATTATCCAAATCATTTGGAGCTTGTATTGGCCATAAAACAGTTTAGAAGTAATACAGTGCAAGCTCGATTTTCGTAGCTCGAAAAAATACGGTTTCCGACTGCATGTTTTAAACTTTTTAATACGTTTTTTCTACATGACTCAAAATCGTTGTTAATTTTTCCATTACCAATTCTTTATATTTTTCAAGCCATTTTCTATTTTTGAAACAGTGTCTACATCTTTAAAAAATGTTTACCGAAAACAAATACATCGTTTTTATTACGATTACTTAATATATTGTCAACGCTTAAAAGTGCAACGTTTTGTAAAATTTCCAAATTGCCTAGCTCAAACAAACCTCGTAAATAAAGTTTTTGGTAAAACGAATGCAACTTTCTTTTATCACTTTTTTTATCATTTGAAATCTTAAAATATTTACAGGCTTTCTCAAAATTGTACTCCAAATAGCTAATCTCATCTAAATCGTCCTCTATATAACCGAAGTTTTAAAAAATGGTAAAAAAAATAAAAATTTTAAAAAGCATTAAAGGCACTAACGAAAAATTGAAAAAGCACCAAATTAGTGCTTTTTCTTAGTTTGGCACTAAGGATACAATTTTGGCGTTTTGAGGCATCAAAAAACACCATAAATAGTGCCAAAAGCACTAAGTTGGCATCAATGATGATGCTTGAGAAAAGCCTAGAAGAGTTTGCGCATACTACTCAAAACATAAATGCAAATAATACGCAGTTGGTTAAAAAAGTATTCGCTGTGTTTACAGAATAGTAGCAAAATGGTTTAGTGCCAAAAATATATGCACTTAAAAGCACTGTGAGAAATTGTTAAAAGCACTATAAATACCCGCTTTTCAAAAACCAGTGTTGAAGAAAATTTCGGGTATTGCATAAGCAAAAAAGCACCAAAAATATACCCGAAAGGCACCAAAATGGCAACGCTGAGTAAAATTTATTTAAAACTTTTTTATTTAGGTTCCAATGCTCTTTTAAAAAAATAAGTGCATATTTTTGAACTTCTAAGGAAACTAAACTTTTTTTAACAAGAAAAATTTTTTTAAATATGGTTATCCAAATTTTTAATATTTTTAATTAGGCTTAAGTTCATTAAATTTAATTTTCATTAAATTATTTCTATGAAGAAACGAATTTTACAACATGAAAATTAATTAAAATTGTTATTGATAATCTTTCATTTTTGACCGTGGCCGGGATTCGAACCGCGGCCGGCAGGTTACCAGGACATGTTTTGATCGCAACCACTCGATCTCCTCAGATGGATTTCCCGTTTTACACTCGCAGCCATCGACGACTGCTGACGTCAATAGTCAAACATCAATCCTTAAACCAAATTGTATTTTAACCTTTGGTAGATCGAAGTTTGCTTTTTTTGAATGATTATCCATTTTAATTGATTTTACATGTTTTTCCTTACTTCTGTTTTTTCGTACTTTTGTCAAGAATTTTTCTTGAAGTCCAATGTACATTTTTTGTTTTTCCTTTCTTCATAGAAATAATTTAATGAAAATTAAATTTAATGAACTTAAGCCTAATTAAAAATATTAAAAATTTGGATTAAAAACCATAAATAGTTCAACAAAATAACCACAATACTAATTATTGTTAAAGCTAAGGCACGAGCTCTATGTGTTCATGTGTCCTTCAAGTTGTGCTGAGAAAGGTCAACAAGAAAAAGAAAGACAAAAATGAAAAACAAAAAATGTACTTTGGACTTCAAGAAAAATTCTTGACAAAAGTACCAAAAAAAAAAAACAGAAGTAAGGAAAAACATGTAAAATCAATTAAAATCTACCAAAGGTTAAAATACAATTTGGTTTAAGGATTGATGTTTGACTATTGACGTCAGCAGTCGTCGATGACTGCGAGTGTAAGACGGCAAATCCATCTGAGGAGATCGAGTGTTTGCGATCGAAACATGTCCTGGTAACCTGCGGTTCGAATCCCGGCCACGGTCAAAAATGAAAGATTATCAATAACAATTTTAATTAATTTTCATGTTGTAAAATTCCTTTCCTCATAGAAATAATTTGATAAAAATTAAATTTAATGAACTTAAGCCTAATTAAAAATTTTAAAAATTTGGATTAAAAACCATAAATAGTTCAACAAAATACCCACAATACTAATTATGGTTATCCAAATTAAAATATAGAATGAGGGAATTTATCTTTCTCTTTCTTAAAAATTATTTTATTATTGAAACTATATTTCTTTAATTTCAATTTAAAATACTTTCTTGTATATTTAAAATATTTATTTAAGGTTAGCTTAGTCTGGGTTCACACAATAAAAGCTTACTTTCAGGAGGTCTGAGTTAACTGGTGAGAGAGGAGAGAAGATGCTTTTATTATCTCCTCTCTCAGCAATAAACTCACGCTTTCTGAAAGAAAAACTTTCATAGAGTAAACCAGACCCTAAGAATTTTTTTGTTAATTATTAATGTTTCTGACTTAAATTTGTGCTAAATTTCCTTATAAAAACCAATTTTTAAAATTTCCTTAATTTAACTAATAGAATATTTAGTAAAATCGATTCTTTTATTTTTCTAAATTTTTTTATCTTCAAAATAATTGTTATAATTACTGGGCCTTTTAATATTCCTTTCAAATTTCATTTAGTTTGTTTTTTGAATTTCAAATTTAACTAAAAATAAAATTTTTAACCTTTAAGAAACGAAACTCCATTAATATTTCGCAACATGTCATTTATATATCAGTTATTTAAAAGCCAACCAAAACTGGTTAAAAAAAACTTGTACAAAATTGCTGTTTTTCTCTAGTTATATTGATTTTAAATTAAATAATAATTTATTATTCATACTATTTCGTAATAACGAAAAAATGATATAAAAAAAGAAAAAAATAAACAACGATAAACATATGAAAAAAAATAAATAAAAATAAAAGGTACCAGCATACAATACAAGTAAATAAATATGAAAAAATCATTTTTCATTTTTCATAATCTTGATGATAATTTTTGGCATCTGCATAAATGACTAAACGAATGAATGAATGAATGAGTGAATAAATGCAAAGAAATATTTACGGAAAGCAAGTAAAAAATTATAATGTAAATGAATTGAAAGAAATAAATATTGCCGTTTGCCAGCAGCAACCTTGATGTTTTTCATAAATTATATTTAACCCCCTCTCTTTAAAATTATATATAAAAAAGAAAAATAAATATTTTTCTATATAAAATAATTCCTTGCTGTACAGCTTCTAGCGATAAGCTGTCAGTCAAAAATATATTTTTCAGTCTGAAAATATTGTACAATTTCATTCAAATTATAAACCTTTTTTTATGAATCATTTATCTCTTTTTGTCTGTATTTCGATTTCAATATTTTTCTCACATTATTTTAAAATATGTATACTGTTCTTTTTTTTATAGATTTCTTTTATTTTGTTTGGTTTAATAAACCATTAGCACACTAATCTATTTAATGTTGTTGTCTGAATAATTTTTTTTTTTTGGATTTTCAACAATCATTAGTTATAAGTTGTTTGCTGGGTTTTCTAGCCCTTAAGCTTTATTTTTTTTTAAAGAATTACTAATTGCTTTAACATGAAAATATTTAATAACAATTTTTAGGAAAAAACACTACAACAAACTTAATCAATTCACTGTAATGCATTTGATTATTGTTATTATTATTACTTTTTTAGTTTTTATTACGGTTTTGAAAAGTCAGGACAGGGGTTTTTATGCGGAAAAAAATTATTGGAATAGAAGAAATATAATATGTAAGATTTTTAAATTAGGATTGTAACGATGCGGTTTTTTGCCGATACGACACCCATACCGATACTTAAACAAATATATCGCCAATATCGATACCGATACTCATATTAAGTTTGAATTCAAGTTTAATTTAACAAAACAAAAGTAGAGAAAAGTTATGTTCATACCTATTAAACATATGACGTCCTACACGTAACCACTAGATTTATCAAAAAAAAAAAAAAAAAAAAAAAATTAGCTTTTGCAAAACGTTTGACAAGATCAAACATCATTTAAACTTTCTAAATTACATAATACAATTATCATTTTACAAATCAAGTAAAGTAAATTAATAAAAATAAAGCAAAAGTTTGATTCATTTACTGGTCACGCTTTTTTTTTGGATTTTTTTGTCAAATATTTGTTAGGTCTGACTAAACGTACTTTAAAATGTTAATTATACGAAATTATAATCTCTTGATAATATTTAATATTATTTAATATTTTTTGATACTTTTTTTGTTTTCAATTGATGTTTTCTGATATTTTTTATATTGAACTTACCAAGGTATATTTACACAAGGTAGACTCATTTGGGAGTGTAGACATTTTGCTCTATAAAAGGAACCATGTTGTCAAAATTGTCTTCATATAAAACAAAAACAATTTAACGCACACATGTACAAATTTTGGCTCATATACACGCAATTTGACGTTGTGGTTCCAACTATGGGTAAACAGCTGACAAACATATGGGCCAACGAGTTTACCTTGTGTAAATATACCTTGGAACTTACAAAATAATTTTTCCTAAGTTGTATTTTTATTCGACCTTTAAAATTCAATATTAAGTTAAAATGATTAAGCTCGAGGTCTGTTGTATGTAAAATTTTTCTTTATTTGCTTCCGATATTTCGATATTCTTTGAATATCATCATCAGGGAATGTTTAATTAAAATTAACATTAACCTTAATAAAGGAGTAATAGCTATTCACGTTTCAGCATCAAAAACTATACTTACAAAATAAAATTATCTCACGTGGAAGATAAAATATGAACCGGGTGTTGGTCCCTCGGCAAATCAATCCACCAAATCTGGGGAAAAAATGTTTGAAACATGTTAATTCATATATACTTAGACTAGCATTTAACCTGCTACTTCGTTAGCGTCTGAGTTCAATATTATAAAAAATTTAAAAATTTAGAACACAAAAGCAAATGAAAGAAAGTTTATTTCCCGTGTTATCCTTATTGCATCTTGAATTTTATATTTCGAGGTCCAATACTTACAGAAATTCAAAAAAGTACCAGTTAAAGAACAAAAAAGTACCAAAAAGTTCCCTCATAGATTCGTATCCACTCAGGACATTGCATGTTGAATTTTATGCTTTAAGGTCTAATACAAACGGAAATTCAAAAAGTACCAGATAAAGAACAAAAAAGTACCAAAAAGTTCCGCAATAGATCTTAGGTTTTAAGGTCCAATATTAACGATAATTAAAAAAATACCAGTTGTAGAACCAAAAAGCGAAAGAAAAATATCAAATTTCACATATTTCCTTTTTTTGGTACTATTTTTTCCCCCATTAAAGTATCAAAAATTTCAGTATTGAAGTGGGAGCCCATAATTTAGTACAAATATGTCAATGAATGGAGAAAAATGTTTTGTAAAAAAAGTACCAAAAATAGTTACGATTTTCACCCCTTAAATGTTCGAATTTCGAAAAAGTTCCAAATTTGTATTCGTATTTTTTTGATAAGTTTCGAATATGGTATATACCTTGTTTCTATGTTTATTGGTTCAAAAGATAGATGGGGTGTCAAAAAAGTACTAAAATTCAGATTTTACCCGTTTACTCCCTAATAGGGCCGAATTTCAAAAAAGTACCAGACACCTGTCCGCTTATTTTTCTAAAGAACAACGATAGGTATTAAATTTTTTTTGTATATCTTTTAGTTTTGAAGATATAAGGTTACCGAATTTTCCCGTTTTTACCCTTTTTTACCCTCTAAACATTCGAATTTCCTAAAATCTCGTCTTAGTGGATCGATTTGGGGAGTGACCAATCTCTGGTTCAAATTTCAAGTGTTTAGCTTCAGGCGTTTAGGCTGTGCGATGATGAATCAGTCAGTCAGTCAGTCAGTCAGTAACGTTACAATT
Organism: Pollenia griseotomentosa; assembly: GCA_963931875.1. Classification (NCBI taxonomy): domain Eukaryota; kingdom Metazoa; phylum Arthropoda; class Insecta; order Diptera; family Polleniidae; genus Pollenia; species Pollenia griseotomentosa. The sequence continues at coordinate 75,289,177 of OZ007563.1, read as the reverse complement.
TTATATATATAGATGTACTATGTTTTCTTCATATATTTTTATGTGCATATATGCACATAAAAATTCATGGTCGAATTTTGACCATTAGGCAAATTAATACTAATAACATTTATAAAACAAAGAACTAAAGAATTGAACTCGTAATAAAATTAACAAGAAACCAAACATCTTTTTACAAAAATATTAATAAGATATTTGTTTAATAAACAAAGTTTTCTCAACTTTTGCGGAGATAACCGATTTCGTAAGTCCGTGTAAAACAGGTCTACATTTGAAAACTGCGCCATTTTCTTCAAGTTTGGGTAAAGCATATAATTGCGCCCGTAAACAAGCGGATCTGCGTCTCTAGAAATATTAAGAGAAATATGGTATCTCTCGAATTCTTCTTAAGAAGAATCACAGCATTGGATGGAAAGAGGCTCATCCTCCTCGGATCCTCTTGTTATTTTCTCACAATGGCTCCAAAGGCTACTCACTATTTCGATGCGAAAGGTAAATGCAAACCAATCAATAGATTTGCTGCTATTTTCCTTCGCATCGCAAATGGGAGTAGCCCCCCAGTTGTTGTAGACTTTTCAGAACTTGTATCACCTGTGTTTTCGATACTTAAGGTTATTTGAAACAAAATTGGTGTCTATGAACAATTTTTGGAACGCGGTCTCTTTGTTGCCAGAAGTGCAGTTTTATCTGCATTTTGCAGATTTTATTTCGAAATGCAGATTTGAAGATGTTTGAGCGAAAAGTTTAGATTTTTAAAATAATTATAAAATAATATAAACGAAAAAATAAAATGTATTTATCTTTTTTTTTAATACATTCTGGGTATAATAATTAATATTAATATAGTGATTAGTATTGTGGTTAATTTATTAAACTTCTTAAGGTTTTTAATCCAAATTTTGATATTTTAATCAGGCTTAAGTTCATTTAATTTAATTTTCATTCAATTATTTTAATGAAGAAAGGGATTTTACAACATGAAATTAATTAAAACTTATTGATAATTTTTCATTCTTGACTAAACTGGGAATCGAACTCGAGTTTTTACAGCCAATACCATTTGGTTTAAAGATTGATGTGTGTATGACTATTGACTGCCAGCCGTCATCAATGGCGGTGAGTGTTAAACGGCAACAATGGTAACAATCAAAACGCCAGGGCAACCTGTCCGTGAAAACCTGGGTTCGATTCCCAGTTCAGTTTTCATGTTGTAAAATTCCTTTCGTCATAAAAATAATTTAATGAAAATTAAATTCAATGAACAACATGTATAAAAAATATTTTATTAAACTAATAAAGCTACGGTCAGACTTATCAAATATTTGACCAAAAAAACGGGACCATCAACCAAACTAAATATCATTTCGCTTAATATCAATATTTATTTTGATTAAAATACCACATCTTACAAAAAACTGTTTTTTGCTATGTCTAGTAGTATAATTAGTTTATTTTGTTATATTAAGACCATTTTAAATCTCACTAACTATTAACAAAAGTAGGGGTTACGCTTATTTGATCAAATATTTAATAAGTGTGACTGTAGCTTAAGGCAGCATTTATACGATGATCTTTAAGACATGTCTTTTATTTATAGGCGAATTCAGTAGGGAAGAAAAATGGATAGAAAAAAAGACACGATTTCTATCCTTCGTGTTTCTTCTAATTTTCTTTGACTTTCATTTAAAATTTTGCTATTACCTTTTATTTTCATTCGTTTTTTCGATTTTTTTTTAAACAACAATTTAAAAGAAAAAAACATGTCGCAAAAGTCATAATGCAAATGTTAAACGATTTTGCTAGCAGCTCTGCAAGAAAAAAAAGACATGTTTTAAAAATCTTCGTATAAATGATTCCTATGAAATTTTATTAGTAGGGTAGTTTTTAAAAAACTTAATTATAAAAACTATTTAGAATTGTTGTGTAAAGAAAAAATTTGTTTAACAAATTTTCATATATATTCGAATGTGTATTCTAAGTCAAATTACAATTTATAAAGCTTTCATACTTTAGTAGTCTTATTACTTCCATACTTTCCAGGATTATTTTCAATAATATGCAATAATACAATACGCATATTTTAACGTCTTTAAAATCTTCAAGATATTTTTTGTCGTTTTTGAAATTGACTTAAGTTATTGTTATTAACTCTTCTTTAACTCAAACTCAAAGTTAATTACTCAAATTTTAAATACGATCTAATATTTTGTAAAAGCTTTTTGCTTAGCCCTCGCATTTTAGCAGCTAAAATCAATAAAAAGTAAAAAAAACACTTGCGGTTTTTTAATGGAATTGGTGTGAAAAAATCATTAAAAATTTTCCTAAACACATTTAAAATAATAAAATAAACTCTACGGTTTACCAAAACCACAATTTATTTAAAAATGAATTTATAGGATCAATCAGAGATCACAACGTGCCAAAGCAATTAAAGTTTTATATTTTTAAACTTTTCGAAAAAAAAAAATTACACACAATGTGGGGTGATGCTGTTGTTTTTTTATGACATTTTCTCTCTATTGTCAAATATTTTTTAGTGACTAAATGAGGTTTTTTTTGGTTTTAGTTGGCTCGCTTTTGTTATAAGTTAAAAATACGTCTTTTGTGTTTGTTAATTTTATGATACACAATTTAAACAATTAGTTAAACAAATTTAACGCCTACACCTTTAAAATACAAACTAAAAGGAGATAAACTTAACCAAAAAAATAAAAAAAAAATAACAAATTTTCGTAACGAAGGCATAATTTATTTAAATTTGCTTTTCATCTTAATACCAACTTATTTTAAATCAAATAAATGAAAAAAAAAATTATTTATTTGAAATAAGTAGAGACTAGCAGCCAGATAGAGAAGCAGATGTATGAAAAAAGTCTTACGAAATGTTTGAAAATCATAAAAAGATGAATAAACAACACAGAAAACTAATTTGAGGTTAATTAACTTTGACACCTTTTGTCGAAATTTGTTGAGGGTTGGAAAAGTAAAGACTACTCCTTACCTTCGTCTTTAAAGTACTCTAAGTAATAATTGTGTGTATGTGTGAGAGTGTGTGCCTGTCGAAAAACAATTACTGGTCTTATGTCTGTGCATGTTTTCTAATTGTGGTATGAACTTTAAACTTTCAATTGTGTTAAATATGATAGAAAATTGGATTTTAGTAAATAATAGTGTCTTGAAAATTGAATTAATACCATGAGTATTTTTTATGTTTAATGAAGGGCCGGTAATTACAAGGCTTTACGAATGTCAGTTAAAAGAAAAAGCAAAAGTTATAACTTTTGGGTATTGTTGAATTTTATATACCTTTTTCACCCTTCATAAAATCATTTTTGATAATTTATAACTTAAATATTTTGTTTGGATTCTTTTTTTAAAACAATGGAAATGTATCATTTTTGCCCAAAAGCCCTTTAAATTAGGACAGTAAAATGTTCTGCAACTTATGTTAAAGTTTTTGCTCATTGGTATAATTCTAACTCAAACCGATTGGGACTGACTTAAGTCAAAGTGAGAGAATATTACTATTTACTAACCCATTACACATGTTTGTTTTACTTTTGTTCTATTCCGTCCTTTGTTTGCAGTAGAACTCTAAATTATAAGACACCAGCAGCATGCCCGATATACGTTTCGTTATCATTCTACTTTAATTTTTGCTTCTAATTTAACTTTTTAAACATGAAAATAACGTTAATAATACACAAAATGTGGCAGCGAATTGATGTCACTGTAGTCATTGCATAGATGACGCATAAAGTATGACAAAATTTTACGATGACTTTCGTCATTAAATTAATGTCACTTTTTGCTTCATTGATGCCATTTGTAATAAATAACTTTGATGTCACAATTCTGATGTTATGGCATCATCAATATGAAGATGCATTTTTCTATGAAGGTCTACCTGTGGCAAAAAGGAAAAAGTTCTTAAGTCGACTTAAGGAAAATTTGAGTTTATGCCACCTTTGTAATATCCAGTGTTTAAAAAACTGCAGTCAAAATAAAAAAATATCTTTTTCTTCGACGTTTTCATTTTTTGTTGGACAAAAATAAACTGTTGCATATAACATCCCATCTGCGTTAAATTCCGAATTTATTAAAATTTTCAGTCACTCAAATTAAAAACTTACGAACCTGTCGTCTGCCGAAGTTCTTTGTTGTGTACAACTTTTTGTTTTTTGCGCTTACTTAGACTTCGATGTTTACATTTAATAAATCAGAAGTAAAAGCAAAAGTTGTTTTTGCCCCATAAAAAAGTTACAGCACAATCTTATGAGTTTTACTATTTCAACTGCAGTTTTTTAAACACTGCTAATATCCATGTCTCAGTTATTTTGTAAAATTTTTTAGAAAGTTATAGAAAAATTACTTTTTGCTTGTTTTTCAATGTGCAATAATCGTTGGAATAAAACTTAAGCTAACCTCCGATCGGTCACGTTAGGTGTATTAAGGAATAAAAACTTAAACAAACTTTAACCGAAGTGATGATCTTATTAGAACAAAATCATTTTTACAAATACAAATTATATTTTTAGCTTAGTTAATAGCAATAGTTACTTAGACCTTCAGACCGTTGTAGTGAAACAGACCAGAGTCTGTTTTTTTGTATCACGCCAACTACCCCACATTTTGTGTGGATGTTATCTATTGATAACTGATATGTTAACGACCAATTTGAAAACTTTTTGGCTCTTTCCGTTCTCCAGATATACAGAAATGTATAATGTCTTTGTATGAAAAGTGCCAGGTTTATATTGATAAGCAAGATGCTTGTACCTAATTTGGAAACTTTGGCAATTGCCGTTCTCCGGATATATAGAAAAAGAGAATAAAAACAAAAACAACAAGGATTTTATAGGTAAAATTAGAGGAACTCGTGGTTTTGCTCATATCTGAGCAATTTTTGGACCGATCTGGCTAAACTGCAATAGCAAAATTATAATGAGCATATCTGGTGTCTTCGGAAAACCCATTTCAACAGACAGACGGAAATTGCTAAATCATCTTCGCTACTCATAACAATCCAATATATACATATATACTTTATACGGTCTAAGGTCAATATCGTAGAAATTACAAACGGAATGACAAACTTTTCTATAACTCTTTACCTTCTGTGAAGAATATAAAAATAGTTCTAAAAATATGCTCTATGATGTCATGTGGAGAATGTGTTATTGCTCATCGAATCAATTTATATTGTGTCAATGTTTTAAAATATTTGAACAATTTTTTTAATTTATAAACCCAATAATTTATGTTTGCCTTAACCTACCAACGACAATATAACTTTGATTTTATTTAGCTATTGTTCAGCCAATTTATACTAATCTTAAAATTCTTTTTTAATTATTTTAATCCACAAGTAAAATCCAAAAAAGTCCAAATATATAGCAGATATTTTTGAAATGTACAATCAGTGTTGCCAGAAGTAGGGGAAAATCCCTACATGCAGGTATTTTTGATACTTTAATAGAAGCGTAGGGAAAATCGGACAGATTTTTCATAATCTCCAAAATGTAGGGATTTTTCTTCATATTGTATTATTTATAAAATAAATGCAGTAAAAAACGTTTTTTTAACGATATTTTGTTGTCCAAAACGGTTGAAAAAAATGTTTCCCTAAAATAGCTTCAAAATATATTTCTAGAGTTTTTTTGGGGGTTAAAAAGTTGGCGACACTAATATGTATGTAGGTGTGATCCCGTACTTTTCGGGTAAAGTTTGGTAAAATGAGATTAAACAAAAATTTCTCTCACTAATAGACAAAAGTACGGGAACAACAAAAACCAAATTTCTGATCCAAAAGAAAACGTTAATATGAAATATGTATGTTTAAATAAATTTATAAATGACAGATTAACGTGCATAGAATTAAAATTCAAGCATTTACTTACATATTTCAACATTTTCTATTGTTTATTTTATAAATGAAGCACAGCCGCCGCGAATAACGTTGTAAAAGCCACTTTTTGCAAAATCAGTTTTTTTGCAAATTATCGTTAACATTACTCTCTTACATTGTTTAAACCGCAAATCACCCAAAATTATGGACCTTAACGCCTTAAAAATTATATTTAGAGTCAACTAGTGGAAGAACGTTGTAGGTTACTAAAAAAATAATACAATTTAATAGTTCTGTAAATTGGAATAACATTTTAAAAGCCGCTTGCGTAGTGGAAAACGTTTTAAATGACATCGCGATTGTGGATATGAAAACTTTTGCCACAAAAAAAAAGTTATAAACTGCAAATTTGCATGTTATTTTAAATTCAAATTTCTTGATATTTTGCGACAAGTTTTTATTAACATTAATTTCGATAATCTAAAAAAAAGTAAAAAATAAGTAATCCTGCCTTTTAAAAACGTTTTTTTTGCTCTCCTGAAAAATAATTATTTTGTTAGTTACAACGTTATTCGCGGTTGTGCTTCAAATATTTCTTATATTAATTATTTTGGTTAACTTCTTGCTGTTTTTTATTTTTTTTTGACACAGCTAATTGTTTAACAATTTTATAAATTTGCCCAAAAAAAAGTACGGACTACTTCGTGCAAGAAGAAGAATATTTTTCTCTTAAAAGCTCCACCTTACCAAACTTTGAGTATAGGAACAGTTTTCGGTAAGATTGGGATCCCGCGGGCTCCCAACGTTGAGTACGGGATCACACGGGATCACGAATAAAATTTATTTCTTATAACTAATGTTTTTTCTTTTATTTTAATGATAATAATGCGTAGGGATTTTTGTAGGGGGAATTTTTTCAACGTGTAGGGAAAAATCGGATTTTTATTAGCATGTGTAGGTATTTTTTCGAAAAATCCACTGGCAACACTGCGTATAATATAATTTATCTTTTTTAGTTTTTCGTCTTATTTTTATAACATTTCCAATCATTTTACGGATACTAGAGCTTAAGTTTTAAAATATAAAACTTTTTTTAGTCTTGGTTTATTTTCAAATTTTCTTTTAATAGTAAGCTTATTTTAATTCCTTAAGGATTTACCTTAAAGTATGCAGTATATTTCATGTTGAAAATAAGTAAGAGAACTCTTAAAGTGTAGATAATGTTTATAAATAAAAATGTAATTAAATTGGACTAATATAAATTCATAGTTTGTGTACCTTATTTCTGCGCTACCTACGCTAAAATTCTAATTTTGTTTTCAAAATATCTTTTAACAATAATAAGTATGTATTGTGGTTATTTTGTTGAGCTATTTATGGTTTTTAATCCAAATTTTTAATATTTTTTAATTAGTCTTAAAAAACAGAAGTAAGGAAGAACATGTAAAATCAATTAAAATGGATAATCATTCAAAAAAGCAAACTTCGATCTACCAAAGGTTAAAATACAATTTGGTTTAAGGATTGATGTTTGACTATTGACGTCAGCAGTCGTCGATGGCTGCGAGTGTAAAACGGCAAATCCATCTGAGTAGATCGAGTGGTTGCGATCGAAGCATGTCATGGTAACCTGCCGGCCGCGGTTCGAATCCCGGCCACGGTCAAGAATGAAAGATTATCAATAACAATTTTAATTAATTTTCATGTTGTAAAATTCCTTTCTTCATAAAAATAATTTAATGAAAATTAAATATTTTGAACTTAAGCCTAATTAAAAATTTGGATATCTTTTAATTTAAAAAAAATTATTCTTTGATACGCCCCAAAGTATGCTACAGTTTTTGAATAGCAATTCAATTTGTTTATAAATAGCATTTGAGTGGTTGTAATTTAAGGACTTGTTTTATTAAATTTTAAAACACAGATCATCTTTTAATTATTCTACACTTTGCTTTATTTTAATATATTTATTCACCACAAAGTATACTACACATTTTGAATAGCAACTCAATTTGTTTATTAATAGCTTGTAAGTGAGATTATAATTTATTTTTTAATAATTTTTCCTTTCGCTTTAAGCAATTTTTTAATATTTAAGTCGTTTTTCCAATTATTTCCATTAAAATATTATGTCCTTTTGGCGTTGGTTGAAATTTCTTTTCTTCTTTTGATGCCACAATCATTTAATTAACTTTTTAAATTACTTTTAAAATGGGTTTCTATTTTACACTCATATTTTTTTTAATTCTACATTTTTTTCATATTAAAATATCAAATATTACAAGTATATTGTACTTTTATATGGGGTAATTTGCGGTGGTAAAGATAATAATTCATAAAACATAATCTTGACATTTTATAGCATCCCCTAAAAATGACAATGGGTAACTAGAAGTAGAAAAAAACGGACAAATTAAATATTCAAAAGACGTTTTTTTAGAAAATTAAATCAACAAAGAAACTTTAATTTAATGACCTTAAAAATAAAATAATAAAATTCAGATGAAAAAATAAAAAAGGACTTGGTCAATATTTGTAAGGCGCTAAAGGAAAAATGCAAAGAAATGAAAGAAGTTTTAAACATACTTAAAAATATGTACAACAATACGAAATACAAAACTTGAATTTGAGAAAATAAATTAAAATCATGAAATCATCATGAAAAGTAAATGATAAACCAACCTTGAACCCCTAAAAGTTTTTTTCTATTTTTTTTTTTTTTTTTTTTTTTTTTTGGAAAATACAATCATCATCATCATTTCACATTAAAGTACTGCTCATCAATTCTATTGTTAGACAAAACTTAACTTCCACCCAAATTCCAACTCCCACCACATTTTTCCCTTATTTTATTTAAACAATTTTACGGACTGAAATAAAATCTAACAGCTTTTCCTTAAAAACCATGAAAAGAAAGCAAAAAGGAAAGCTTTTTCTTTTTTTTTCAACATTTTTTTTTTCTTTTCTAGCTTTTTATTTAATTCTGGAGTGGCGACGTTATTGTTCAGGATTCTAAGGAAACTTTTAACTAAAGTTTTATGTGTTTCTTAATTTTGAACTTCTTGTCTGCTTAGTTATTGTTGTTATTTTTTTAGAAAACAAAACTCTGTGTTTTTTTTTAATACCAGAAAATAACATTTAATGTTTTGTTACGCATTCGTTCATTCAGCAAAAGTCGGTATGGAAAATCAAGAAAAAAAAATCATGCCTTTGTTCTTTTGTTTGGTAGCTTTTAGGGAGTTTTTTGCATCATATAGCATGACCAGTCATAATGAAATACTTAACGTCTTGTTCATAGATGCTTTTAAAGGTTACGAAATGTTGTCACACTGTTGCCTAAAACTTTTCTTTTCAATTTTCTGAGTTTAGAACCAAAAAAAGATTTGGCTGAAAGTTGGCCATCGTTTTTAAATTGAATAAATATTTACTTAATTTGTTTTGCTTCAATGAGCAGCCTGCAAGAGGACGCCTCACTTGAGTCCTTATAGGGGCCCCTTTGTTATACTCTGAGCCAATGACCACAGTCAGCCTGTTTTCACCAGACAGACATCACCGAAGCCTTGAGACATTTTGATTAAATGCAGAAAATAGAAATCGGCCTTAGTCCCACATAGATGATATTGTTTCCTCCCTAAACTAATCCCGCGAAGCTCTACGCTTGACTGCAGGAGACCAGAGGCTCTGGCGGGAATCAAACTTGCAACCCCCGCACTAATAGAAAAGTTCTCTACCAGCTAGCCTACTGGGGCACCCAGAATGGCAATTCAGGTCTCCCAAAATGCCTCACCTTTATTACACCGAGACAGGGGCATTAGCAGAGAAAGTTAAAGGGTTTTCGCTTTCTCTGCTAACATCATGACAAGTTCTTAAGTAGTCTTTATGACTTAGACCCATCCTGATCACAATAACCAATGTCAGCATCTTAATCTTAATCCCTACTAAGCACAAGTAGCAAGAGGGGTTTCCTCGCATCATAGACAGGCCACAAAGCTCTAGCCATCGATCAGGTATTCTCACCCTGCCATCCTTCTTGAACCCTCCTGTATAAGTCACATTTAAAGGGAGTCCTACAGCGAGAAATTGGAATGCCGATCAGGTCGTCAACGAACAAATCATCCAAAAGACAGTCTTTTTTGGCTGTCTGCAGTTAAATATCCCAGATACCCACTGTGCCCTGGTACCCATGCCAACGTACCCTTGAATGCTTTGCAATCTCATTAAGAGACATCTGGCATTCCACCGTAAACTTTGATGTCGTCAAGACAGCGCTACAATGACAGCTTAGCTGGCCGTAAATATGTCTCTCTCTCGGTAAACCATTATACGGCAGCCAATTCGCCGCCTGTGAGTTTTGCCTTAAAGTAGGCAACAATGTCTTTACAATCCCATGCATATACTCCAAAAATTAGTTTTTTCATATCCAAATTTGTAATATTTTTTTTTTTTATTTGTATATTCTTTATAGTTTTTATAGCTAAAAGTAGGCTTCATTTTATTTCACTGTAAAGTTCGCCTAAAAGTCTGCCATAAATTTCAAATACATAAAAAATTTTTATAACAAGCTTAATGTATTAGTTGCATCTATAATCCACGATTTGCAAAACGCATGTGCACCATTTCCGGAGCAGCAACGTTTTATAAAATAAAAGGTCATCCTAAATTATTTCTTCATATTTTAAAAATTATGCCAGCCTTAAAAATGCGGCAACGTAGTTCTTAAATCTGCAATTAACTTGCTTTGTTTTAAGGCCTAATTGTATGCAATATGTTCACTAATTAATGTTAAGATTTGTTAAAATTTATTCTTATGAGATTTTTTTGAAGTATAATAGATATCTTGCAAATATTTACTTTAACCAATATCTAAAAGTATGCTTCAGTTTTAAATTATTATACATATTTTACGCTTTTGTAATTACATATTTAAGCTGCATTTTAGTCTTCTATTCCGTGTACTTTGAATTTTATTTCTAATTTACTATCCCCTTAAGTATGCTTTTTTCCTTTAGGAAATGGTGTTATTTCTCTATAAAAGAGAAAAAACAATTGAGTCTTGAATTTTCATTAAGGAAATTGAATTCGGAAGGTGTTTATATTGTTGTTAAAGAGGAGTGGAAAAAGTAAAAAAACTTTTTATGTTTTTATTTGGGACAAGGCTGTTAAAACATTCTCCTTCTTTTTTTCTCTTATTTTTTTGGTTGTTGGGGAGATGAGGTCAGTCTATTTTATTCGAAACTGGTCATGCGAAAACATTAAATTGTTTTTTCCGTTTCAATAAAATATTTGTTTGTACAAAAAAAAAAAAAAAAAACATTCTATCTATTAATGAAAGTTTTTTTAGAGTGATTGATTTTTTTTAACGATTAAAAACAAACAATAAACAAAAATATGTTAAAAATAAAAAAATATGGAATATTTTAAGGGTCTAAAGGAAGCATTAAAAAAACTTTTTTATTTTAATGCTAAAAAAGTGGTTTGTCTGGATTTACACTATGAATGTTTTCCTTCAGAAAGTCAGAGTTTATTTGCATGTTCTCTTTCCCTCTACCAAAAAACTAAGACATTCTGAAAGAAAACTTTCGCAGTGTGAGCGCAGGCTTTATACGAATTTTCTATATGTTGATGAAACATGTTTAGGCAACATTTTTAGATAAAAAATAAGTAATTTTCTAGAGTTCAAAGTAGAATAATTTATTAAATTAAAAGCAGTAAAAATTTTTTAGAATATCACTATATAGAATTTACTTTTGCAACATGCAGACACAAAGGAACGTACCAATTAAACCACACAAACATATACAAAAAGTATGAAGCGTGTTTGTATGAATATTAACAATTTTTAATACTCAAATAATCACCTTGTTTTTGTTGTAAAACTGCCGTTTATTTGGCTCTTAATCTAGATCAATATATGTCTGTTATTCCCAATAAGTTGATTTGATTAAGGCAGTTTAATAACAGAAGCTTTATCTTCATCATCATAACAAAATTGTTTCTAGAAAAATGTTGCTAAGCACAAGATTGCTTAAATTAAAGAATTTATATTGTTTCTTGAGTACTTCTGATTTTTTTCAATTATCTTATTAATTTTTATTTCCTCAAACGAATACCCGCCAATCCTATACTTAACTACTCATTTCTTTTAATCAGTGAATACTACAAAATTAAAATAAGTCATAAAAATTATTACTTTCTTAATCCTTTTTGGCGACAAAGCCATTAAAAAAATAAAACATATTTTTTTTTTAATTTCTGTCATAAATACCTGATTCACTTCTACAATCTGGCGCCATTAAAATGATATAGAAAACAATATTTTCTTTTTTTTTGCGTGGCCTGTAACCAGGATTAAACATTTCCCCTTTTTTGCTCTTATATTTTGCTGGTTATGTTTTACATTTTTTTGTTTTACACTATCAGCGAACATTTTGTGCTTGTATTTTTTTCTCTTTAAAAACATTAAACTTGACCATTAAATGGCAGATGACTAAAGCAACAGAGGCAGAGGAGGAAAAATCCAATAAAAAATTTAAAATATTTTTAAACTTATAAAATGATAATGATGTAGAGATAAAAATGTTTATGAAAATGGGAAAGACAGGAGTCATGGAGAAATGGTTGGTTGCTCGTCATTATAATGTGTCTGTCAGTCAGTCAGTCTGTATGCTATTCAGTGAACATGGGTTTTTTAATTTTTATAGTTGTATATTGTACATTAATTTCGTAATGACTTTATCCTTTTTAAACATGTACTTAACCAGCACATTAACGCATAAAATATATTTGCAGAATATTTAAAAGTGTTGTATACATTTACATACAAGCAACATAATCATATACTCTATAAAGTGCACTATGGGTTTTGCATTAGCTAAATTTTTATGAAGCGTTTCTCTAGAAAAAGAACATTCTGAAAACAACATGGTTTAGAAAAAAAAGGTTTTTTCAAACTGCAACATGTTGTAGGTGAAAAAGCCTTATAAAATTCATTAAATTTTTATATCTGCAGCATGTTGTTAAATTTAACACACACATAAATTGAACTTTTAAATCAGATTATTTACTGCCTTATCAACAATTTCAAACGTAAACTTTTGTATAGAATTTTATATTGAAAATATTTTAAAAACTGAATTTTTTCATAGAAATTTTCTATGCGCACGTTAACGTTCGAAATCGTTTAACCTGCAATTAAAGAAATATCATATTTTGTCGTTTGCAACATGTTGCAAAAATAAGGAATATTCTTTTTTGAAATAATTTCTATGAAGAAAGTACTTTAAATTAATTTGTAAACAAATAAACAGTTAATTTTTGCGAAAGTTTTTCTATCAAAATATTTTTTACAACATGTTGTTATTAACCCTTTTTCTAAATTAAAACAAAACATATTTAGCTATTAAGCCTAGTACTCCATTCAAACTTGTGAAAAATGTTGAGTAACATTAATTACTTCACATGAAAATTTTGACATGGATCAATGTTACCAATCATGCGAGTTTGCACAATTGAACGTTTTTATTCCTGAAAAGTATGCGACATTGTTTTGCGTATTTCAATAAACCCCACATGTATTTTACTAAAACAATTTTTTTAATACAAAATTAAATAAAAATGAAAGTAAATATGGATCAGAAACTGTTAACGGTTGTGTTATTTTAATTTTTTATTTCGTGTTTAATAATCAGTTCATACTTTTTTGCTTTTGCTTAAAATTCCATGTGAAATAAGTGCAGCTTACATTATTTCGCAGTTGTAAAAAAAATGTTGCCAAAAACATTTCGGAACTTTTTCACAAAATGAACAGAGGACTCACTACTCTATCAACATTTTTTCATATATATTCCGCACAAGTTTTTTCATATGCGTTTTGACAGCATTTCACGTGAAATGTTGAACAGAGTACCAGGCTTTAAGTAAAAACATTGTTTAATTTAAACTTCAGAAGTTGTTAGGAATATTTTTAAGGTTTCACACAAAAATATTGCAATCTTATAAAATTTTACTTATAAATTAAAATTACGGCAACAATTTTTTAACATGTTTATCTGTAGCCGGTTGTGTTGTTTTTAATATTTTTTATTTCTTATTTAATATTAAATTCATACTTTTTTGCTTTTGCTTAAAATTCCACGTAAAATAAGTGCAGCTTACATTATAAAAAAAATCGCCAGAAACATTTCGGACCTTTTTCACAAAATGAAAAGAGTACAACTCTATCAACATTATTTCATAGATATTCCGCACAAAATGTACAGAAACAAAACATTCGAGAATTTTTAGCCAACTAAAACTTATTAAGACTGATCATCGTAACCGACTCAATACTAATACAATAGCAGACAAGGCGCATTGACTAAAAGGTGAGGTCAACTCTACAACAACACTGCTTCTGTGGTCGGATTGTCAAAAATATTGCAAGGAAAAAAAGGTTAGTTTACATAAAAAATTAGTTTGCATACACACTTTGACAAGTCGACCACCGAAAAAAAAAAAACACCATATGTTGACTTGACCCCAACTTCTAGTGAATTCGCCTTGATAGCAGCTTTAATAATGGTGAAAGAAAACAATAAGGGGTTGCAACATACGATAAATCGATAATTTCTAGTAGTGGGAAGTTGTTCTAAGGAAATATGAACATCTTTTTTATTTTCAGGAAATTTATATGAACGTTGATATAATCGCCTTAGTATAAACGCCTTAACTCGTATATTAATTTTTACAAAAATGAATTTGTTTTGCTCACTGTTTTTTTAAAAATTACATATGTTCCTAATATTTATGACTTAAATAAATATAAAAATGAATTTATACGAAATCATGTTCTTTACAATATTCATTTTAGTTATGTTAAAAAATGTTAGTCGTTAAAAGTGGATTTTTAAATTTTTTTTCAAAACTTATCTTTTTGGGAAAAAGTGTATCTTTTTGGAAACTAAAATGTATCTTTCTTGAAATTTCACTGGCAACACTGATTGTAATGCTATGTTCATACGACGATATAAACCAATCGTTTCGCGCTCTGAAACTAGTTTGCCAAACATGCTGTTCATTCTTGTTTTATTTTGACATTTTTTTTTGTTGTTATTGTGATTTTTTTTTAAATAGATAAAAAAAAGTAAATAAAATTTAAACTTAACAAAAATGTTTCTCAACATCTTTCCAGCAATACATTTTACCATACCTGGGGCCTAATTCTGGCAGTGGTGATCGAGTACTTTCTCGATTCGAAAGCAGTTTTATTTCTAATTCTTTCAGTCGATACTGAACGAATCTAAATAATTTTTTCAATATTGTGATACTCTAATTTATGCTTTACACACTAATTCCGATTCGTTCAGTGTTGACTAAAATAATTAAATATTAAATTGCTTTCGAATTGAGAAAGTACTCGATCACGACTGCCAGAATCAGGCCCCTGTGGTTATTTTAAAGCAGATTGTTGCAACGTGTTGCTAGGTACATTTTTTAAATTATTATTGTGACAAGATTTAAAAAAATATTTAGATTTGTAAAGATTTATATTTTCTGAGCTCTCTTGGCAATCTAATAAATTAGGTTTTACAACAACCATTTTAAAAATTTTATCAACATCTTACAAAAGTTAATACGAATCTAAAATGTTGCTGGCAACATTATTTTGCGGTTTAAAAAAGCATTAATAATGTAGATTTTAGTACATTTTTTTAATATTATGGCAATTTTTTGCTTGCAACATTGTCGCTGTCTTCTAAAAAAAAGCTTTTAAGATTTTTAATCAAATCTAAATCAAATGTTTTTCACCATCTTGTTTTCAGATTCATAAATATGGAATTTAACCATAGCCCCGAAAACAACGACTAAATCTGGTCTTTTGACATTTTAAATAAGTCTTAAATATACATATATCGTTTTTATTTACAACATGCTGCTCATACATATTTGATACCTGCTAATTGAAAATGGCGCATAGGCTGAGTAGGCATTTTAATGTTTTTAAATATTTGCGAAATTTATATTTATCATTTTGTACTTTGCTGGTAATTTAATTCTTAAAATATAAATATTGAATAATAAAAAAATAAATATTATTTGTTAACAAACATGATCACTGGCCCATTGTGCTTTACTACTGAAAATTAAGTTTTACGTTGTTCTTTGTTTAATTTTGGTTTTTATCTCTTTTTATACGTTGAAGTATTTCACATACTATTTCCATATAACTCATTTTATTTTATTTACTTATTTAATTTTTATGATGTTTTTTTCTACTTACAGGTGTAACGTTAACCAATGTGATTTAAAAGTTTCAAGCAAAAACTAAACAGATAAACAGAGCATTTTTACCAGATATTTTGCTGCTACTGCTGCTTTTTCTACCACAGAAATAGTCAAACGACATACAACAAACAATTTTACAAGAAGGAGGAAATAAAGCAGCAAGAACGTTTCTTTATCAAACATAAAAAAAAAATTCACTAAAAACCCACAGAAGCTAAAGAGTACGGCGAGATTGTATTTAACGAATTGAATTGGTTTTGGGTTCCGCTTACAGTCAGTTAGCGGTTTCGCATTTTGGTTGAGAGTGTCGAATAGAGCCAAAAAGAAGGGAGTTGAGTGAAGTTGCGGTGCTTGCTATCTGCAACTTTAGAATCTACCGCGTTTTAAGCCATTAAAGCAAAAATATAAAAATTCTTTAACATACATTTCGGGAATGTATGCATTAAATCTGTGTATATAATTTAAAGCAGTGTTGCAGTAATATTAAAAGGTAAGAAGTTGTAATTTAACTACTTTTCATGCCAAATGTATACCAACATTTCGAAACCAACTTTTTAAAATTTTTATTTTTATTATTTGCCAAGAACAAAATGCATTATAATTTTGTGTTTGTTTTATTATAAAAATATCTATTTTTATTTCGTATAAAAATATCCAGTAGTAAGTAAAGTATTTAGATTTTTTTCTTTTATTTTATAGCCATAAAAATCTGTCCTAAGGTGTCCTAAGGCTAAGGTTAATTTTTTATTGATGTGTATAAGCAAAAAAGGTTAAAACAAAATATTTGTTAATACGATTTCTGTATGACGTGCTAAATTCCCAATTTTCCATATTTGATAAATACACTGAAATTTATTGTTGAGGGAAAGCCAGCTTCTATGCGCATTTCACTGGTTGCTTAGGCCAGCTCATCAGGAAACCTTTTCCTAAGATTTTAGAAAAGCTAGAAATATTATACGAATAAAACCCTAAAGCGAATAAGAATTTTAAACACTCAAAGTTTTACTCGTAAGTAACAATATCAAAGCTTAAACAAAACACCAACAATAAACAGTGAGTTTATCTTTTCTTACATCCCTCTACAATTGGTTGGGTTCTTTCCGACTCGAATTGTAGTTATAAGTGGGTAAAAAGAAAAAACAAAATTAAAAAACAAATTGTTTCATTCTATTGTCTTCGTAAGAAAACAAGAAAAAAACCAATTTGCCAATTCAGTTTTCTGCACGGGCTAGAGTTTTTTTTTTCCCGGACTTTTTCGATTCCCGGGAAAGCTGGAAATTTTTTTAAATTTCCCGGGATCCCGGGATCCCGCTCCATATAAATAATACAAAGTAAATTTTGTTATTAATTCATGAAAAAAACTTTTATAAAAAAACTTAAGGAAACTTGTTTACAAAGAAAGTAAAAGAAATGGTTCAAAATGAATTGAAGATTGAAATAGGAACTTGAATTATTATTACCTCACTCTGGATAATTCATAAAACAATAATAAAAACAAATTAAAAATTAAGATACTCAAGATATGAAATCAAAAGTTAATTAATAAAATAGATAAAATACTTTAAAGATATATATAACATTTTTTAATGGCTTAGGAAATAACTTTCTGATACACTCAAAGCGCTTTGTAAGTCGTCAAAAAGTATATTCCTGATTTTATTTACTAATTATCATGTTTCCGAAAAATTTCGTTCATTTTTTACCGTAGTTGGACAAATAGTTAAAAGTGCACCGTTGTAGCTTCGGATTCACAATCAGAAGCAATTTTTTCTTTCTTATAAACAACGTCTATATCAGTCAAATGTATGTCAAGGTTGATGTAAAAATAGCATCAACCGGACTGCTTCTTACAAACCTTTTCATTTCAATAGGTCCATTTGTAATCTTTAGGACAATGTGTTTTTCAAGTTGTATGTTGTAGTATCTTACACGAGTTTCCAAAATGTTATTTTATTTCGGTTTCCCCGCACTTCACGGGTATATAAACCAACACAAATTAAAATTGAAAATTTGTATTTATCACCTAATAAACATATCGCTCCTTCATTGCATCATAGTCATATCTCAAAGTTTTAAGTAACTTTAGCAAAGATTTCTTTCATACCTTCTCGTATTAAATCTCAAACTGAACCGAAGTTATAGCAAAATATATCTTTAAATCGGTACATTTTTAAAACTTTAATCGCATTTTGCCAAGATCGTTTGTTTTTGTAGATATGACTATGTTGCAATAAAGGAGCGATATGTTTAGGTTTCTCCTATTTTTAAGACTTGTTCATGGACAATGAAACTTTACTGCCTGCATCTTATTTTGAATTAATGTACTTTATTAACTCTTCACTTCACTAAATGTAATAATTATCAACTGTTGCACTGCCCATTCTGCTTTTAGTAGATCTATTGCATCAGGAGACATTGATTTAAATACATGTACTCACTTCTTGCAATTGATCTAATCCACAACCCATCCACAGATGCTAATTTTTAGAGAATAGAAAACTAAATTTCAAAGTATAAATAGCTATTTTCTGAAATTTTGAGGAATTTTTTATTTCCCGGGATCCCGCAATAAAAATCCCGGGAAAACGGGAAATAAAATAATGGAAATTCCCGGGAATTCCCGGGACGGGAAATCCCGGGAAAAACCCTAGCACGGGCACATGCGAGTATATTATCAAAATATTTTTTTCTTTTAAGCTATTATTATAATTTTATGATGAGTGTGTTTTTATGTAAAAGAAGAGAAACTTGCCAAGGGCTTTTATATTATTTTTGCTAATGTAACTAAACAAGGTTGAGAAATCTACGCTTGATCTACGCAAAATTTTTTTTGAAATATATTTTTAAATGTTTAACTAAAAAAAATCGAACATGGAGAAACACAACGATACCAAAGAACGTTAGTTTTTAACAAAAATTTAATAAAACGGCAACTTGGTTTAAACAAATTTATATTTATCTAAAAATTCCATTAAATTGCAGCGAAATTCTTTTAATTTAAAGATCAAAATGTTGCTGGCAACATAAAACGAATGGTGACAAAATAATAAAACACATTAAACATTTCTTCAACATTATTTATTGTTGCAATCTATGGATTCAGATGCTCTAAGACCATGGCTTTGCATTAAAAATTAAAAAAAAAAAAAAAATATTTGCAATATATACATAAAAGATTTATACGTTTTAATAATGACTAAAACTTCATTTCTATTGCCTAAAATCTTATTCAACTTAAGCAAAATTCCTTTTATTTCATAATCAAAATGATGCTAGCCAGCGATGTAAAACAAATGGTTGCAATATTTTTAAGAACAAAATAAAAGTTTTTGCAACTAATTTAATTCTAGCAACATTCTGCCAAGCGATTTCTGTGATCTAATAACTATGTTTCGTACAAAATTATTAACATACATATATAATTGTAAAATTCTTTATATAAATCCTGTTTAAACATTTTGTTGCTTACAGAATTTCTATTCTTCGTATATGAAAAACTTTTAAAAATGTGTAACTTAAATGTTGCTAACAATATAACCCAAACTGTAAAACAGTTCCAAATAGACATTTGTGTAACATTGAGCCTGGTGGTCAATATTTCGTGCGAAATGTTGTCAAACTCAATATAAAAAATTTTTTTTTGAAATACATACATACGAAAACAAACGAAATGTTTCTAGCAACATTTATGTTTTCCGTGCGAAGCCAGTGCAGTTCCTATTTTAATGCACGAAAATTTAATCAAGAGATTATACATTTTTTTAGTTTTTATTTTGTATTTATGAAGTTGTTTTTATGAAAAGCGTTTCAAAAAGTAAAAACAAAAATAAAGAAAACAATGTGGATACTTGCAACAAATAAAACGTTTACTTAAGTTGAAACATATAAAAAGTTATCACAAAAATGTTCAACAACATTGATAATTTTACACGAAAATTTTGACATGTATCAATGTTACCTTTCTTGCGAGCTTGCACAATTTGTCGTTTTTATTTCTTTAAAGTATGCGACATTGTTTTGCGTATGTAAACAAACCCCACATGTATTAAACTAAAAATTATTTTTTTAATAAAAAAGAAAGTGTTACTAGTTGTGTTATTTAAATTTTTAATATCTTATTTAATATTAAGTTAATAGTTTTTCTTTTACTTACAATTCCACGCAAAATAAGTGCTGCTTATATTATTTTGCAGTTGTAAAAAAATGTTGCCAGACACATTTCGGAAATTTTTCACAAAATAAGCAGAGTACAACTCTATCAACATTTTTTGATAGAACTCCCTTACAAGTCTATGTCATATGCGCTTTGACAGCATTTCACGTGAAATGTTGAACAGCGTACCAGGCTTAACAAATAAAAAATGCTTTTTAAGTGTTTAAAGATTTTTTTCCAAAAACTTGTCAAAAATAAAATAGTTAAATGCTGCCAACAGTATAGGCAAAAAAACATTTTTTCAAAATATTGGAATACAAATATATTTCTGGGTAAAGGTTTCTAAACATGTTTGTAATCATTTTCCATAATTTAAAACAGGATTAAAATTGATAACAAAACAACTTTCAAAATGTTGGTAAAACAAATGTTAATTTTAGCATCATGTTGTAAACTAAATCAGTTCCAGGGCCAAAAAAGCTTAAAATTATAAGTTATAATATGTGTTACAACAACATGTTCCTTAGAACATTTTATTAAGCTCAGTACTCTGTTCAACATTTCAAGTAAAATGCTGTCAAAAATCGTATAAAAAAAAAACTCGTACGGAATTTCTATCAAATAATATTTTACTCTGTTCATTTTGTGAAAAAGTTGCGAAATGTTCATAGCAAAATATTTTCAACTGCGAAATAATAAAATCTGCACTTATTTCGCTTAAAGTTTTGAGCAAATGGAAAAAATATAAACTTAATATGAAATGAGAGGAGAAAAATATTAATATTAAAAAAAATTATTTTTAATTTAAATTTTCAACAAATTTGATCAGGCTTTAGATATTGCTTATATGTTATTTTGATATCAAAAATTTATTATAATATATAATGTTTTCATAAATTTAAAGCCGAGTCTATAGATTTTTGGTGTACGAAAAGCTTTTACATCAAAAAACATTAAATAACATTAATCTGCAACATCTTGTTAAGAACTTTAAACTTAACTTATATTTTATTTATTAATCAACAGTAAATACATATTATTAATTAAACTTGACAAATCACTGGCAACATGTTGCTATACAATCTGCCTTAACATGGATTAATAACATTCTTAGTTTAGACTTTCTTCTTTCGTATGAACAAAGTTCTAATTTATTTGCTTTTCCCTGCCATTGCTGCGACAAATAGAATATAAAAGGACATATTTCTTAAATAAAATAACAAAGACTTTTACTCAGAGACAGTTTTTTTTATTTAGCCCACAGCTATTGTTATTTTTCTGAAACATCTTTGAAATATGACGGGAATTTTAACTTTCCATATTGTGGCAATAGCTGTAAGTTGTAGTCAATGTTGCTATAGCCCTGGTGATGTCTTCCAGTCGATATCACCACTTTAAATTGTCTAAATTGTACATATTTTAAGCCAATATATTTAACCATTAAAGCCACTTAAAATGTAGCCTGAGGCAACAAAAAACAAAAAAAAAACACATATAAACTCAAATGGAAATTGGTAAAAAAAACAGTTTAAAGAAAACAACAATTTTCTTATTCCTAAATAATAAAAAGAGAAGCTTTAAGTTGTTTTTTTTTTTTTGGCTTGAAGTTTAGATGTGGCTGTTTTCGTCCGTCTATTTGCACTGGTTTATAACAGTTCAGTCTATTTTCAATTTTTTTCTTACATTTTTCATTTTTCTTAGTTTTGGTTTTTTTTTATATATATTTTGACAAGATTGAATGAATAACAATAGAGATAAATTGAAGCTTTGGGAAAATAAATAAAAAATGTTGTGCATGTATGTTGTGCATGCTTTAAAAAGATATAAAAAATTGTTCGAATAAGTGCCATATTTATCAATATAAAAATTAAGAGAAAGTTTCAGTTACTGTTTGAAAGTTGTCTATGATTCATGACTTTTGATGATTTTTGACAGTTTATGCTGGCTTATTCCATTTTTGATGACTATTATTTTTGGTTTGCCTTGTGACTGTTTTTTTTTTTTTTAATATAAAACATATAAAAGTTTGAATTGCACTACAATTATAAAGGTGCCAGTAACCAATGCTAATGTATGACCAAAGCTGGCATGTGTTCCTTACAACAGTTAAAGTGAAATTGTTTGTTAAAGTGTTGAAAAGCATTTAATAAACATTCTTCGAAAATTCAGATAGAGCTTTAATAGATTTTCCAACTTTAATGTACACTTGAGGTTTAAAATCAAAATTATATAACGTTTAATGTAAATGGAAGGCTGGACAACTTAAGTTGCCGGTTTAATGCTCGTGCCACTTGCAAGTTTATGCATTTGAAATTTTAAAACTGAAAAGTAGTAAATTCTAAAACACTACGAAATAAATCATACACAGACAACAAAAGTTGTTAGTTGTTAGTTACTAGTGTTTGCCCAGTGCTCAAAATTCGACTATAATGATTTATGCAAATATAAAGAAAATATAAGAACATATAAGTAGATATGAATTTCCATTTCTTTTTTTTTCATCTTAGTGGATCGACTTGGTGAGGAAAGGACATCCTGTTCATATATGACTTTCCACTTAAGTCTATAAATGTTTATTTTAGTTTTTTAAGTTAAATATTATAAAAAAAAATTCAGAAAGTGCCAATTGAAAAACAAAAATAAAGTACCAAAAGTCTCCTCTTATAGTTTCAAAATCACTCTGCATGTTAAATTTTATGCTGCTAGGTTCAGTATTAATAAAACTTCAAAAAGTACCAGTTAAAGAACGAAAAAGTACCAAAAATATCCCTCTTATAGATTCTCATTTACTCATTACCTTGCATGTTAAATTTTATTTTTCTAGTTCCAATACTCAAGAAAAATCAAAAAGTACCAGTTGAAAATCAAAAAAAATACCAAAAAGTCCACCCTTATAGATTCTCACTCATTCAGGACGTTGCTTGTTTAAATTTGTTTTTAGGTCCAATATTCAAGAAAATTCAAAAAGTACCAGTTAAAAATCAAAAAAGTACCTTTAAGATTCTCACTCACTCAGGACGTTGCTTGTTTAATATAATGTTTCTAGGTCCAATATTAACGAAAAAAAGTACCAATTGGAAATCAAAAAGTTACCAAAAAGTTCCACCTTATAGAGTCTCACTCACTCAGGACGTTGCATGTTTTGTTTTATGTTTCTAGGCCCAATATTAACGAAAATACAAAAGGTGCCAGTTGAAGAACAAAAGAATACCAATATTTTTCATCTTATAGGTTCTGATCCGCTCAGGACCATAAAATAACTACTACATGAATAAGGGAAACAAAAAAGAAATTTAATTTCCCGTATTTCCCCTTTTTGGTACTGTATTCTCATCATTCAAGTATAAACGTTCGAATTTCGAAAAAGTACCAAGTTTATGTTTGTATTTTTTAGATAAGTTACGAATTTGGTATAATCTTCATTTCTATGTTTATTGGCTTAAAAGATAGATGGGTGACAAAGAAGTTCCAAAAGATCCAAATTTCAAAAAAGTACCAGACACCTGTCCGCTTAATTTTTTAATGAACAACAATAAGTCGTCAATTTTTTTTTATCTCCCTTAGCTTTGGAGATCTAAGGTTACCGAATTTGCCCGTTTTTCCCTTCCCCCCTCAGATTTTAATAAAATATACATTGTGAAATTATTAGATTGTCAAACGATCCTTCATGTAGAATACCTTTGCCTAAAAATTTGCATTTTTTTGAATCATATTAACAAAAATCTGCTTAAAACCCAACTGCTGCTCTAAAAGTTGCCCAACTTGGCTGCAGAAAAAAAAATCCAACACAATTTGTTGGCAGGATAAACTTGCACGTACCAAACCAAAAAATGTTTTTTCAACAAATTAGCATCGATATGATACCCGGCCTTATTGTACATACGATCCAAGACGTTTCTAGCCAAATCAATACTTGTTCCAAAGAAATCAGCGTAACGTATAAAAACATTAAAAACGCATTAAAGCATGAATTTTTGCTAAATGCCAATGCAACTAACGAACAAGAGAAGAAAAATACTTAAAAAAATTCGACAAAATTTCTGGCAACTAAAAAAAATGTTTGTAAAAATAACATACGAAACTAAAAAAGAAACTTTTGACGGAAATATGTAAGACACAAATAAACAAAAAACAAGAGAAGCAGCAGGAAAAACACAAAGCAAAATCTAACGCCTGATAACGAAAAAATACCACTAAAAACACCTTAAAAACGAAATGGATGGCGACACAGGAACTTCAGGAATCTAAATGGAACAAAAAGGTGATACAATAGTATTTGCTACAAACCCAAACACACACCCATACACTTCCAAATTCTTATCACACAAACACAAACGGTAAATGCAACAAATAGTTTCAACAATAACAAAAAAGAAAACCAAATTTTCATGCAACATTTCTAAGGCACACTTAAGCTTCATTACAAATATGCATCATTATAAAACCGCACAAAGACCGCAGGCAAATAAAGGAGCAATGAGTAGAAGAAGGCAAAAGAAAAAAAAAATGCCCTGGGAATCTAAAACAGATAAAACAACAAGGTGCAAATTTTCAGTTTTACCTAAAAGCATACCAGGAGAAATAACAACAGCAACACTGGGAACAAATTAAAACGAAAAGGATTTTAAAATCAACAGCAAAGTATTTATTCCTTGAATTTCAGTTCTAATAATTCTGACACTGCATACGACACACAGTTTTCTGTTTTATATTTCTTGCGTCTTTTGTCGGGAATAGCAACAATATTTTTGCGTTTTTTTTCCTGCAACACCATCTGCTTTAAGAGAATCTTTTGGTGCCAAGGAAAAATTAATCATTTGTTAAGGAAATTAATAAAAATGTTTAAAGCAAATGAATCTTTTTTAAAGCAGTTTTCAAGGCTTAATTATTTTTTAACCTTTAGAATGGTTTTATGAAAACTCTCTGCTGAAATGCAAATTTTGTAAATGAGAAACTCACGCAGGATAAAAAAAAAAACTAAGAAAACGGGGTTTTTAGCTCCCTTGAGGTTTTCAAAGCAACCCCTTCAGGTCACATAAAAAGACTTTTGTAGGCAAAGAGTGTAGAAAGTTGTATATACTCTGCAGGCCTTTCTACACCCCTTTGCCAACAAAAGTTTAAAGTCATGCCTTATCCTTAAGCAATAACGAAAATCCTGCCTAAATGAGGGTCTTTAAATAATCAAATCTCAACATGACTTTAATTTATGCAAATCCTGTTTTAGAAAAGGTAGACCAAAAATGCTAGATTAGAATAAACTCAAACTCTCTGCGAATTCTCCTAAGTCTAATCAACGTTATGTATTTACTTTGATCCTTAAAATATAGAAAAAAGCTCTTTGGTTCACTTGTTTGATTAAGCATGTTACTCTGTTTAACATGTTGCACAAAATGCTAACAAAGATGCATGTAAAAATGTATGTATTTAACTTTGTTTTTAATTTGAATTTATATGAAAAAAAAAACATATACCTTAGCTAAAAACGTTTTTTCTTAACGACAACAATTTTAATAAAACATATGGATTTTATTAACATACGCAAAACAATGTCGCTTACAAGGAAAAAAAGGAAAAAAATTAAAATTTCAATTAATAAATTTGTGATGATAATTAAGAAACTAATTTAATTTGCACCAGTAAACTATTTAATAGTATCAATTAAACGTTTACTCACTTAATTCAATTAAACTGATTTAATTTTTGACCAGCCGTTTCCGCGACGTTGTCTTCACAGAATGAATTTTTGACTAACTATAAAGAAATATAAAGCCTGCGTATTTTATTGTGTTCAGATCGATCTACATAAGATTTAAATTTCTTCAAAATCGCAATTGCCCATCTGCTCCTTCATATTCCTAACTTTGAAAAACATATAAACCCTGTTTGTTTTAATAACGCTGATCTATCTATTAAAATTTTGTCCAAATTGGTTAGATATTTTTGAAGTGGTTGTAATTCTCTGTATGTCCCATCTTGATCGCTTTCGCATACGGTCAGGAGACGGTCGAGCGGAGAGATTGACTGGAGGCGAAATGAAGGGTGAACAGCGTTCTCATGTTTAAATGGATTTCCTTTTTTGTGAGTACGCTAACTATTGCGTTAATAGATCTCTTCTAAAACAATAATTAATATTTTCTAAATATGGGAGGTTTAGCGGCCCTAAACCCTATCTTAAGTTAGTACCAGTTAGAGAAATACAAAGTACCAAAAAAATCCCTCTTACAGATTATCATTCACTCAGGATATTGCATGTTTAATTTTATGTTTCTAGGTCCAATACTAAAGAAAATTAAAAGAAGGTACCAGTTAAAGAACAAATCACTACCAAAAAGTTCTGGTACAAATTCTCATCCACCCAGAAGTCAGGACCTAGCATGTTTAATTTTATGTGCGTGAGTCCAATGTTAACGAAAATAAAAAAAAACTACCAGCTAAAGAACAAAAAAGTACCAAAAAGATCCATTTAAAGATTCTTATTCACTCAGGAACTTGTATGTTTAATTTTATGTTTAAAGTCAAATACTAACGAAAATTCAAAAAATACCAGTTAAAGACCATTAAAGTACCAAAAAGTTCCCCCATAGTCTTATCATTCAGGATATTGCATGTTGAATTTTATGCTTTAAGGTCCAAAAACCTTAAGAAAGAAATTAAATTTTCTGTTTTCCCCCCCTTTAATATCAAAAATTTCAATATTGTTAAAGAGCCCATTTAAAACGTATATGCCAAGGAATGAAGAAAAATACTTTGTAAAAAAAGTACCAACAATAGTTACGAATTTCATCCCTTAAACGTTTGATTTTCTTAAAAGTACCAAATTTGTATTTGTATTTTTTAGATAAGTTTTGGACGTTTAAAAAATAGACGGAGTGAAAAAAGTACCAAAATTCAGAATTTACCCGTTTACTCCCAAAAGGGGCTGAATTTCAAAAAAGTACCAGACACCTGTCCGCTTATTTTTCTAAAGAACAACGATAAGTATTAACATTTTTTCTGTCTCTTTTAGTTTTGGAAATATGAGTGAGGTTAGAATAGAAGGTTAAGCGCCCCTGGACCCTACCCTAAGCACTTTAGTGGAACCTTATATAGCCTTTGTCCGTTAGGACGTTCCATTCTTCATTTTCATGCTTTAATTGGTGAAACGTTTCGGAGAATTTCTTCTGTGAACTTTGAAAGAATGAAAACGTTCAACTTCTGCAAACCTGCCAGATAAACAACTTATTTCAAATTTTTCGTATAAAACAAGAAATGTTGCTCAATATTTTTCACAATTTTTAACAGATTAAGGCCCGTTTTCACGACTTACCTATAAAGTTCGAAATAGTTAACGGTACCTTTAGCACTAGTGAGGAATAAAGTTACCTTCAACTATTTTTCGTTTTCACAACTTCTGTATAAAAAAAACTTAACATTTTTTAAAATGTGGCAATACTAAAGAAAATACCGATTATTTTTGACAAAATAAAAATACGAACTGGCAACTACGTACTTTTTTTTACATTTACAAAATATACGTATAATTGGAGCTGCCATATATAAAAATATGTGAATGTAATATGGCAATCTCAAATCTAAACCTTACGACAAAAGTTAAAGGTAGAACGTTCCTCTCTTTAGCTTATCCTTCACTTTTAGATTAAAGGGAACTTGTGATAATTAAAAGCTCATTATCTGTTCGATAACTTCCTACATTTAGCTATCGTTAAGTCGTGAAAACGGGCCTAAGAGGCCTAACTTTAAGTTGACCGCTTAAGAACATGTTGCAGGCATCATATCCGTGGCATTTTGACAAAACATCTTAAGTCAAGTTTAAAAAGTTGAAAAAAAATGTTGTAAATCATATGAATTTTAATTCAAAAAACATTTTTGTATACGTTTTTAAAATTCTGTGTTATAAACAAAGTTTTTCCTTAATTTTGGTTTTTTCACCGAGTTTTTTTTTAAAAACCGTTTTGCTATTTTATCTCGACTCAAGCTGTTTTGCCGAAATGACAGATATAATTTAAGATTTAACAGCCTCATTTATCATGCATAATTTTGGTTACTTTATAATTATCATAACAAATTTTTATTAAACAAATTTTTTTTTAATAAAAAGCTCTTTATAAGACTAAAATAATTTATTTAAATAAATTTAATTAAATTAAACAACATAACAAGTGTTGTAAACATATATTTTTCATAACAAAGTACATAAAATGTGGCTAAAATAATCCAAATTTAATGTATTTTTTATTCATTAATAAGATTTTTTTCATGACGTGACGGCATAACTCACAAAACCAAGTCTTGGAGTTAGTGATGGAGAATTGTTTGTTATGTTTTTCTTTATATTGTGTATAAAAATCATCTTTGTACTTTCTCCGTTAAAATAGAATGCGCCATTATTTGTTCTAAGTGGTTAGAGCAAATCGAAAACTGTAAACGCGTCTGTCTCGAAATGGATTTTTTTAAGTTGTATCATATCGAACTAAATGAGCGATATAATTTTAAATAGGTTTCTTTAACGTTACTTTTTCAAGTGGTTTTTGTGCAAAAATTTAACAATAATTTCCATTACAATTTCTTCATTCACCTAAAAATTTTTATAGCCAGCATTTCATTCTTATTGAAACAACAGAAAAGATTCTTACAAAAACGGACTAAAAAAAACATATTGAAGGTAAATAAAATTAAAAAAAAAAACATTCAACAATAATAACAACATCGGAAAAAAGGAAAACAATATTGTTGTTATAAAAAGACTAAATAAGATAAAAAAGAATTAGACAAACAAAAAAAAAAAAAAAAAAGAGTATAACGAAATAAAAGTATTAAACAAACATATTTATGGAGCCACTTGCCAACAATCAAGACAATAGCAAAAAAATCTTTTAGCCAAAAGGATGTAAAGAAAGGACAAGTAAATAACAAGTAAAAATGCTATACTCGGCTGTGTTGAGTTTTTTGATACCCTTCGTCAAGAATCGGAAAAATATTTGTTTAGAATATAGAAACTAGACAACAGTCAGTTAGTTGCAAATGAATTTTAAATAATTTTACGGCACATTTTTCATCTCGCAAAACTTTTTTGTGACTATACTTTTCTTGAAAATTATTTTATAATATTTGACTTTATAATTTGAAGTCATATAATTTGTATAATTTGTGCCTGAATTTTATAAATGTACTGCTTTTTACGATTTAATAAATGTTTACGTTTCACACACGTAAGTGACTTTTGGGAATATAATTCATATAGTAGCTTTGATTAACTATGGGCCGTAAAGTCAGGAGTAGCTGCCCATTTGGACCTTACCCCAACGTGCTATTCGTACTAGGTGCTAAAAGTGCGTCCACACACAGGTGCCAATTTGGGTGTAAATCCCTCCCCTTGCTAAAAAACTGTAGCTATCTTATCTCCGTTACGGTTTTGGAGCAAGCAGCATTTGTTAAATAGCGTCAACACTTAGGGAATTCCGATAGCTGGCCAAACTTCCCCAAAAGGTGAAAATAAGCCACATTATATTTTATGTTACGTGCTGGTCACGGTTTACAGTCAGACGCACGTGACTAAATCGACTTAGAATAACTCGAGGCCCTAAAAAATATTTATACTTTTCAAACTTTATGTTATTTAAAATTAGTATTTCTTGGTGTTGCACACATAATGGTAAACTTAATACATCCCTATGCACTTCTTGTAGTGTTGGAGGACAGACAAATTGGCATAACTGTTTATAAAAAGTACGGAAAAGAAAAACAAAAAAGGACAAGTGGTAAGACATATATAGACAATGTATGATAAAATTCTAAGCAAATATTTATGTAAATATAATAAAAGATTACCAGCAAAGAAACAAAATATGCTTTGTTTTTTTCTCTCCCTCTCTCTCCTTCATTCTTCTTAAAATTATTTATATTTGAATAGTTTTTTGGAAAAAAAATTTTAATCGTTTCCTACAGAAAAAAACATGATAGTTTTTAAGCGTAGAAAAACTATTCAAGTCTTTAAGCTGCATATGGGCACTTCCACAGCAAAGCTCTCTTTTTGTTACGTTACGCCAATAAGCAATTAAAATGTTGTTCAAGTTTTTCCTCTCTTAATGTAAAGCTACTGGCGCTATATCCATATGGGCCTTTTCACAGAAAAAATCTACTTTTCGTCACGTAACGCCATTAAGCATTTTAAATTGTGTCTCAAAGAATAATTTATATATTACTAGCTAACCCGACAAACGTTGCTTTGCCAAATAATTTGTTCAGATCTTCAGTGTCTGCTTGCGAAATTTTAAGAAAACGTTTTGATTAGTTAAGAAGATATAGGAAGGGGGAGCTTTTACTCCTCTTGCCCTAATCCCTATTTCCTTTCAGATGTTGCAGTGTCTGCACGCCAAATTTTAAGAAAACCGGTTTATTAGTTATGAAGTTATAGGGAAAGGGAGCTTTTACCCCTCTTGCCCTATTTTACCCCCTCTAGCGCTATGAAATATACTTTACGACCTATTCTTCAATTACAAACACAGTGAAGCGAGAATATGATGTAAAGAGAGATTTTAATTTTTTGTATATTAATGTTAAGCGCAATTTAGCGAAAGAGGCAAACATTTTTAACAACATGTGTCTAAATACAAGATTAATTGCTTGGTGGCGTAACGTGACAATTCTGTGGAAGTGCCCATATACGAATAGTTTAAATATTATCTAAACGCACACAACGATAATCAAAAAAGACTGTTACTTAAAAATATAAAACTTGAAGAAATTTTTCAGCCATCCCTCGTATATACTCCCTTCCATATGTGTATGCCTTAAGGCTATTAATTTTTTTTTCACATATTCGGTTAAAAGAATAGAAGGGATCTAAAATATCTGCCTGTTCAACTATTTCAAGCGTAAACGATCGTGTAAAATTTTATATGGAAAATATTTTGAAATCTGAGTGTTTTTCGTTGAACAGGCAGTATGAATTTAAAAAATTCTCGCAAAACTCAGTACGTGTTAAGTTACAATAACAAAATAAAGACATTTAATTCAAACTAATTATAAAGTATCTAAGGTTTTTTTCTTGACAGCTAATTTATTTTTTAGTCTCTCTTTCTGTTCTAGTCGTGTTCTATTGTAAAAGGGACAAAAAAAAACTACAAAAGTTCTTGGTCTTGCAAAAATATGTATGTTCGTTTTTACTCAGTCACATTTACGTTTAAGCGATTTTTACTAAACTTTATTGCATGAATATCTTTTGTTTTATTTGCTCGTGGTATATCCGTGTATCTCTCTCTCTCTCTCTCTAACTCTCATGTTTGCCATTTGTATATACATATATGCACCAATACGTTTGTTTTTGTCTGCGTTATGTCCGGTTCAATGAGCTTTTTTAAATCTTTGCTTTTAACTGAAAAGCGGAAATTGTTTTTTAACTTTTTCACTGTCTTTAGCAAAAAGCGAAAAAAAATCAAGCAGCCAACCAAACCTAAATACAATTCACATTGACCATAAGGATTTCTTTCCAATATTTATTGCTTGACCTTCAAATTGTTATAATTTAAGATAAAGTTTTACTTTTTATTCACAAATAATTTAGAAAGAAATATTCGCTTAAAAGCCAATCGATAAATGTTCTCTGAACTTTAGTCATTTTAGGAATTTTGTACGTTTTGTCTGTTTCGGGCAGTTAGTTGTCTCAAGTGGTTAGAATATTTGAAAGTAAATTTCTTAATTTGTTGTAAAATTGTTGAAACAAATACTTAATTAATTAAAAAGATTTGATGGGAAAACTTGAAAGAAAAAACTGTTTAAGACAGAAGCAGTTTTACCGTGCAAAACAGAAATATGGCCTGTTACTTTTAAAAGTCAGCATTTAAGTAATTTATGTTTAATAATAATTTTCTAAAATCCTAACGTTTTTTTTTAAGTCTAATGAAAAATCATAAAGTTTTCTAGAACCCTAAATTAACCCTCTGTGTGTACTACAGGCAACATACCCCATTTTGAGTTAAAAACCTTTTTATGATCAAGTGCGAAACGTACAGTATTTTTACTGCTTATTTTTTGCGTTACATTGCGAATCATAATAATAAATCAACAGCAAATTATGATTTATAATAGGTTAAAAAGATCTTGTTTAAAAAAAAATAACGATTCAATATTGATGTATTTATAATGAAAGTTAAAATCAAAAAAATTGTAAACAATTTCTAATGTTTCCCGAATAGGAACCCTAACACAATATTCATATAAAAACTCATATTATTGCAAAGGTTTTATAAAAGTGTTTATGAACAAATGAGTTCGAGTACATACAAACAGGCGAGGACTACGTAGTTGTGTTGTACAAGTATTGATTTAAAAAAAAAAAAATTAAAACAAAAATCTGCCACTTTGCACATCATCATACATCATCCTTAACACAAACTGTAACCATTGACAGGAGATTGTTAAAATGATTAGAATATAAATGCCTTTTAATGGAAGCTTTTTAAAATGGCAAACAGTAATTTACATGTATGTATGTGTATTCATACCTATAAAAAATAAATTTATACTCGTATTTGCCAGTTTTCCATCCCCTTCCCAACCAACACACATCTAACGCACTGTAAACAGGAACATAAATTGTTATAAATGTTTGTTTTTTTTTAAAGATGTATGAGCGCTAGAAAATGAGAAACTTAGAAATTTAATATGGGATATTCGGAAAATTTTTTAAATGCCCTTTTACACTTCAATAATGAATATAACGACATGTCACAAACTAACATAAATTTAAAACGTTTAATAGCGTAGAAACAATTTGTTATAAAAGTAATTTGACAGTCGTATGGCTGTTACCATTCTAAGCGATACAATTTTTCATTTTATCAGACTCATAGTTTTACAAAAGTGCAACCAGAAAATCACGGATGGCAAATTTTTTCCATATTTTTTTCCAAATAAAAATGCGAGATGATAAAAATAAATACAACATTTGAAGTGCTTTTTTAAAATTTTAAATCACACATACTTGTTGTAAAAAGTTATTAGATACTAATTAGAAAAAAGAACATTCGTATCAACATTCCAAAAAGCAGTTGTTAAATAATTTGCAGTTAGCAAGAGAATAAAAATTATTAAATATTATAGAAATATTAAATCTTATCTTGCTAGTTTCTCATTTTTATTTATTTTTTAATATCTGTTGGAATCACGAAAAAAAATTAAGCACTCCTAAAACAAAAATATAAATTGTCCAATTCACAAGCTCTGTCGTATGACTTATCGTTTAAAAAAATACGATTTAAGCACTTGTGAACAGACAATTTTGTTGTATCTATCGTATGCCTTTATCTCAAAAATGGAAAATTGTAATTTAATGTACATTTAATGTAATTTTTTATTCATAACCAAAACAGCTGCCTGTAAGTTTTTTGTGTAATACATAAAAAAAATTAAAGACATTTACAAACTAGAATAACCTTTTATTTATTTTAAAATTCATATATTTTATAAATATTGTTTATCTTTTCAATTTTATTTCTATTTGCTTACAATTTTTGATTTTTTGTATAACATTTCCACCTGCTGAATGTTTAAATTTTTACATAATATTTAATTTTAAATTTATTTTTCACTTAACAAAACTTTTAAAAATAAATAACAACTTTATTTCAACTAAATTTTCAACAATTTCCACCATTATTTTCTGCGTTTTGTTGTTGTTGTTGTTTCTTAGGTTGAAAGTAAGAATTATGTACTTTACAAAATTATAAAGAGGGAAATAATAAACGCAGTATTTGCTAAACTACCCACCAACCAACAAATTTTATGTCAGTCATCCTTTCAGCCAGTCAGTCATTCATTCATTCAATCAGCCAAGCCACGTTAAACCGGAAACTCCGATAACAGAGTATTTTGCTACAACAAAAATAACAACAATTGTTTTCTTTTCTTTTCACTTTTTGTTTTTGCTAGTGTTTTTATGTTATTTTAAAGAAACTTGAAACAGGCAGAATAAGTAGAGCGTTGATTATATGTTGCCAAAAAAAAGGATTCAATAGAAACAACAAAAACAACTTTTAGAAAACACAAACTACAAAGGTAAATGTAACAAATTGTTTTCTTTTTTTTTTTTTTTTTTTGCTGAGGTGTTGTTATAACGAATTTAAGTTAGCAGGATCTTTAAAAGGTTTTTGAAATTTAAAAACACAACTAAAATTACGAAGGAAAACGAATGAGGGGAGGCTACATTCGGTCGTGTCAAATTTTTGATGCCCACCACTCAAGGCACATTTAACATTTAAGATATTTTGGGGAGAGCAAAAAGAATTTTTAATTCCAAATTGTCAAAAGCCAAAATAGGCTCAGACAAAATTTTTCAACAATTAAGCATTAAGGCATTAAGCAAAAATATAATCAGTTTTAATTAAAAACTTAATCAAATGAATAAAACGTTTAATCAAGTGAATTAAACGTTTAATTAATACTATTAACTGGTTTAATTGATACTATTAATTTGTTTACTGGTGCAAATTTAATTTTTTAATTAATATTACAAATTTTTTAATTGAAATCAATTTTTATTTTTTTCTGTGGTTGCATGTGTGCGTTATATTTATTTTTTATAGCCAACTTTGACAGCTGTTTACAAAAAATTTAAAGTGTGATCAGTTTACCTTCTAAAATGTCCCTTGCTACCACTAAATCAATTGACAAAAATATTAAAACACAATTGACAAAATTGCACTTGAGCACCTAATTCCATGGTTGCTTGTGCAGCAGACCTTTGTAAATAAAAGATCGATTTGGCCCATTTTTAATACCGAATATTTTTGTACAAAGACAATGTTTCGCCTTAAGAGCCATATTGCATAAATAAATTTGTATTGGGGTAGATGAAATATTGAACCGATTTGGTCTATTTAAGCGGCATGGCAAAATTAATATACCCCATATCCTGTTATGGTCTATACCCACCAATTTCAACAATAATAACAAGAAATAATAAATTTGGAATATTAAAAATAAAATAAATAAGTTTTTTTTTTTAAATTTAAAACTTTTTTGCAAAAAGTTTTTTCACCAAAAGCTTTTTTATGCTTTTCTTTTAAAGTAAAAACCTTCTCTTAGAATAGTTTATATTGCAAGCAATTAAAAAACTGAAGGCTTCGTCAAAAAGCTTTATATACAAAATTTTCAGAATTTCTTTTTTAAAAGCATTTTATAAAATCTAACTCTAAAACTGTTTCTCGGATCAAATAGACGCTGTTTTTCAAAAACTATTTTTTAATAGAAGCTATTAAAAAATCTTTAAAAAAATAAAAAAACTATATTTCTGCTACATCCTAAAGAGCTTTTGTAGCGTTCCAAGAAGGTGTTTAGAATAAGTTTTTAAGATTATAATTTTTTTTTTTAAATTTTAAAAAGCTTCAAAATTGTACATATTTTTAGACCTTAAAAAAATTTGTTTTGAATAAAAAATAAAAACAACAGCAACTTAAATTTAAAAGCATTTATAAGTTGTTTCTAAAGGTTTAAAAAAAACTTTACCAAGAAAACTATTAAAAACATATTCCAAGTGCTTTTTTGCAAAAAGCTTTTGAAACGATTAAACTAATGGCAAAAAGCCGGAAAAAAATTTTGAAATTTTAATCAAATACAGTTGAATCTGCTTAAAAAAAGCAGTAAGGCAAAGTTAACAAATAATTTTTTTATACTTTAACCCCCGTATTCATAAACGATTCTTTAATTTAACAAACATTTATTAAGGAAAATATTCATACAAAATTAGTTTTGTAAACCTTTATTAAATTTAAAATAATTTTATGAATACACAAATAAAGCTTTAAAGAAACTTCAAAGTTTTATTAAAATATTTTACAAAAGCTTTAGCTTATTAAAAATCTTAAAGCATTTTCATACAAAAAATTACCAAAAAAAAAGCTTTTTCAAATTACTAGTATACTAAATAAACATTTGCTTTCAAAAATTAAAACAGCCATCTTTTGACAAATAAATATTTAAAACAAGCAACATGTTACTAAGAAAATTATTTAAAATCAAATTTAAGTTCATTTTCAATACGTTCTAGCGAAAGAATCGAAAAGCTTTTAGAAAGGTTTGTCTTTGTATTAAAAGCTTTTTGTGCTAAAAAAATCATTTTATATTAAAGTGTAGCTCATTTAAGATTTGTCTAAACTGAATACACCTTTTAATTCATTCCCCTTTTTGTGTAAATTTCTAGCAGCCAAAAAACAGCTTTTAAAAATAACATTTAGTTGTGCTGGGCATACTTATCTCATGAATAAAAAAAATCAGCAATTGATTTTTATTTATGGCTAAAATATGGTATCAACTGAATTTCAAATAAACCATAAACAAAAAACGAACCAAAAAAGAAACATATGAAATTTAAAAGAAACTAACTAAAGGAAAAAAAAGGTTAAAACAAACGGAAGGAAAAACTTTTTCTAACCCACTCTTACTTCTTTTCGTTCCCTGAGTTGTTTAAACTACAGGCTGTGTTTGTAGGAACAAAGAAACATAAGCATGTGTTTGAGTTGCTTTCTGGTCTATAATTTTTCAGTTGGCAGCCCGCTAAAATAACTAAAACAAAAACAGCAGCGAAAAAAAAGATGATTAAAATCACATAAAAATTTTAGGGTTCCATAGGAGGACAGACAGACAGACAATGCCGAAACAAAATAGAACTCCTCCTTTTATTTCAAGGTTATGCTTTTTTAATGGATTGAACCTTTTTTGTATGATTGTTGTGTGGTTGTAGTTGTTGTTTTTACCTGTACACAATTTTTATCACACATTTTTTTTTATTTAATGACTGATAATTTCTACCCTTTTGAACGTTCAGAGACTTCTGTGCATCTGGTTTAGAGAAAACTAAGGAATAAAAAGGGAATGAAAGCTACTTAAAAATGTAAAAAAAATTTCAGAAAAAAAAACAAAAGCAAATTCATGTTTTACACTCATGTTAAGTGGCAGATAACAGCAAACACCTTTTAACCTTAACACAGTAACAACAACAAATATAACAAAATCATGATCCCATACGTAGTCATATCAACCAACATGCAGTAAATACATCATATATGCATACGAATACATACAGTACGCCCTCAAGTTGTTCAATTCTCAATACACCCTTATCTTTTCTTACATTCCCCCCTAAAATTGGTTGGAATTCTCCCAACATTAAAATCCAGTAGGTTGTAGTGGGGAATGTTTGAAAAGATAAACTCACTGTTTATTGTTGGTATTTTGTTTAAGCTTTGATATCGTTGCAAATAAGACTTTTTGAGTGTTTGCAATTCCCATTCACTCTACAGTTTCATTTGCTAAATTTGGCTTTTCAAAAATTTTTTGGGAAAATGTTTCCTGATGATCTGGCCTAGGCAACCAGTGAAATACGCATAGAAACTAGCTTATCCTCCAACCATAAATTTCAGTGTATTTTACAAGAATAAAAATTGTGAATTAAGCACGACAAACTAAATTTTATAAATTAAAATGTTTTATTCCCGAAAACTAATTTGATAATTTTCTTTTACTTTTAATATTTCTTTTAAAAAATCTAAAACATTAAAACTATGCTAAATTAAACATGTAAGAATAGAATTTTTTTAAATAAGATTTCGATGTTTATCCACGAATGCAGGCTTAAAAGAGAATTAAAGAAAAATTTCAGAAAGATAACTTTCATAATGTGAAGCGTGATATTTTAACAGGAAAAACCATTTTAAATTCTCTGCGTTAATCCATGCAATTGTTACGCGGATATTCCAACAAACTCGAATTGTGTAACAGCCCTCGGTCTCATCCTGTTTCACAACCTGAGTGCGTACTGTATAGTTAAACTACATGCAACATGTTGCAGTAGATACGAACTGAAAAAGTAGTTTTGCAAAAACCATGAATGTCTTATGTTCTACCTCTTCTTCAGGCCTCTACAGCCCACCACACACACTCACTCACTCTCGGCCTTTCCTATCGGCCTCTCTTCTCCTGCTGCCGTTGCACTTTATGCATACTAAAACAACAGGGGACAGACAAACAGTTGCATGTATGTGGCATT
Organism: Pollenia griseotomentosa; assembly: GCA_963931875.1. Lineage (NCBI taxonomy): Eukaryota > Metazoa > Arthropoda > Insecta > Diptera > Polleniidae > Pollenia > Pollenia griseotomentosa. The sequence goes on along the minus strand of OZ007563.1, from coordinate 75,250,870 downwards.
AAGAAAAATATAAGTAACATGCATTACACATATTTTGTTACGCATATTATCCATTTTAAAACATTTCTTGGCCTTGTGGCCTTCATTTATCGCCTTACATGTTGTATGTGGCATATGATTTTTTTTTTTTTTCATTTCTACTTTAAGAGTACAATTATTGTGTTGTTTCTGTTAAGAGTATTGTTGCTTTTTGCAACAAGCATTAAGATAAGACAAATCCCTAGAAAATAAAAGAAAAGTAAAGAGAAATATTTATAAGGATTTATTAAAAAGGGATTTGTTTTCAAAAGGATTTGGAAAGATTTTTTTTTATATAAATACAAAAAGATTTTCATTTGAGTCATATTTGCATTTTAAAGGGGTTTGGAAATTGTTTTGGAAGGGAAAAGGTTGGAAAAAGATATCAATTTCTGATGAATTGAAGCAATAATTTTAATCAGTTTTATTAATCAGTTGCAGGAAAAGTAGTTTCGAGTGTCTCAAAAGCAATTTTCTTAAAGATTTTTTTTGAAGGCTTTACTAAGTAAAGTTGTAATAATGAAGCACTTTTTATGTGGCCGAGAAAATCTTGCCTTAAGCTATCGGTAAACTGTGAAAGCAGGAGACAGAGCTACAATTAAAATCCAATTTAAATTCCAACTTAATTAACCGAGCATAAGTAATTAAGGCCTTCAGCCCGTCATAGTGAAACATACAGGAGTTTTTGGCGCTTATCGAACACGCAACCCTAGCACTGATAGACTAACGCATTACCAACTAGCATACCGAGGCACCAAACCTTAGGTCCAAAAAGAGCCAAAAAATATTACCCAAGTTTAATATGAAATGCTATTTTATCGTCCTTTTATTTGATACGCGAAAAAAGTGAAGGTTGGCTTATTATATATCAATGAAAAGCTTAACTGTATATATTTTTTTATAAATGTTTACAATTTCCAATTACAATTACCTGATTTCTTGCAAACGGAAGCAAAAAATGTTCTCTCTAGGAATTTATTATGACTTAGAGGTATAAAAAACAACTACATGGTAATTTGACTGTTAACCCATTATATGCCACCGGTTGATTTTGCGAGCAGTAACTTTATGAGCACATATCTCAAAAGTTTGCTATAATTTTTTTTTAACTGTGTTCACAAAATTCAAATCTGAACTAATTTTTAAAATAAATGTAGTGAAATTACTTTCTAAAGAGTTTAAAAAAAATTTTTGGTAAAAGAATATTTTTTTTACACTTTTTTCCAATTAAAAAATATATGTAATAATTGAAATTTTTGTTTCTTATTTTGTATAATTTTTAGATCCTAAATACTGTACCATAAGAATCGACGAAAATCAATTTGCATATGACACATTTTCTTATTCTTAAATGTCCACAATCTTTCGTGGTCGAAAAATCGACCAGTGGCCGGAGGCCCTTTAATAGAATTTAAAAATTGTTTTGAATTTCAAAACTGTTATTTTCATAATAAATCTGGCAGTACTTCCTTGAAAGCTTTTATGTGTGCCACCCTGCTATTTTCTCTTGCGAAGTCAAGGTATATTTATAGCAGGTAGTCTCGGAAAGCCAGTTGTTTATTTTTTATTTGCTTGTTTCGTGATACGAACTGTCAAATGTTGTATAGTAAACAAGTTTTTTGTCTTTTTTGTCTCTTATCAACCCCTTTGCTTTTTGACAGTTCGTATCACATAACAACAATAAAAAGCCCTGTTGTTTGTTTTATTGTACAATTGTTGTAATTTCGCGGCTACCTGCTATAAATATACCTCGTGCGAAGTAATATATTGAGTATTTTAGTCAGGGGAACCATAGACTATTTTGATTTACTTTAGTTATAGAAATATTTGTGGTTAAATGTCACTAAGTGTACAAAGGTGAATGCAAACAGTTGTGCTGAAAAGTAATTTTACAATGTCGATTTATTAGGCAGTAAATGTGTCTGAAATAATTAATATTTTAAATGAGTAAGACTCAGATGACGAGGAAGACCAAGCAAATATGGCAGCCAAAGATGTAGATATCGTTTACATTCCACCAGCAACTACAGGATCTATAACTGATGAAGAAGATTTGGATGACAATAAAATTTATCTAAATGACAATTATGATGACCTCATGAAAGAAATTTCTGTTTGTGTAGAACTACAATATTCTCTAGATGAAGGCAAGAAATTGGGTAATGGGTATGGAAGTTTAATTGAAGAGCCGTCAACATCCAACACACGCAACAATGGTATGGAAAGGGAAAGCTTTAAAAAAAATCGGATTTTGCTATACCTATGTGGCGAAAGCCAAGAAACTTTAGCTACACGACAAAGCCAACAAATAATGAAGCTATTAAAATGGAAGAAATTTTTTTTACAAATTGGTGAGAAATTGGTCCGCTTTGTCTCTTCTAGATTCTAGAAATTACATATTCATTTTGTTTTATTCTTTATAGGCTCTAAATCTTCATTTGAATTTTTTTCTTTATATTTTAATAATTTCATAATATCGGAGCTAAACAGTGAAGATTTTAGTCAACGAAAAAGTACACTCAATTATAAGAAGCGTTGAAAATAAATATTGGCGCAGCAAATTGTGTAAGAAACATACTATTTTTACATGCAAAAAGTGCAATATATATTTACATTCACCCAGAGAAAAAAACATGTTTAAATATTATCACCTCTTACAAAACTATATTATTTACCATATACCGATAACCTTATTATGGTTTAATAAGTCCTCCATCAAGAAGCCACAACCATATAATGGTTGCCTCCAAACATGTTATGGTTACTAATAACTAAAATATGTTTAACACTTATAATAGCATGGTTAGTTTTCAACAATATATTGTTGCTATAGCATGTTGCTATTATAAAAGAGGATAATACTATTGTTAATTAAAAAACGTATTATTGTCATATTTAACCATAACATGTTTAAAGGCTTCTTGTTGGAGAACTAATTTAACCATAATATGGTTGTCGGTGACAATTATATGGTTAAATTAAACAAAATACAGTAGTTTTCCGATTTAACGAACCTTCGATTTTGTACTCGGTATAATGAACAAATGTAAAATTAAATATAAAACATAATTGCTACCACAAAAATAACAAAAAAAGAATGTAAATAAAAATGTACCGTTAATTTTCTTCTTTAGACGGATTTGTTTAATAGCATTTGAGAGTCAGGTGTGTGAAGTAATTTGTGTTAGAAACATCGAAATGGGTAAAAGAAATAGATTGTTCTTAGGGGATAAAGTTAAAAACCAGTAATTTTGGTTATCGCAATAGAAGAGCTTTAAAGCAAGGTGAGTTCCCAAGAATGGAAAACTAACTTTTTCAATAGTTCCTTCCTCATGCAACGCAATTGTCATATTCTTTGTATTAACTATTAATTTTTATTAAATGGGATTAACAAAACAAAATAAGTAGCTCAAATTTAATGCTCTTGAGAGAGCTTCAAGAAGAAGCCATTAAGAGAAAGTATTAAATTACTTTATGAATTTTTCTTTAACTTAAATGTATATTAATAAAATATGTTTGTTTTCTTTTAATAAAATATTAAAAATACTACGTATACTTTGAGTTTTGAATAAAATAGAGGACGTTATTAATTTTTAACTTAGTACTAGATATAACAAACAATTCACTTTAACGAACAGGCCTGACAACAATTAGGTTCGTTAAATCGGAAAACTACTGTATGTTTAAATTTTTCTTTAAAAATAATTTTGTTGGAGGTGTCCAATGGACACTGTCCATATTTAAACATATTTTTTCTCTACGTGTACAAACTGTTTTTATGAATATCATAAATTTTTTTAATAAATTCATTTGAATAAAGTCTAAAGCAATATTTTTTTTTTCAAAAATATCAGACTTTTTTTTTTATTTTTTTACTGTTTTCGGCCAGTGGGCGATTTTTCGACCAGTCCATGTTAAAAAAACTATGTATCGGGAGGGAAAATTTTGCGAAAAATATTCTTCATTTGGGTTAAAAACACCCTTCTGCAAGGGATTAAAAAATTCCCACGTTTGAGGGTAGCGGCCAATAATGGGTTAAAGGCCTGAACTAATTTTTAATTGATCTTAGTTTATATTTTTTCGAATGATTCTTAAGAAGTATAATTAAATTTTATTATACATTTTTTAATTTATTTAAATTCTAAACATCAAGCTATATTTTACCAAAAACTCGCAATCAATTTTCAATTTCAAATCTCTAGTGAAATCTCTGGGAACAATATTTGTAAAACCTAAATGAATTCAATTTAACTTTTTTCTAACCATCAATTAAAACACAAAGAGCAATTTTACTCTTAAAATTAAAACAAATAACGTAAATCGCCTAAACTACATAAATAAAAATCCAGAGTACCAGCTAAAAAAACAAAGAACGAAAGAAAGAAAAAAAAATCTAAACAACACCAAACCTATAATTTTAGTTTTACAAATATTTATTACATATAATTGTTTTACCAGCACACAGATACACACACATATACACTCACTCGAACACACAGTTATACATAGACACTTAACAAATAACATGCCAAACAACAACTGCAACAACAATTTAAGCATTAAACGGAAAAAGGATATGCAACGAAAAAAATTAACAGGCAACACCCATGGAGAGATTTTTTTCTCGTTTCAATTTTGAACAAAAATAAAAACAATAATTTCAATAGAAAAAAGGAAGAAAAACAACTCAAATATATAAAATAATAGAGGAATTTAACATATTGCCTAGATATTCCTTAAAAAAAGTGTGGTGAAGAGAGTGAGAGAGGGAGAAAAATACAGAAGAGGGAGGGAGCTAAACCATACTTAAAGGAGTTATGCACTTATTCATTCACTATGTAAATAGAATACAATAATAACAACAAACCAGCCGACAAAACTACAACATGTTTTTAAAATAATATTAAGATTTTTTCTATATCTTTTACACCATTTCCAGTTTTTTTTTTTTTTGTTTTTGATCATAAGTTTATTTTTTTGTTATACATAACAATAAAATTAATAGCAAATTGTACTGACAAATAAAAATATAACTTTATACAAAATTGGATTTGTTTATTCTACATTTTTTTGGGTTGACTATTGGTCCTACGAATCTCTTTGCAGTTATGAGCGCTTCTGGAAAGCAAGAAATTATAAAAATTATAGATTTATGACTGTATTCATAAAAATATTTTGAAATTAACAAAGGTTTACAAAACAAATTTTCTATTAAAGTGTTCCTTAATAAAAGTTTGTTCAATTTAAAATTCGTTTATGAAAACGGGGCTATAATTTTTCTTAAAAAAATTGTTTCCACTGGAATGGTATTTTAATCTTTATTAGTATTTAAAATTGGTGCTTCGCTCTTTTATCTTAAATTTTCTTTTTCGTCATTTTTAAAGACTTATTTAAAGTTTCGCACATAGGAATAGCTTATCCCATCAACAATAAATTTCAAGTGTTTTTATCAAGAATAAAAACTGGGAATTAAGCACGAATAACAAAATCTTTTAAATTAAAATTTTGTATTCCCAAAAAATTACTTTTGATAATAAAATGGCAAGTGCACGGCCTAAAAAAAAACTTACCTGGCAACATGCTTTTGCAAGTTGTTTTTTGCATTTTGTTTTTTCTCCACCTACTTACAACTACAATTAATGTTAAAAGAATTCCAATCAATTGTAGTGGGGAATGTAAGAAGAGATAAGCTCACTGTTTATTGTTGATGTTTTTGTTTAAACTTTGATATTGTTACAAGTAGAACTGTTGCTTATGATTCTTTTACGCTTAACAGTTTCATTTGGTTTAATATCTTAAGTTTTTCTAAAATGTTTATGGATGAAGTTTCCTGATGATCTGTCCTAAGCAACCAGTGAAATGCGCTTAGGAATAGCTTATCCCATCAACAATAAATTTCAAGCGTTTTTATCAAGAACAAAAACTGGGAATTAAGCATGAATAACAAAATCTTTAAAATTTTCGCACACATATTTAAAATTTTTTTTTTTTTTAATCTTATTTATGTTTAAAATCCACTTTTGAATAACAATATTTTTGAGAAACATTCAGGTCCTTCGAATCGAACTTGAGAAACAATGCGTTTAGTTTATTCCTTCGAAATAGCTAAGGCGGCATATATACGATGATTTTTAAAACATGTCTTTTTTAATTTTCCTTTTTTACATTTACATGATGACTTTTCAGACATGTTTTTTTTTTATTTTTTTTTAAATCGAAAATTGTAATGACTGTAAAAGAAAATCAGAAAAAAACATGAAGAACAGAAATTAAGTATCGTTTTCTCTCCATCTTTATTTTCTATCGAATTCGTCAACAAATAAAAAAACATGTCTTAAAAATCATCGTATAAATAACTTTTAAATTAGTGATTTTGGATCTCGATTTTCTTTAAAAACTTAACATTTTTTAATGTTTATATTTTTTAAATCAATTTCTCAGCAAGCAATTTAAGTTTATAATTTTTTTTTGGTTTGAACCTTTTTTTGTGTCATTTGCGGCTTGAAAGGGCATCCAAGATTCAAGGTATTGAATGAAAAACATATATTCGCCCCTATTATGTAAGTCGTCGTCGACGTCGACATTAATTTCAAATTGTTGTCACATCAAGTCGACGACTACATCACTTCGACGTTAATTTGGTATTTAATAAGAATGTTCTGTCGACGTCGACCAGTTATCGAACATTTGACAAAAAAATCCCATCTCCAACTATTTTTTTTTATTATTATTTTTGTTGTTCATCATTATAGCTCACTTTTCAACACTATTTATGCTAGTTTCCGACATATTTTTTTAACCGATTTAGCTTTTTCAAATATGTAAAGTGTAGAATTTGTTTCCAATTTTGAATTTTTCGCGAATTGTTGCCATGTTTTCGATTCTTTAAGGCTTTAACGTTTATTAATAAATATAAGACTTTTCTATCATGACGCTGATATTTAATTCCTTTAATTTTGCCATTTTCACCGAATTTTTGCCATTACTTATAGTTTAAGAGACTTTTAATCAATTTTATGACTTGTTTGAAATATTAAAAAATGTTCGCGAATTTTCTCTATTTTTGCATAAATTTTTTTTATTTTTTTTCGACATTTGGTTTTGTTTGGCCGATTTCAAATTAATTTTAGGATTTGTTTCCAAGTTTTCAATTTTCGCGAATTTTAGCCATATTTGCGATAGAAGCGATTTTTTCCCATAATGATTCTGATTCTTTTTCTTTTTGCGAATTTCCGCTAATTTGGCAATATTTACCGAATTTTTGTAATTCCTTATAGTTTTAGGTATTTTTAATAAATTTTATAGCTCTTTTGATATACATATTAAAAATTTTCGCTATTTATGCAAACTTTTCCGAATTTTCGCAATTTTTGCTCTTTGAGGCATTCATCTTAAATTAAAAATTTTCGCGAATTTTTGATATTTAAGCAAACTTTTCCGAATTTGTGCCCATACTTCTCTTAAATTGCATTTCTTATTTTAAGCGTATTCAACAAATATGTTTACATTTCATTAAAAATTTCTTTAACTTTCATTTGAGTCGTCGCAAAATTTCCTGTCGACTAAAACAGGGACAATTCTACTCCACGTCGACTTAAAAGCGTCTTAGAAAATATCAATTGACTGTCAATAGTAATCGATTTTTGTCAATAACGACTCAGAAAATACCATTACTGTTCAGGTGCCTTCGTGATTATTTTTGATCGGAATGCACATCTTTTCTCACACAGTTTTATATTATAATAATACACTCAGACTATTCATATCATTATCCGAATCTGGCACGACCGTTATCGAAAATTTGGCTATAGTTTGTAGTTCAGCGTTAAGTCTTAACTTAGAACTTCTGTGGGTTTTAACTCCAGGCACATTAAAATGCAGTCAGATAAATCACTAGGGTGATACAAGTCAACGTACTCAGTCTTTAAAGCACTGTTAAAAAATTGCTTAAAATCTCCGGCCATTCACACTTAATCTAACAAAATATGTGGCCGCAGTTTACTCCGTTTTAGATTTTAGGTAGGCAAAAAGCTGGTTTTAGTAAATATAAAAAAAGCATAATGAAATATCGGAGGAAGAAAAAGGGGAATTTAGAGTAAGATCAGAAGGAAAAAGAAGAGGCTCAAACTAACTCCTCTTTTAAAATTATTAAGAGTTCTCCTCTTTCCCCTTTTTATTTCTTTTTTATTTTCTGTCACTGAAACCACTCTAGAAATGGTGTAATTTTACACATGTTGATAATATAATAAGTGAGTTTATATGTTCACTCACTCCCATTTCTATGTATGTGTATCTGTTTATCTGCCTACCTACCAATCTACCTTTCCTATGCTCATACTAAAGTACTCGTATTTATTTTTCTATGAATATCTCTACATCGATGTCTGTCTGTTTGTCTGTCTGGGGCAAATATTCGCCTTTTTTTTCACTGTCCGTCCGTCCACATGTTTTGTGGGTATTGGGATTTGTACAAAAGTTTGAGTGTAAATGTTAATATTCCTTTAATACTTGTTTTTTTTTCTTGTATTTTTTCGACAAATTGACTGTTGAGGCTGAAATTATATGTAATTGAGTGTTTTTCGTTTGTACAACAATACAATTTTTTAATGTTGTTGGTTTTTTTTTTACAATTTTTTCAAACTATAACAAAGTGTATGTTGCTGTCATGTGAATGAGTCAGTACGTCAGTTTGAGCGCGTGTTTGTGTCTTTAAAATCGAAAAAAAAAATTGAATATAAATTATTTTTCTTATTGCTGTTATTTGAATATGGTTTAATTGTTTTTGTTTAATGTTGTTTCAGCTTTTCATATTATGGTTTATGTTATTTCAGTGATGGAATATAAAAATGCATAAATATACATATTTTTTTTAAATGTTTAAACCTTAAATCCGTATTAAATAGTTTAAACTCGTATTTTAGTGGAAATTTAGTGAAGAAAAAATTGTACATGTGTGGATATGAAAATTTCTCTGAAAAAAGAAAAACAAGAAAATTGTGAAAATTATACTTTTGAACTCCATAAATATTTGTTAAGTTCAGTTTTTAAAAAATAAATATGCACATAAAGAAAATAAATATACAGATATAAAATATATGAGAAGGGTATTTATTTCGCTGTGAATTAAATAATTGGTGTGTGTTTTTAAATAAAACAAAAAAAGAGAAATTCATAGGTTTTTACCAAAGAGATAAATGCAATTACGGCAAATACCAAGTGAGAAAATAATTGAAAAAAAAAATTTTTTATAATATAAATTTAAGGTTGTGATAAAAAACATTTATTTTGTGTTTGTTTCTTTATAAAATTTACGCCTGGATATTGTTTTACGAACTATTTTACTTCAAAAGGAGCATTTAAAAACTTGGGATTATGCACTTTGCTCTTCATTAATAATAAAAGGTAATAAAAGGCCCAACTATTTTCGTAGATTATTAATCTTTAAAGCGAAAAATTTTTAAACATTATCGAGATCTATAACACTGTGCTAGAATTTGACAATATTTTGTGACAAGCGGAGCACCTGGCATTCTAGGCTGAATTCAGTGGTGCTTACCGTTTTTTTTAGGTTAACTCTTGTTTTCGAGATATATCTGTTGGGCGAAGCAACCCTAGCTCCCGGTACCAATAAAGATGGTTAACACCAAGCTAAGTTTTAGAACGATCAATTATATGTACTTTTATTTTCACAAATGGCGTTGAAATTCCTAGATAAATATAACACAAATCAAATTTTCAAATATGGTTACTTAATTCAAAATTACAAACTTTTTTAGTTTGGCCTCGGAGCAAGCTTCTTAATTTCCTTTTCTTATTAAAATAGGTTAAACATACAATATGCAGTACAAATGTGAATACAAATTGAAATTGAAACTACAGAAAAAAATATGTCTTCTTAAGCAATAATTACTTTTCCGCTTGGAAAATCAATCTTTGACATATTACTATTTGGCAATAAAAGTTAAATAACGAGGTGCGGCTTGGTAGTGGCGGTAACAATACCATTATTTCGGAAATGGAGTAGGTTGCACAACATATATTCGCTAAACTCAAAAACGGTTAAGTTTATTGAATAAACTAAAAAAAAACGAAATTCCGCAATAATATGTCCTTTAAGTTTTATAAACATAGTTTTTTTTTTGCTAAATTTCGAAATTTTTGTTTTTAAAAATTCACAAAAAATTGGAAAAATCTGCTAATTTTTTTCTACACGTATAGAAGATAAAGTTCCAAACAAAACAAGCTATAAAAGACTAAAATCTGTTTCTAACTTTTGATTTTATTCCCAAAAGACGAATTTTATTTAAACTTAAGAATTTCATAAATCGCCATATTTGTATGGGCGCTCCCCTAAGGGGTAGAGATAAAGGGCAAGTATGTTTCGAGAAAATGCTCAAGACGAAAAACTAATGGAGGTCAGTCATACATTTTATCCCCCTAGGAGCAAGTGCTAGTCTATATTGAAAACTTTGTATGGGAGCCCCCTTATGGAATGGAGATAGCTGGTAGATATGTTTGAAATTAATAATGGAGATGAAAAATAAATATAAAGATTGGTCATACATTTAACCCGTCTAGGAGCATCCTACGCGATGCAGTGGCGAAATTTAAGAATTTTATTAAGCCGCCACATTTTTATGGTTGAAATTCTTAAATTTGGCCCCTGCAGCCTCTAGAATGCCCTTAGACGGGTCAATTATATGACCAGCCCCACTTTATTTTTTATCTCCATTATTTATTTCTAACATACCTACCCGATATCTCCATTTCTTAAGGGGGCTTCCGTACAAAATTTTTAATATAGACTACAATAAAGTGAAGAACAAGGACCATAACTTTCTAGGAGTGGTCCCTAGGGAGATAAAATGTATGACTGACCTCCAATAGTTTTTCGTTCTGAACTTTTTCTTAAAACATACTTGCTCTTTATCTGTTACCCTTAGGGGAGTGCCCATACAAATATGGCGTTTTATGAAATTCTTAAGTTTAATTACAATTTTTTCTCTTTTGTAAACAAAATCAAAAGTTCTAGACAGATTTTAATCATTTATGAATTGTTTTGTTTGGAACTTTGTTTTCATATGTGCAAAAAAAAAATTAGAAGAACGGCTGCATTTTTCAATTTTTTATGAATTTTTAAAAAACCAAAATTTGGCAGCTGGCCCTGATATCTAAGAGCATTTCACTATCCTTAACTTGTGATCCGTCCGGTAGCCATCAGTGTGGCTCTTGCAAAACCTCCCACTCGTATATATTCTATGAGAAAAAAGTCGATTTAAAGACAATTTAAACCTATTTTTGTAGCAATAACGTATTTGTAATTAAAACCATTAAATTAAACTTTATGGCTAAAAAATATTTAAACAAAACAAGAGCAAAACCAATTGGCCAACTAATCTTATGGCTTAAAAACAAATTTTTAAAACATTTTCTTAAGCCCAGTTATAAAGGACATGACAATAAAACAAAACGAACTATAACATAAAATGAAACTGGGACATTTGAAACCACAAAATCGTAAACTAAAAAAACAATTCGTGTCATTTTTAATCGAATTGTTGTTAAACTACAAATTTTATTTAGTTTTGAATTCGTTTTCGATTTCAGTTTTTTTTTTGTTTTTATTAATGAATAATCATATCATATCAACCAACCAAATGTTGCCTGTATTAATAACAAATTTATTACATACATACATTTGGTTTCGTGTCGCTGTTGTTTTCGTTATGAATTTGGCTTTAAATGGGTAAACTTCAGCTTAAATGTTCAATAAATGAACTAACATTTTCAACAGCAGAAACAAAAAAGCACCTGTTTTCAGGAATAAATTTAAAGTGTTCTCGTATAAAGATTATGAGTATTGGTTTCATTTTTAGTTGCAAACATTTAGTTTTATACCCTACACCACAAGTGGAAAGGGTATATAGACATATATTTAAGTTTATTATTTCATTTGTAATTTCTACAATACCCTTAGACTTTATAAAGTATAAACATATATGTATATTCTGGGTCCCTATGACTAGCGACGTATTTTGTAATATCAATCTGTCCGCATGTCTGTTGAAATGCGGTTTCCCAAGGACCCCAGAAAGGATAGGCACTACATTGTTATATTTTTATGTCATACATGCTCCGTTTAAAGTTGGCTATTAGCCAGATCGGTCGATAAAAGTCTGAGATATAAGCAGAAAACCACTATTGCCTCTCATTTTTGTCAAAAACTTCTGTTATTTTTCTTCTTTAAATTCTGTTTGATAATGTGTGTTAGCGGGTGCGGTTTCCAAGAAGCTGAATTAAGTTAGGTGAAGGGTATTAAAGATTCGGCACAGCCGAATACAGCGCTCTCTTACTTGTTATTTTTCAAATCGTTATAATCAATAGCCGTATTTTGTGGAATTAAATATTTGTCGTTTATCGTAAATTTTTATTAAATTGTTTTTGTTTTTCTCCAAACTGTCAAAGTTTTAGATTTCATTCAATTTGCGTGGAGTCATTATAATTGAAATTTATTAATAGATTTGTTGTTTTTTAAAGTATTTTTAGATTTTTGTGATTGAATTTATGAATTACAGTTGTTGAATAATTTGTTTGTTTTTTTCTTTTTTCCAGGTGAGTTAAATTATTGACAAGTTTCTGAGCTAAAATTAAAAACATGTAAGTTTATTGTTTTAATATACCCAAAGCATACTTCTAGGGGTTAATTAAGAACGGTAGTTTTTGTAGAATGTCAGGTGTTTATTTAATAAATAAACAGTCTTTCACTTAAAACCAGGGACCGAAAATAACAGTTATATTCGAATTTTAAAACAAAAAAAGCATATAGAAGTAAATGTGGAAAAACTGATTCAAGTATACCATATTGATCTTTATGAACTTGTCTATGATAAAATGTATTGATTTTTAAAATTTTGATTATTATTTTTTCGATAAAAATTAAGAGTTATTTTTTGATTTTTATTTTTTTGAACAAAAATAACTGTTATTTTTGATTTTAATTTTTTTGAGCAAAAATAAAAGTTATTCTTTAAAGAAATGTACGTGTAATAATAATTTAGTTGACTTTAAATTAGAGTTGTGTCGTTCCGGAACGACCTAGTTCCATTGAACGATTCCCTAAAAGGAACGGTGCGGACTTTTTCAATAGTTCCTTTTTTATCGTTACTCGTTCCGCAATTGCAATCCGTTGAATCATCACATGTATTTCTGTAGGTTAATTTTTTGTGTGTTGATCAGTGTTGCCGACTTTTGTGTATTTAGATCGTGACACATAAAAAATTTCTAATTAAATCAATTACTGATGTGATTCAAAGCAATATATTTTAGCAATATACCACTCGTTCGCCACCAGCAACGGCATTACGCGCAGATTAAAACCGGATTAAAACAGTTGTTATTTTTTACAAACATTTAAGAAATTATATAATTATTATTAATATAGTCGTTACGCCACAACATGACAACAAACAATAACAAATATTTGTTTATTAACGTTTTTACGAACGACAAAGAAGTTTTATCGTTCCTCGTTCATTCATTGTTCAAAGTAAAAAACAGGAACGATGAACGAAAGGAACGACCTAGTTCCTTTGATCTAACGGATCGGTCGGAACGATTCCACAAAAGGAACGATTTTGCCCAACTCTACTTTAAATGTTTATTTTAATGTGTAATTCATCATTGGGAGTTCTTATGCACATTAAAATAAATATTTAAAGTCAACTAAATGATTATAACACGTGCTTTTCTTTAAAGAATAACTTTTATTTTTGCTCAAAAAAATAAAAATCAAAAATTAACTGTTATTTTTGTTTACAAAATTGAAAATCAAAAAATAGCTGTTATTTTTGCTCGAAAAAATAAAAATAAAAAAATAACTGTTATTTTTGCTCGAAAAAATAAAAATCAATAAATAACAGTTATATTTGTTCAAAAAAATAAAAATCAAAAAATAACTGTTTTCATCTGACTTTTATGAAAAAAGGAATAACTGTTACGGTCCCTGCTTAAAACACAAAAGTTGAAAGGGTTTTTGGGTAAGAGGTACTTTCTAAAAACAAAATTTTAATTTCTTGATTTTTATTTGAAAAAGTTTTCAAAGCCACTTCACACAATGGGAGATTTAAAAAAATAATGGATAATGAATCCCATCAGAAATAAATTTCAAGTAGCAAATAAAGACTTGTAGTCGAGTTTTAGTTTTCCATAGACCTATCAGCAGCGGCGCCATAGTTTCTCAAAGAAGGCCATCACGGATATTACAAAAATTAAAAACGATCCTGAATTCTTTGTTTTGGCCCGATTTTAAACGAATAAATTTATTAGTAAAATGTACTAGTCGAGTTCTTAAAAGTAAGCGACATAAGAGTTTGACTGATTTCATAAAAACAGTGTTGCAATGCAATACTGAAGGCATGGAATTCTTAAGCTCCAGAAATTTTTTGTAAAATATGCCTTGAGTTCATTATTGCATGGTGACCGTTTTCACTGCACAACGGTTGCGAAGTTTATACATTGTTTTTATTTATGATGCTGAAGGAACCCATTTGTTTTTAGAGATGCTTTACAATGAGGGTTTTGTATTTTCAAATATGAGATTCAAATTTTTTTTCGTTTTTTTTTTTCTTTTTTCTTGGCTAAATTATTAAGAATTGCCAGCGAGAGAATTGGTAAATATTTTATAGAACAAATTGTGAAATAAACTTTTGTTATCAAAAAATTTATGTATATGGGCATTTCTCCAATGTCGAATGGGACATTCGTGCGCCTTAAAAGTAAAAAAAAAACATACACCAAAACATTATTTTTTTTTTTTTTTTTTGACAAAAGGCGAAACTTATAGCTCTTGAAAAGCACTATAATTTGTGCTAAGGTTGACTGTGAGCGTTTGTTCGTTTTTAAGATAAATAAAAAAACAAGGCATTTGCATGCGACAAAAACAGAAGTCGCCTTTAAGGCAAACAGTTCAAACGCTGATTTCAGCGAAACCTGATGAAATATTTAAATGCGACTAGTTTTAAAATGTTATGCAGTGATGTAACTTAATAATGCTTTTTATTTGATTCAAAAATAATTTTTAATTTCATTTTAATCTCTGTCGCACGCTACATGTTGCTTGCGATATTTTGTTCCATCATACTTTTATTTTCATGTTTTTACTTTTTATGTAATAAGACATGCGTAAGATGATTCTACATTATTTTAAATACATTCAATATATTTATTTTCCGAACAAAAATTATAAACTTAAAAAAATATGTTTAATAAAGAAAAATACAAATATAGAACAAAAACTAACTTAACTGAAAATAGAATTGCTAGTCTCAAATAATGTTTTTTTTAATGGAATAAGCTGTCCTTGCTGCTTGTAGTTGTTGGCCATTGCAAATTAAAGATATTTTAGAATTTTTTTTTTTTTAATTTATTCATTTAACACTTACGATGTCGCACGCTACAATTTTAAAATAAGTACCAAGAGAAAAGCACTGATTATTTTCCAGCAACAAATTTTTTTTTTATTAAATTTGCAACTAAAATATCTGTTTGTGACTAATATTTGATGCGCACTGTACAAATACCCTCGACGCACTGATAACAAATGTTATTTTTCAATGTCGCACGCTACATCGAAATTTACGGTAAAGCAAAGAAAAAATTGGCGTAACTGGCAATCGCATCGCATCGTTCCGTTTACATTTTTCTTATATTGTTTGAATATAAACCGAGATTTAAAAAGCAATTGTCAGTGCATAATGTTTCTCATTAAGATCATTAACAAAACAAAACGTGCAATAGGAATGTTCAAAACAGAACTTTTGCACTTGTTCGACTTTGCATTTGAACACAGAAAAAATTATTGCCGAATTATTTTCAAACAACCGCTTGTTTGAAAATTTTTTTAATTTCTATAAATATTTTTACTGATTCAATCAATATTTTTGTTAGATTTTTATTTAACCAACAAAAATGTGGACAACTCTTTAAAAATAAAATAAACGCGTTATTGGTGTCAAGTTTTCATAATTTTGTATGAAATATTTAACGCTCTTTAATGTTGTCGTCTTTTTGCATTTTTTTATTTGATCGTAAGCAACACTTCTTTATGTGAAATATAAGAACAACAACAAAAAACACACACAGTCTATTTTTGGACGCTTTAAAAAACTGCAACTATAAGAAAAACAATAGCAGACACGACATTATAAGAAACAAAATCCCGTATTCAATTTTTTAAAACTGTTTGGTTAAATACATCAAATACAAAAATAGAATGATGACGAAAAACATATCGAGTCGGTCTGCTGCCGTTTTTGGTTACATTTCTTCTTTAGCAAAGGAAAGGATACAGCAACAGAGAGTGATAAAGAAAAACATTGTGTTGTGTGTATAAATAAGACTTCGTTCAAAAATTATTCCAACAAAAAAATGTGTTTCAAAGCCAGTCGGCGGCTCTGCTTTGCCGTCACCTTCTCATACAGTGCTTACTTGTGTGCGCGTCATTGCTTGTGCAAAAACTTTTTTTTTTTTTTTGATTTTGAATTTCAGTAAACTTTTTGTTTGATTCAGTTAAATTATTTGTTTGAAAAAATTAGTGTTTTTTTTCAGTAAACAAAATGCAAATAAATTGTTTGAATATGCAAATTTGTTTGTAGGACCGATTTCAGACAAAAAATTGTTTGATTCTACAAATTTTTTGTTTGAATTGGAAAAATAATTTTTTCTGTGAATATTTCAAAGTGTGTTATGAATAAATGTAAAATTTGTTTAAATAATTGAAAGTTGATAGATTCCCTATAAAAACATGTTTAAACAACATACTTTTATAGACTTTGAATTTGTTGGCTGCGGTTGACATTTCTGTGGAAGCTAACTTCCAAAAATTTATTACCTTGCACCGTCAGTTTATGGACCGATCTTCATGAAATTTCACAGTGTCATTTTTAGTCCTAAAAAACTATGACGTGCCAAATTTAGTTATGATAGCTTAATAATTACGGTTTAAGGTGTACTAAACTGTTTTCCGGGAGTAGGGTTTATATGGGGCTTAGAGTAAAATATGGACTGATCTTCATGAAATTTCTCAGTGTGATTTCCAGTCGAATAACACGAACATTTGCAAAATCTCATATCATTCCGTGCATTGTTCCACCATTTATGTTAGTTTTTTTTTACAAAACTATCAATTTTTTAAAGTGATGGTTCCGTATTTTGATTCATAGCTTTGATCCTACTAAACTGATGTTGCTGGATTTCAATCCCAAACTGCTTAGGATAACTACAAGCAATTTGACACCCAGTTTGTTTATTTTTTTTGAGTTTTTCAAAAGTGATCGTGTTTTCAACAGACGGACAGACAGACGGACATGGCTAAATCGACTTCGAATTACTCAAGGAGCCAAAATATATATACTTTATGTGGTCTGAGATGAATAATAAAAAAGTTTCACACGTAATGACAAACTTAGTATACCCTCTTCACAACTTATTGTGGTGGAGGGTATAATAATGTTGGTATGAAGAAACTACATTCTTTCACTTTAATCAATATTATTTCAATAATGGTAAACAAAAAAATTCTTTCAATTAAATTTGGTAAAAAAAAAGCTGAAAAAACGGACTTTAAATAAACTTCTTTTCCTTTTGTCATCCTTCTCTCCTACTGGAGCATAGAACCTCCACTGTTCTTCTTTATCTGACTCTGTTATTGGCTTTGCGATTGATGTCATGCCAGCTTTAACTTGCGGTATGCAATTCTTCATCAATACTTATTATCCAGCTCTTTAAAGGAGCACCAGGTCGTCGACTACCTGGTGAATGCCATTTAAGTGCTTGCCGGGCGATATTGCAATTAGATCTACGAAGAGTCTGACCAATCCATCGCCACTTTCGCTCTTTGATTTCTATTGTAACCGCGTTTTGTTTGCAATCGTGTGTCTATATTTCTTGTACTTTTCCAAGTTTCGGATGCGTAGTAGAAAACAGATTTAACGTTTGAATTGCATTTTCTTAAGGTACGGTCACATATGGCAAACAATTGTCAAATTTTGTTTGCCGACATTTTTAAAAAATTTGTTTAAAAAAATAAAAATTTTATTTGCTGGTCACACTGCGCACATTTATTTGCCCATTTTTGTTTGTTCAAACAGATATTAAATAGCTTCAAATAAAAAATGGGAAAACATGTTTGCCCTGTGTTCACATATAAAAATATTTGCCTAAAAATAAATATTTGAACAAATTGTCAAAAATAAAAATTAAATAAATAAAATTACTTTTTAATAAAACTCAAAATTAACATTTTGATGCAAAATATTGAAACTTTTATGGTTTTATTGTACAGAAGAGCGAGAACAGCAGCAGGGTTAGTGAAAGTAAAACGAATCGACTTTTATTCTTATAAGTGAGAACATTTTTAGCAAAAACATAATTTTGGTTTTTAATTTGAAATGTTCTTTATTCAATTTCACACAAATTTCGCAAATTTTTGCAAATTTCCACTGGTTTTGCAATTTTTACATAATTTTTGCCATTTCCTTTAGTTTTAGGGCTTTTAAACAATTTTATGGCTTGATTGAAATATAAAAAATTTTCGCGAGTTTTCGCTACTTTTATAATTTTTTTTTTTTTTATTTTTCCGATATTTTGTTTTTTTAACCGATTTAGCCATCTCAAATAAATTTTTGGGCTTGCTTCCAAGTTTGCAATTTTTCGTAAATTTTTTTTTTGTGAATGTTCGCGAAAAATGCAATTGTTTCCTCTGATTCTTTACAGCTTTAACCATTTTTAATAAATATTAAACTATGCTATCATGCCGCCAGTAGCAAATTTTTGCGAATTACCGCTAATTTAGCCATTTTTTATCGAATTTTTGCCATTATTTATAGTTTTAGGTAATGTTAATCAATTTTATGGCTTGTTTAAAATATTAAAAATGATAGCAGTTTTTACAATTTTCGCGTTTCTTTGTTGCTCTTTTCGGCAATCGTCACCATTATTAAGATAGCCCCATATATAAACCGTAGTAATCTTTTTTACAGGGCACTATCAAAGAAAACATCATTCATATTTTGTTTTTAACAAGAACTTCGAATACACTAAGACATGCGGATTTCAGAACATCAATTTCTGAATTATGCGGATTCAAAAAATTTTTCGTTTTCAATACGAGTCGATACCTAGAACACACCTGATAGTAATGCAATTTGGTGTTTACGTTTTTATTGTCAGAAGAGGTGGAAAGAATCGTTCGATAATATCACGTAGCCCCCATAAAAACTTATTTCTGGAGAAGAGTCCTTGTGCCCATAGACAATATATTTTCACCTAACCAAATGTTATTGTAATCGATCCATATTTCACCAAAGCTCTTATAGAAATACCACTTCTGTTAATAACTTTTAATGTCATAATAATCTTAAAAATGTTGGTTTTGGCAATAATTTATATAATAGCTTGTATGTCGTGTCAAAATTTTGTCTTGGTAGGCCAAGAATTGATTCTAGGTTACTTACTACAATCACTTAAAGACGAAAAAATCTCATAAAGATTTCGATGTCGGTAAATTATTCGGCACAAATAAGTTTTATATAAATCTTAAATTCATTACATAATTTTATTTTGGCGGGTCCATGATTGTCCACTGACCCCAAACTTCTACACTCTCGAAAATTGATCTATTTATATAGATACGCCATGCTTGCAATGCATAATTCGTAACATAGGCTTATATATTATACCCATATTAAATAAATTACCTATTTACTTAAGAAAAATGTATTTTGAACAATTTGAATCCTACTTACCGCGCAACTCTTTGCTAAAAAGAGAACACAGGAAAAATTGTTTACATAAATAAGTTTTTTCGTCATTAAAAAATTATTTAATTTTGTTAATTTTTTCAATTTTATTCAATAATTTTTATTTTAAAACTTTTTATTTGCCGCTGTTTGGTCTTACAAAATTTTTGTAAGAACAAATATTTATTTGCCTAAAAACGAGGAAAATATTTGACGTTAAATGGTCACATTAGGAGCATTTTTGTTTGCTAGCAAATAATTTTGTTTGCCCAAAATCAGCTGTTTATCTGTTTGCCCCTCAAAAATATTTTGTGGTCAGATTAGGGCAAACAAATATTTGATATTTTTTGTCAAATGTTTGCCATATGTGACCGTACCTTTAGTTTATTGTGCGTACTTATTAAGCTTGTCCGCCAAATATTAATTAACACGCCAAACATCCCTTTGGTTTTATTTATTCAAATTTAGATCCACTCGTGTACCCACCATTCATGAATTTCGTTTTTGCTATATTGATCTTAAGTCCTGCTGAGTCAGAATTTATATTGAAAGTATTGAGTTATGAACCAAGCGTTTCATGTTATTATTTAAGTAATGCTAACTTTCAAAGAATTTGAAATTTTATTTGTGCTCAGTACATTTTGAAACCAATTCCCGAATCTAGTTTACTCAAATACGTAAGACTAATTCGATTATAAAATTTGTGGCATATTTTAAGGGCCTTAGCTCAAATTTTATAATTGCAGATTTGAACAATTTAACTGTTATTTCTTTCTCATTAGCACTTTGATTTAATGTCAGATAACTTCGTTTGTAATTTTAAAGCTCTATTCTATATGATTTTTCCTGTACATGTAAATTACAGGATTTCAAAACAAACTCTTGTATTGCAGGTTTAGCGTGATGGTATAGTTTCCATTTACTTCTAAAGCCATGTTTTGTATTCTTACACTGAAAGAAAAATGCTTCATATATTGAATGAATGTTAATCTTAAAAATTTGTAATAATAAAATTTACAAAGAATTTCGAAAAGTGTGCTATTTTGCTTAAAATTACACACAAATCTACTTCTGTAAATTTTAGGAAATATTAAATTAAAAAATAAACTAAAATATTTTGCATTTAGTACCTACATCGATGAAAATGTTTAACACAAATAATTTTTGTGAAACATTTTTAAACTCCGCTTTAATTTGTTTTGTTATGAGACACACCACAATAGTGGAGAGGGTATGCTGCATTTATGCTGATATTTTAAACACCTTAAAATAACGATCCTAAGCCAACCTTTTAGTATACCGATCGACTTAGAATTGCATTTTTATTCAATCTAACATATCCGTCCGTCCGGCTGGCCAGGTGGCTAGCTATCCATGTAAGTACAGTTCGCAGTGTTCGAGATAATTTGATGATAAGTCTATTGAAAATGGAGAGAATTGGTCCATTATTTCACATAGCCGCCATACAAACTTCTCTCCGGAATAGAGTCGTTGAGCCCAAAAACCATCTTTTTATGTGGGTATTATTATAAATATTATAGATTAACTTTAGTACAAAACTATTTGATTGCAATCTATATCATCCTTCCATATTGTATTGGTATCGGTCTATATATTAAAATAGCTCTCATACAAATTCCACTGCCGAAAATAGTTTTATATGCCATAACTTCCTCGTAAATCTTGGTTTTGATAAAAAAAAATGGCAACAAAAACTTTTACGATAGTTTCTTTGTCATGACAAAATGTTGTCCAAAATTAACCATTCACCCCCTTCTTTGAATCACTTAAGGTTTTGTGTTCTTACACTGAAAGAAAAATGCTTCATAAAAAAAATTTCATTGGTTAAATGAAAATTTTCATTGTCTAAATGGAATTTCCTTGTTATAATGAAGTCTTTTCGTTAAAATCGCTTCATTGGATTTCGTATATACGTTAAAAATTTTCATTGGATATATGAAAACTTAAGTTTGTCCAAGTTAAATAAAAAAATTTTAATTGGGAACATAAAAAACAATTATAAAAAAATAACTATATTCATAAATTAATACAAAATTATAGTTTACTTTTTATACATCTAATGTTATATGCCATTAAATTTATGAAATCAAACATTTTTTATAAAAGCAACATATTTCGATAATTGCCTTCATAAATTTAAATTTTCATTATGACAATAAAAAAGTCATTATAGTAATGAAACAAAAACTTTCAATCCACTTTCAATCAACGTTGTTATTGTTGTTATGGACAATTTAATCTCATATTTACGCTCTTAATTGAGTAAAAAACAAAGTTTTTTAATCCAAAAACTACACTGCCCCGGTAGGATAGCTGGTAGTGAGCTAGTCTATCAGCACCGAGGTAGAGCGATCGATTCCCGCCAGAGACAGAAAAAAAAATAAAATAAAATAAAATAAGAAAAAAAATTTTTACTTTATTGAAAGTATTCATCCAATGAATAATATTCATAGATCTAATGTAATGCTTCATTAAATACATTTTAATGAAACAGGTTTTATTGATCCAACGAAGCGCTGCATAGGTTCCTTTTTAATGCAATTTTTCATGGGATTAATGTCCAAATTCATTGGTATTGCGAAGAAAATTCTTTCAGTGTAGTAAAATTAATTTCTATTAAAATCATTTTAATTGTATTTCGAACAAGTAAGAATGAAAAGTCGGCCCAGCCCGGCCATATGATACACTACACCCACCACAGTATATTAAAACAGAAGAGTGTATTCTATTTGGGACCCATGGGCAATAATGTACTCGGTAGAACAACATTATGTTGTAAGTGCAATATAATTTATTAAGCTTGAGGTTTTTTGTTTTTTATAAAAATTAAATAACATTTATTTATAAGTTCCAATATTTCGATACAGCAATGTGTATCATCGTCAGGGAAATAATTAAACAATTAAAATAACGTTCACAAAATAAATAAATAAAGGTTAAATAAAATAAAATTTATATTATGTTGTAAGGTTAAACTTATGTAAAAGTTCTTTGTGTCAATAGCTAGTTCGATATTTTCTTATACATAAGATTTGTAACCCTTTAGTGATTTAAACAAGGGGTTTTATGGTTAATTTTGGACAACATTTTGTCATGACAAAGAAACTATCGTAAAAGTTTTTTTTGCCAATTTGTTTTTTTATTAAAACCAAGATTTACGAGGAAGTTATGGCATTTAAAACTATTTTCGGCAGTGGAATTTGTATGAGAGCTATGGTATTATATAGACCGATACCAATACAATATGGAAGGCCGATTTAGATTGCAATCAAATAGTTTTGTACTAAAGTTAATCTATAATATCTATAATAATACCCACATAAAAAGATGGTTTTTGGGCACAACGACTCTATTCCGGAGAGAAGTTTGTATGGCGGCTATGTGAAATAATGAACCAATTCTCTCCATTTTCAATAGGCTTATCATCAAATTATCTCGAAAATTGCGAAATGTACTTACATGGATAGCTAGCCACCTGGCCAGCCGGAAAGACGGATATGTTAGATTGAATCAAAATGCAATTCTAAGTCGATCGGTATACTAAAAGGTTGGCTTAGGATCGTTATTTTAAGGTGTTTAAAATATCAGCATAAATGCAGCATACCCTCTCCACTATTGTGGTGTGTCTCATAACAAAACAAATTAAAGCGGAGTTTAAAAATGTTTCACAAAAACTACTTACTACTTACTAAATGCAAAATATTTTAGTTTATTTTTTAATTTAATATTTCCTAAAATTTACAGAAGTAGATTTGTGTATAATTTTAAGCAAAATAGCACACTTTTCGAAATTCTTTGTTAATTTTATTATTACAAATTTTTAAG
The DNA here is from genome assembly GCA_963931875.1 of Pollenia griseotomentosa. Taxonomy (NCBI): domain Eukaryota; kingdom Metazoa; phylum Arthropoda; class Insecta; order Diptera; family Polleniidae; genus Pollenia; species Pollenia griseotomentosa. The sequence goes on along the minus strand of OZ007563.1, from coordinate 75,227,210 downwards.
ATTAACATAAAACTTAAAATTTTTTATTCAGTTCGTTGTTTTCTTTAATTATATAAAACATTTGCATTCAACTCCAATTAAATAATATCTTATTAAATATTTAAAAAATATAAACTTTTGCTAACTTTTATAATGCGCACTAAGTGCCAAGGTAAAATCATAATTCAATATTCATAAAGAAGAATGTAAAGCCTACTTTTAGGCTATTCTAAATAATTAATAAATTAACACAAATGTTTAACGAAAGATTATTCACCATTCCAGATATATTTTTAAAAGATCGATAAAAAGTGATTAAAATAAAACATTCTGTTGCAAAAATATTTAAGCAATTTAAAAGATTTTCCTTTAATCTTTTTAATCAATAATTACAACTTTAATTACCGGTTAAAACTACCCCAACCAGCAACTTACAAATAAAAATAGGTTAAAGGAAAAAAACCTTTAACGATGACTTCCAGGCCATATTATCCTTTTGCGCTTTGGCAAACTGAAATGAATTGACTCAAAAGACGGAGTAAACTCCAATAAAAATCAAGTAGTTCACTTTGGTAGTTGGTAGCTGAAAGGGGAAAATGTATTTCAACTTAAACGTAAGTTAAAATTTATATGAGGGAGGTAATATGTTAATTATTAAAAATTTCATTAAATGTATTTACTACTGCTGATATTGCCTGACTCTTCCATACCTTTAAAGTTGAAGTTATTTTTTTTTTTTACTTTACAGGAGTCTACTTTTTTTTGTTGCCTTTATGCTTCAGCTCTGGTTTATATAATTAAGGTTAAGCTTTCAAGCTTCATTTGCTTTTTATTCCCTGGCATTTTTTCAATATTTTTTTTCCAAGACACTTGCAGTAACGCCAATGCGGAAGCTAATGCAGTTTAGCAGAAGTTTAACTAAATAGATTTTTGTGTTTTTTTTACTCTCGATTATGCAAGTTTTCCATGTACTTTCAATTAATTTTCAAAGGGCCAATACAACGCAGCAGCAGTTGCAATTTTAAATGAGCTGCTTTGCTTTATAAATAATAAATTGCGAACAAAAATGTAAAGCATACCATTAGGTGTAATAGTTTAAATATAGTTTTATTTTTTCCTATGAGAGAAAAATAAATTTAAAAAAAATTCCTAATCAATAGAGGAAGTAACAGGTAAATCGATTAGAGAACTGCAGGCTCTAAAGGGGTAGTGTTTTAGATGTAGAGCTTGTTATTATGCGGAATGATTTTTCTTTAAAATGTTATACGTAGTTAGACGGTCATACTTGGCAAATATTTGACGAAAAAAATGTGTCCAACAAATAAACTAAAATATAATTGTAATATTTATTTTGATTATGATACCAAATCTTACAAAAATAAAATATTAAGATATTAAGACAATGCTAAATCACCCAAAGTATTTACTAAAGTAGTGGTTATGCTTATTTGGTCAAATATTCAATCAGTGTGACCATAGATTTAAAGTTATTAAAACTTCTTTGATGGATAGATACATTTTGCCGTAAGTTAATTGGGTATTGCATACCCAAAAGTATGGCAGTAAATATAGAAAAATATACAAATAAAATATAAAAGAAGATTTTGGTGGCCAAAAAAGTAGATTTGAAATATTTTATAAAATAGAATTTAAATGTTTTTCTTTCTTTTAGACAATTGCATTATTACTAAAACACATTTAATTAATATTTTCGCTTCTGTAGAACTGCAAAGAAAATGCTTTTCATTTAAAGCACTAATAACCATTAACAGCTTATTTTTTCTTATTCCCCTTAATTGAATTTTATGTAGCAATTTTTTGATTCATTGTTCTGGCAACGTGTTTTGAACTGAAGTTGCTGTTGTGTTGTTGCACTGCACTCATTCATTCAATATGCATAATTGTTACAGCAAAGTTATTATTGTTGATGATGTTGCACAAAAATCCAGTTGCTTTCATTAAAGATTATTCCATTAAAAGGCATAATTATCGTTGTTCAAAGTTTAATTAAATGTTAAAATTACGTAAATAACAAAAAAAAAAAATTGTTAAAAGGAAAGTTGTTATAGCCGGTTTTTAGGGGCAAATAAAATATTTAAAATGCTTTTTAAAATGTATAGAAATAATTATTATAAAAAGTTATTAAAAAATATATTCAAATAATTATTATTATTAAAATTGTTGAAATAAATTAATAATAAAGCATGCTTTTAGGAGCAATTTAAGTTGCAATAACTGAAGCATACCCAAAAAGCAATAAGAATCAAAATAAGTTTTTTTTATGAAATAACTGAACAAACTGGGCATTGCTTTACAAATCTGCCTATTAAACAAAAATATCTGCTTTCCAATAATTTTTTTTAGCTACTTTTTATCCAAATAGTTACCTTTCAACAAAAAAGTATTTTCTTAACAAAAAATTAGCTGTTATGTCAGCAAATCGCTTTTCACAAATAAGATCGTATATCTTCTTTATAAGTATATTAAAGTGTTGCGTTACTGGCTGACTGGGTTATTCAACATCGCACAGTCTTAACTCCGAAGGGTAAAAAAGTTTAAATACGAATAGGAGGTTGGTCTGTTGCCAAACTGGTCCACTAAGACGGGTGTTTTTGGAAATTCGTATGTTTAGCGGGTAAAAACGAGTAAATTCGCAAACCTCATATCTCCTAAACTAAAAAAAAATGCAAATAAAATTTAATTTTATTGTAGTTTATTAAAATATGAGCGTACAGGTGTCTAGTACTTTTTTGAAATTCGGCCCTTTTGGGAAGTAAATGGGTAAAACCTGCATTTTGGAACTTTTTTTCATCCCATCTTTCTTTTAAACCAATTAAGAGCATAAAAAAAAATTACATCACATTCGTAACGTTTCTAAAAAAATATAAATACAAAGTTAATACTTTTTCAAAATTCGAACGGGTTAGGGCTAAAAATCGTATCTTTTTTTAGAAATTTAACAAAACACAATGTAGAGCTTGTTGCGATCTGTATCAAAAATACAAAAAAGGGAAAAAAATATACAATTTTTTTTTTGGTGAAGAAAAGAAGCCTTTTCTTTGGAAATGCTCATTTATGGAATTTTCAACAAAAAATATCGGCACAGAGATTTTACCTATTTATTTATTTGTTTAAGATAAGATACAACTAAAGCAAGCAGTACCGTTTTATTTTTATTTTTTTTTAAGAAATTTGCGTTTTGATAAGCTCTTTTTTAAATATTTCTTTCAGCATCAAAGTATCCTCCATAACTCAATTAATTTAGTTCAGTCCTAGAAATATGCTACAAATCGTAGCATAATTGATTTCCCCCTTTTTACTCGCAACAAAATCATAAACATAATTATATTTTAATATTGTTTATGTTTATTAAATACTAATAACAAATTTGATAAAGGCAAATGTGTAAACTAAGTTTCAAATAAATGAATTAAAATTAATAAAATATAATTTAACGTAATTACTTAAACATATTTTTACATTTATTTAAAACTTGAAATAACAAATTTATTAAACGATGCAAAAAGCCACAAATGTAGTTGAATTGTTTAAAAACTACACGACAAAAGGTTAACTTATAAACAGAATGACAATGCAAATACACAAATATGTTCGTTCCAACTCATTTGCAAAAGGGACAATAATGTTCTAATTCTATGAACATGTAATTATGGTACGAATTTGTTGCATATCATTAAGGGGCTAAATTGGAAATTGAGAAAAAATAGCTAAATGCTGGTTCAGGCACAACAAGTATTGCTAATTAGTGTTTCTCTAAATTTTTGTGTTTCTTACATTAAACTTGAACTCTTCCAGTGAGATAGCGAATACAAAAACAAAAAGAAACAAGTAGGAGTGCTTTATCCGGCTATGTCGAATTTTATACATAATTTATAATAAGGCGATAAGAACGAAAAGTTATCTTACATAATATGTGTATGAATGTATTTATATTTAACGTAAGAGCCAGTAGAAAGCGTGTCAAACACAGCACTTTAGACCACCCAGCCACTAACACACATTACCAAAAATGCATTAAAATAAAATATATTGAGTACAGTTGCTGATTAATACACATTTCTCTATTAGAGCGGCAAATCATGTATGTGTAAAAAAATGCAAAAAATGTTTAATACATTAAAATAAGAAAAAACTGCGACAAAATTTTACGGGTAAAATTTGGAGGCAGTCGCGGTTTTTGCCCATACCTCAGCCATTTGTGCACCCAACCAATAATTCCGGAAAATAAATATAAAACAATCTAGTCCCCATCATATCTGGGAATTCGATAAATCCATTTAAATGGACAGACGGACAGTAAACTTCGGTACTTATAAGGATCCGAAGTATATTCTTTATAGGGTAGAAATTTCAGACGGAATTACAAACTTATATAAACCCTTTCCACATGTAATAAAGGGTATTAAAAGAAAATTGACGAGTACGGTTAATTATGAACCCCTTTTCATTCTCTCTTTACCACTCTTCTAAAAACTAAAGACTTGACGCGTTAAATTTGAAGTGTGTGAACCAGCATTTAGTATAATTTCTCAAAGACATGTTGTATATTTCTCAGAAGATGGCTTAAATTTTCGATCCCAGAAAAATTGCGACTTTGTGAAAGAATGATGTCAATTTCCTATTGGACTTTTGGTCGTGTTAAGTAGTAAAGGGTGGTTAAATTTCAAGGGCCGATGTTGATTTTGAATAAAACACAAACTATTTAGGAAATTATTGTAATTTTATTTTATTATGATATATTGGTATTACTCAATTATGTATGGAACAAAATATCGGCCAAATGGGCGCCGCGACCACGGCGGCACACCTCCATCCGATAGTCCAAATTTTCGATGACCCTGAGGCATAATGGAGGTTCTATGCCGTTAATGTGCCGAATTATCTCATCCTTTAGCTCTTGAATTGTTGCTGGCTTATCGACGTACACCTTTTCTTTCAAATAACCCCAAAGAAAAAAGTCCAACGGTGTCAAATCACATGATCTTGGCGGCCAATTGACATCGCCATTACGTGAGATAACACGGCCATTGAATTTGTTGCGCAAAAAAGCCATTGTGTCGTTAGCTGTGTGGCAAGTGGCACCGTCCTGCTGAAACCACATATCGTCCACATCCATATCTTCCAATTCGGGCCATAAAAAGTTCGTTATCATCTCACGATAGCGAACACCATTCACAGTAACTGCCTGACCGGCCTCATTTTGGAAAAAATACGGCCCGATGATGCCGCCAGCCCATAAACCGCACCAAACAGTCACTCTTTGTGGGTGCATTGGTTTTTCGACAATCACTCTTGGATTATTATTCGCCCAAATGCGGAAATTCTGCTTATCGACAAATCCACTGAGGTGAAAATGTCCCTCATCACTGAAGATGATTTTCTTCGAAATTTATCATCCATTTTCATAATAAGTCTGGATAACTTTAACACGTTGTTGGCTTGTGTATCTCTCCATTGTTCAAATTGAGTAAGTCTGAAATAGAGAAATGTCAAATAAAATTCGGAAACAAACTTGGCGTTTAGGTGTGGTTCACATTCAACATCGGCCCTTACAATTTAACCACCCTTTATATGTAATTATAAAATGTTCAACTGCTAGACTTCATTTATGAACGCCTATAAGCAGTTATACTCTATATAATTGTATTGGACACGTATTTTCATATAAAATAATTGGCATAATTATAATTAATGTTTTTTTTTTTTTTTTTTCTTTTAATATTTACACTTGCACACGATTACATAAACATTTTAAAATATTAAAGTTCAAACTCTCATTTTCCCCACCACCAAACAAAAAGAGTACGAATAAAAAAGTCCAGTGCTTTTTTATTACAAAACAGGATTAAAAAAGGCAGCAGCAAAAGCAACAAAATACAGTTGACAACGTAAACACTTTTACATACAATTATAAACATTTCCAATAAATGAAAAAAATATATGTACATACACATTGTTAAAATAGCAGAATAATTAAAATTAATGTAATTAATAATTATTGTTATTTGCGTAATAAATGAAAAATCATTTACAAAAAAGAAAAATAATGTATGTATTTTGTGTGTATGTGTGTGTGTTTTTTTAAATACAACAATATAATTATCATCGACAAACAAAAGTTTAATAATTGGCCTGACTTTTATTAAAATTAATGGAAAAAAAACGAAAGGAAAATATTGAAGGTAGTCACAGTTCTAGAAAAATAAAAAATGAAGCACAGTTTTAAGCTTAAGCACCAAAAGTCTATAAGTTAATGAATAACAAAAGTATATTTTTAGGCTTAAGGTAATTAATAAATCATGTATCGAGTAAAAACTGTATGGCGAATTTCAACAATTCTATTGAAATATCAATTAATATTTAAATCACTGTTCGAAAATAAACAGTACATTATTTAGCGTTAGGCTCACATACCCTAAAACGATATCTTTTTTTTAGTGATTGTGTAGACGAACACAACCCTTAATACCGGTCGTAACTATTTTCAAGAAAGAGCCGAACATTATATAGTGTTCTGTTCTTTTTAAAAAAACAGAACAATTGTAGTTATACTGTAGAAAAATATTATATTTTAATGTTCTTTAATGTTTCTTTTTTTACATTGATAAAGAAATGAACAAACGAAAAATTTTAGCAACGACCGCACCACGAACAGTTTGTGTGTGTATTGTGTATATGTTTTGCTTGTGTAAAATTATTTTGCTAGCTTTTTGCTTTTTTTCCTTATGTTTTTGTAAAATATGCTTAGTTTTTTTTTTAAAACAGCCAAAAGGACGAATATTAATGGGCCGAACCGAACACAATGAAGTTTGTGAACTTAAAAAAAAAACCGAACGGAATTAAATGTTCTCATATTTTGTTAAGTTTAATAAAAAGAGTTATATTTTTTTGTTCGAAAGATGACTAAGAGGGAAACTTTATTTTTTTAATGATTTTCTACGCAAACACTATTAGTTATTACTAGGGCAACCAAAAAAAAGCACTAAAAAAACAGTTTTAAGCTCTTAAAAAAAGCCTTTAAAAACATGAAAATAAGCTGTTAAAACTTAAAAAAAAAGCAATTTAAACTTGTTTATTTTTCACTTAATTCGTTGTTATAGTAAATTATAAGTTGATGCAATAAATTTTTCGAAAAGAAAACTATGTTTGTTTGGAGTCAGCAAGTTCTTGTAGATAGAAAAAGTTCTTCCTACGTCTACAGATGTTAAGGGAGCATATCTAAAATTGAGTATTTGCTCTGAAGTATATTTTATACGATTGGACTCATAATTCCGCTTGCCTCCCAAAATATCCCCAATATCTTTCAATGCCGAAAATCCTTAATTTTTTAATGAAACTGATCTTAATTTTGTATTAACTTCGTCTTCTATATCCCCTGGAACACGGGACATTTTTCTTACGATCCACAACTATGTTCACTTAGAAAACCAATGAAAGATTTTTTGTTTCCAATTTTGTTACAACTTCGAGTAAAACAACAAAATTTGCAGAAATTTACATTATTTGATATACAGAGAAATTCTTAATAGCTAAAACTATATTAAAAAAGCAAAAAATAAGACGTTACTATACCAAAAGCAGAGAGAAGGGGAACTAACAGACGTTTCTTTATACAAAAACTATATTAAAAAAGAAACAGGACGTTACAAAGTGTGATGGTAAAAGACGTTACATACTGAGGAATTTGATCGTAAGAATAGAGCTTTGGAATTTTCGAGAGAAAAGAACTTAAACAAGCAAATATTAAATTAGGTTTAAAAAAAGGCTTAATACTAAAAACATAAACACATACAAATTATACACAACACTATAAAAGGGAAGTTACAGTACTGCTAAGACAGAGTTGCATAAAAATCAAGTAAGAAAGTATAGTCGGTCAAGCCCGACCGTATTATACCCAACACCACAGTATTTAAAAACAAGTTTCGAGAGTGTATGCCTTTATGAATAGGGATCATCTATGTTTTAAATTTCATTAAAATCGGTTTGATGGTTTCTGGTAGGCAGAAATTGCCCCCTATCCCCCTCATAGTCCTATTTTTTTAAAAAATGCATACCTTACGTGTCCACATAAATATGGATCCATCTACATATGTCTTTAATTGCATTAAAATTGGTTGATAGTGAGCACAAAGACCCTCTTCCTGATAGCAGCTTGTATGGAGGCTATATTTAATTATGGACCGCTTCGCCCTTGTGCCAATTAGAACCCACGTACCAAATTTCATTAAATTGTCTTTAAAATTGCGACCTGTACTTTGCGCACGAGGTTACATGGACAGCCAGCCAGCCGGACGGACATCGTTAGATCGACTCAGAAAGTGATTCTGTGTTAACCGGTATACTTAAGGACCAATATTTTAAGGTGTTTCTCACATCAGCACAAATGCATAATACCCTCTCCACTCTTTAGTGTAGCTATAATAACATAAAGAGATAATATAGGTTTTTGGGATGATATTGCTCAAGGGAAGCACAAAATATTACCATAACGTTGAACGATTTTTTTAACCAGAGTTGTTACAGCACAGAAATGGTTGATTTTTTAGTATTTATAAAAAAAATTGCAAATAAAAAAAATAATAATAACGATTTTTGCAAAATTTTATTAAATAAGTTTTTTTTTTGTATGAAAAATTATCTTAAAATGGCAAAATAAGCAAAAAAAAGCCGATATCGCAAAAATAACTAAAAAAAAGCCGATATTGCCAAAATAAGCAAAAAAAAGCCCTAACAAATATAGCTCATTTTCTTTGTTTTCTTATGATCGGAGTTTGTGTTCAATCAAAATCTTTCTATCTTGTAAACCAAAAAATAAGCATTTGCTTTTTTTTGGTTGCCCTAGTTATTACTATTTAAGTATTTTGAACAAAATTTTAATTGAACTTTAATTGATTTAATTGAACTTGTCACCACTTTTTTTTAAATAAAAAAGCCCCAAATTATGCAACATTTTGGTATTCCCTGTTTATTACTTTACCATTTTTTTTTGTGTTCATTTATCCCTTAAAACTATACTCTGCCTTTATAAAAATACTTTCGCATTTAATAAATAAATTTTTAATAAAAATAATTTTTATTAAAAAACCAAATTTATTTAACCCTTTCTTTGTATTGTTATAACAACGTTGTAAATAAATATTTGCTTTTAATAATTTTATTTTAATTTCATTTTTTTATTTCCACAAATTAAATATTATTTACAAAAGTTTTTATTTTTTTTATTAATGACTTTTAATAATAAATTTTTTATTATTTCAATTTATTTACTCAAATATTATTACAGTAGACGCTCACAAATTAGAGCTTTCAGTAATTCGAACGTCCAGAAATTAGAATCAGTGTTTGCAATACATTAAACGCTTTAAAATTCGAATTTATAGTTCTAATTTCAGAGCGTTTTTTTTTTTGTTATTTGAACACAAAAAATCCGCAATTTATTTTTATTCTGTTTGAACATGTAAAACTAAAAAGGGTAATTACCAAATTTTAGATGTGTTTCCTTATTTGTTGTTTTTTTGTCGCATTTACATATATATATTTGTGGCTAGTTTATTTGTGAAATTCGAAACATGTGTACATATTTTGGAAGTCTCTATTAAAAAGTGAAAGTGTATCATTCGAAATGTCAAAAAAACGTAAAAAAACACTATCATTGGAAACGAAGGTCAAAATATTAAAAAAGCTTGACAAAGGGTTTGAAGGGAATATTAATGTTACGACATCTTCAATCAGCTATATCAAATCACATAGACGGCAATATTAAATGCAAGCAATAAATCTTTGCACAGCGCTGAATACCCAAATATGGTAAGTCGTCTGTATGAGTGGTTTTTAAATCAACGAGAAAAAAGTGTACAGTGACTAGGCCCATACTTAAAGAGAAAGCTTAAAAAAATATTTAGAGAGGAATATTCCTATAAAGATGAAAATGCATTCCGTGGAAGCAATGGATAGTTTTCCAAATATAAGAAACGACACGGTATTTTTAATATTAAAAAATACATTTAATGTATTGGAGTGAATTACGTTTTGTTTTCTTGTTTTTATCAAATAAAATTGAATTAAAAAAAATTTAAGTAATTTTAATTTTTTATTCGAAATAAAAACGTCCAGAAATTAGAATAATTCAGAAATTAGAATTACCTCAAAAACAAAGCGGTTCTAATTTGCGAGCGTCTACTGTATATTTAATTATATGCGACAGTGATTTTTACATAAACAAATATTTCTTTGCAGTTTTTCGTTAGCATTTTTAATTAAACAAATAAATAATGATTAAAACAATGATTAATGTTTCCATTAGATTTGATAAGAAAAAAAAAATTGTATAAAAAACCAAAATGTCAAAACTAATTAGGAGTAAAAATTATTAGTAAATTATGGCTTGACTTAAAAAAAGTTTAAAACGTTTTTGTGGCTGTATTAACGACTAAATAAATCGAAATGTCAGTTTTATATTATATTTTCAGAAAGTTTTCTATACTCGTCATAGATATTTCGTTGTACCATTTTAAAAATTAGAAAGTTAAGTTTATAATTTATTTTTTTCTCATTATTTATTTATTGAATCTTCATATATTAAATATGAACTAACAATAATTAATCAAATCTTAACCTAATACGTTATTTTATGTCCTGCCAGTGCCAGACAAAAATTTTCTTCATCACGGGTTCTGTTCACTTATATAGGTGTTTATCGCTCATCTAATTGGATAAGTGCTGCAGTGTCTCTTCTTCTTAAGCGAGTGTGGCCGCTATCATTTAAAATATTTCGTGCTAGTGGGTTCGGATGCAATTTGAGCCTTTTTAAGTATTTTACTGCATATTTCGTAATCATAGTTTTGACTAATATGAATATTTGAGTTTTTTACATACCAAGGGGCAGCTGTGATTATTCGAAGAATTTTATTTTGGCGCCTTTGAATTTTTTCTATATTAAGCCTGGTACTCTGTTCAACATTTCACGTGAAATGCTGTCAAAATGCATATGAAAAAAACTTGTGCGGAATATCTACGAAATAATGTTGATGGAGTTGTACTCTGTTTATTTTGTGAAAAAGTTCCGAAATGTTTCTGGCAACATTTTTTTTACAACTGGGAAATAATGTAAGCTGCCTTTATTTCACGTGGAATTTTAAGCAAAAGCAAAAAATATGAACTTAATATTAAAAAAGAAATAAAAAATTAAAATAACACAATCGGTAACAGTTTTTTATCCATATTTACTTTTTTTTATTAAATGTTTTATTAAAAAAAAATAATTTTAGTAAAATACATGTGTCGTTTGTTTACATATACGAAACAATGTAGCATACTTTGAAGGAATAAAAACGTCAAATTGTACAAACTCGCAAGATTGGTAACATTGATAAATGCCAAAATTTTCGTGTGGAATAATCAATGTTGCTCAACATTTTTCAACTTTGAACAGAGTACTAGGCTTTAGAGGCCGTGGCAGTGCCCCATAACCGAATACCATAGCACCAGATTGGCTTTAAGATGGAGTTGTAAAGAAGAAGTTTGCAGTCGAGACTAAGGACAGAGTTTCTACCAATAAGCCAATGAATTTGAATGGCTTTTAGTTTCATTTGAGTTAATTTTGCCTCTATATGGCATTTCCACGTTAATCGCCGATCCAGATGTATACCGAGATATTTTACATGCGAATGTTGAGGAATTATTTGATTTTTGATTGTAATATGGGGGCAAGATTCCCGGCGCAAGGTGAATGTTATATGCACGCATTTTTGCTCATTGACCATTATCCTCCATTGTCTTAACCATATTTCTAGTTGAATTATATGATGCTGTAAGTAACGAGATGCTTCATAACGGTTTTCGTGGACGCTTAGAAAAGCTGTATCGTCTGCAAATGTTGAAGATTGGGTGTAGTTGCTTGTTGGCATGTCCGAAGTATAAATTAAGTATAAAAGAGGGCCCAGGATGCTGCCTTGTGGGACTCCAGCGCCAATGGGCTGAGGTGAAATTAAGAAATTTCCTTCTTTAATAATAAATTGACGACCGACTAAGTAGCTTTCTAGCAGCTTGTGTGTGTTTGCTGGTAAATTTTGCTTCAATTTATGTAATAAGCCTTCATGCCAGACTTTATCAAAAGCTTGCGAAACATCGATGAAGAGCGCTGAGCAATATTTTTTTTTCTTCAAATGCTTTTCTTATGACTTTAACTATTCGATGAGTCTGTTCGATTGTGCTGTGTTTTCTTCTAAATCCGAACTGATGGTTTGGTATACATCTATTTTCACTTAAAATCGGTGTTAATTTTGAAACTAATAATTTCTCAAACAGCTTTTACATATTTGATAATAAGCTAATAGGCCTATATGACTCAACTTTTGTATGATCTTTACCTGGCTTTGGTATCATGGTCTTAGTTTTATTAAAATTTATCATTTTAGCTCCCTTAAAGTATGCAAAACTATTGTAATTATCCTAAAATTATGCTAGTTATTTTAATAAGATTTCATTAATATTAAGCAATTTGCCATATTTTAAAATTACCTTAAGTATTTGCTACATTTTTGATTAAGTGGATACATTTTCTTTTGTATAAACAGCAGGGATCGTAAATTTTCTGAGTTGATCTAACGATGTCCATCCATCCATCCGTACGGCTGCCTGGCTTGTAAATTTAAAGCACAAAATACAAATCACAATTTTTAAGATAATTCGATGAAATTTGGTACTTACATTTTACTTATCATAAGGACGAACTCCTAATGAAAATGTTGAAATCCAATCCATAATTTCACATAGCCTAAAATTTCACATACAAACTTCTTACTGGAAAAGTGCTTGTGACCATTAACTATCTTGTTATATTAGTATCTAGATAAAATTTGATCCTAAAATATATTATTTCAACGTAAATCATCTGACTTATATTTTTTTTAATTAAAATTATCTTAAAATACTTGACCATATGGACCCCATACAAATACCACTCGCGAAAATAGCTTAAAGTACCATAACTTCCTAATAAATTTTGGTATTGTCATGACAAAATTTTGTACTGGTGGGTTTAAAACTGACCATAAACCCCCTCACCACGAACAAATCTCATATAGATTATGATATTTAAATATTATTCGGCGCAAAGAACTCTTATATGAATCTTAACCCCATAACATTATTTAATTGTGGTTGGTCTATTATTGGCCCTGGGTCTTAAAGAGAGTACACTCCCGAAAATTGGTCTGAATATAACATGGTGTGGGAATTAAACTGCCGGGCTTGACCGACTATACTTTTTTACTTGTTTTAAAATTTTCTAAGGAAAAAAAGCAACAACAAGAAAATATTGGAAAGCCAAGTCAAGGACATCATTTGATCGTTTTTATCTTTATTTTACAAAGTCATTAGTCTTTCAAATTCTTGATTTTTATTAATTTATTTTTTTTTTTATTTTTATGTATACATATTTTTTTAACAGAAATAATTGGTATTTTTTGATTTTTTTTTTCTTTTTTTTTTAAATTTTTATCACTTCCGTTTAATTTTTTCAACTCAAGTTCGTTTAGAGTCGAATCAAATCCTTTATAATTATTGATATTGTGATTATTTTTAAATTATTCGATCATCCATTTTATTTCTATCAATTATTTTTTAAAGAATAATTTACCATAAGCTCGAAATAATAAATAGAAATTAATAAATTGCGATTATTATTAAAAATGTTATAATTGTTACAGTCCCTGATAAATAGAGTTTATTTCTATTTATTACTTAAGTTAGTCTGGGTTCACGCTATAAAAGTTTTTTTTTTCAGAAAGTCATAGTTTATTGGTGAGAGGAGAAACAACATGCTATTGTTATCTTTTTCTTACTAATAAACTGAGACTTTCTAAAAGAAAACTTTCATAGTCTGAACCTAGACTGAAGCCATAAACTTTATAGTTTATTTCAGTGTTCGAAAATAAACAAAACATTATTAAGTATCGGGTCACACACCCAGGAACGATATCTTTTTTTAGTGATTGTTTAGACGAACACAACCCTTAATAACGTTCGTAACTATTTTTAAGAAAGGACCGAACATAATATAGTGCTCTGTTCTTCGCTAAAACATTATATTTTAGTGTTCTATAATGTTTCTTTTTTAACATTGATAAAGAAATGAACAAGCAAAAAATTTTAGCAACGAGTGCAGCACGAACAGATTGTGTGTGCATTGAGTAAAATTATTTTGCTGGCCTTTTGTTGTTTTTTTTTTTGTAAATGTATTTTGTTTCTGTAAAAAAATGGGTTTTTTCCAGCAAGAAGGGTGCTAAGCACAACAGAAACGAACGAACACTAATGAGCTGAACCGAACACAGTGAAGTTTGTTATTTTTGATCTTTAATTATTTTGTTTATAAAATATTATATTTTTTTTTTTTTGTTATTTGTACAAAAATTTGTTAATTTAATTTCCTGAAGATGCTAACCAAATATTGAAATTAATAAATATAATATTTTTTTAAAAAAAGGCCTCAAGCTTAAATAATTAAAAATCATTAAAATAAAGATCAAATAAGAATAAGTAATGTTTGTTGTTTTTTTTTAACCAAAACGGAATTAAATGTTCTCATCTTTTGTTGAGTTGGATAAAAACATAATTATTTTTGGGATCGAAAGATGACAAACAGGGAAACGTTATTTTTTTAATGATTTACTACAGAAACACTATTATCGATTATGTTTTCTACAAATCTACCGAACCGAACACTAAGGAGCGATATTTAGTGTTTATTTTCGAACACTGATTTATTTTATCACAATAGTAAACTTAATTTTTTTAATAAAATCTATTTTAAGAAAAGCCTGAGTTTACGGAAGACCGTTAAAATAAGGGAAATGTAGATGTTCAACATCATATGCAATATACAATAGTTATTATATTACCTTTAATATTATTAGTTGCAAATATTTTCTAAATTTTGTATTAACATTTTCTACAAATGTGCTAAACTTTTAGCCATAACTTTTAAATATTAAATTTTTTTACAATTATCACTGTTAATAATAAATTAATGAAATAATAGGTAACATTTTTCGTTTAATTTTGTTTGCTTTTTTTATAAAGCTATCGATATGTGTACTAGAACTTTTTATACAACAATAGTTTCTCCTAAAAATATGTTAAATATTATATAATATTCCCCCTAAATTCTGCTTAGCCCAAAATTATGCTTTAATATTATAACAGTGCAAATGTTTGGTAATATTTTTAAAAAAAATGCGTATCACTTTTATAACTAAGTTTTATTCAACCTTACAATATACTTTATTCTTAAATTAACTAAAATGAATATAACATTTTTTATTAATATTTTCTCTCTTAATAATTTTTATTTTTAATTCAATTAAAGCCACAAGTATTCGCTAATTTCTGTAATTAAAAATTTATTATAAATTTGAAATTTTCTCATTTAATTTAATTACGAAACAAACCATTTGCAAAATTGTAATAGCGGTTATATTGTTTTAATTAAATTTTAAAGTCATTTTCACAAAATATAATCGGAATATTTAAAAGGTATTTCGCAAAGACGTAGTAAAAGGGAATAAATAATTTATGCTTTAATTTTTGAAATTTCCTTTTTAGTCCCAATATCTACAACGAGATTCAATATTCATTAGCTAAGGCTTTTGACAAAACAAGACCAAATCATCCGCCGAATGAACATGTTCCTTTCAAATCCAAATACCTTGTCCTTGCATCATTCCCATGTTTGCCCAAAGAAAAAAATGCAATAACTTTTTGGCTGATGTTTTTTTTTTAAAGCATTTAAATTGGCAAATAAAGGTAACATTTTCAATGTAAAAACTAAAAACAGGCCACAAACGGCAGCAGTTTGTAGTTGCAGCAAATCAAATGCCTAGACAGCTGTACCAAAAAACCTACAAAATCAACGTCATGAAAGTTGCATATAAAATTCAGATTCCAAAAAATAGTAAAAAAAAAAAACAACAAAAAAATGTTTCCCATAAAACGCTACGAATATTTGTACCATCTACTCGTCTGACTTGGATGTATGCAATAGTCTTCAATTTAGTGCAGTTAAACACATTTAACTTTTAAAAAGCTTGATTTTTTTGGAATTTAGTACTTTCAGGTTTTGGCAATAAAACGTTTAGTATTATTGTTAGCAGAATAAAAAGCCAACATCTAACAATTTTAAATTGATTGAATTTATAAAGTCTAATGTAGAGAAAAGGCTAAATAAATACAATACATACATGTACACACACATGTATGTGCTTAAAGATTTGAGGATAAAAAAGTCAGACAGGGAATTTGCAAAACCCGTCCGTTTTATACCAAAAGCTTATATTTGATTATAAATATAAATGAATGAAGTACAAAAACATTTTAAAAAGTAGATTTTTTGTATGTTTTTTAGTTTTTTTTAAAGATTGATTTGAGATTCTCTAAATAGAAGTTAGGGTTAAATAAATTAAGAGAAATGTTGCATATGTTAGGGAGAAGGTGGTTTTAAAGTTAATAATTTTACTACTTTATGTACCATTAATATAATGTATAAGTAAGAAGTAAATAAACTAAATAAAAGCATTTTTCTCTTAATTTGGGAAAAATTTAATAAAAAGCCTTAAATTTTTTTAAGTTTCCTAAATGTAGGCAACAAAATTTTTTAAACTTCGAAATGTTTATTTTATCTTATGATGTTTTTAATACTTTAAGGCTCGTTTTCGCAACTTACCGATAGCTAAAAGTAGACTTTAACCGTCCTTAAAAAAACTGTTCCATTATTAAAACTTTACTTTAGCCTAATGTGAGCGATAAAGTAGATTAAGGTTCATCCCAGCTGGTAGGTTAAAGTTGTAATAATGGAACACTTTTTATACGGCCGATAAAATCGTAACTTTAGCTATCGGTAAGTTGTGAAAACGGGCCTTTAAGTATTAAAAACATCATAAGATAAAATAAACATTTCGAAGTTTTAAAAATGTTGTTGCCCATATTAAGGAAACTTAAAAAAATTTAAGGCTTTTTATTAAATTTTTCCCAAAAGAAAAATGCTTTTATTTACTTTATTTACTTATTAATTCCATAACATATGTAACATGTCTCTTAATTCATTTAACCCTAATTTCTATTTAGAGAATCTCAAATCAATCATTAAAAAAATCTAAAAAACATACAAAAAATCTGCTTTTTAAAATTTTTTTGTACCTCATTGATTTATATTATCTTAAAAATTCCTTTTAATACATCAGTACTGCCAACCAAAATGCCACAAAATGTATAAATGCTGCACAGAAAGAAAAAAGTCATACTAAATTAAAGTTTTTTCTCTTACTTTAGTGTGAGACGTACACAAAAATTTCAGTACGAATAACATTTAAAAACGCTAAATACAATACAAAGTAAGATAACTTTCGAAAACCAATATGCGTGCGTACGAGTGTGTTTGTAAAAGTTTTTTAATTGGTTTGTATAGGAACAACAACAACACTACAAGAAGAAAAATAAAGATTGTTTTCATGTTTAAAAAATCATATAAGAAGTAAAAATTCCCATATTCTTTTTGTTAAAGTTATTTAGTTAAATACACAACAACGGACGAAATACAACAAAAGTTAAATAAAATGTGTAACGGGTTAGTATAAAAATGTATTCTCTCTGGTTCTGTGAGGTAAGTGTTAAGGATAGAATCAATCTAATCTCACTTTTGGATTATTTCAAGTACGAATCGAGATTAAACCAAGCACAGTTTGAGATCAATTTTATCTCACTTTTAATTAAGTCAAGCATTCTGTACTTGATTTAAAGAAATCCGTACTTACCGTACTTTTGACACTGCTTTGGCTTGATTTATGGATGGATTTGTCTTTTCAGTGTGCATAAGTTGTGTTGTAACTAGGTTATTCTTTTAATCGGGCTTTCGCATTTATCGGTTAATCGCTCGATTAATTAATCGAGGGTTTGGTTTAATCGGTTAATAATCGGTCAATTTTGCTATTGATCGGTTAACCGGTTTATACGGGTTTTTTCTAAATTAAGCAATTTCAGTTATTAAAAATTATTTATTATTTGGATTTTATTAGTAAAAACAACATAACAATTCTTGAAATAAAACGAGCAAACAAAAAAATAATTAATAACTATGTAATACATATTTTTTCATTAATACATATTATGTTTTTTTTTTTTAAATAAACTGCAATCATTTTATTAATTATTTCAATAGTTCAAGGAGATCTTATAAAATAATGTTTTAGAAAAATAAATTGGCTTAAATGTTTAGGGTTTCAGTGATTCTTTTCTTTAGTTTTAATAAAACTTGGCTTGGAAAAAATTCTTTCACTTATCGATGATGTTGGGGAATCGAAAGATTATCTAATCTCTCAGTCATATTCCTTGAGTTCTCTAAACATATAAAATTTTCCGATATGCCACGAGAGTCCTGTTTAAATTTTTTTAAATGTTTAAAACTTCTAATTGTTTCGGTTAATTCTCTTGTTGTGTTACTAACGAGAGTTTCTTCTGTTGTCAGGTCATCATCTAACGTATCCTGACAAAGCTCAACACCGAACATTCTGCAAAAAATTTTAATTCCGAATTCTTTAATTTTTGTTAAGAATGTATTTCTAGAAGAAAATATATTGTATGAAAAATATTTCTAAACACAAGTTTTTTGGTGTACTTTGGTAACTTTTTTTAAAAAAGCGAGTTGTTTTGCAACAGACCTTTTTGGATCTCACCCATAACTAAAAACACAAATAAATAAAGTTTAATACTACAAAAAATTCAAAATTTTGTTACATCGGTTAATCGACTAAAATTAACCGGTTTAATCGTTAATCGAAAAAAGCCAATTTTAAATTAATCGATCAGTCAATCGGGTAGTAATTATTCGGTAATCCGAATAACAGTAAACCGATTGAATACCCTTGTAGTAACGTTAACTTTCCTTAAATAAGTAACGCAAATGACTTTTAAAATAAAAAAAATCAAATTTATCGATAATTTTATCCATTTTTAATGTTATTAAAATGTATTAATTTAAACAAAATAATCTTTTATTTGCATATTAAGGTGTAATCAATATATGTTCTAAGTTTTCTGTAAATATTGATGTGTTTTTATAATAAAATCTTGTTTAGTTCCGATTTTATTTAGCCATTTTTACCGGTGAATAGTAGGCAACACTGTAATGCATACACAATTTGAATTTGCTTAAAATTATGTAACACAATTATTAAAAAACAATGCGAGCTGTAAAAAGGTATAAAATATGCTAAAATAATTATACAAGGAGCCAAACAACTTTGAAAAAATACTTCTCTAAAATTTCTTTTACACCCTTTTCTTCAGAAGCCATAGTTTTTAGATTGTCAAAGATTTCAAAAAATTTCCTAAAAACATGCTACATATTTTCGAAAGCTTTAAATTATTATTTATATTAAAAACTATCTTCGTTGTCATCCAAAGGATAGCTAAAAAGCTATTTAAGCTAGTTGGAACTAAAATTCTGGATTTTTCTCTACATCGGGCCTTAAACAATTTCAATTCAATTTTCAAAATATTTTATGATATGTTGAAGGAATAGTAAAAGCTTTATTAATTGAAATGTGACTTAAATAAGCACATGCGACACAAGTGTTACATTTGGAAAATTCTGAAATTGTACCTTCAAAATAAAAAAGGGTATGATTTCCTTAAAGTTATGCAACAAAAATTGGAAAATATTGAACTAATAGGGGTTTAAAGTAACTTTTATGTTAAAATCATTAAATATTAATAAAAAATAAAAAATTTAATATAAGATTTTTCTGAAAAGGAACAACAAAAAATCACAAAGTGAAAAAGTATTTTCTCTCTTTTTTTCAACTTTGGGATATTTATTAAGAAAAAAATGAGTTTTTAAAGTTCAAATGTAAGAAAAAAAAATGTACAATATCTTTAGCACTCATGTAAAGCCATTTATTAGCCTAAGACTTATCTTAAGAATAAGTTTTCATAGATTTTACACAACGATCTATTTCTGTGGAAACCCTAAAATTATGCAATGTTTTTGAAAACACTTACATGCTGCATTCTACGTGACTTAAATGAGGACACACAATGGATTCTTAAAGGTCCAATTAGACTTGACATAAACATAATGCCATAGCCGTTACGATGACCATAGAAACCAAAATTCAATTGGTTTGTATGGTTATGTTGTTATTGTAAATCACCTTTAATCGAAAGAGTGTTGCCCATAAGGTTGGTTCAAACAGCGGTTTTGTATGGTTATGGTTATGGTTATGGTTATGTAACGTCTTATTTGAGCTTAAGGCCGGCCCAACTAGAATGTGCATAACCTGGCTTAATCAACTGTGCGAATACATGTAAATTATATGTGAATCAGATGCTTTTCTTTTATTTTTTTTTTATGAATTTGAGATACTTTTCGTTAATTTTAAGGTAAGTTAAAGACAAACTGCATAATTTAATAAAAAAAAAAGTAGCATATCGCAAGACTTAACAGGTTTTTAAGAATCATGAAAATATCAAATTAAACTAAGGTAAAAAAAAACGGTTTAAAAAAAGCCTTAAGATTCCTTTAGGTGTTTTAATAAATAGTACAGAATTTTCCGAAAATATTAATTTGTATAATAAAAATAATTCCAAAATTTATAATTTCATTTAAAAATTTTATCTTTAAAATTTCTAATCACAGTTCAAGGGCTTTTTATTTTTACAGTCTTTATTGTCGCTTTTAATCCTTAAAGACAAAAAAATGTGTATGAACTATAAAACCCTGACAAAATTTTAATACTAAAAAGGCTCACAAAAGTATTTTATGATATTTTTTCTCTCATACATATTTCCATTAACATAAGAATACTTTTTTTTAACTATAAAAGGTATCAACACTATATTTCTTTGAAGCTTTACAATAAATATCAATTGGTGGCAGTTATAGGGAGTGTGGCGGCGGTAGCTGCCACACAAACCAAAAACAACTGCAGAAGCTGCTACTACGGCAACATCAGCAGCAAAAGTGAAAAGCTTATAATTTTTAAGCGGATTTTAGAGGAATTTACATTTGCAAAGTATTAAAAAAACAACAACAACATCAGCACACAACAAAGTCAACATGCAACAAAAGGCATAAATAATACCAAAAGAAACAAAAACAACAAAAACGAAACAAAATGCAACAAGCTATAAAAAAAATAAAAAAATATTATGCATGTAAATTTGCCATTTTTTATTTGCATTTTTACACAGCATTGAAATGTTTCGTGGCAAAAAACAAAAATGTTTTCAGACAAATGGCAAGCTTAAAAAGCATTCAGTTAAAAAAAATGTTCATAGAAATTTTTAATGCACTTTTAATTCCCTTACCAATGAAAATATTTTTGTTTTTTTTTTTTAATTTAGTAAAGGGTCAATAATGTAAACATCTTTTAACAAAAAGAGCTAAAGTTATTGTACTGTAGTCTGCATTCGTATTCAACAGATATCGATTTTTTTTTTGATTTTTTTTCATTTATTTGTACACACAAATGATGGAAAATGGCTTTTCTGATTTTGCACCAGCTTAAAAAAAATTTACCTAAAGGATTTACAATAGACGACGTTTCCAGTTTTCCTGTACGAATGGGAAAAATAGATTTTTTGCTCCACATTTTGAAATATTTTTAGGAAAACTTTAACTACTAAGAGGAGCAGTGCTGCCAAATCCTCAGCACTAAATATGGCTAAACTTGAAGTAAAAAATTACAGCATAAGTTTTTATTACTAGAAAAGCATCAACATTGATAAAAAAAAAAACTTATTAAATTTATTAATTGGACTGAAGTTAATTTTGAATAAATACATTTTTTGTAAAAAAAAAACAAATCTCTTAAGAACGATAAACTCAAATTATTGATAAATTTGATTTTTGAAGAAAATTTAGACGAAATTGCTAGTGGCAAAATTGATTTTTTCATGGCTTTGCGAGAAACACCACAAAATTGAGCCTAAAAATGGCTAAACTGGCAACACTGTACAGGAGACATATGACTTTTTTAAATGATTTAAATTCCATCACAAGATTTTTTAAAAATAGAAGTTAAATTTTCTAAACAAAAAAACCTAAAAAAATTTAGAGTTGCTAAATCTTGTCACTATATGTCTAAATTGACAAACATTCTCAATTCTAGAATTTCGGTGGCCAAATGTTTGTCTCAGCAATTTATTGTATGGGCGCACATATGAGCAGCACTACAGCCTTTCAATTTGGGCGCGAAAAAGCTAGTGAGCACAACCCTAAAGCGCTCACCGTTAACGGCACTGTTGCCAATTTAGAGATTTTCCCGCTAAATCTAGCGTTTTTGAAATGTTAATCGCGGGAAAAAATACGCGGTAAGCGATTTTCAAACACCTCCCAGCGGTTCATTTTCGCAACAGAGACCTTTCTCAAATTTTAAATTTACAGATTTTATACTTTTTCTTATTAATTTTTTGAGTTTTTCTGTCTCAAAACTACTTATTTATGTTTACGGTTCTACTTACTTTTAAAGTTTAAGTGAACTTTGTATGTGACATTTTTTTTGGTTTTTAGTTAGTATCAAGGTATATTTACACAAGGTAAACTCGTTGGCCCATATGTTTGTCAGCTGTTTACCCCTAGTTGGAACCCCAACGTCAAATTGCGTGTATATGAGCCAAAATTTGTACATGTGTGCGTTAAATTGTTTTTGTTTTATATGAAGACAATTTTGACAACTTGGTTCCTTTTATAGAGCAGCATGTCTACACTCCCAAATGAGTCTACCTTGTGTAAATATACCTTGGTTAGTATTTTGTTGTGTGACAATTCACAACTTAAAGCTTGCTAAAAATTTTCAAACAAAAGATAAGGTATTTTTCTACATTGTCTCGATAGATCCCATGCAATTTAATTTACTTACTTTCTTAAAATTAATTTTATTTTATTGCTTAAAACGGCACAACGATCGGTCCACAATTAAAGATAGGCCTAATAAAAAGCCCACTCTCTAAAAACACTTTAGTATGCCTAAAGCGGTAACGCATAATGCTATTGTAATAAATATTAGTGTCACAGTTTTATATGACAAAAAATTACACTGTCAACTTTCGAGCCGATCGGTAGATAACTTACCATAAGCCCCATATAAAGCCTTCTCTCGGAAAAAACTTTAGTACGCGTAAAATCTTAAAGCTCTTAATCTGTATTCTATTATAATGAAATAATAATACTATAAATTAATTTTTCAAATTTCTTGAAGATCGGCCCATATTTTGCAATAGATCCCATATAAAGACCACTCCGGAAATTTTCTAACTGCAGGTGTAGTGTATCAAAGATTCGGCACAGCCAAATACATTACTATAATTTTTTTTTTGGGATTAAAATAGCTGGAGAAGTTGGAAACCTGAGTATGCAACGTAATTTGAGAGTCGTATACTTTTGAAAAAGCATCCTTTATCTAGATTTATATAAAACTTTTAAAAATGTTAAGGTTTTAGCGGTGTTTTTAAAAAAATGCTCGCTAAATTAAATTTCGGTTTCTAGCGGTTTTTAAGTCCAATATGGCGGGAAGTGTTCAAAAAAAGTTGACACCAGTGGTTAACGGTAACGTTCTAACCATCGTTACTTGTAGGCCACAGACGCACTTTTTCTGAATGTATGGGTATTTTGACAATGGATTAAGTATTAATTATCATCGCTCCAACTGCGGCAATATTAACTGCCAGTTCGTCGATTTCAAAATTTTGTTTTTGTTTTAAATGTAATTTTCTATGCGAACGTTAACGTTCGTAATCGACGAACAGGCTGTAAGTATTTTGCTTTCGCTTTTTCGGCGTTAAGTACTTTATGAAGTCTTTTTTCTCAAATCTCGTTAATTGTTTGCTGTTTTACACATACAAGCGCAAGTATTATAGTATGTGTGTTGCCCACCACTGCTCTTGAGCAAAACATATGCGGAGCCAATATTTAAGATTTCAACGAAGAAAAACTGTATGTATTGCGTGTTTAAAATATGTTACTATTTTTAATTTTAAGTTTCTCACACTCTTGCTAAATTTCTCTCTTCGTTGCCGTGATATTTCAAATATTTAAAATGCAAGACCGTTTCCTAAATCAAAACCTTTAAGGTCTAATAAAGCAAATTTAATATTAAAGCTTTTTAATCTATTAAAAAAATACGTATTCTAGTATTCTTTATTTTTTGTTTTATTATTTCAATTTTATTTTTTGTTACTAGTCAGCTGTCTTAACTGTCCAACTGTCAACATGTAGTCCATCAAATCCAATAAAACGTAAAATAAAAAATCCAATTCAAAAATAAAGAAACCCATAGTAAAAAACTTAAAAAGATACTCGCTATAGTAAAATTGTAGAAATAAATATTGAATGTATTAAAGCGAAAATAAGCGTTCTTGTTTAGGTCCTCCATGGTCATGTCCAGAATACGACTGGCTGACTGACTGACTGACTGACTTCACTGCAAGTAGTAGAAATGTCGGCATGAATGCATTTCAATTGGTCAACTTAAAAGTTAAGAAGTATCAATTTTATTTCCTTCAACTTCTCGTTGAATTATTTTTTCTCTTAAATTTTATTCCTGCCATTTACAATGAGTAACAGAAAATAATTCATCTGTTGAAAATAAACAAAATGATGGATTTACTTTTCTTAAGAAAAAAAAAATTAAGAAAAAAAAACTATAAAACCAAAGTCAAGTATGCCGCTTCTGAAGACGATTTTTTTTTCATTTTGTTTATTTTTTAAGAAAGAATTAAAATGCGGATATAAAAAAAACCTTGATTGCTGTTTATATGCCTCTTAATATAACAAAAAAATTAAATATAAAAAAAAGTATTTGCAAAAAATATCAAGCAAAATGCGCAATTGGAAAATGTGAAGACTTTTTTGGAAAAATAAAAAAACTTAAAAATATAAAAGAAATGAACTCAACTCCTATAAAATAAAGCAGTAAGCAGCTTTAAACCTACGAAATACAAATGAAATGCATTTGATTTAATAAAAGATGAAGAATTGACACGAAGATGAATTGCATTTATAAATCAATTGAATTGATTTTCTTATCGAGACGTTTCAAGTATATATAGACTACAAAAAAAAAAAAAAAAAATGCGTTATGGATAAAGTTCAAAGACGAAAGAAGAAAAAATAATTAGACTTTATAAGAGTTTTTTCTTTTAGTATACCTTAATTTAAGAAAAATTAAATTTAAAGCATACTTATGGGTTTATACAAAAATTCAGCTTTATAGCATATTTTAAGTGAAAAATTTCATTTCGTTTTGGTTCTCCCCAAATCTGTTAAATATTTAAGTTTCATTAAATATGCGTTTAGTCATTACAAAAAAAAAAAAATATTGATTTGTCTCACTTTTTTTAAGGAATTATTAAAATTTTCGTTATGGATAAAGTTCAAAAACAAAAGAAGAAAAAATAATTAGACTTTATACGATCTTTAAATAAGGGGTTTCTTTTAGTATACCTTAATTTAATAAAAATTAAATTTAAAGCATACTTATGGGTTTATACAAAAATTCAACTTTATAGCCTATTTTAAGTGAAAAATTGCATTTCTTTTTGGTTCTCCCCAAATCTGTTAAATATTTAAGTTTCATTAAATATGCGTTGTCATTACAAAAAAAAAATATTGATTTGTGTCACTTTTTTTAAGAATTCTTAAAATTTTCGTTATGGATAAAGTTCAAAAACGAAAGAAGAAAAAATAATTAGACTTTATACGATCTTTAAATAAGGGGCTTCTTTTAGTATACCTTAATTTAAGAAAAATTAAATTTAAAGCATACTTATGGGTTTATACAAAAATTCAGCTTTATAGCATATTTTAAGTGAAAAATTTCATTTCTTTTTGGTTCTCCCCAAATCTGTTAAATATTTAAGTTTCATTAAATATGCGTTTAGTCATTACAAAAAAAAAAAAAAATATTGATTTGTCTCACTTTTTTTAAGGAATTATTAAAATTTTTGTAATGAAATTTATGCTTAATACTTGTATAATAATTGTTTTTTTTTCTATTTTCAGGTGAGTTTTAATTACAAAATCATGACATCTTTTATTGCTGAAGGGAAAAGCATGTAAGTTGTCTATTGTTTAAAAATAAGGCATAATATTAAGGGTTAATTTGAATAATTTCTAATTGCATAGTTTTAGGAGTTTTCTTTGTGTTCGGCTGTTTATTGTTAAAATTATTTATTGTTTAAATATAAAGTTTACTTTTAGCGGAAAATTAAAAAGGTTCCTTGTGGCAAAAATGTATTTAAAAGTTTACTTAATAAAGGAGTTTTACTCAATAAATAAGTTCATTTAACTGGCCGTTTTTTTATTTATTGAACTGTTCATTTCATTAAGTTATTTTAGTTAGGGAAATGAAAATAAAACAAACATTCAAGTCATATTTGTAACGATATCAAAGCTTAGACAAAACACCATCAAAAAATTTTTATTTTTATTAAATCCAAATAATTTCAAATGACATTAACAGCTGTTCTTTTTCGCCCTAATTGTGTTTTATTCGACTATTTAACGAATCGTTGATTAACGAATTTTTGCCTAAAGTTCGTCGTGGTGTGCGAAGTTCGTCATTCGTCAAAATTAAAATTTTATCAAAAGCACTTTCAACCAAAATGTTTCATTAAAAAAGAGTTTTTATTTAAAAATTTTTTTATCGACAAGATTTCTAAGAACATTTTTGCTTAAGAAATGAACATTTTTTTCATCTAAAAAAATGTTTTTTGTCGTAATTTATTCATCGAAAAAGATTTTCAATAAAAATTCTTGTATGTATTAGAAAAGATATTCAGGGAAAATTTTATCATTGAATAGATTTTTAATTCAACGAAATTTTTGATATCGTTGCAAATAAGACTTGAGTGTGAAATTTTGCATAAGATGGTTTTTTCAATAAAATTTTTTCCCCTTTTTTGTAAAACACTTTTTCTCACTTAAAAAATATTTCCATACAAATTTTTAAAAATTCAAAAAGTTTTATATGAAAAATTTCTCATTTACAATATAACCCCCTTTATTTTGAAAAAAGGTTGTATATTAAAGTTTACCAATGAAAAATTTTTTTTGCAAAATTTTCTCAATTAAAAATCGAAATTTCCATTTCGATATCGAATGGCGTAATTTGCCTGCTGCTGGCAGGTTTTAGAATTTCTTTTTAGAAAAATTACTTATTTAGCAAAAGCTTATATAATTATTGTCACTTAACATTTGTTCCATTGCCTTTAAATTTACACCCGTTGAACTTAAAAAGTTTATTAACCCCTCTCTTTCCAGGGTCTTTAACAATCGGCAAAATGTTGGTGTTATTTCAAAAGACAGTTTTGTTAAAGTTGTTTTTTAATCATCTTAAACGATTGATATATTTAACTGACTTATTTACTTTACATTTTTTTATATTTGATGTTGCAGTTGTTGCTGTTATTGCCGCTGTTGCAATATTCTCGAGGTTATTGCTGTCTTTGTTGTTTCTTTTTTTTTTATTGTTGTTAAATACTTAATAAGGTTAAGAAAATGTGTAACAAAAAGAAACTGAAGCGTGTAAATACCATTTTAAGTAGACGAGAATATCATGTTACGGCTCTTGCAACATCGAGCAATTTCATACAAAATTAAAAACGTAGAAAAACTTAAAGCAGAGAAAAAAAGGCAATTATATTAAGCACAATTTTACACAACTAAATAATACAAAACAAAAAAAAAAAAAAAAAAGGAAGAACAAAACGGAAAATAAAATATACAGCGAACAAAACCAACCCAGAAATCATAAATAATGCAAAAGTGCAGCAAAACGTACCACCACAGCCAACAACCGAATGCAACCATACAAAACTTTCAATTCTGAAAGAAAAATATTTAATGTTTTAAAGATTAAGATTGTCAGTATTATCACGTTGTAATGAATACTCTTGGTTACACTCCACAGAGAAATAAAAAACCTCAAAGAACAAAAAAAAAAAAAAAATACAAGAATCTCTTGGAATCTTAAATGGTAACTGGCAAAACCAAAAAAAGAGTAAAAAGCGTTTTTTAAAGCTTAAACACCAACTAAATGGAAATGAAACCAAGAGGAAAGAAAGTATTTTTTTTTTTCGTACTTCAAGAGTTTTGGTTATATGATGCATGCACCAAACAAGTGTTCTGTGGATTGTAGAACTTATTTTGGAATTTTTTTGAAAGTTAAAACACGTAGAATTTTCTGCTGTTATTTGAATTTTTTTTTTGTTGTTCTTCGAACCTTCTGCCTCGAAACTCATTTGTTATTCAAAACTTTTTGAACGCACTCGGCATCACTTTTCTTTGGTCAGTTCGAATTTGTACTTTTTGAAAAGGAATTTTAGGATTTAAATATTAAAGTTTTAAAATCTATTAATCAATACAAAGGTTATTCTTTTGGAGGTACCTTTTTTAAATAAAAAGCTACAAATATTATTAAAAGTTCATTATTCTCTAACAAAAAAACCATTTTTTAGTTAAATTGTTTATCTTTATTTCGATCAAATGTTAGTCGTGCCGAGTCGAGTTCGACGACGCACACTGGTTCATATTTTGAGAAGGCGGCCAAAATTATTTTTTTTTATGTTCTCCGATTTTAAAATTTTTTTATTCATGTGAAACCTCGGGAGCCAAAAAATTTCAACCCTATTTCAACTGTTTCATTGAGAACAGGGTGGTCCGAAATGGACTTTCTCAATATTTGGTTATAGTTTTGAATTTCTGAGTCAATTTTTGAAGTTGAAATGCTCATAACTTTTTTGTTTTTTAAGATTTTTTGACAGAATAAGTTTTGTGTATTAGTTTATTTTATTAGCTATACGTGGTTGAAAGCATTAAACTCTGCGACCTCTAGAACTATTTAATTTTTTTTTTTTTATGTCAAAATTTCCCGGAAATTTCCTACTTTATAGAGCATAAGTCCTGAGCGTCAAAATGCGTCAAAAAAAATCTATACTCTCTTGTAGTCCAGAATCTAACTTACATTTCTATACCCCATTGTACACACATCTGGATACGGCCTTGCGAACTACAACAATTTCTGTGACCCAAGGTAAGATATTCGGTTCAAAAAATAAGTCCTGCAAGGAAACATTACTGAAA
Organism: Pollenia griseotomentosa; assembly: GCA_963931875.1. Lineage (NCBI taxonomy): Eukaryota > Metazoa > Arthropoda > Insecta > Diptera > Polleniidae > Pollenia > Pollenia griseotomentosa. Next base: position 75,198,073 of record OZ007563.1, on the reverse strand, counting down.
TTAAAGAAGGTGAATCTTAAAGAATTTTCGACAAATAAAGCAGTTCAGGCCACATAAATTATCTAGCACGTCAGGTTATCAATTAATTTGGAGACGGTAAAGGTATTGCCATTGTTATGAACTTATTGTGGGTGAACGGATGCTGCAAAACGAATAGACGACATAAATAGACTAACACGTTAGATTTCTGAGTAAGGTAAAAGGTTAAACATTAGTAAATAGCCGCAACATAAACTACATAGTTTAATTACCTGAAAATTGAAACTTAATTTAAAAAAATGGAAGAGCAGGTAAATGGTAAAAAAACTAGCACGCAGAAGCATTTGCACTATTTTTGGATTTAAAACTGACAAAAAATCAGTATACAGAACTGCGAAAGTGAACCAATGAAAAAAATTGTGGAATCTTTCCAGCATATCGAGATTTAGTTTCTGTCAAAGAGTGCTTACCTTCACAAACGGCTATTAGTGTAACTTCAAGTTCAGCAGAAGTAAAATTGCAGGCTCTTCTCGAACACACTGCAGAACGATTATTAAATACACTTGATGCTGACTGTTTAAAAAAACTTATAAATTGCAGCATCACTTTATTTTCTAAGTGGGGATGTGATGGAAGCTCTGGTCAGAAACAATACAAGCAATGTAATTCAGAAAATTCATCTGATGCTAACTTATTCATGGTATCTTTAGTTCCATTAGAGTTACAGAAATGGATGTATGGAAAAATGAAATTCCCTCTTCAACAAAGTATTGCAGACCAATAAAGTTTGTTTACAAAAAGGAAACTAAAGATGTCATAACTGAAGAAGTTCGAAAAATAAAAGATCAAATTAAAGAACTTCAACCGGCAATATTTAAATTTGATGACCAATGCATTGAAATTAATTTTCAAATGTTCCTTACAATGATCGATGGAAAAGTTGCACAACCATTAACCGAAACAAAGTCTTAGTCAAGCTGTACCATATGCCAAAAGACATCAAGTCAATTAAGCCAACCCCCATCACAAGACAATAGTTTCAATGAAGCATACGAATTTGGAATGTCCCCTCTTCATACCAGAATTCGTTTTATGGAGCATATTCTTAAATTGGGTTATGATTTGGAATTTGGCCCGTTAGGCGAAACAGTGAGAAAAAAACAAAGAAAATGTGGAAAAAAGGAAGCAAACAAAAAACAAATTCAAGAAAAATGCCTTCACCTAGGCCTTATAATTGATTAGCCAAAACAAGGAGAAGGAAATTCAAATGATGGAAACACTGCTAGGAGATTCTTTTCCGATCCAGAAACTGCAGCATCTATCACAGGAGTACATTTTGAATTAATAAGACGATTCCAGATCATTTTACAAGTTATATCATGTAGCAGAAAGATAAATGCAAAAAAATTTGGCCAGTATGCAAATGAAACAGCATTTCTTTATAACAAAAAATACTCTTAGAGACATATGCCAACCGCAGTTCATAAAATTTTATACCATGCGGAACAAATAGTTCAACACAATATGCTACCAATTAGAGATCTATCTGAAGAAGCGCAAGAAAAAAGGAACAACGACTACAGATTCTTCCGCGAGCATAACACAAGAAAAATGTCCAGATGTTGTACTAATGAAGATCTTATTACTATTTTGTTGTGCACATCAGATCCATATATGTCCAGTATTCGACAAAAATGGAAATCAACCTCAATCGAAGAAGCTAAACAACTTCTGGAAAATGAAACCCAAAGCTATTTAGAAGAAATTTTTACTAATATTGTTTAATTTAAAATTGTTTATAGATTATAATTTGTTTTTGATTTAAGTATATATTTGTATTAATATATAAAAATAAAATACACATACATCTCAAACCAAAAATAAAAGTTGAATTACCTAAAATGTTATCGATAGCCAAGAATGCTATTTGGGAATTTTTGAAAATATTCCCTTTCAGTTTTATCCTTATAACAACTCGTCTCATCCCAAAAAAGCTAACCTTTGGCCCCTGTGAATATTGCGACTAAAAAATTTACAGGGGCCAAATATTGGCATTTTCTGACAGGATCTAAGTTCGACAATAAAAAATAAGTATCAGTTGTAAAATACAAGAGTAATAATGATAAATTATAAAAAAATCATATTTAAAATATTCGACTTTTACACCGAAACTCAACAGAAAAATGAAAATGCATTTTGAACTCCCCATAACTTTTGCTCCTATCAGTCGAATTTTACGTTTTATAGCGCAAATGAAAGCCTAACATCGCACCTATCGAACACAAAAAATCGCATAAAAAAATACCGATCCAGTCAAAAGTTATGGAATTTTGACCGCCTTCTCGTAAAATTTCCCACTGTGCGACGTGTGCAAGCGTTTCAAGAAGTATTAAAGAAACTCAGCGAGTAATATAGGAACACAACTGAGACGAACTACGAATTTCGCCCTACACGATGTATTTTTAAGTTAAAATTCGATGAGTTACTACGTCGTATAAAAACGACGAATAACTAACAGCTTTTGTAAATGAGAAAGTTGTTGGCTTTTTGCGCAAAGCGAGAGAAATAGTGTGCCCATATTAAAAAAATAAGACTTAAAAAAAATTCTTTAACAAAAACACAACTAAAAATTATTTTTATAGCAAATAACTTTGTATATTTCTATTAAACAAAATAAAAATAAATAATTATTTATAATTATAATTATAATATATATAATTAAATTTATAATTAAAATTATAATTTAAATTTATGATTATTAAAGTAAAAAGTAATTTTATTAACTAAAATAGTTGAAAACTTAAGCCAAACATGGTCACCTGGTACAGATTTGTTAAATAGAAATAAATCTATTGCAAAGTCGCCGCGTATTACGAATTTCAGCCGACGCCATGATTGTGTGTATTTTCATATACACAAATAAGTTTTATTTTTAGTGACGCATATTCGGGGTCAAAAATTTGTGTGTTTTTTTTAGCATAATGGTGTCTTCTAAGTGATCAAAGTGTTGGAGAAACCCAAAAGCCACTAATACGAATTGCGAGAGAGAGAGAGAGAGAGAGAGCACTAATATCAAAATCTTTTGGTTTTCAACATACTAAACTGACATACACGGTATGATGACATATCATTCTTACATACCAAGTATGACCGTCTTAAAGTCGCTTGAAGTTACAAAGAAAAAATTCTCTAAAACTTTTCACCAATTAAAATTTTAATCAAAAATAAAATCAGCTTTAATTAAAAATTTAATCAAGTGAATTCGACATTTAATCAAGTGAATTAAATGTTTAATCATGGGAATTACACGTTTAATTGATACAACTAATCTGTTTAGAGGTGCAGATTTAATTAATTTTAATTGAAATCCCTTTTTGTTTTTTTTGTGTAGCCCCGATTATTTTTTTACCTTCGATAGTTTATCTTTGCGATAGTTCGGGTTCGATTCCCGCTAGAGTTTCTAGTCTGTTTCACTGCAACGTACTTAAGGTCTATGATACTTTAACGCGGGATATTCAGTCACAGAGTACAATTCCGTTCTTTTATGGTGCTTCAGAAAATGACGAAAAAACCATTTTTGCTTTCATGAATGGAATGGGAGTTTTCTGTATCTGAAAGGCCAAAAAACGAGGGGGTGCTTTAATACCATGGGAGATAAGGCCATGATGGCTTTATCTCTCATTCAAAAGGGAGATAAAGTCTTTTATTTTTTTTGTTCATTTGAATGGGAGATAAAGCCATCATGGCCTTAGCTCACATAAGTAATTTTAGAAAATGGCTTTATCTCTCATTTCAGTTTTGAAGAACTTTTGCATTTTACATTGATTAATAGTTTTCTTATTTTTATAATTAAGAGTCTTCCCGGAAACACTAAAGTAAAGTAACAATATTCTGGAAAAATATGACCTTATCTCACATTTGTGAAAAAAAATATGGCTATATCTCTCAATTTGCAAAATTTTAAATATGACCTTACCTCTCAATGATTGGGCAATAAGGCCATTATGGCTTTATCTCCCATTCAGTTGAGCAATAAAGCCATCATGGCCTTATCTCCCATGGTTTTAAAGCAAAAGTAGGGGTTACGCTTATTTGATCAAATATTTAATAAGTGTGACCGTAGCTTAAAACTATATTTTTCATTTTGTTAAATACAAAGTATTGTCTTATATTACATTTTGCAACATTTCTGAAGTCATCGAGTGCAAACTCTTTCTCGTGTGGTGTGTTTCTCGAAGGACATAACAAAACCAACAACACCCTTAAAGCGTTTCGTTGGCTTAAACTTGATTTCTCCGAAGAACATGGCCTTGTTCTCATGTCTATATTGCGGAAACTAATTAAAATTTTGTGTTATGTTCTTTTCCAAATTGGTAGCTATAAACTGGGAAAAATAAAACAAACTTACCCAAAGTAACTGCATTAAGTGCATTGAAATTGTTAAAATGCTGAAAATTTTTATACCTTTTTAACATTTTTGGCCAATTTTTCTCGTTGGTCTCTTACACACTTTTTTTCTAGCCTTTAGTTGCAATTGTGCTGTCTTCGGCACAAAACAAATTCCTATTGATTTCCAAGACAAATTGCATGTTCATCGAAAAAATCAAATTTTAGCCAAAAATCTTTATGAGGCCATAAAATATGAACGGCAGCTAAATTAGCAAAAACCCAAATTGGGGTTTGTTAATTGCGAAATGAACTTCGAGAATGTGCTGCATAGTGTTATTGTAGAGTTGTAACAATTAAATATTTCTACACAGTTAGAAAATAATAAAGCTAGCTTTTTGGGAATCCTGATTTTCTTAATGCTGCTGAACAACTTGACGACGCTTGCCGGTCTCAAGCTTTGATAAATACGTTTTATTTTATAACTTTGGATTAGATGGCTTTTAACTTTAAAACGTCTTTATTCTACTAAGAAATCTTGTCGGCAAAAAATTACTCATTATGAAACAACCGATATTTAGCAATATTTAATTTGTGCATTTTTTGTGAAATTTTTACCTTAAATAATGACTAAAAGGATATAAAATTTGGCAGAAATATTCATCTCTATTATTTAAGATTTTGAGGTATTAGGTATCAGAGAGTCGAATATAAAGAATTTTGCTTTTTTTAATTTTTTTCCCATATTTGCTAACATTCTCATTTTGCACAATTCACTTGCATTTTTTTATAGCTTTTTGTTGAATTATATAAGCTTGATGTGTCCAGCAAAAAAAGCTTTAACATGCAAATCATGTTTGCGGCAATGCGTATACTTTGGGTCATTATTTAATGGACTTTAAATTTTAATTTACTGCTTATGTTTACGAGAAACAGGACAATTGTGAATTGCTTCTTTATTTCTGTATTTTTTAATTGCAAAATTGCATTATGTTTAAGCTTTTTTAGGCAAATTTATGGGTTTTAAACAAAATAAAGATATTATCCTAAAAGTAGGTGACATTAAATGTTGCTTTGCGCAACATACTGTCCAACATAACAGGAAGGATATTGTTGCCAAAAATAACTGGCTTTTTAATCTAAAGAAATATATATTTTAAAACACAAAGCCTTTAAAAGTTTTATGCAAACCTTTTTATTAATATTGCTGAGAGCACAAAGCTGATTGGCTATTTTCACATACACAATACGAACGTAAAGAATATACTCACAAAAATTGCATAGGTTAGGTTTCATTTGCAGCCGCAATAAAGCAAAGCTCACGTAGGCCTAGCAATTAGTTCCCGCTGTGTTACCATGTTTCACTGTTTTCAAGGGGTCCTGTGCTATGTGGTTGCCGATATTCTCACTTAGCCAGCCGATTGATTAAACAAAGGAATGGATCCTATTTAAATCAATATCAGTGCTACAAGTTTTGTCCCTAAGGGTTCTTCGATTAAATAGTTTGAGTCCTAGGTCTCCGAATGTTGGGCAATGACAGAGAAGCTGTTCCGTTAACTTATTTTCTTCATCGTCGTCGCAACTTCTACACACACAAAAAAAAATTTCACCAAAATGTTTTCAATTAATTCAATAATGCTGTTTCAAACAATTTTTTTAATTGTTCCATTTAATTTGCCTTAATTGAAAATAAAAATTATAATGTTTGTGTGTATATTTGCAAATATGAATACACACACACAAACTTAAAAATATTTTAAAGTTTCAAACAATTTTTTAATTGTTTCAATTAACTGTGTTGATAAAAAAAAAATATTTTAATATGTGTTTACGTTTTATTTAGCCTTCTTGGCTGGTGGTCACATTAATTGAAACTGAACAGCAAGAAAAAGTCAAAGTTACAAATATGTAAATTGATATGTTCAATTTGTTTACAGGCGGAAAATCGGTGGGGAATTTAATAAATAGTACAAATTTCTAACAAATACGTTAATTGAAGTTGGTTTTTTTCTGTGCAGGTCACTGTACTAGAGACTTATTCGACTTATCCCAGTACGCCAGTGACCAGTAACAACCGCAATTAAGTTGTTGAATTGAAGTATGGACTGCCTTAAAGCCCGCTGAGTTAATTTTCATCTATAATAGGCCAGATTTTTCTAGTTTCCCCTAAGCTAGTTTCTTAGAATTATCTCCGATAAAATTTGTTAGCGATAAGTTGGCTACTCTCCGAGAGCGATCAAAGTTAAACCGTTCCGGTTCAAGGTGGGGCCTGCATGCGCCAACAAGTTAGCCATACAGTTTCAATGTATGTAGGTCCCTGTGTCCAGGAACCTATAATATTTCTGCCAGAGATATAGATGTGATAAACACATTCTCTATTAATCTACTGGCCGCTTTACTATCGGTAATAATGTGAATATCCCAGCCATATATTTCACCATACCGATCATTTCTCGCGGCTGTGTGGGCCCTTATTTCGGCCTGGATGATATTTAAATTATCTGGCAGCCTTAGAGGAATGCTCCGGTCCAACGGCTCGGAGTAAATGCCAGAACCGACAGCATACTGTGTTTTAGAGCCCTCAATGTAAAATTGCATTGCATCCCCGAGAATTCGTAGGCTATCATAGTGAACTTTGTTATCCAAAATGCTTACGGTGAAGCCAGGATTCAAGATTGGCTCAGGTGTGATGTAACAACGTTCAAGTGCCAATTTATCTCACGCAAGATTTTAGCATATCCGATGTTTTAATCTCTCCATACCCTAGAACCCCTTTTCTCGGCAAAATGTCCAGTGGTAATTAGTTCCAGATCGTAAACAATGCCTTAAAAGGGGCGGTCCTAATAGCAGCTGTCACCGTTATTGCCACTTCTCTCATTATACGTTAAAATCTGGTTCTATGATTCTTCCCCTGTAGTGCCAACCACCAAACAGCTGCACCGTATAAAATAATGGGTTTGATGACACATTCGTATAGCCAATATTCCAACATTCCTTAGGTTGATCTTCCAGTAAAGGCCAATGGCCCTTTTACGGCGATAAAGTGCAGTTGCCGCCTTAGCTATCCTTTAAATGGTACTTATCTTCCAGTTCAGTTTGCTGTCCGATATTAATGCAAAGAAGTTTGCATTATCGGTCAGTTTCAGTGTGACCCCATTGAGTTTCAGGCTAACAAATATAAAATTGGGGAACTTTGTATCAACTTGTATAAAGTTTCAGTGACGTTTGGCTGGCCCACAGCCCTGGTATTATGTTACTTTTAGACCATCCATGCGGATTCCAAAAATTCAGTTAATATCTTTGACTACTCCTTACTTATAAATATAACATTATCCGTATATGCAACTGTTCTGAAGCACATTCTTTCCATGGCCTTGGCAAGTTATTGAAATATGGATTTCAGAGTAATGGTGACAGTACACCCCCTTGTGGTATGCCCCTGGTCGCAACTTTGGAAATGTTTGAGGCGCCCAAGTTGGATTCCGTGAGTTTCAGGCTAACAAATATAAAATTGGGGAACTTTGTACACCCCCTTGTGGGATGCCCCTGGTCGCAACTTTGGAAATGTTTGAGGCGCCCAAGTTGGATTCCGTGTGTCTGAAGTACAAGATTCTGGTGATAGAGATCTTCAAAAGTCCCATAGCTATTTCATAAAACGTTCTATGTGGCGCACCAATGAGTAAAGCGAAGTCTAACTAGAGATTACTTTCATATAGGCGTGTTGGGCCCTCGATGCTCTTATATTAACATCTAAGTATATCTAGTGTTTTCATTGGAAAGAAGAAATGTACAAGATGCCTTTCCCTCCTTGCAGATGAAGACAAACTTATATGCTGTCGAAATGGATGGGACATGTGATAGACATCGGTGGGCCCTAAAAAAACATATTAGAGGCGCAAAATTTTAATAATAGATAATTAGTTGATATCACTTTTCAAAGAAAGAACACAGACATAAAGTCAAATAATTTGGGCAATACTGCCGTACTGCGGAATATCTTTTTATAGCCTTTTTACACTGATCAACATCTAACATCTACCATTAATTTGCCACCATTTGCGAAGATGTTAACATCTTTCCATAAGATATACATAGGGCTAAAAACCAACATCTTTAAAAGATGTTCCTATCTCATTTTATTCCATTCTACATCTTTCGATTATTTTAGTATCATCACTAGAAAAATGGCAAGAAGTTCTATTGTTATTGTGGCATCACTGACAAAAAAAATTGGGTTTGAAAGCAGCGTTACCATTTGTCAAGTTTTCTTTTTTATTGCAATGTTTTTTTTGTTATGGAGCAATTCCATATGAAAACGATCAAAATTGGCAAATTTTTGGACGACCCCTCTCCGATTTTAAAATAAATAGTCTCAATCGATTGCCCAGCAAAAAATAATGTACCTACATATTTTTTTTTTTTTTATAGTGACTGGTTTAGTGGTGGTGTACACCACTGTCATGTGACAAAATTGAAGAATTCTTCATAAGGGACCTCATTGAAAGTTGTTTTAAAAAAAAACGAGTGATAGCTCGTTGGAAAGGTATTGAATCAGGCTTTAATTGAAAAATAAAATTTTCCTAATTTTTCTTAGAAATTTACCTTTAAATTTTCCCATGAAAATTAAATTTTCCGATTTTCCACAGAAGCTCCTAAATTTTCCAGCAAATTTTTTTTTTTTGGATTCCTCATAATTTTTGCTTTAAGAATCAGCAATAAAAAAAATGGGCCCCGACTCCTTGTTTGGACAGGAGAAGAGCATTTAAGAAACCACCTTGTTAAAAATACATTTTAAAAATTATTTTACAGTTAAAAATACATTTATGAAGAAAAAATCAATTTTTTTTTTAAGAGCCCCAAGTGGAGTGTGTAGGGAATATGGTCTGCCAGCCTTCACAAGATCGGCCATAAATCCATGGATAACACAGCCCGACAAAATTAAAAAAAATTGCTTCGCTGAATTCAAATCTGTAATCAGTTTGTCTCTATCAGCTCTAGTTTTCATGATATAGCTTTTTTATACCCTCCACTTATGACCTCCATTTATGACCGTCTGTTAGTTTTTTCAAAAAATTTTTTCATCAAAATTTCTTATTTACAGTTATGGTAGTTGCCAAAAAAAACATTTTTTCCGTAAAAAAATTTTTTGTGTAATTGCTAGCTGATTAACGGGAATTTTATATGTACAATATTATTGAGAACGTTATTTTTTCTTGTTGCACTCCAATTGAATATCGGAAAAAAAATATTTGAATTAAAAGAATTTTGGGAAAAATGTTTTTTTTGGCAACTACCATAACTGTAGATAAGAAATTTTGATGAAAAAATTTTTTGAAAAAACTAACAGACGGTCATAAATGGAGGTCATAAGTGGAGGGTATAAAAAAGCTATATCATGAAAACTAGAGCTGATAAAGACAAACTGATTACAGATTTGAATTCAGCGCACCAAAATTAACTAGAATCAGTTAATAAATTTAAAGAAGCAAATTGAGTGTTGGCCTGTGTAATAGAAGCAGTGGCATGTAATGGCACACCAAACCCGACTGAGGCTACAGGTCATAAAATGTTTTGTAATTTTTTTAAATTACCAGGTAATAAATATTTCGCCTAAAATGACACGTGCAGAAACAAGTCATAAAACACGGATTTTCCATAAATATGGCGAAATATTTATTACCTGGTAATTTAAAAAATTTGCAAAACATTTTATGACCTGTTGTCGGCTTATTGGCAGTAACCAATTAAGTCCCTCTTTAAAACACATTTTATGACCAGTAGTTCACGCAAATTTTCCTATTAAAGAAAAGCAAATATCGCTTATTTTTTTTTACCTATTTTTTACCAAAAAATAAATATAAATACTTCACACACTCTGAGTCAAATTTCAGTTGAATACTTTTTTTTTTTTGTTTCATTATTTATTTATTGAATCTTCATATATTAAATATGAACTAACAATAATTAATCAAATCTTATCCTAATAATTTATTTTATGTCCTGCCAGTGCCAGACAAAAATTTTCTTCATCACGGGTTCCGTTCACATATGTAGGTGTTTATCGCTCATCTTAATGGGTAAGTGCTGCAGTGTCTCTTCTTCTTAAGCGAGTGTGGCCACTATCATTTAAAATATTTCGAGCTAGTGGATTAGGGTGCAACTCTAGCCTTTTTAAATATTTTACCGCATATTTCTTAATAATAGTCCTTACCAGTGGCACATTGAGATCCTTGTGGATATTTGAGTTTTTAACATACCAAGGGGCAGCTGTGATTATTCGAAGAAGTTTATTTTGGCGCCTTTGAATTTTTTCGATATTTGAAGCCGAGGCAGTGCCCCATAGTTGAATACCGTAGCACCATATTGGCTTTAAAATAGAGTTGTAAAGTAGTAGTTTGCAATTGAAAGTTGAATACTAAACGTGAAAGTGTTAAAGTGTTTTTTTTTTGTAAAGTAAAGAGTGAAGCTGTAAAGACAATTTAAAGTAAAATAAATAAATTTTGCTGCAATCCGTTTAACAAGAGTGGACATCGTTCGAAAAAGATAAAAGTATTAAAATTAACTGGTGTTTCGAAGCGATACATGAATGAATTAAATATACAATACGGTGAAGAAGCAGAATTCATTTGCCCCAAGTGTAAAATCGATTTGTCTCAACAAGCAAATGCATTGAAACAAATGCAGCCACAATCCGAGAGTGAAATGACAAGTGAACAAAATGTTTCATCTGATAGTGAGGCAGACATTCCGATGGTCAATATGTCTTTGAATCCTTTGAATGAGGCTATTACCACTTTAGGTGAAACGCCTATTAGAAAAAGAAAGTTGCGAAGTGAAACATACAGGAAAGAGAAAAAAGGCAAGTTTATGAGTGCAATCGCGACAATATTTGATGAAGGCTCTGATAACGAATGCAGTCAAGCAGATGTCGTTGATGACGGCAAACAAATGATTGAGCAGTTGAAAAGAAAATTCAATTTAGCGACCACTTTTCCGGAGAAATATCTCATTTTATCTGTGCTGCCTCAATCATGGTCTATACGCAAGATTTCTGAACAGTTTCAAACATCTTTTTACATCGCGAAAAGAAGCAAAGAATTAGTTCGACAGAAGGGCATATTGGCGACTCCCACCAAGAAATTTGGCTCAAGGACCCTCAGCGAAGCAACGGTGAAATTGATTCAAGATTTTTACTGCAATGATGACAACAGCCGCGCCTGCCCAGGTACACGTGACTATGTTATCACACGTGAAGATGGAGAAAAAGTACACAAGCAGCGCAGATTATTATTATTTAATCTATCCGAAGCATACCATCAGTTTAATGAGAAATACCCAGCAGAAAAAGTGGGATTTTCTAAGTTTGCCATCCTACGACCAAAAGAATGCGTGCTGGCATTAGACAGGCACGGAACGCATTCAGTCTATGTTTGCATGTTTCATCAAAACATCAAATTAATTTTCTTTCCATGCAAGAAATTGAAAGTATTTCACGGTGAAATTGAAACATATAGGGACCTCCTGTCGAAGTCGTTGTGCGCATACCCCACGGAAAATTGTCATCTGTCCAAATGCGACAATTGTCCGAAGATTGACGAGCTAGAGCAATATTTGGCGGAAAAGTTTGAACAGCTGTTAATTCAGGAGGTGCATTTCAAACAGTGGATAATTAGCAGCGGCAGATGTTCCCTTGAGACCGTGGTAAAGCAGATTCCGGAATTCATCGAGGAATTCGGATTCAAGTTGAATGAACTGAAGGCGCACCATTTCATATCCGAGATGCAATCGAAATTTCTAAAGGAAAGTAAGGAGAAATTAGCCCAAAATGAATTCATTGTGATAAGCGACTTTGCCGAGAATTACACTTTTCTCGTTCAGGATGAAATTCAGGCTTATCACTGGGCAAACGACCGGTGCATCCTTTTTGCATTTATTTCAAAAACGAAGATAACGAACTACAGACCGTAAGCCTTGTTGTTGTCGCGGAGAGTTTAGCTCATAATTATGTGTCCGTTTATTTATTTCAAATGAAACTGTTTGAATTCTTAAGATCAAAATTCGATGCAATCGACAAAGTAACGTTTTTCTCAGACGGCGCGGCTTCTCAGTACAAGAATAAAAAAAATTTTTACAATCTTTGCATAATTGAAGAAGAACAAAACTGCAAGGTCGAGTGGCACTTTTTCGCGACGTCCCGCGGTAAGGGCCCATGCGATGCGTTAGGGGGAACCCTAAAACGCATGGCGACTAAGGCAAGATTGCAAAGGCCATATACTGACCAGATCTTAAATGTACAACATTTGTTTTCGTGGATTCAAAGCAAGGAAATTGCCATTAACACAGTTTTATGCACTCAAAAAGAACACGATGCCATGGAGCGACAAATTCAAAACAGATATAATAATGTCAAAACTATAACTGGAACGCAAAAGTTTCATTGCTTCATACCAAATATTTCTGATATGTCAATTAATGTAAAGCGGTACTCTTCGTCTGCCGACGTGCTAAATTTAAAGTTACTTTAATTTTATAATGATGCCAAGACAATTGAAATTTTTAATAAATATTTTAATTAAGTATAAGCAGCAAAATAAGAAAGATTTTTTCTTCATAAATGTATTTTTAACTGTAAAATAATTTTTAAAATGTATTTTTAACAAGGTGGTTTCTTAAATGCTCTTCTCCTGTCCAAACAAGGAGTCGGGGTCCATTTTTTTATTGCTGATTCTTAAAGCAAAAATTATGAGGAATCCAAAAAAAAAAAATTTGCCGGAAAATTTAGGAGCTTCTGTGGAAAATCGGAAAATTTAATTTTCATGGGAAAATTTAAAGGTAAATTTCTAAGAAAAATTAGGAAAATTTTATTTTTCAATTAAAGCCTGATTCAATACCTTTCCAACGAGCTATCACTCGTTGCGATCGCTTTAGTAGTTTTTTTTTAAAACAACTTTCAATGAGGTCCCTTATGAAGAATTCTTCAATTTTGTCACATGACAGTGGTGTACACTTCCACTAAACCAGTCACTATAAAAAAAAAAAAAAAAATGTAGGTACATTATTTTTTGCTGGGCAATCGATTGAGACTATTTATTTTAAAATCGGAGAGGGGTCGTCCAAAAGGTGATCGCTTTCATATGGAATTACTCTATGTTTTTTTTTATATTTTTAAACAGATTGAACTTCAAATACATTTTTGTGCTTTCTTTTTAAATTTTATCACTTTTGTAGAAAAAAACATTTTATATTTTAAAAACAGTTTTATTTCAAAAATGGTAACATTTTTGTTTGATGGTAGATGTTAGATGTGAGGCAGTGTAAACCAGTGTTTCTCATATTCTACATCTTTGATGGTAGATGTTAGATGTTGATCAGTGTAAAAAGCCTATTACCCTTCAATCATCTCAATAATGAATCATGATTCCACGGGAGTTTTTTTCCTGTTCCTATTTTTTTAATTTAATATAAATATGATTAATGGGAGAAGGGAATAACTCCTGTGGAATTTTTATTCATAACTGGGCTGAATGTCAATAACAAAAGCTCTCTTCGCTAACGATATTTTTTGCTTCAGTAATTTGTATGACCATACAAAAACTTTTAACATTTAGAGATCGTTTAAAAAATATTTGAGTGAAAGTACATTTCTAAAAATATTTCTCTCTCTTTTTCCATTTTAAGCAAAATGTTCAAATAAATTTCAATTTCAGTAATTAACATTATTAGAAAAATTACATAAAACTAAAACCCAAAAAATTCCCTTTTTTACTGATTGATTTCTATTTTGCCATTTCATTACAAAAATAACGTTTTACAAAAATTTAAATTTCATTTTATCTTTTCATCCCCTCCAGCTTTTACATTATAGTTCTAATGGCTCATGGTTATTCGTATAAAATAAAACATTTTAAAAAAGATACAAAAATAGTTCAACTCTCTTTGCAATTTATTTTCAATTTGTTAACAAAAGCATGCAAGTTTAGTTTAAATATTGTTTTTTTTTTAATAAAATAAAAAAAATGTAATAAATAAAAACTAGGCCAATTTGTCATTTACATTTACGATAGTAAAGAGAAGAGTGTAATAGAATTTTCCACATGGCATAAAATTTAATTTCACTTTTTCATTTTGGAAACTTTTTTTGTTACAGTTTAAAACATGTAAAAGTTGTAATTAAATTTAAATAAAAAAAGGACTTGTTTATATTAAATTTATTTAGCACTTAGAAAATTGTTCTAAATGAATATGTTAATAACAGCCAAGCATAAAATTTTTATTAATTTATGGCATCACACTGTGCTGCAGTTCAAAATTTTTAGCGATTCTGTTTTTTTATTATTAATTTTTTTTTTTTTTTTTAATTAAATTTAAAACATGTAACGTTTATATAAAAATGTTCAAATAAGAACGTAAAGTACCTTTATACATACTAATACATACGAATCGAGAATTATTGAACAAAATTAACTTTTGTAAACAACAAAAGATTTTTTAGGAGAACAACATTATCTTTTGCAAAAGAACACATGGGCGTTTTTTAAGAAATGTACATTATTAAACAAAAAATACAAGTTTCTTATTTAACAAGGGGTTAATTACATTGGTGAGCATTTTAATATGAGAAAAAAAAGATACATATCGACATGTTAAAACCAAATATGTAAACAGAATTTATCTAACACGTCTAGCATCGCTTACAGAGGCCAACAAAAACAGCAATCGCTACTTACTCAATTAAAAAACTCATTACGAGGCTCTTCATTGATTTATCCGAACTGAGTCTGAAAGCAGTAGTGCTACATAATGGAAATCAATATCCGTCCATACCAAAGCTCTTGCAGTAAATACAAAAAAGAGACTTACGAAAACATCAAGTTTTTGGTCAATAGAATCCAGTACGATCGCTATTTGTGGAATGTGTATGTGCCGACTTAAAAGTAGTGGCTTTGCTAGCGAGATCACAAGGAGGTTACGCAAAATATTGTTGCCTTTAATGTGATTGGGACAGCAGAGCAAAAATGTCATTTAATGCAACAAAATTTGCCCTTAAGGTCTCATTCAACTCCGGGAAGCCAAACATCGCAAATACGCCTTTAGTTAAGAGGCATAAAATAATTTTTCATCCACTACATATCAAATAAGACTTAATAGAAAAATTGGTTAAAGTTGTGGACAGAGATGGAAAGGTTATTAAACATCTGAATATAATATTACCAAGCGTAAGTGAGGCCAAATGGAAGGAAGGAATATTTATTGTTTCACAAATAATAGATTTTTTTAAGACCAATTGTTCAAATTTAAGATGATTAATTAAGAAAGAAGAGCATTGATAGCGTCAAAATTTTCTTTAAAGGACAAGGATGCAAATTACAAAAAACTGGTACAAGAACTTCTTTTTTCATGTCAATAACTTGTCAGATGAGCATGGTTAAAGGTTTCACAAAGATATTGCGCACATGGTAAAAAAAAGTAATGGCAAGTGGTACCCAGCAATGTTGGCTGATTTCTGCTGGGAAATTAATCGTGAAACAACAGATGAAACGTATAAAAGAAACCGAACTTCTAAATAGTTGTAATTTTTTTAAAGCATTTTAATTTACAATGTATGTTTGTTCGGGTGGAATCTTGCAACTCAGTTTTGAAGCACTTATCTTCAACAGATTGAGCTGAAACTTTGTATGCACGTTCAGTTTGGATGACAATGTATGACGTCATTCTAAATCTAATATGGCGGCCACGCACAACATGGCGGACTAGTTATTTTTAATGCACTTCTGCACTATGGGTATCAAATGAAAGGGCTTGCTAAGAACAACTGGAAAATTAAAGTGAAGTCACTCTAGATACAATATGACTGACTAAGTTTTAAATGTCTGCTGAGGATACGAATGCGAGTTTTAAAAAAATTAAAAGTAAAAAATCTTTTTGAAAAAGTAGCTTGTATAAACCAAAGAAATAACATACATATGTACATGAAAACTATAATGTTATTTAAAGTTTTATTTTGTTTAAAAAAATTAAAAAGATTGTTAAGCATTAAAATAAATAAATATTTATGTACACATGTAGTATTTAAAAAAAAAAAAAAATTTAAAACCAAAGCTCAAACACAACGTCCCATCTTCGGTAACTACGGGATTTTTAAAAAGTTTCAGTCTGTCAAACCAAACACTTCCGAACATGTCGATGTTCTTTGTTGTGTAAACTTTAAAAAAATACATTTGTATGTATAAACAGGGTCACAGAAACGTCTTCCCCCCAATTGCAAAAATTTTTTAACTAAATAAAGAAAAATAAATTGGTATGTAGACTTTTCTATGCCACTGTACAAAATGTCCATCCATCGGTAAATTCATACACTTCGAGTTCATTGTTTATTTTTTGTGTGTATAGTGAATGTCAAGCTTTGCTTTCATTTTGTGAAAAATTAGTTAAAAATTAAAATTCAATAAAAATTTTTAATACTGAAAAAAACTTATTTTAATTTTATAAGGAATATTTACAGCCACAACAAATAAAGTTTTATCTTCTTACGCAATTGTGTTTGTATTTCATAAACATAAAGTTCCCGGTTTTATATTTTCAACAAATAATTTTGACATTCTTTCTAACTTTTTACGCAAACAAAATACATACATAGTATTTAAAAAAAAAATAACGAATAGGGCGCATATTCTCTCTGATGATGCAGTCACCTGTATGAATTCGCCTTGATTTTTCCTTTTAAGAACTAAACTTTTCTTTTGTCAACAAATTTGGTTAAAGCTTCGTTCACAATGGCAGCAACATTTCCACTTGGTGTTCTCAATAAAGCAACAATTTGTATGCACATTTTCAATTAAGAAAACGTTTGGACATATGGCCTACAAAAAAATTATGTATTAATTACAGTAGAATCTCACAAATTAGAACCACTTTGTGCACCGGGCAGTTCGAATTTATAAAAATTTGGATTTCTGGACATTTTTTTTAGAAAATGATAAAATTATAATGAAATAGTGATGGATAATGAATAGTTGTGTAAGCTTTATTTTAACTCAAAACAGTTTTTATTTAATAGCATTTCATCTTTCACTCGTATGAACGCTTCACTTTGACCTTCAGTTATCAACTCATCCAAATTTGTACAAGCTTTTCAAATGTCATACGCATATTAACGAAGTATACACACCACCAATAACTCGGTGATTCCCCGTTTTATTTTTACTCAAATGAGCGAAAAAATAATTTGTAGAGAAAATACAAAAAAATAAAATAAAAAAAAATTCCAGAAATTAGAGTACCCTGTTCTAATTTTAGAGCGTTTAATTTGTTTTTTCTCCTAATAAGTTCAAAATCATTAAAAAAAATTTACCTAGTATGTAGAAATAAAAACAAAAAAAAAAAAAACACTTCCAGAAATTAGAACCACAGGTTCTAATTTCAGAGCGTCCAATACATTGAAATGGCCGGTTCTAATTTCTGGACTGTTCGAATTTGTGACGGTTTGAATTTGTGAGATTCTACTGTATTATGTTTTAAAAATAAAATTATTTTAAACTACATTTATTATTTCATACAAATTGTTGCTGAAGTTTGACTAGACTTAACATTTTAAAAAAAAAAACTTTAGATACACTTTTTTTCGAAAAAGCAAAAAAAATATATAAAATACTTTGGGAAGAAATAAGATAGAAGAAAAAACGAAATTGTTGCTACCATTGTGATCAAAGCTTAAAACTTAAGCGCTTTTAAAATTTTTAACGACAAAAGTAAGTTTTACACAAAAAGAACATTATCGGGATAAAAAACAACCGTTTAAAATAACGATACTATTTTGGGAAAAGATTCTTTTTTAAAAACTGAAAGTTCTTTTCGAGACAAATAAGTGTTTTTTTTTTTGGGTAAAAAAAAATTTGTCGTTTAAAATTTTCAAACATTTTGTATGAAAATAATTTGTAATAATTTTAGAGAATAAGAAGGTGAATGTTTGAACAAAAAGTACTTTTTCCTTTATAAAATTATTTTTTTTTGTCAGATATAAAAACTTTTTTTGAAAAACAGCAGTTATTTATTTGGGCATATTTTGACATATATTAAAAAAAAATGGCATAAAAAATTTGCATATTTGTTTGTTTTGCCTGAAACCAGCACCATTTCTGTTTTATTAAAGACCATACCTTTTGTAAACCCAAATGACAAGCAGAAAGAAAAAAAGTGCCATTTTGCTTTAGAATAAAAATTTCCAATTACAAGTATTTCTACCTCGAAAGTTATCATGATCATAAAATTTGTTCATGTTAAATCATACCAGAAATTTAAGTACTATTTATTCGCTTACTTCCAAACAAATTTACATTTTATTATACAATTATGTTTAATGGCTGTTCCTTTTTTTATGTTTACAATTCTTTCGTTTTGTAAATCGTCAGTAAATTAACATAATGAGGATTATTATATTTATAGTTCTCAACAATCTTAGTTACAAAGATCGTAATAAACCAACATCGTAAATAGATGCATTTGTATCTAATCCTAAAGATTAAAAGAAGAAAGAGCGAGAAAAAAACTACTTAAGCAAGATAAACATCATCATTAACTTGGCTGCAAATGTGTCTCCAATTTTACAATCAACAAAAACAAATATGCGTCTTACGAAAAGAAAAAATGTTAGAAAAATTTTAAATCTAAATCATGATAAACATTTATGTTGTAAAAGAACATCTCGACTTTTTGTGTTTGGTAGTCGTCGTAGTCATCGTCTTCTTCGAGTTGTTTAAGTTTTAGTTTTTTCTTATGCAGCAGCACTATGGGCCAATACGCATACAAATACGGTTAAGATTGCTTTTCTTCAAAATGAAAGATTATCATTTTTGGTTCTGCTTTTTTTTCAATATAACATTTTCTGAAACTTCATCTCTGCTTCAAATATTTTTTTACTTTAGATTGAATTTTTTTTTTATTTTTTTGCTAAAAATTTTTTTGTTGCACATGAAAACTTGTCTTGGATTTTTGTTGTGGCATGATAGTTTTCTAATTTAAAAAAGAATTTAAGCGCATTAAGTCAACATAATTATCATAAATTCTTGGGGTTGAATGTTTTGAAAGAAATAAACTCCAGCAACATGTATGAGACAAAACTCAAGGAATTGCAAATTGAGATTTTTTCTTATATATTTATTTTTGTGTTTTTTGACATGTCTTTGATTTTGGATTTTAAGTATTCATTACACACAAACACATGCACTGTAATCATGTCTATAATGATGACGTTGATAATCTTAATCATGATGATGATGAGTATTATTAACATTTTTATGTGGAATTAAGGTTTGACGGTAATTTTATGTGCAATTTTTTAAGAGTCTTGTTGCAAAATGAATTTAATTTCAATTTAAATGGAATATTTGGTAATTACTTAACATAAAATTAAATTTCAAATTTAAAAAAAAACGACAAAAAAACAAGCTTAAAGTAAATAAAACAGCAGTCAATTAAATAGCACTAAAAAAGTCAGAAGTTTGCAAATGTAGGGGTATGAAAATACTTTGTTATATTATACAAACATTTAAGTTTCAATTTTTAAAAAATAAGTTTTTTTAATCATTTTGTTTTTCAATAATTTTTTTTTTAAGATTTTGAATTATAAATAAATTTTCAACTATTGATTTTGGATGTTAACTTAAATAAATTGTTTACCATTGAAATTCATATCAAAATTATTTTATTTTAATTTAAAATATGTATAAGAATATAAATTCATCTATAAATGGCGATCCTGCGATATTGAACGTGGAGAAATAAACTAATAATTTTAAAATTGTACAATATTCTATGGAGCTGATAAAATTATCGAAATAACCTGTACGTGCAATTTAGACAACAACAAACCCTATTTTGATTTAATCTGAAAATTAATATTTAATATCAATTCGTCTGGAGCGTCACATCAGTTTCACTCCAAAACAGCAAACTATTTTATCAAATTAAGGAAAAACTTTTTACCAAAGGAGTTTACCATCGCTTTTAATTTCCGAGAAAAGAATTCAGTGTAAGCGTTTATATCTCTTCCCATACTTAAATAGCCCTTATTGTTGTTAATTAAATTATTTTACTTTTACTAATATTAAATATTTGACAATTGTCTAATATTTAAAAAAGAAATAATTAATTCAATATTAATTAATTTTGCTTTTTAAAGCCCGTTGGAGCTTGAAATTGTAAAAAATAACAAAAAAAACTTAATTTGAATCCAAAAAATTGTATTTGAAGGACCATTACAAGGCACTAACATTTGATTTATGGCATACGGGAACTGCAGCTGCAGGGCCTGATTCTGGCAGGGGCCTGATTCCGGCAGTCGTGATGGAGTACTTTCTCGATCCGAAACCAATTTAATTTCTAATTATTTCAGTCAATACTGAACGAATCGGAATTATTGTTTCAGTGTTGTAAAGCAATAATTTGAGTTTCACAATACTGAAAAAATAATTTCGATTCGTTCAGTATCGACTGAAAGAATAAGAAATAAAATTGCTTTCGAATCGAGAAAGTACTCGATCACGATTGCCAGAATTAGGCCCCTGTTTTTGACAAAGCGCTTTCTGAACTTCCAATTGGGCCTCTTTTTCGAGCATTACTGACACGAACAACACAATGTTGCCAGTGACTTCTGCTCCACAAAAAATAAACGAAAGGTGTTAAACCACGCACGGCCTTGCAGGCAAAAATGAAAAAACAAAAAAAAAAAATGTTGGAAAAAAATTGGACTTCAAGAAGAATTCTTGACAAAAGTACGAACAAACATAAGTAAGGAAAAACATATTAAATCAATAAAAAAGGATAATCATTCAAAAAAGCTAATTTCGATCTACCAAAGGTTAAAATACAATTTGGTTTAAGGATTGATGTTTGACTATTGACGTCAGAAGTCGTCGATGGCTGCGAGTGTAAGACGGCAAATCCCTCTGAGGAGATCGAGTGGTTGCGATCGAAACATGTCAGTGTAACCTGCCGGCCAGGGTTCGAGCCCGGCTACAGTCAAGAATAAAAAATTATCAATAACAATTTTAATTTTTAATTAAAAAAATTTTAAAAATTTGGATTAAAAACCATAAATAGTTCAACAAAATAACCACAATACTAATAACTAACACTTTTAACAAAAAGTACCTTTTATAATAAAATACTTCGAAAGTGAGCTTTAAAAATGTACATTTATGAATAGCTAGTTCATTCCCAGCGGAAAAATAAGGAATTGATTACATAAATAACTAAAAAAAATAATGTATAATTTTCGAAAGAATAATAATGCATTAATTGGAACCGAGAAGGTTATTTTATAGACACCATAGTTATGCATTGATTACCACGTATATTCCCCCATTTGCAGAAAAAGGAATGTATTGTTTCTGTTCGTAACAATAATTCATGCTTTTTCTTCTCTTCGTGACAATTATTCGTGTTGTTACTTTAACATATTTTCTTAATAAAAATTCGTTATGAATTATTTAATCGCAGTATACATTAAAATAATGTATTGCAATCCTAGGACATGTTCTGTGCCAAAAGTAATGAGCTCTGGAATCAAATATTAATCATTCTCGATTCCTTTTGATTAAATTTTCCTGCTAAGTTGTTTGGTGAACATCATGTACCTTAAGGAACAAATTATAACTTATTGACCAGGGAGTAAATTTTTCTACAAAAAATTCCTATTTTAAAAAAAAAAAATATTTTTCTAAAGCCAAATTTCTTTTGTAAATTTAAGTTAAAAAATCTAAAATTAAGATTTCTTTGAAAAAAAAGAAGTTTAATACTTATGTTTAAATTAAAAACGTAATTACATAACTCACTTTTATGTTCCAGCAGCTTGTCTAAAGCTTTTAAAATAATTTTTTAAACAGTTTTTATGGGCAATCTATTAATTATTTTTATTAACAAACTTTAAGAAAAGCTGAAATATAAAAAATAGGATTTTTGGAAGGATTTTGGAAGTTCTCTTGCAAATTTCTTTAAGGACACTATGTCAAAGGATCGGAAATTTGAGCAGAACATATTTCCCGGTCCAGTAACAAAAAGTAATGATGAAAATACATATATAGTATTTTTTTGTGAAAAAAAAGTTTATTCGGGAAACAAAGATCTGTCCGAGTCCAAATTTATTAACCCAAGAAAATGACGAATTTTTTCAATACAAGTCGATATATAAATCTGTGAAATCAATTAAATAATTTTCGGTGAAATGTAATTTATGCCTTCTTAATTCCCCAAGTGCTCTTTACAAAAAAAAAATAATAAAAAATGTTATAAGTAGTGATGCGATTTCCATGCAAATGCATGTTTTCTGTCGATAGTCTAAGAACGATGTCGACCAATTATCTCTCCAAATCATTAAATTTGCAACGATCTGTTTTTGCATATTGTTGCATATTTTGCTGAAAATATATATTGTTGCATATTTTGGTGATAACGCATATTTTTGCTTATTTTTGTTTTAAATGCATATTTTGACATTTTTAGGTGATTTTTTAATTTCCATACTATAAGAAAAGTCATTAAAAAAAAATTAATTGATATTGCAGAAAGTAAAACTAAAAATGTGCAAGGAAAAATATCCTGACAAATTAAAAAAAATCCCAAACGTTTTGCAAAAAAAAATTTGGATTTCAAAAAATTAAATATATAACAAATATTTTGCATTAGATCTGGAATCAAAGTGGGATCTGAAAATAAGTTTTTTTAAAATGCATTGGCACTCTTCAAGTACAAGACAAAGTTTAACTTTTAATAAATAAAATTTTAACAAACAAAAATTTCAATTAGTTATTTAAGTTTTTTAAAGATAATTGAATAACAATACACTGCATTTTTTATATTTTTGTTTTTGGTGAAATAAAAACCGATATTTTCTGAAAATTTGTTAAGTTTTTAGTGCATATTTTTTATTTTTTTATTGCATGAAAATATCATCCCTAGTTATAAGGAAATCCAACCCTTTCGGTCATTTTGGGCAACCTGTTATAAACACTTTTGTTCTCTTCCAATCATGACGAATTCGACTATACATATGTAGCACTTTTACTTGTTAAATTTTACCTTTAGGAAATTCGCAAAGAGTTATTTTAGAGTTCTTTTATATCATAAAATTATACCAAATACAACCATTATGACACTTTGTGAATTGCATACATAATTTAGTAACCAGGATTTGTATTTGATACTTTTTTTTACTAAAATAAAACCTTAAAATTTTATTATATTATTTTGTACAGCTTAAAAGCTTTTTTTAATTTTTTTTTAATCTGTAATTAGTGTGTGATAAACCAGGATTGATGGATATTTTTTTCTTTATTCTTGTTTTTCAATTCTTCTAAATTCATTTCTTATTTAGACATTAATTTATAGAAATATTTACATATCAAGACAATCGTAAATGTTTTGCTATAGTTTCATAAATATCTTCTATAGTAAAAAACTTTTTTTTCTTTTCAAAACAACCGTCTGGACAACTATGACCAAATGAGTTTATCTGTTTCTCTTAATCGTAATATGTAATTTTAAACCGGTAATAAACTTTTTGAAATAACCAAAACAAAACGGTTTAAAGTTTTTTATTTTTTGTTTTCTTGTTAATGCTAAAGAATCTGCATTCTTCCGCTAAAAAAAAAGAATTCATATGCCATAATTTTTTTTTTTTATTTTATTCTAGACACTGTAAAAGGACAATTTTTAAGTTTTAGCCAGCAAAGTTTCTTTTCTTTTCCTTAAAGTAAAGTGTTTGTGTGTGTAAGACCAAGTTGAAGTCTAGTTGTAGTTTAAGATGTGATAACATTGATAACGTTTAAATTCTGTTTTTTTTTATTCATTCCTCAGTTCTAAAAGATGTTGAGGTTGATGATGATGATTTTTACTGGACTTTTTTTCTTTAGTTTTTATTCTTTGGTTAAAAAGTTTTGCTTAAATGTGTTTAAAACTCACAACAACATGTTAGAGAATTTGTCGTCTGCATTTAGCAGACCTAAGTAGTAACCAACCATGCAACATGTTTTACATTTGACAAGAGCACAACAACAGCAACAACGATAGCAACAAAAGCATTATTATTGTCATTTTGCTTGTAAATTGTTGTATTTATGAAAATGAACAAGAAAATCATGATTGTCATTAAAATGACACAAGCAAATGTACAAATTACATTACAAAAGAAACAACAACTGCTATGTAAAACAACGTTGGCAGCAACAATCTACAGAACACTGTGTTGTTGTTATAGATGTTGTTCGGTGATGTCAGCCAAGAACCATAACGAAGGCTGGGTTTTTTTTAAGTTTTAATGTTGAGTTTTTTTTAAAGTGTTTAGGGAATTTTGTAAAGCTAAGTGCACTGTGTGAAAGTGAGCCTTGGAATTTATAATTTTGCAATTATGAGAGGGACAAAATGTGGCACTTGTACGCCTTAGGTTTTAAACAGTTTTGAATAATGGTAAAAACTATAAAACACAATAATAATAAAACTTTTGATAAAAAAACCTTTCATAAAGCTTTTCACACAGAAACAAACAATCTTTAAAATATTTGGAAACCTCTTAAACTATTAAAGGCCTTATTCATAAAAAATATTGCAGGTTAATAACAGGTTTATTAAACAGATTGCCATAAGAAATTCGTTTAATAAACCTCTTATAAATCAAGAATATTTTTTGAATATGGGGGTAAAAATTTAACTGACTGAGAGCTTTTTAATACCTTCTACATCATGAAGTTGAAAAGCTCTTGTTATAAGTTGTCTATATAAAAGCTTTTTTAATTTAAAAGTTATATTGACTGAGTAGCTAATTTTAGGTTTTTTTATATTATAATAAGTTGAACATTTTGATGTAAATTCTTTATTGTCATAACCACAAATTAACAAATGATTTTTATTAAACTCGGCGTTTTTTAATCTTTAAAAAAGCGCAAAAGTGTTTTATATTAGTAAGTTTATCTTATCCTATAAAAAAAAGCTCTTCTATCAAACATAAGAATAATAAAGCATTTAGAAAAAGTTGCATGGATTACTTAAAGCAGTGTTCGAAAATAAACACTAGATATCGCTCCTTAGTGTTCTGTTCGGTGGATTTGTGGAAAACACAAACGTTAATAGTGTTTGTGTAGTAAATCATTTAAAAAAATAACGTTGTTTGTCATCTTTCGAACACAAAAAAATACTGTTTTTATTCAACCCAACAAATAGATCAAAACATTTAATTCCGTTTGGTTTCTTTTTTAAACCACAAACTTCATTGTGTTCGGTTCAGGCTGGTAAAAAAACCAAAAATTTTTATAATAACAAAATACACAAACTAAAAAAACCAAAAACCCAGAAACACACACAAAACATATACACAATACACATACAAGCTGTTTGTGCTGCGGTCTTTGCTAAAATTTTTTGTTTGTTCATTTCTTAATCAATCTAAAAAAAGAAACATTATGGATCGTTAAAATATAATGTTTGTCAAAAGTATCACTACATTTGCTCTGTCTTTTAACGAAGAACAGAACACTACAAATTGTACGGCTCTTTCTTGAAAATAGTTACGAACGGTATTACGGGTTGTGTACGTCTACACAAACACTAAAAAAAAGATATCGCTCCTGGGTATGTGAGCCGAACGCTAAATAATGTTCTGTTTATTTTCGGACACTAATTAAAAGTCTAATTGAGTTTTTTACCGTCAAAGCTCAATAAAAATTTATTTTTTGTTGTAGAAGAAAGGTTATTTTATATCTTGCTTCCTAAGGATTTTCTATTAAAAGCTTTTTTACAAAACAAAATTCAGACAAACATTTTTATTTTAGCTCTTTTGAAAATTGATTAAAAGTCAGTTTAAGTTACTCGTAGTTGTCTTAAATAGGAATAGAGTCTTCAATAGCTTTTTGTTAAACAGAGTTAAAACGCTACGTCACAGAAGTTCTCTCAAATTTTCCGGATCCTTTTTTTTTTGGCGATACCGGGGACTAGTTCGCCTTTAAAGTTCAAAGTCATGCCTGTTTTACAAAGCAATAAAGTGATAATGAAATTCAAATGTTACTAAAGTTCCAGTATAGGCGCACTTGAAATTTAGTATTGAGCTTGTTTTATTTAAAAGGACAAAACTGGGTTAAACATAGACAACACTAACTAAACTTTCATACCTTCTTCCTGTACTCCCTGTAAGTTTGACTTAAGGTTGAGCTCTCCTGCTTTCCTTGTCGAAAAAATAAACAAAACAAATCAAGTAGTTTGCAAAACTGCCAACAAAAAAAAAAGGTAAATTTATCTGTGGAGACCAGACTAATGAACAAATTCATTAATGTGGCAAATCTTATCTAAATAAGTCTGTCTCTATATGTGCTCCACAGTAACACAGGAAAATAAACCCTTTTTTCTCAGCTTAAAAGGAAACAACAAACTGAAAATAAAATATACAAAATACGGACTCTAAGAAAAATTACGAGTTGCAAAAAAGTATATAATGCAAAAATATTTATTTAGATGGTTTTGTGATGGCTGACTACTACGACTACTCCTGCTACGAATAAGGCTAACACATCTTCACTTCTTAACTATTATTATTACTACAATAATTTTTTCTTTTTTTTTAATTTTGTTCCTTGAAGGAAATTTCATTATATTTTCTACGATATTTTGCTATCTTAACATTTTTCTATTTCACTTTTTACTTCCCCGACCTAATGCAATGCGTAGTTTTTGTCCTCGGTATTTTAACTCCCCAAGGACTTTAAATTGTCGTATGCTTCTTTTTTTCTACTCACCAACCATTCACTGTGGAGGGAATCGAGTATAATGATATCATAGTATCATTTACTATCTTTTGCCATATTGAAAGAAGTAACAGCAATATCATTCCTTAAATATTTTAAACAGCATAGAAGAAGAAAAAAAGGAATAAAGAAAAACCTTAAAAAGTAGCAAAAAGAGTAAGTAAATATATGTTTGCTAGGAAATATTTTCTAGTTGTTTCGTTCCAAGATGAGGTTGGTGGTGTTGGGGAAAAGTACGTTTTTCACATTTAAGTAATTGTTACCATAAAGTGTTTTGAGTTAAATAGTTT
Organism: Pollenia griseotomentosa; assembly: GCA_963931875.1. NCBI lineage: Eukaryota > Metazoa > Arthropoda > Insecta > Diptera > Polleniidae > Pollenia > Pollenia griseotomentosa. Next base: position 75,170,634 of record OZ007563.1, on the reverse strand, counting down.
CAGTTATTTAACCAGTTCACAGTTTTTTTTCATTATTCCTCTCAGCGTTGCCAGAAAGCTCTGGCCTTGAAAAAGTTTAAGTCCCACTAATCGCTTAATCGTAACAGGTTTTTTTCGAATGTTATCTCCAAATTTTTATAATACGTCCGTGTTCTGGATATCGAAATCGAGTAAAATTAAAGTCAAAGGAAATTTTCAGTTCAAGTTGTTTAAAAATAACGGTAGTTTTTTACGATTTTTAGAGTAATTCTAATAAATATAGGTGCACAGAAAGAAAAACACTCGGGATAAATTGATCTTTTTATGCTCAATTTTAGCACGAGGCGTGCTCAAAAAACTGAGTACGAAAAACAGTTAAACGTACTTAAAACAATCCCAAACGTACTTAAAACAATCCATCATTTTCGAAAATCAATCCCGGAATTTCTCAAAATAAGTATAAAATTATCAAATCAAGTACAAAACAGATTGAACTTTTCGTTGGTATTGCCACTCTGAGAGTTAAATTATAAAGTGAGCGTATTGTTCTCAGAGAACTTATAAGTCTCATCAAAAACAACAAAACAAGAAGGAAAACATATACATACATATATATGTATGTATTATTTTCATGTTTAACCCTCCGGCTTACGCATGTTTTAATTATTTATACACATTAAACAAAGGTCTGGCCAGACTCTTGTGTACCATGAAGGGTTAAAAAGTAAATTTGAAATCTTGCTTCTCATTTAGTTTATATTTTTAGTTAAATATGTACATAAGATTTTTAAAGTAAAAACCATATCGGCATTATGTTGGTGTTTTATCATTCTGTAAGGTGTAATATGGGTAAGTAAATCAATCATAATAACTTTTTCTTTCTTGTTTTTTTTTCAAGCACGAATTGGGGATAAAATTAACTTTATCATGCTTGAATCAAGCGCATTTTGAGATTGATTCAATCTGAGTTTTACTTAAATCAATCTCATTTTCGGATTACTTCAAGTACAAATTGGGGATTAAATCAACTTTATAATGCTTGAATCAATCGCATTTTTAGATTAATTTGATCCTACTTTTACTTAAATCAATCTCGTTTTCGGATTACTTCAAGTACGAATTCGGGATCAAATATGGATAAAGTGAGAATTGTGGGATTGAATAATCCGTACTTGAATCAATCTTTTTGTACTTGATTCAAGAATATCCGTTCTCACCGTACTATTGATACCGCTCCGGATTGATTTGAGTACGGATGGATTGATTTTTTTTTGAGTGTGGTACTTGAAGTATTCTTAGCTACAAAAGCAGTTTTCATTACTAGGCAGGTTGTGTCAAGTTTCGGTTCATAACTATTTTCTTACTAAGCCGATTTTCCTTGGTTTGAATCCCAAACTGTTTTGGAGAACTAGAAACAATTTGATACGATAGTTATTCTCTTCAGTGTTTTCATCCGTTGGAGAGACAGATAGATGGACTTGGATAAATCGACTTAGAATTACTCAAAGGCGCAGAAGATTTAAACTTTATTGGGTCTTAAATTAGCTTCCCACGGAATGACAAACTTAGCATACCTTTATTCACCACAAGTAGTGAAGGAAGGTTTAAAAATAATCGGGTTAAAGGATACCATAGAAAAATCCAAAAAAATAGTTAAAATGTAAAATTTATTTGTTATCTTTAAAACTTAAATTAATTATTAAACGAAATAATTATTCGTCTATCACGCGGTTCAAATTCGTGCATATTTTATAAAATTAATACAGCAACCGCTAAGAGAACATGCTAATTAATACAGAACATTTAACTCTTTTTTTTTTTTCAATATATAATAAAATATAATTTTCTAAAAATGTCCTTTTTTTAAAAAAGAATCCATCTTTTTGGCAAAAATAATTAGAATATTGAGATAATTTTAAAAATTATATTTTTTATGAAAGACCCAAATCTAATATTTGCAAGAAAAGTTTAACAAATTTTAAATTACCCCGTATTTAAAAAATTCCCTTTTTAGGAAAATTTAGCTATGTATGTTAGAAAGATTGTGTGAAACTAAAATAAAATTTTTCATTTACATGAAAAACATGATTTAATCTTTTTTTAAGAATTTTTTAAATAACCCCATTTTGTAAAATTTCCCTAATTAGGGAAATTTATATTTTATATAGAAAATACTTTTTTAATGAAATTAAAAAATATATTTTTGTAAAAATTTCCTTTTTTAAAAAAATAATTAATTTTGTTGCCAAAAATAATTCAAATTTTGAGGAAATTTTAAAAACTATATTTTTTATGAAAAACCCAACTCTTTATTTGCAAGAAAAGTTTAAAGATTTTTACATTACTCCGTTTTGAAAAATTTTCCTTTTTAGGGAAATTTAGCTATCTTAGAAACATTGTATGAAACTAAAATAGAATTTTTCTATTAAAAACAATAATTCTAGAATTTTTGATATTTTAATTAGGCTAAAAAGTTCATTAAATTATTTTTATGAAAAAGGAATTTTACAACATGAAAATTATTTAAAATTGATTGATAACTTTTCATTCTTAACTGCTGCTGTACTCGAAGCCAGGCTTTTACGGACAGGTTACCCTTACATGTTTCGATTGGAACCACTCATTCCTTCTTCATAAAAATAATTTAATAAAAGTTAATTTTGATGAACTTTAGCCTAATTAAAATATCAAAATTTGGTTTAAAAACCATAAATAGTTCAGCAAAATAACCACAATACTAAATTTTGTTGATGAACTTTAAAAGTAGATTTAAAAAAAATATTACGTCATTTTTAAAAAACTTTCCTCTTTTGGGAAATTGTTCTTGTTATCGAAGAAAAACTCTAATATTTAAGAGTTAAAAAAATTATAGTATCTTTTCATTTTAATAAAAAGTAAATTTTATTTTGAGTCAATAAAAGAAAAATATACATACAATTTACGTAGCAATGATAATAAATCTAAATTTAGGAATATTCAAATAAAAAAACTTAGTTTAAAAACGTTATTCCCCTATAATCCCATCTTTTAATTAATACAACTTAACTTTATAATTTTCTTTATTAATCTTCCCATAATATCCCAGTATTATAACAACAGAGGTGTGCTTTTAAATTAAAAAAAAAAAAAAACAAATTCGACTACAAATTATTATCCCAAAAAAAAAAAAAAAAATAAAATTTTTAAATAATCAAACGCAATATCACTACATTTTGTAAAAATCCCCTTTATCGCTCCTTACGAAAACCAGGAAAAAATTTTAGGTTCTTAGTTTACCACCAAATCTCCTTCCTCATCTGGCAACACTGATTATTCCATAATGGACTTTTCTTTTATTCTTAATAAATTCAAGATCTTCAAACTTTATTACTTTTTTTCCAAACTGTGATTACCTTCAATAAATTTTTTTACAATTTTGTCCTTTTCGTTAATATTTTTGGTTTTTTCTTCTTTATTTAAGCGCGTTTTTTGTCTACTTTTCGTGTTTGTTCTTTATGCGTTTCTTCTTGAAAAAAACTCTCCGCCAGCCACTCTGTGATGTGATAGATGTAATGGCATGATAATAATGTTGCCGTTCCATTCTTTTCTACGAACATCTTTGTGCAATTTCGTTTTGAGAAAAATTTTCAAGCAAAAGTTGTTGAGAAAAAAACTGGCTTAAATTATTGTAGAAAATAAGTTGTTGGAATTTATTGTGTGGCATTGTGGTGCATTAAGTGGAAACTGCTTCAAGAACGTAAAAGAAAGAATCTAAAGTAAATGGGATTTGCTAAACAAACTCATAATGTAAATATTTTATGGTTAAATTTAAGTTATTTGTAAGAATAATAATAACAAAAGGGAAAAAAATATTTTAGTTAATTAACAGTTTTTAAGTAATAAATGTTATAAGTATGACTTCAAAACAGTGGTGAGCAACAAAAGTATTTAAAACTGTATGTGAGCAGGACAAGATTTGCTTTTAAGGAATACAAATTTGCGTAAAAGTGAAATCGCAGAGAGATTTTAAAAGTGTATATTAGGGTTAAGCAACTTTTGATGGAAGAATACTTAGGGACGTAACTTGAATCTCTGACATTGATTTGAATAGGATCCATTATATCATTGAATCAATCGACTGGCTGAGTAAAAATGTCGACAGCCAGGTATCAGAAAAAGCCTCTTCTTAATTTGTACAAACTTACAAAACGAAATATACTTGTTAGTCCATGGCCATGATATATTAGATTCTTCGTGCGTCAGCGGGTAAAATGTAACCTAACAGAAAGCTTTTAAAAACTGAGAGCAGAGCTTTTGATCTAAGGTTTGTTTTCAACATTAAATTACCCGCTAATGCGCAATAAAAAATTGGTGCTTCAAACGTAGCAGGTGTGTTAAATGCCGTTACACACTATCCCACAAAGTCTTACGTATTTTTCAAAAATGCTTTCCTGATCTAATTTTTCTTTGAACAATTTTAAAAAACAATAACAACTTATCATGACAGGGTTGCATTTTCGTAAATTACTAAAGACTTTGTGGGATAGTGTATAACGGCCTTAAGCGGGGTACAGACTGACGAACATAAACGTCAGTTTTGCTCAAATTTTTGCTTGCTCAAAAGTGCGGCCGCTAATTTTTGTCAGTCAACAGTCAACCGCAAACAAATTTGTGCTTGAATGTTGACAGATGAGCCTTTTGACTGTCACTCAAGTTAGAAAGTCTGTTACTATCCGTCTCCACTATTCATTAACTTGATAAGAACAGTAAACAAAACATATGTCGCACATGAATTCTGCTAGTGTAGACTGTTCACGTTCATATTTTGTTCATGTGCTGCTATCGTTGCCTTAACATTTTTCTTAGCATTTATGTCCGCCATTTTGTTCGGGTAACAAAGTCATTTTCTATCTGCAACCAAACGCACAACCTAAAAAAAAAATGCCAGCAAAGTAAACCATTTAATAAACTAAAAATCGTGGTTAATCAGAATATTCCCATCAATACGTGCCACATACAAGAACATGAAATTAAATTAATTCCTTTGCTCTGTCGGCATTATGTTCATATCATATCGATAGCGCATGAAAACGTGGTGTTAAGGAAGAAATTTTAAAGTTTCGATTACCTTCTCGCTTACGAATGACATGAATTTTATATGGCGAGTTCTTACTTTGAATCAATATATTTTTGTCACAAAAGCTTTTTCTTTAAAGCATAAAAAACTGGTGAGTGTAACGATCAGATCTTCTTTAATGTTCTCTCTTTCAAACCTGCTTCGTAGCATGTTAAATGTTCAAATGTTAAGAATTCATCCACTTAACTTACTTCTTATTTGTATGTCTTATTGCGTATCGCATTAATATGTGCCCACTTTTGAAATTGTACCATAAGGCTGGAGCTCCACGCCACACGTTCAATACGTTCTATGCATCTGTCAAAAATGTACAATCAGTGTATTGACAAGTTAGACAGCAAACGAGTAGAAGGCATATGCGTAGCGATCGCATAAAAGGCTTACTTACTTTTTTTACAGGCATCGTAAAAAGAGGCAAAGAAAGTATTAAACGCTTAGAACGCGTGGCGTGAATATACAGCTTTAGTGCTTCGCAAAATGAGAATATTTTTTATTTATTATATTAATTATTTATTTTTTTAATTATTTTGTTTTGTTTTATCAGCTAAAATTTTAGCTTGAATAAATACAGGAATTTTTTAACATGTTACCTGGGGGCTTATCCTGGTAGTCCTGAACGAATATTTTACGATTCGAAAGCAATTTTATTTCTAACGAGTTGGCCGCCCCGGCTTCGCTCCGTAGCTGATTACTAATGATCGATGGAACCGTTTTCTGATTTTAGGTAAATCAAAGAAAGTAGGCGTAAAAGTGGGCTGGGCAAAATTTTCTTTTCGTAAAAACCTAAGTTGGATCATTAGAAAGAAAAAATCGTTCAAATCGGTCCAGCCGTTCTCAAGTTATGCGCTTAATAGAAAAAGTGGGCGTAAAAGTAGGCGTGGTAAATTTTTATTTCGATGAAAACTTAAAATGGATTAATACGAACATTTGAAAGAAAAATTAGTCAAATCGATGGAGTCGTTTTCTGATTTTAGGTAAATCGAAAAAAGTGGGCGGGGCAAAATTTTCTTTTCGTAAAAACCTAAGTTGGACCAATCCAAATCGGTCAAGCTGTTCTCAAGTTATGCGATTCTTTCAGTCTATACAGAATGAATTTTTTTTCAGTGTTGTAAAGCATTTATTTGCGTTTTCACAATACTGAAAAAAAAAATTTCGATTCGTTCAATATCGACTGAAAGAATTAGAAATAAAATTGCTTTGGAATCGAAAAAGTATTCGATCACTACTGCCAGAATCAGCCCGCTGCCTTCATTTTCTTGGGCACTGTATCTTCTCCTTTGAAATAAAATACATTTCATTTATTTATTTTTCTCTTTTATTAGTTATTTTTCTCATTTTCATTGTATTTAATCACTTAATTTATAACAAATTTTTACCATATAAAGTTTTACTTACTCACATTTTGATTCATGGCTGCTGTATCTGGTTTCAAAATTACTATGGCAACAAAAAGGTTCGCATGTTTCCCAGTCTATCCGTCTGTCTGCCGATAAATGTTTGTCTTTCGGTTTGTTGTTGTTGCTTTCAAAGTGAATTGATTGAAATGCATTAAAACATGTTGACCGCAAAAGGTAATATTACCTTAAGGTTGATTGTGACAGTAGTAGGAAACCAGTTGGCTAAAAAAAAACAAACCACAACATCATCAGCTCAAATACTTAAATGAGAAAAGAAAGAAGAAAAAAAAAAGACTGCTTATAATCTAGGAAACCCATTAACAATACCATTAAATTAAGAAAACTCGCAAACTAACTTTTTTTGGCATAATGACTTCAATAAATGTTCAAACCCAACATCATTATCATCTTGGTTTTCTGTATTAGTTATTCTGAAAGTTTTTCAATTGCTTTGTAAAGATTCTTTCTTGTTCTTATCATTAATGGTCAATATGTGAAACACAACAACCATAACATTATCGCACCAACCACTTATCTAAACATTTATACTCGCATTTGTTTAAATAAAATTAGTATTAACTAAACTTTTTTGGTTAGATGTTGTTGTTTTTTTAGATTCTCTTTAGATGATTAATGCCTTTAGTTTTTGAAACAATGTTGCAAAAGATGAAAAGTGGTTTGCTACCATATATAATATTAAATTATTTTATAATGTAGAAAGTAACCAACATCTATGATAATAAATTGTGGAGATTTAAAAGGAGCTTCAGAGCAAAAAACTGGTCCCTTTGGGAGGTTTAGTTGTTTTTAAAACTTTTTTATATAAAAACACTTTTGAAAATAAGTTATTTTTAAGCAGCTGCCTGACATATGCACTTTGCACAAAAGCTCGAAGGACGATATTATGCTAAAGAAATTACATGTTTCGAAAGACATACCAAACCGAAACCGGTCTTAGAACAAAATAATATTAAAAGGCTAAAGTTGAAAGTCGCAAAATCGTACAGTTTGTAATGCTCCGTTATTAAATTTGCAATGCTAAAGCTTCGTACAGACGGTGGTCAGATCTTACAATGTTGTCAATGGTGCCATTGTCAGATGCTTTAATTTTACAGATTTGCCAAATGAAAATGAGCTTACAATGTTCATACAGTTGCAAGACATTTTTAGGCAATTTTAATGACAAAATTGTAAGATCTGACCACCGTCTGTACGAAGCATAAGTATTGGTTTTTATCAGAAAGCTCTTTATCTTAAGATATTTACAGACGTTTGTCAGATGTTACAATATTTTAAGGTGCTAAAGAAAAATTTCCCCTCAAAGTAAATTGTCAGTTCACCGGCAGACTATTGTCTGACAATACATTTTTTTGACAGTTTTTTTCTCTTTTCACACATATGTATTTGCAGCGATGCCAATAGAAATATTTTTTGACAATGATGTCATTGTCAGGTGCATTAATTTAACACATTTACCAGTGAAAAATTACCTTACAACGCATTGCAATTTTCACACAATTCTGGCGATGTGTGTTCACACGATTATTTTATGTGTGACAATGTTGTTTTCTTACAATGGACTGACAGGGCTTTTTCGGACAACGTTGTCAAACAAAAAATGCCAGTTCAGCCGATTATGAGATAATTTTAGCGGATTTTACTGACAATACTAAAAGATCTGACAACCGTCTGTGAAAAGCTTAAAGATTAGCTTTAAATTAGTTAGTTAGTTTAGTTACCATATAACTATTGATAAAACGATAGCTGATTTTCAAAACCGATCCAAAATGGGCAGGGTTCAAAACAAAGCAATCTGAAAATGTTTATTTAAAGAATCATAATGTTGAGAATTTTGGTTAATTAGACTTACATTAAATTCTTAAAAATAAAATAACTAAAAGCTCAAAGTTTTTTAAGACAGTAAGACTTTTGTTTTGCGGTAGACTTTAAAAATTTCATTATAAAAGCTCTATTTAAGAAAATATAGTTTTTCAAATATTACATTAAAACTGAAATTATGGTCAGAAATAGGTATATAACTGTTAAAATTCATCAGGAGCTTTTACAAAACCTACGGCCTATTAGTTCACACACTTCAAGTTTTAGCCGTCAAGGGAAAAGAGAATCCATTTCTTTTCCTACAAAACTTTAATTTCAGTTTTTATTTAGAAAAGCTTTCTACAGACAAAGTTTTGTTTTAAAAGGTTTAAAAAATTGAACTGAACTTTTTATAAAACAAAAAAGTCAGCAATACACATGTTAGTTTCAGTTTAGTTTAGTCCTAAAGAATAATTTTATTCAAAAGCTTTTATCAAGATTTTAGTATTTCTACTAAAACTAAATCGTAAAATGACTTTTTAAGAAAAAAACATTAGCGCAGATTTTTTTGTGAGTATAAAACAAACATGTTTTTTGTAAAGAGCTTTTATCAAGCTTCTTCAGTTTGGCATCAATTTAAATAAAACTGAGTTAGGTAAAAGCATTCTTTAGGAGGTAGCTAAGCTGCAATACCATTTGAGGTTATTTTTGTACACCACTTATATTTAGAATATTTACTTACACTTTTCATTTTTCTTTTCAGGCATCAACAAGTTTAATATATTCAAAATAGAACAGTCAAAAGGAACAAAATATTTCAAAGTAAGTTTTTCAACTATAAACTTTAGGTTGTATTTAAAATTTTTCTATTACTATTTAAAAAATACTTTCAAAAGTATAAAATGTATAAAAAAAAAAAAAAAAAAAAAAAAAAAAAAAAAAAAAAAAAAACATTGTCTTAAGCAGTTAAAAAGGAAAAGGAACTTAAAGACTTTAGGGGACGAAAAAAGACAACAAAATTTCTCTCTCGTTTCTTTTAATACTAAAGTAATAATCTCTTTACTAAGTAAGCTTTTCACAAAGAACTTTGAAATCTTTTTCTCTTTAGGCTTTTCCCTGACTTAAACTGCAAAATTCTGCAAAACTAAAATACAAAGAAAGTATATTTTAAAACACAGAATATTTTTCATAAATAGAAAAAAAAGAAAAAAAAAACTATTTACAACTTAAAATTCCATGTTGCTAACAAATTGAATAACTTCATGACTTCAAAGGAAAATCAGCATTATACTAAATGAAAAGAAATATTCGTACTGTAATACAAGAATACTACTTATGTACCTTTAAACACCCTCCAAAAACATACAATATTTATGGAATTTAAAAACGTCCTACCAGAGATGAATATACCCTTGATAGGTACCTAAATAAATGTATAGAGAGAACAGCAAAAAGATTTTTCAGTTGTAAAGTTGTTCAAGAAAAATGAAAAGACATTTTTAGGTGGGAGTACTTGTATTCGTTTTAAAACATTTTACAAACCCCTACAGATAGACAGACAGACGGACAGACAGTAAGACATTATTATGATACAGAACATGAAACGCACTTGTTCCATACCAGTAAAGAAAATAAAAACTATGTTGAAGGAATTAAAAAAAAAAAAACACAGAAATATTATAAAAATGTGTTAGTTCAAGGCTTTCGAAATCCAAAACACATTCAACTGATGTCATTTCTTTTTAATATTTTTTTTTCTTTTGGTAGAAATGTTACATTTCGTTACCTTTATTCCCTTTTTCCCTCGTTATAATTTCGTTTGAGGTAAATTTTCATCGGTAGGATCTGATAAGTTTTATTTTCTTATATCATTTACAGTGTTTTCAATCGTTAGACTTATGAAGTGGTAAAGAAGCTTTTGTGTATAAGATTTTAGCACTTAAGGAAAGATACGAACGAACTAATAGAAGGGAAGGAATGCGCAAAATTTAGAGGCAAAAATAAAAATCGTAAATTTTTTGAGGGCAAGGAAGGCGAAACATATGGTAGTCGTGTTTGCATGGCCTTGACTATAAAGCGTGTTAAGGGGGGGTGGGGTGGGACACACTTTTGATCATGAGTGACAGTTTTGTTAAAATTTTCGTTTGCTCGATAGTGTGGCCGTCAATTTTTGTCAGTGTCACCACAAAATAATTTGTGGTTGACTGTTGACTAATTAAATTTTTGACTGTTACTCAGAGTCAATAGTGTACACCTCGCTTAAGGCAGAACTTCCAAACCACTATTGTCTAAATAGCTTTTAACTGGTCTTGCAACATGTGATCAAGCTAGGTTTGCCAGATTAAAATTTGCAAAATTCTCTACATTTGCTAAAAAAAAATCTTGATTTTGAAAAAAAATATTTAAAACCTGTTTAAAGCAAAAATTACAAACTTGTGATCTCACTACTGTTTGCACCGTTATGATTTAAGACAGATGTTTATCGATTTTTATTTTTATTGATTTTTCACTATCCTAGACAATCGTACGATTTATTTTCACGAAAATCTGATCGAATCCTATTGAACATAATAAAATGTCTGCAAAATCTGTTGTCAATGTTGCAAAATCATATGACTCAATTAGTTTACAAAAGAATGCAACCGTGTCGCACAGAATGGTCGAAAAAATATGCTACCCAATTTAATTTTTTATTCACACTATCATGTTTTATAAGCAGACACGATTTTTTTGACAGATCGTTGGAAATAATATGTTAGTGCTTTATTGGTGTTGAGTATAGGGAACATACGGAGTTTTGTTTCTAAATCAGCGTTTCAGTGTTGTCAAATTACTAGTGTTAAATAAAGGAAACGTAGTTTTGAAAAAATTTTACAAATTCACAAAAACAAAACGATGAATTATATGTTTGCTTTTTACACCGCTTTGTTAAAGGAAAACTGCAAACAAATTTAAAAAATAAAAATGTAGTTTTTGGTCGGGCTTAAAAAATCTTGACAAAACATATTTTTTCTTGAGTCTTGACAAGCATTGAAAATTCTAGTAAATTACGTCTTCATGTCTGGTCGCCTTTTGGGGCGCTCTTTTTTGCCAATGTCCGCTTTTAACGATTAAATTGTTTTTGATACAGTTCCGCAGAGAGAGTGATTCTTTATGTTATCTAAACAATAGAATTTTTAAATTGCTTATATTTTTTGGAGATTAATGGAGCGATTACGGTTGACAACTGACCTGAAGTTGATTTTCCAGCAGCTAAATCAGGCAACGCCGCTCGTGTTAAAATATAAAATTTTTTTTTTTTTTTTTTTGTATATTTTAACATAAGCGGGGTTGCCAGATTTCGCTGCTTACAACTCAACTTTATTTGTGTGGCCATCCGTAATCGACCCAAAAATCTTTTTATTTTTATCTCTTAACTAACCTTCCCTTTTCCCATAATGGTTTATTTTTTTCATTCTCAATTACTTTTCTGTAGCAAATTTTATAAAATGAAAAAGACTTCTTAGTTACTGTGTTTCAACCTACCTTCACAACATACCTTCACTTTTTTTCGCACATAAGCATAATTTCTTTATGTTTTAAAATTCGTAGTCTCCGTTTTTTCCAAATATGTTGCATATGTAAGAAAATTAAAGGTTAAATATTCATTGTAAATGAAAAAAAAATTCATTTTATACAACCAACAAAATCTATATAAATTCCTTTGTATGAAGATTTATAAACATAAATATTTAAAGCTTTTATGTGTAATATGTTGCATATCAAAATGCAACATAAATTATAAAATAACTTGCTACTTAGAAACTGCGATAAAAAAATTATTAACATATAAAATAATTTCTTTAAGAAATAAGCGAAGAACTTTAAACTTCCTAAAACTGCTTCAAAAAGTTACAACTAATAATTTGATATAATAACGCGTTTGGTATTTATTATTGTCCTCTTTTAAGATTAATTTCAAAATCAGTGAAAGTTATAAATTCTAAAAAAATATCCCACATTTTTGTACTTTTTTCAGTCTTTGCAATCTTTTTTATTTAACAGTTATAAAAATTCTTCTAACAAGCTTCGCTATATTACATACTTTTCTGTTTTGTCATCATTTTTAACTGCAGTATAATACATATACTGTGAAAGCTCTACTCACAGACACAGGCTTCCCTCTGCACACATTAAAACTAATGATTCTGTAGAAGGGCATCACCCGCCAGCGGCATAAAATTGCGTTCACGGTCGATGTTCGATTGGCAGAGATTTCACTGTATTTGCAGAAAACTAGTCGCACACCAGTCATATTATCCGCTAGATTTTTACCATTCCTTTGTATATTTTTTACTCCCTCGCTCCTTCTTTTAGCTATTTGGGTAGTCGCAGTCGTTTATGGGAAGTTTTTTCATATTTTTATGACTGTTAACGTTTAAATCATACTTAAAATGCCATCTGAACGTTATTTGTCAACAACAAATCTTAAGATATTTTTAAGATTTTCTCTGTAGAAAAACGTTCAATGTATGTTTTAGTTGAATATAATTCTTGCTAAATGTATTAGTCTCAGACATGTATGTGTTGCGTAGAGATTTTACAGGTAGTATTTGAAGTTTTAGAAAAAAGTAAGGTTAAATAAGGGTTGCCATAATTTGTTTAAAATACCTTCGCAATCAATAAAACATTCAATTTTTCTTTCTATACACGGCTTAACCAAAAAATTCCACTAACTTATTTTTCCGACTTAATCTTTATAAAATATTAATTTTTATGAAACAGAACTGTCAAATCTTTCGCTTTTATGATTTAATGGGAAGGATCCGCAATGACATAAGTGGCGACCAGAATTTAATGTCGGATTAAAATGTCCCGACGAAAATGAAGCCATAGTCTAGGCTTTACTGAAAATGATATACGATATTTTGAAATTGGATTTTAAATTGTGCGGCTACATATAAAAAACAAACACGCTGTATTTGGGGCGTGGCTATAACTTTTTTTCCAACCATCTTACAGCTTTCCGACCTTATGCTTGCGATGCGAGGTCTACCTGGTCTTCTTTGACCTTGGGGATTCCACCGCAAAGCTGCCTTTGTAACGTCGTCGTCTCTTCTTCAAAGGATATGACCTATCCCTAGCTTCGTTTTTTTAATTCATATTCAGCATTAGTATTATTATTGATGTTCAGATGATCGGCATTACTGATGGTGTTTGGTCAGAACATGAACGTTTGAAGTTTGCTTACGCTTGTTGGCGTTTAGCAGCAAGTTGTTGAAAAAAAATTAACTTAACACTGCAGTCGAAAGGACGGATTTTTGTTTTTTGTTTTCTGAAACTATTATAAATCTACATATTTTGTGTAGTGATTGGAAAGCACACCTTGCTTTTTTTATGAGGGCTTAAATCGGTCTCTGTGCTCCCATTCTTTTTGATTATTCTCGCAAGGTAGCTGAAGTTTTCTACTTTTTCAATGATGATGACATTTAGTATAATTCAAACTTTTTTGGTTTTCCTGATTTAGATATTGAGACCTATTTTACCTGCTATTTCGTAGCTCTTCCTTAGTGCCTAGCAGATATCATCTGCGTAATAAATATGATTCATCCCTTCGGTAAGATTCAACTTGGTGCTTGGTGTCTCAGCATCAGTCTATTCCATGACTTTTTTCTAGGGCTATGCAGTCGAAATTGAGATTTTTGTACCGGAATCGGAGTCGAAGTACCCACAAAAACTCGCGAATCCGACTCCTAAATATTTAGGCATAAAAAATTTCAAAAATCAAATATTTTTTGATATTAGCAACATTTTCTGCAGCAATGTTCACAGAAAAAATTCTCCAAAATTTTTCATCAATTAAAGCATTAATCAAAAACATAATCATTTTTAATTAAAAATTTAATCAAGTGAATTAAACTTTTAATCAAGTGAATTAAACGTTTAATTTATACTATTAACTGGTTTAATTGATACTATTAATTTGTTTACTGGTGCAAATTTAATTAATTTTTAAATTAATATCACAAATTTTTTAATTGAAATCAATTTTTATTTTTTTCTGTGTTTTTGATATAATCAAACGTTCAATAACTTGATTAAATTTTTAATTAAAACTAATTTTATTTTTGATTAATGGTTTAAATAAAAAAAATTGGCATGAATTTTTTCCGTGTGGTGAATAATTATTCAAAGTGCATTTATATGTTCTGCACACGATCCACACTCAAAATATTATGTTGCTAAATTCAGAAGAAAAGTCATTTTAAACAACTAAAACTTGGTTGAAAAAACGGAACATTTGCATTTGATTTAAAATAAGTGAAATTTATATTATTTTAGAAATTTTTTATTTATAAAACAGCATATTTCGTAAAATTTTATAGTTGTTACTTTTAAAAAATATATTTTAACCGAGAAAACATCAAACTATAATAACAAACAAAAATGTTTAAAAATAAAGTTATTAGTAAAATAATTTCGAAACAAATATATAAAAAGAAAATCTATGGCCCCTATTACGGTTCACAGTTCAACTCAGTTGAGTTGTAAATAAGACAACTGCTTGTGTTTAGTTGTAATTTTTTTATATTTTTGTTAGCCGCAACATAGCAAAGTTGTTAACCATAATACAAAAATTAAAGAATTACAACTCGAACTCGAAATTTATTTTTTTCGAATCGAAATACTCGGAGTTATTTGTTCAAGCAGTAATCTTGCCATGAGCTTAGCAACGGAGTTAATTAGGGCTTCATTTGTAGATTGTTATTACTACACATTTCTCTCTTCTATTCATTAAGTATTTTATTTTTGTTATACACCTTTTCGAATATTGGGGTGAGTGTTAGTGCAAGTGTTGGTGCTCCACACTTTCACAGAAAGAAAAACACTCGGAATAAATTACTTTTCGTTGGTAGTGCCAATCTGAGATTAAAATTACAAAGTGAGCGCTTTAATCTCATTTTACTTATCAAAGTTTGTTGCAGACACTACAACAACACCACACAAGTAGTTAAAAAGTGACGTGCTTGTTGTGTGTAGAAACAACAACAAAAACAACAGAACAAGACGAAAACACATTATTTTCATGTTTAAAAAGTAAAATTGAGAACTTTTGCTCCGGTAGGCTAGCTGGTAGTGAGCTAGTCTATCAGCGCCGGGGTTGCGGGTTCGGTTCCCGCCACAGACTCTGGTTTCGTTCCTGCAGACAAGCGAAGAGCTTCACGGGATTAGCTTAGGGAATTAAAAAAAAAATTACTTTATATTTTCATTATACGAACATTAAGTTTTTAAAGTAAAAACCATGTCGGGAATGATGCTGGTGTTTTATAATTTAAATTCTGTAAGGTGTAAGACGGGTAAGAAATAGGGTATTCATTTAATCGGGCTTTTGCTTTATTCGGTTAACCGCTCGGTTATTAAGCGAGATTTTTGTTTAATCGGTTAATTTTTTAATATAGTTTTTTTTATAAAGTAATTTGATTAAAAAAAAAATAAAATAAACAATTCTTAAACTTAAACGACCGAACAAAAAAAAAGTTAATTTCCGAATTCCTGTTTTTGCACTGTACTTTAAGAATGTATTACTAGAAGGAAAGTTATTTTATGAAAACATATTTCTAAACACAACTTTTTTGGTGCATATTGGTAACTTTTCTGGTGAACTTTGGTACAGATAACATTGTAAAATTTTGCATGGTTGCATTGTAGAATGCATTTAAAAAAGCGAGTTGTTTTGCAACAGACCTTTTTGGATCTCACCCATAACTTAAAACACAAATAAATATGGTTTAATACTACAAAAAATTTTAAAATTTTGTTACATCGGTTAATCGACTGAAATTAACCGGTTTAATCGTTAATCGAAAAAAGCCAATTTTAAATTAACCGATCAGTTAATCGGGTAGTAATTAATCGGTTAACCGATTAACGGTTAGCCGTATGAATACCCTAGTAAGTAAATCAATCACAACAAAATTCTCCTAATAATTTCGCTTTTGGCTTATTTCTAGTACGCAATCGCGATTGAATCAAGAAAATCCGTACTCACCTTACTATTAATACCGCTTCGGATTGATTTTAGTACGGATGCATTGATTTTTCTTTTCAGAGTAAGGAGCTCCGTTGGGATATCATCGGGACCTGCGAGTTTTGCCGTTTCTGAGTTTAAGAGGGCTTTTTGGTTTTCCGCTGATATACTATTTATTTTTTGGTACTTTAAATTTATAAATTTTTTTAATTTTACTTCTAAAAATGTTTGATCTAAATTCAGCAGCTGATTTTATTATATTATTCAAATTAGTATCTCACAAAGTAAAAATTTAATTGGCCCTAAATCGTTAACCTAGAGACCTATCACGGGCATACAAAATGTATATTTAAAATTCCATACTAAGAACTGCTTAGTTCAAATTAAGCATCAGTGTCTTCTTCTGTCTTTCTGTCATTTTCTTTTCCTTATTTAAGTGAATATCCCGCATTTGCAAAGTCCATTAAAAATTTCATTTTCTAGAAAAAAGTACTTTAACCTTTCAAAGTCTTTGCTTTTTTACACTAAAACAACAACGACCAAAAACTATTGCATAATTTTCTTACATGCACATCAAAAATTATTTTCTAAACAATTGCTTTTGCAACATATTGATGCAACATAGATACTTAAGTTGCATATTTAAGTGTAACATTAAATTCAGTTTATTATTGGAAATTGCAAGTGGTTCATATCACTATATGGATATTGGTTGTATTTTATTTAATATTTTCATATAGTAAAATTATATTTTTCTTTGAAAAAAATGAAAGACTTTAAGGGGATTTTTGTAAAAATATAATGCAACTTGAATAAATTCCATTTGAAAAAGGGGGAGAAAACATGATGCAAAAAGGGACTTTAAAAGTAAAATAAATAGTAAGAAAACATTTCTTTTTGACCAAACCCTTGTTGTTCTATTATTATTTCTATCTTCTTTTCATAATAAAAAAATTTTAAGAAAATATTTTTATCTTTTTAGGAATTCATATGAGCATATAAAATAAACTAAAATTAAATGCTACAATGGGGAAAAAGATATTTTACTACAAACAAAAATTGCAATATGGGTGTGGACGTCATAATAATACAACATTTTGTTGCATGTACGATTTTTCTTTTTTTTTTTTGTATTGGTTTTTGCGTTTTAGTTTGCTCTTAAAAAATAAATAATAAAATATAAATAATAATATAAAAAATGTAATTGTAATTTGATCTCCTTATAATGCATTTCCATACAGTAAATTTTTGTTTTTATATAATGAATTATTTTTTTAGAATTTTCAGTTAGGGAATCACCAAAGATGAAAATAAGAACAAAAGAAAAAAGTCTCTGCAATACAAATTTTTACAGCCCAAGTCCAGTAAACGCAAATAATGCAGCGTAGCAGCATTTCTCTTAAAAAAATTCTATAAGTATTTAATAGCCTTGAAGAAGGAGTAACAAAAAAAAAGTATAGTTAACCTGTTTGGGATTCTTTCTAATACTTTTAACAAATATTTTATATATTCTTAAAATGTAAAAGACAATCATGAAAGCACTAAACTCCAAAAGCTTTGAACTTGCCTGTGTAAGGATTTTGGATAAAGAAAATATCAAACGGATAACCGCCGCACACTAAAGATTGAAATTCCAACTAAAAAACCTGACTATTTAAAATACTACGGAAAAATATTATTTCTATTTAATGAAGTTTCATAATAATGAACTGAGTTTTCAGTGTCAAGTAGATTCATTATATTTAGGCAAGCTCAACGGAGCTTTTCAAATTCGGGAAATCTGATTTAAAAGTTGTACTCTTGTCGATCATAAATTCTCAAACACTCTTTTTATATAATTTTTTCAAGGAAACTAGAACCCCTGGAACAGGGTGGCGCATAAGTTGCGTTATAATTTATTTAATGAATAACTTTTTTATTGCTTATTTTATTTAAAATTGGCATTTATTATATTTTGATTATAGTTTGGAAATATGTTCACCTTATGTTTTGAAGAAAATATCTTTTAAATTATGCCCACTGTTTAATTTGACCTGACGTGCTCTTTCCAAATCATTTCCTATAACTTTTCTTAGAATATCAGATTCCAGCGCCCTCAATTCTTGGATATTCGCATTAAGCTGTTGGATGGTTCTTGGCTTATTGGCGTTACCCTTTAGGTAACTACAAAGAAAAAATCGTCAGAAGTTAAAATGGCCGAACTCTGTGGCCAGTAAAAATCCGAAAACCGAGACAATTGGTCGCCAAAAAATTCGCGCAGGACATTCAAAGTTGGACGAGCTATGTGAGCTGTAGCTTCATCTCCTTGGAACCACAATTCTGAATTGTTCTCTATCTCAGGCCTTAAAAAATTTTTAGTCATTGCCCGGTATTGAATGTCAATCACGTTGTCCGCTGCTTGTTCGTCATTATGGTAAAAAAAAATGTGCACCTAAGTGGGTACATTTAATCTTCAACAATTATTCTTGGATTTTGGGTCTTTTTTTTATAGTCACTCATTATTCGATATGATCATTGTGGCTGAATAATCGAATGCTGACTTTCAAAATTGAATTCAACACCTTTGGTTCTCTGTTCTGTGTTGAATCTTCCCATCATTAATTTCTCAAATTTTTCAAAGTTAATGTTTTAGTTTTTTGCTTAAGTCAATCATAAAAAACTAACCAACATTAAAAATGCATTTATGCTGTAATAATGCGTTTAGTGGACGAAATTGTAAATATATTAGAAAAAAACTACAACAAATTTTTTAAAAATGGTTATAACAAAGTATCCAGGTGTATTACTTTGCATGCTTTGGTATTACATACTTGTGAAAAAATTATATTTTTCATTTTGCTTGATTTGATGAGAAATTAGTTCTTAAACCACATTTGGCCTACAATACATCAATCAATAACACAAGGGAACAAAATTTAACTTTTTTTGTGTTGGTAGGAAGTTTGATGAATTTTTTTTTCCTAATTTGAGGTCGCTGATTTCAAATCAAATATCCGTTTTCTCCATCAGCTCGCATTTTTAAGTAACAGGTACTAATCCTATTTACTTTTTTCCAAAAATTACAAATTCAAAAAATCCTAACTTTAGTCTTCATTAAGCGACTTTCAAAATTTTTTTTCAAAATTTTTCGAAATCATCAAAAAATGGCTGATCTGAGTAATAGTTGTTTAGTAAAAAAAAAAACAAATTTTGTAATATTAAAATTCATGAAAAATCCAAAACGGGAAAAAGTTAAATTCTTATTACTTTAAGGTAAATTCACATAATCTATAAACAAAATGAGACATGGATCATAAAAATCGTTGCGCGCGTTTCGATTTTATTTAGAATTAAGTTAAAGTACCTCATTCTGAAGTTAAGCGAACAGCGGCGAACACACACGTATTAAAAAATGTTATTTTTGTATGGAAATCGCGATTGTTATCAATTCAGTTCTTGGAGTAAATTGTGAACAAAATCAAAAGTTGTGCACCGATTACAAGGAAAAAACCTCATTTCATTCGAAATATGTTTAACTTGATGTTTCTAGGCCAGAACTGTATTTTTATTTGTTATGAATTTTTAAAGAACAAAACTTGAACATATATTTTGTTTAATTTCAACGATTTCTATAAAACTACTGGGAAAATTTAAAACCAATGCAAGCACGGCTTAAAGAAACGAATTTTGGACTTTTTTTAACTGAATATGATGACCCGTTTTCAAGTTATTCCAATATTTGTAGCCGAAGTGTCTTACAGCCTGGTTTTAGAAAATGAAAATATTTGTTCGTTCGTAAAAAAACGAACGAAATCAGATTTTTGTTTTCATAAAATTAAAAAACATTTCATGTGAGTGACAAAGAAAGCTTTAATTTTTTTCTACATATTTTTGGTTCTTATAAAATGAACATCTTCGTAATAAATGAAAACAAAAGTGAAAAGTAGACGATGAGTAAAAGGCATTCGTTTAAAAAACAAATCACCACAAAATGGAAAATAACTGCGATATTTTAAAAAAGGAAACCTAATAAACTAATACTATTGCAAAATATTCTATAAAGGTTCACTTATAATTGCATAAATATGTATTTACAGGTTCAAAAAATTCTAGAAACAATGGAACTACAAACGCTCAAAAATATGAAAATACACTCAAAATATTATGTAGTTAAATTCAAACGAAAATTCATTTTAAACAACTTAAAAGTCTTTAAAAAACATTTCATTTAAAACAAATGATTTTTACATTAATTTTTAAATATTTTATTTATTAAACAGCATACTCCTTAAATTTGAATAGTTTTTACTTTAAAAAAATATATTTTCACCGACAAAAAATCAAACTACATACCAAATTAAATACGAAAAAACATTATTTTTTGGTTGTTTGTTTTTTGAATAACAAACATAAATGTTAAAAAATAAAATTATTCGTAAAATAACTATATTTTTATTCAATTTTAACAGTACGGAACACGAATTTAATAACCCACAATCAGTTTCTGTAATAATTTTATGAGTGTATGTATGAACATTAGAGCGGGTCAACTTCCTTACAAAAAAAGGTTGAATGATAGGTATGTCAATGATGTTTCTAAATCGGTTAAATTTTTATAGCCACGCCTCCATATGCAGCCCATTTAGTTTTTTAAATATAGCGCTGCCATTTAAAGTCCGATCACATCATGTCGCGTACCGTTGTTCATGGCATAGTACGTGCTACCTCTAAAATTGGAGCTTAAGAATAGCTCTCGATTTCTGATCGATATTTTTTGGCATTTTGGGGCAATTTCCGCCAATTTTACTTTTACACTTATAAGTTAATCTGACAGCACAGATAATTATACGTGCAATGCCAAATAGAAAACTGTCCTTTTTAATTTAGGAGATTTAAAGGAACAATAATATACGGAAAGTGGCACAAGCTAAACTTGCAAGCAAATTCTTAAAGACTGCAGTAATTTTAGAAAAAAATATGACTGCTTTGTTAAAATAGGAAATGCGTGCATATATTTAAAAAAAAAGGAACGATGGGAATTCCTTGAGTTCAAATTTTAAAATTGTTGGACGTGTCAAGTCTACAGTGCAGACTGTAATAAAGCACTTGTCTGAGGCTCAATTTCTAGTAAGCAAGCCAAAAACTGGACGTCCACCCAAAATTTCCTTACGAGTTAAGCAATTTATAAAAAGTGTTGTTTGTGAAAATCCCAAAATACAGCCGTGCAAATTCGAAACACTTTGGAAAATTACCACACTATTAATGTTCATTCAGAAACAGTGCGAAGTGTTCTGCGAAAAAGCGGATAACATAGCCGCGTACCAAGAGAAAACAAACATTAATTGGGGAAATAAACAAATAAAAGCGACTCGACTTCGCACCTAAGTATGCGAACAAATCAATAGTCTTAAATTTAAATAATTAAGTAAATATGTGCTTTCATTTAAAAATTTTTGATTTATTTATTATTTTAAATATCTCTAATTTTTGGAAAGTGAAGCAATTGTTAAGGCGTACGTACTATTATCTGTGTGACTGTACATACAGTGTAGTGTACCACCGTTCTTCCGAATGTTCCAAAAAATTATATCTTCGCAAATATCTTCTACATATCTATATGTTGATGTGCAGCAAAAAATCTTCTTTATGTATTTCTTTTATTTATTGCTATTATTGTTAACATTTTCATTCAACACTTTTATTTTTACTAATTTAGTAACACTTTTTATAAAATATTTTGTTTTTGAAATTTAATTTTAATTCTGGCAGTCGTGATCGAGTAATTTCTCGATTCGAAAGCAATTTTATCTCAGTCGATACTGGACGAATCAAAATAATTTTGTCAGTATTGTGAAACTCAAATTAATGCTTTACAACGCTGAAAAAATAATTCCAATTCGTTCATTATTGACTGAAATAATTAGATATTAAATTGCTTTCGAATCGAGAAATTCCTCGATCACGACTGCCAGAATCAGGCCCCAGGCTTATCCACAAACACAAAACCCTTATAGGGAAAAATAATATAAATGTACGAATATTAATGCATTGGCAATAATGTTGATTCACGAAAGAAAAAAGCTCTATTTATGTCAACTATGAATAGACAAAAGCTTTTAAATGCTTTTTAAAAACCAAATTTTGAACATAAAGCTTCGTTCACAATCAAAAAACATTTTCATTGGTGTTCAAATTAGAGCAACAATTTCTTTTGCAACCACACACATTTTGCATTAAGAACCCGTTTGCAAATTTTAGCCAAAACAATATTATGCATTTATTATTATTTTTTACAACATTTTGTTGAAATTTTCATTCAAAACTAAATAAAATTATTTTAAACGTCATAGTGTTTTCACACTTAAGGTTTTAAAACAAATTTTGGTTTTAACGATAAAACCGATCATTAAAACCTGGTTTTACCATACAAAATAATTTTGTTAAAACCATCTTAAAACCTTTTTTGATTTGGTTTTAAGTAGATTTTATGAAACACAACTATGTTTTAGTTGTACTAAATTCAGTGCTACCACGTTAAAAAGATTGAAAACAGCTGATAGTGCTTAGTCCCAGCAAGCATTTTATATCACAATCGAATCTGTTAGGAATCAGCTTCACATAACCGCATTTTTCGATCATGAATTATACTCCTGTTGTGAGAAAACTCAACACTACCGATTTATCACCTCAAAGAATTATTCGTAATGCAATTTTCTGATTCTTTTTTGAGCATTTTAATGGTAGTTTTTATAATCATTAGTGAGTATTTTTCGTCTCAGTTCTTAATCGTAAATTTATACACATGTAGCTTTTAATTATATTTTAAATAATTTTTTAATTTTTTTTCTCTGATAAAAGTGCCCATTGATTATATAAAAATATTTTATTTTTAACCCAACAAAAGTTATCGGGTTCTCGTAAATGAAATAAGAAACCATTCGCAATTACATTTATTTTCATTAATTGCCAGTAATTATTGGGCTTTTTTTAGCCAAACTTTTAATATGTTTGGCTGACACGAAAATTTATATTTTTATGTTTTAATTTGACAAGATAAGAAATCATATTAAGAAATCATTATTTTAATATATTGACGATATCATATTATATATTATGCACACAGTTAGTTTGGGCTTTTAGCATTAACCCCCTTATTCATAAAAGGTATTTCAGTTTTATTTAAGGTTAATTAAACAAAATTTTCATATAAAATTTGTCTTATAAACCTGTTATAAGCATGGAATAATGTTTATGAATAAGGCCTTTAATCGTTTGTAGATTTTGTTGTTTGTTTTTTGTTTATAAAATCGCAAATTTTTGTCGGAAGATTCCAAAATTTCCAAATTTGTGATGATGCAATACATCAGAATCAATGATAAACACGATTTTTAATTTTTGGTAAGTAAGGGTCTTTTGCGTTATAAGTAACGATATATGGACTCTTTCAATCGCTAAAGTGATAAATCAGTTTTAAATCATCAAATGGGATCTAAGAAGACTCATTTAGGTAATATTAAAACAAATTATTACCCAAATGCTAGCTGGGATGGCGCTCAATAAAAATAAATAAATTTCAAAAAATTAAAAAACGTCAAACCGATAAAAATACTCTAAAATTAATTTTTTATATAAAATTTTTTTATTCCCAAGCATTCACTTTATTCTTTTCTTATACAAATTTACTTAATTCTACGAGAAATGAAATTTATTTTGCAAAAACTTATTAGACAAATTGTGAGTTAAAACCTGATTTAATAAAACTAGTAATGTGAACGCAAAATCAGCTGTAAATAGTTTTAATGTTAAAACCAGGTTTTAACTTGAGGTGTGAAAACACTATCAGACACAATTTCATACAAATTGTTGCTGAAGTTCTAGTTGACTCAACTTTAGTTACATTTTTAAAAAAATTTTAGTTACATTTTTGTTCTAAAAATGAAAGGGAAATATATGAAATACTTTAGGAAGAAAAAAGATAGATGAAAAAACGAAATTATTTCTCTGATAGTGAACGAAGCTTAAACGTATTAATACGAAAACTTCAAGTGAGAAGACTTATGTTTTACAAAAACAGGCTGTTAATTTTGGATATAACGGTACATCTCGAAAAGTCGCACTGATAAAAAGATTTGAATTCAGCGTCCCAAATTACCTTAAAGACAACATTCAGTTCTTTATCAACAAAAACCTTGTTCCCTTGTGTAATTCATTTAAATTATGACTGCACTACTTTTGGATTACCATTAGATTGATCAAAAATATTTTAGTACAAAGTTATTGCATTTCCACCAACTTTATTTTATCACTTTAAGGCCCGTTTTCACGACTTAACGATAGCTAAATGTAGGAAGTCATCGAACAAATAATGAGTTTTTAATTATCACAAGTTCCCTTTAATCTAAAAGTGAAGGATAAGCTAAAGAGAGGAACGTTCTACCTTTAACTTTTGTCGTAGGGTTTAGATTTGAGATTGCCATATTATATTCACATATTTTGTAAATGTAAAAAAAGTACGTAGTTGCCAGTTCGTATTTTTATTTTAACAAAAATAATCGGTATTTTCTTTTGTATTACCACATTTTCAAAAATGTTAAGTTTATTTTATACAGAAGTTGTGAAAACGAAAAATAGTTAAAGGTAACTTTATTCCTTACTAGTGCTAAAGGTAGCGTTAACTATATCGAACTTTAAAGGTAAGTCGTGAAAACGGGCCTTAATGCACTATTTTTTGCACAAATTTATATGCTCATAAAAATTATTATTACATATTGAAACACATCGTGAATAGAGCATTATTATTGAATTATCACTAGAAATAGTGAACATAAATAGTTTACTATTACTGTATTATCGCCAGGGAAACCAAAAATATGCAATTGCATGTTTTTCCTTGAAGGCAGAATCATTATATTTATACGTTTTAGAGCTTTTTATGAATGTTGGCATCGATTTGTTAGTGCATATTTTACCGTTTGCATAATTTTGGCTAAAATAGCCTTTTTGCAGCATTTTTTAAGTATTTAGCAATTATTTTACCTTTTTGAGAGATATTTTGATACATGTTAAATTCTTTTAGACGCCTACAATGGCTTTCGCAACTTATAAAAAAAAATTTTTTTGCGATATTTTGGCTTTTATATTTTAAATAGTATATATCTATATACCCAAGGTGTTGCTTAAATTTTACTTTAATATTATACTTTAATAGTCTTATTCCTTCAATATTTTCCAGGTGCGCAGAAAATATTCGTGGAAAATATTGCAGGAATAAGACTATTAATGTATAAAAGCTCTTAAAAAATTTTAATTTGACTAAGAATACACATTCGAATAAATATGAAAATTTATAAAAAATAAATGTTACTCCCCATGAGAAATAAATTCCCCGATTCTATTTGTTATTTTAAACTTTAACATTTTATATATGAATAAGCAAAAATTTAGGGAAATGGCATAATATATACGTTTTTGGCAATGTGTGTAATACAGAGAAATCTGGACCAATCTTTTAGTATACCGATCGATTTAGAATCACTTTCAAAGTGATCTAACGGATACCATCCGTCCGTCTTTATGCGCAAAGTACAATTGTAATCTTGTAGATAATTGGATCAAATTTGGTAAATACACTTTAATTGTACTAAGAACAAATTCTATGTCTATGAATAGGAATGCCTATGGATCGGTCTATAACTTTACATATTCTCCATAAAAACTTCTTTCCAAATTAGACTCTTTGTGTACGTAAACCATCTCATTATGTTGGTTTTTAGATTAAATTCGTCCCAAAAATATTTTACTGCAAATTAAATTATTTTCGAATCATTTCACATCTATTCATATGAACAATTTAGCGACCGTCCCTAAAATGCCTTTAAGACAAAAAATCTCCTATGGATGTTGATATCTAGATAATATTTGGCACAAAAAACTCTCATATGAATTCAAATGGATCTGTTATTAAATTGTTGAATATTTTGTTTTCAAATTAGCAATTCTTCAAATTATTTGGTGCATATTTTTAAACATTTTTAGGGCATATTTTCAAGTTTTAACTGCATATTTAATGCGCATAAAACATGTTTTTAGAACATATTTCATTTAAAATCTAAAATTGTTTTAATCATATAACGCAAATTGCGTTTTTAGATTGATCTCGCAAAAGAAAAAACATAATTTTCATCATGAGTAAAATTCCTTTCTTCATTAAAAAAAATGATTAATTGAAAATTAAATTGGATAATTTTTAGCCTTATTTAAAATTATCAAAAATTTGAATTATAAAAAAAATATTTAAAAATAGGAATATTATTTAGCCTGATTTTTTTATGCAGAATTTTTCACAATAGCATTTTTAGAGTTCGATAAAAATCATATTTGTTTATTAAAAGCATATTTCAAAAATATTTTTGCATTTTAACTATTTCTAGCACAAAAAGGTATATTTCAATAATTTAAAAGTTTAAACACGCAGTATGTTTGATTTGGTATTCAGAATCGTTGCTTGGGCTAAAAAAAAATATCAGCAATAAAATTTTTATAAAAAAAAGGAATATTGTAACACATGAACGTGGACAACACCCAGAGAGAAAAAAATTCTTTGTCATGTTTTACATGAACATTCATTTTAGATTTTCTGTTGTTGTTGTTGTTATTTTCTAACATGTAATAAAAAAATGTTGAAATCCTTTTATTGTTTAAAAGTAAAGTTATGCACATTTTTGTCTTTTAAATAATTAAATAAAAAATTTAAATAAAAAAAATTTCAGCAAGTGTTTAACAAAAACTAGAAAGCATCACAAAACAGTTGACTAGAATTTATAAACTTTTATTGAATTCTAACATAAATGTATTCTAATAAAATTTATATTAAAAAAAATAAGGTAATATGATGATTATTTCGATTTTGCGATATTGAATGTTGTGCCATTCTGACGTCCTATTCTAGTTATTGTGACTCATTTTTCTTGAGAATGAAATCCAATGAATATCGAAATATCGAAAAAATGGTAAAATACTGGCCTCGACCCCAAAAAATTGTTTTATTTTTGGTATAAAAATAAATTTTTTTTTTTTAATTATAAATCTTTAACAAAATATGATTATGCTCATAAATAACATCTAATGAGATAAAGATTTTT
This sequence comes from Pollenia griseotomentosa, assembly GCA_963931875.1. Lineage (NCBI taxonomy): Eukaryota > Metazoa > Arthropoda > Insecta > Diptera > Polleniidae > Pollenia > Pollenia griseotomentosa. The sequence goes on along the minus strand of OZ007563.1, from coordinate 75,143,196 downwards.
CCCAAAAAAAAAAAAAAAAAAAAAAAAAATTCTTAAAACTAAAAATAAAATAAAAAATTTTAAACTTCCTACACTTAAAATGTTTTTCACCCATGACTTATAAAGACAGACAACATTAATTTGTCATTTTCGTTGTCTACACCAAAAATTACAAACTCAAAGAACCGAACGGCAAAAACATCAGTCTTATTTCATACAAAACGGACTCTGTGAAATACGACTACACTGCACTACACATGTTTCCTTAAATCAAGCAAATCATCATCACCATCATACATGAGTTTCGAAATGATGTATGAGTTGGTATGCAATACAAGTTGCAAAAAGCAACAGAGACCACCTCCGCAGAGCCGGAAAAACACATTGTTACTTTTTACAGAAAATTAAAAAAATAAAAAATAAAAAAAATTAATAACACTTATAATTTCTTAAACAAATTGCATACAAGTCAACAAAAATTTGTCACAAAAACTCCAGAAAATGAAAAAAAAATATGACGACAAAGTAATCGTTGAAATAGGAACTGAAATGTAAAATATTTTTGTATGAAAGATTGTGTAGTTCTCTTTTTTTTTTTTCTTCTTTTTAATGGAAAAGTTTTGTGATAAAATCTTATTTAAACAAAAATATTTTCTTAATTTCTTTGCTCATTAAATACATAAAATAGGAAATTGCGACACAGTCTGGGCGACACTAGTGGCAAATCAAAAAATTATGTTACTAAAAAGTTAGGGAAGGAATGCTCAGAATTAAAAACTTTTATTTGTTTTTGTGTACAAAAGATACTATTTTTTTGTAAAATGTACCATTTAAAAAAGTGAATTTTTTATGCTATTTTCTGTTCCACAAACTTTAACAGTTAAAAAGGAAAATTCTAAGAAAACACTCATTAAAATATACTTACTATTTTAAAAGTACTTTTTGTTAAAAAAAGTATTTTTATTAGTAAAAGCTCTTTTCATAATTTATTCATACTTTTTTCTGAAATTAAAAAAAAGTTAAAAAGTGCCCTTATCTCAAAAACGTATTTTTGGTAAAATAAAGCGTTTGTTAAAAAAAAAAAAATAATTTTTAAACGCGTATTTTGTTAAAATTGTAAAAGTTATTCTTGTCCATTAAAGTGCTTTTTGTTTAAATAATTCCCTTTTTATACGCACACCACAAAAGTGAAGAGGGTGTTATGGAGTTGTGCTGATGCTTGTTACACCTTTATATATTGCCGCCCGCCTAGCACGCTGTCCATGAAAACTTTGTGCGCAAATTAAAAGTCCCAATTTTGGAGATTGTTTAATGAAACTTGGCATGTACATATAAATCGTCATAGGGACAAAGCCTATTGGTGAAAATCGATCCATAATTTCACATAGCCCCCATACAAGCCACATTCCGAAATCGAGTCTTTGTGCCCGTAAGCCATGCAAGATAAAATTTGGTCCAACTTATTTTATGGCGTTCTAAACAAACATACCAATTTTTTTTGGAATAGGGCCATATTTGACCATACTATGGGAGCAGATACTTTTTCCGAAAATGTATGGTTTTAGTGCCATAACTTCCTTATAAATTTTAGTGTTGACATAAAACACAACTGGGACGAACGACGAATTTTTGGCCGCGAATATTCGAAAATACACACAATCATGGCGGCCGAAATTCGTCATACGCGGCGACTTTGCAATAGATTTATTTCTATTTCATACGCCGGCAAACGACGAACAAAGTATTTTAGTATATTAAGTTACTTTTTTACTTTAATAATTGTTTTTTATTATTTTATCGCATTTAAAATAAATATACAAAGTAGAAAACTATAAGAATAGTTTTTAATTGTGTTTTTGTTAGTGTTTGTGTTTTTTAATTTATTTTTTTTTTTTTTATATGGTCACACTATTTCTCTCTCTTTGCACAAACAGCAAACAACTTTCTTAATTAGTAAAGCTGTTAGTTATTCGTCGTTATTGTGTTTCATACGACGAATTTACTCAGCGAATACTTACTTAAAAATTTGTCGTATAGGGCGAAATTCGTCGTTCGTCCCAGTTGTGTTCCTAGCATTACGGTGTTTGTTTGTCAAATTGTCAAAAGGACTTCTAAGCATTTTTTATTAAAAAAGCACGGTACTTTTTCTACATTTTGGCAAAAAAAGCAAAGTACTTTTTGGAAAAAAATGGTTTTTTGTTAATAACAAGTTTTTTAAAAAAAAAATTGTTTTTTGTTAGAAAGGAACTTTTATGTGCAAAAAAAATTTAAATAATTAGTTTTTTGTTAGAAAGGAACTTTTATGTGCAAAAAAACCTTTTTTCAATTATTTTGTTATAAAAAGTTTTGCTCAAAATTGTTTTTTTTTTTTTTGTTAAAAAGTGTTTTTTTTATTTCGTAAGAAAAATCTCTTCACTAGGGAACATTTTTTAAGAGAATTCTTTTTCAAAAATGTACCTTTTTTGAAATTATACTTATTTATCTAAGTCTAAAGCCTAAAGTACACGGAATGCAAAAAGCCCCATGCGCATGTGGTTCTAACGTAATTTTGACGTCACTACAAAGCCACAATAGCCAGTTCGTGTTGTGTGATGACGACAAAACTACGTCAGAAACACATTCGCATGTGGCTTTTTACATTTCGTGTAGAAATTTTTTCAAATTGCCCTTTTTTAAGAGGAAGTTTTTTCAAAGGGCTAGAATTTGACACTCCTTGCTTTTCACATAGACAGCTGTATGACAGTTGCTTCACAGTATATTTTTGTTCAACGATGCTTCCGAAAGAGTTATTTCCCATTGTAAATCATTTTCCGAAAATTGTTGTTTTCGACATGCCTCTCTGTAAGTTTTTCATATTCCGCTTTAACAGTACGCAAACGAAGTTGGTCCTCTTATGTTGATGAGATCCATACGTAAGTAAAAATATTCTGCATTCTGGAGGTGAACAGTGTACAACCTTCAATTGCTTTTCCCTGTTTGCGTCGCTGGAACAATCTATGTGTAGTATTTTGGAATTTCTGAATAAAATAAGGTTTAGCAAAAGCATAATTTTTGCATAAACAAAAAATGTCGTTAGTGTTATAGCAGGTGGATGTATTGATCTTCGTATACATTTTCTTCTGTAAAATAAACACGTTGACCAGTTTGTAGACAACAATAGTTTATAGGAAATGCCAAAATTCCCCAAACATTCTCATTGCTATACAAGTATATCGAGCCATTTGATACTGTGTAACTTCACCGTTTGGATTTTGTAAGAAGAAAACAGCCATGTTCGATAAAAAGCATAATTTTTTTTTATATGACGACACTTGTTTAAAGGGTATGTTTTATAAAACACACCTTTAATTCGAATTTTTAGAAAAATTAATTTTTATCCTAAAGGTACTTTTTGTTCAAAGGATTTATTTTTAACTGTAATCAGGTGCAATTTAACTCAACCTTTCCAATTAATTTTTGCAGGAAAAGTTAAATTAAAATTCAACCTTCCCTTCCATTCTTTAACTCTATGACAACGTCATATACGTTGAGTAAACAAATACATATGTCAAAAATAATTTGTCATTTATTTTTTTATTTTTCTTTAATGAAAAACACAATATTTCTCTATGTGAATGTAAATTTGTTTTTTTTTTCACTTTTTCCAACTCTGTCATGTATTAAAAACTAAAACTGCCAGATCTTTAATCATTTTTGAGTTGTTTTTGAAAAATGTTTTAAATTTTGTTTTCCTATTTCGGTGGATTTTTGCATACGTTCATAATTTTTTTTTAATGAAAAAAAAAAAATGTTGAGTTGTAGTCTACAGCAATGAATGATGTGTGACATGAAGTGTTGAAATTATTGTTTTAAATGGTTTTTATAATTTTTATAACTATTTTTTCTTTTAATTTGTTTGTTTTTGTAGTGTTGTTGTTGTTTACGCCCTTTTGTGTTCCTGTCGTAAACATTAGTATAAAATATGGAAAAAATTCGTTTATTTATGTGTCTGTCCATTTTAGTTCCTTTGTCTAACTTTATATATTTATCATGATGGTGATGATGATATTTAGAGTCTGTTTATAAAAATTCAACCATGCGTGCTATTTTTTTTAACTCCAAAAAAAAAAAAATTTATTTGTTCGTTTAAATCATTTAAAATTTATATAAGTAAAACAAGAAAATTACTATTATTAAATAAAAATGACATTTAAACATGAAACTTGACATTATGTTGCTGTTTCTTTTTTACTGGTTAAAAATTTAGCTGGTTCTCTCACAAATACATTTGTCATACAGGCACACACACATTCAAAATAACACCTGCAAGAGTGTAATGTCGCTATAAATGTCATTTAAATGTAACATGTGTGTTTTTAGCCTCTAAATACTTTGTTATTATATTTCTAGACATAAGTGGAATGGGCAGGGGTTGCATTAGTCGAGTACACTAATGCAACACTAGTTTGGTAACACATATTCGGTACAAACTAAAATATTTCCAAAAATGTTGTGTTTTTTTTTTATTTAAGCCAATAGCACATTATTAAAATATAATGCTACTATTGTTAGCATTAGGCAAATATATATGAGTTTACTAGGGATTTTTTGTGGGATTCCCGGGAAAGTAAATTGTTTTGAATTTCCTTTTTCCCGGAAACTAAACGCAAATTTCCAAGAATTTAGTCTTTAAATAAATATTAACGAAATAAGAAGAAATCTCTATGCCCCACTTTTTTACTGAGATTAAAAATGTTTGATTTTAGTTTTTTTGCTATATAGCGGTTTGAACGGGTCTTGCAACATGTGGCCGACCTTGTCATAATGGAATCTTACATCATGTTTGGTAGCATATTCTGGGCCTTTTTCAGCCAATATTCAAACTAACCCAGGAAAAACTTTTTGCTTATCAGTAATAGGTGGTAGTTATTTCATACGTTACCTGGTAAGTAGTTGTTATTACAATTGTCATTATTCTGAAACATCAATAAGTACTTACTTCTTATGACCTCAGCAACTACTTATTACTTCTATTATTTTCACTACTGAATATTTGCTTACTAATAATCAGCTCAACATTTTTTAATTGTATTGTTTTCAGTACTGAATATTCACTGTTCTATATTGAAAGTACTAACAATTCAACATACTCGTAGTTAAATTATAACTAGATAATTTTTGACTTCTAGTAAGTATATTGTCAGTACTGAATTCTGTGAACACCTCGAACAAAAATAAGTAGTTATTCAGCCGAAAAATAAGTAGTGTTTATTTTCTCCAATATTACTTGCCAACTTACCTGGTAAGTAAAGTTTTTGCTTGGAATCAAACGGTATTTCCCGGAAAAAATCCTGGGAACCCGCACATTATTCGGCAGATAAATTCCGGGAAATTTATGTGGGAGTTCCAAAAAGGTATTGAGCAATTAATGTGCTTTATGCTAAGTTCACACTTAGGTTTTTAAACGCGTTTAAGCAAAATTTTGATTAAGCTAATCAAAGCCGTTCACATTACATTTGAGATGATTAAGATGACAGATGAATAAGAAAAAAAAAACACACACACAAAAACCACAAACAAATTTATATTTCTTTAAAGTATTAAAACTGGATAAAAACACTTTTATAAAGTTATCAGAAGATTATTTTAATCATTTTAATAATGAAATTGTGAAAATTTATGAGTTATTTAAGGAAAAAATAATAAACATTAAGCATAAATCTTGGCCGGTTGTACACGATCATGTGGGCGATTCTACATTTGAGGTATGTTCAGTGGATTCTATGTGATTTAGTTGTAATCATGTCAATTTGAAGTGACTAACAAATCACTTCAATGTATGGGTAATCATCTCGATTTTGAAGTGATTAGAGCTTAATCACGTTCGAACTGCTTAAACGCGTTTAAGAAGCCAAATGTGAACATACTGTAACCTATACTTTTTATCCCCACTCCAAAATATTCGAGAGGGTATTATGCGTTTGTGCTCATGTGTGTAACACTAAACAATAATGGTCCTAATCACACCTTTTAGTATACTTGTCGACAAACTGTTTGAGTCACTCTAATGATGTCCGTCTTACGGACTGGCTGGCAGGTTGTCCGTCCATGTAACCTTCTGCGCAAAGTAGAAAAAGTTATAAGAAATATTTTTGTGGAACATATTAACCATCTAACTCCCCCTCATAACGTAATTTTTTGGCTTTATTCTAACAAATCGTAAAATACACTCGAAAAAGGGGCTATAATACCCTTAATGGGCAATCTTGAATTTGACTGATTTTTGGTATTTGTGTTTTGTTTTGGGCTTTAGTGTGTTCAGACATATATAATAAAATTTTATGACCAATATTTTTGTGGAACATCCCTGGGCTCCCTCTGTTTCGGGTCGTTTTTTTATGATTTGTTAGAAGTTAGAGGGTTTTTATGTTCCACAAAAATATTTGCAATAGCACTTTCTACAAAGTTTGTTGAACATACTTTACACCTTAGATGTAAAGAAACATAGTTTTATGTACCGATATGCTACAAGAACAGGCCAAGGCTGGGAAACTTTAACCGCCTCTAAAATAAAATTTTGATGTGATCTTTCAAAACGCCGACAAACGTGTATTTTTTTTTTTTTTGTCTCATCTACTAGAATCCGTTGTCAGAACCTCGTAATTTTTTTCGTGTTGAACTTTTACCTTATTAATATAAAAAAATATTATACCAATACTCTTAAAACCGTTAAAATTATAAAATTACAAACAAAAAAAAAAAAAAAAAAAGGAAGAAATATGTAAATAGATTGAAATATAATTAATTAATTACAGCAAATTTCGAACCACCAAAACCATTGGTTAAAGATTGATATTTGACTGTTGGCTGGCTGGCACCGTACACAGAAAAAAATATTGCTGAATTATTTTCAAACAAACGCTTGTTTGAAATTTTTTTTAATTTCTACAAATTTTTTTACTGATTCAATTAATATTTTTGTTTGATTTTTATTTTAGCCAACAGAAATGTTGACAACTATTCAAAAATATAATAAACGCGTTATTGGCTTCTAGTTTTCATAATTTTGTATGAAATATTTAACGCTCTTTATTGTTGTCGTGTTTTTGCATTTTTTTATTTGACCGTAAGCAACACTTCTTTATGTGACATATAAGAACAACAAAAAAAAAAACACATAGTCTATTTTTGGACGCTTTGAAAAGGTACAACTATAAGAAAGATGATAAAATATTGTGGCGAGGTTTGTAGTCAAAAACAACAAAAACAATAATAGGTAATAAACGTTTCACTCTTTTTAAACAACAACAACATTAGAAGAAACAAAATAAATTTTTTGTTGGTTTTAAAGTTGGTAAAAAAGAATGAAAAACAAAATCCCGTATTCAATTTTTCAAAAATGTTTAGTTAAATACCTACATCAAATAAAAGAAATAAAATGATGACGAAAAACATGTCGAGTCGGTCTGCTGCCAAGGAAAGGATACAGAACAGTGAGTGAAGAAGAAAAACATTGTGTGAACAAACAAGACTTGGTGCAAAAATTATTCCAACAAAAAAATGTGTCTCAAAGCCAGCCGGCGCCGCTCTGCTCTGCCTTCATCTACTTCTACAGTGCTTGCTTGTGTGCGCGTCATAACTTGTGCAAAAACTTTTTTGTTTGATTCAGCAAAATTATTTGTTTGAAATTTATATGATTTTCAGTAAACTATTTGTTTGATTCAGTTAAATTATTTGTTTGAAAAAATCAGTGTTTTTTTTTCAATAAACGAAATGCAAATAAATTGTTTGAATATGCGAATTTGTTTGTAGGACCGATTTCAGACAAAAAATGTTTTGATTCTACAAATTTTTTGTTTGAATTGGAAAAATAATTTTTTCTGTGTAGTGGTGCAGAGTGTAGAACTGCAAAGAATTCTGATGATGAGAACGTGGTTATTCTCGAAACGTAAATTTTACCCGAGTTCGAGCCGCAGCTCAGCCAAGAATAAAAAATTATCAATAAATTTTTATTGAACATTTTATTTTTCGAATTTATTCTATGAGCTAAATTTCAGTTATGTATTTTATAAAGCTTTTTTGTAATAGTTATATTCCTTAAATTTTTAGGAATGACTTTTATACACCACCAGAAATTTAGCTCATAGAATAAATTCGAAAAATAAATGTTGAATATAATATAAAGCAACCTACGAAGGGAAATAATTCCCTGTTTCAATAAATTTTTATTAATTTCATGTTGTAAAATTCCTTCCTTCAGTAAAAATAGTTTAACGAAAATAAAATTTGATGAACTCAAGCGTAACTAAATATCAAAATTTTAAATTACAAAAAACCTTTAAGATTTTAACAAAATCTAAAATCCTATTAAATTATCAAATTTAATTTTCATTAAATAATTTTTTATGAAGAAAGGAATATAATTGAATGAAAATTAAATTTGATGAACTTTAGACTAATTAAAAACATCAAAATTTGGATTAAAAACCATAAACAGTTTAACAAAATTAACCACAATACTAATTAACATTAAACTATATTATAAACTTTTTTTAATGCGGGAATTTTCGGGATCCCGGGAAATTTGAAACAAACCCTCGTTTTTGCTAATAATGAGTGCACATTTATGCTCGTTTTCTAAAATTACTTTGTATGTATTTAAATAAGGTATTTTAGTCTGTCTGCAGTACTACTACTAAGTGTAGGTCTAGAAGTGTAAAGAGTTTAATGGTAACAAATAACTGGGACTAAATAAAAAACATTTACATTTCATATGATTGTAAAAATTTTTGTAGGTGTCTCCTAACAAAAACACATGCAGACATTTCAACACACCACACATACATTTTCACATGATTAATGTTTCATAATGGGCCCTACATTTAAAAAAAAAATAATATCCTATACGCTACTACAAGGTTTTCCGAATGACATTAGAGACATTAGCTAAATGTACTGTAGAGCATAAAAGACATTAACTAATGCTTTATAGAACCAGAACTACTCACTAACTTACTTACTCACATACATGCGAGTACATTTGAAAATTACAATTCGCAAATATAACACATTTTATTCAATTTACCAAAAAGTCAAAAGGTATAATTTATGAAAAATACCATTTACTCAAGTACTCCTCATGCATACAGACTCGTACTAAATAAGTCACATTTGTTCTATTTGATTTTTGTAATCTGTGTAATCAAAAGAGGTGTATATTTGATAAATGAAATTGGAAAAAACTGTAACAGAAAATTGTAATAAATGTATTTAAGCAACTAAATATTTGAACATAATTACAAGTAATTTTTCTATGGAAAACAAATTTGAATTAGTTAGAAAAATGTGGGCTGAAAAATGAGTTGTTTTAAACATTTGTTTTACAAAATGAATTGAGCTGGTAATTAAGCAACGAAAAATGTTACAAAATTTCCAAGAAAACGTAAAAAATTGTAGGCAACAACTAATAGAAAATTTAAGAGGGCTGAAAGCAATTAAAATCTATAGAATACAATGTAAGATCTTTACACAAAAAATATAAGTTTATATATGTCTCATTTCCTGCCATATCGTCATAACTCAAAAATATTAGTTTTACATAAAACGACTTAAACGTCTTAAATTTACACGCAACATAATCGAAAAATAAATTTTTATACTTCTCTCAAGAGTTGAGAGTACAATATCTTTGTAAGAAATATTTTCATAAGAACTTTTCTAAGAGAAAAATCAGCCTTTAATGTAAACGTAACCCTACCTGCCCTCACGTGTTTCCGGAGTACCTCATCATAAGGAAGGTACCTATTTTACACGAGCACATAATCCTGACAAAGGCACATCATCAGAGAATATTTAAAATTCTAGCGATCCAACAATTCACACCTAATTCAAAATACGTCTATGTAGTTCAGCTTGGGGTGGATCTTCATATAACATTCATTGTCCGATCATTTCACTCCTTAAGATCGGTCATACAAACGTCTAGTTCTGCTTGGGACTTCATACAACATTCATTTTCTAATCGTTCGCTTTCAATAAAACACACATCGACCGAGGAGAAGTCCCGTTCATCCAACTCGGTTAATGGTGTCTTATCATAAATCATTCATAATTTAATCATTCACTCTTAACTTCCTTTCCAACTTTAACTTCATTTTCCAGCATTTCAAACTTTAACTTCCTTTCCAACTTAACCTCATATCCTTCTACATCTCCTTCATCTAATTTTTTAGCTATTCTATTTCTACGCAACATTCGCCAAAAGCAAAAATCACTTTTCTCCCGATAACTATACTCTCGGAATCCACAATCCATAGTCAACCCCATTCCAAAGTATCGGCGGGCCACTTACACCCATGGAGCCACAAAATGCATTTGAAATCAGTGATCCCAATGAACCCTTTTCTTTCGATGTAAACCTCAGCCCATGTTGAAGACACCTGTTTTCCCCAGTGGGACCAAGAGATATGGGCTCCTTAAGGTGCTTTAACTACGCCCCCTAAGAGGGGATTTGTCTGTGTGTTGAATTTGAATTTTGGCAACACTGTCAAAAAGTTTACTTTAAAAAAAACATGAGTTTATTTTTTACAAACATTCTTTATTCCCTGCCATTAAGATACTTTTCTGAGGGGTAATTTCTTGAAAGAGATTAATTTCAATAGAAAAAGTTTTCAATTGTACTTTTTTAAACAGATAATTTTTTAACAAGTTATTTTAAGAGGTTCTTTTCTTAAAGTGTTCGTTTTATGTATAAGATATTTCACCACTAAGTTTATTATTTTTTAAATTAGCAAACTTTAAAGAGTTTGTTTGAAAAAGGTACTTTACAAAAATATTTTTATAAAGGGTACATTCCTTAAGGTTCTCTTTAAAAATTTCTTTGCAAAGAGACACTTAAAGAATTTTCTACAAATACTATTTTTCAAAACGTACTTTTTCCGTACTTTCCTTTTATATAAAAACAGTTTAAGACAACCTATTTGTATAAAACTACTTATTAAAAAAGTACTTTACAATAATTTTTTGAAAGGATTAATTTTTATAAGCATTTTTTTACAATGTACTTTTTATTAACTTCAATTTGACTTTTTAAAGGGTACAATCTTGCTTTTTCAAAAAATAGTTTTAGAGAGGTAAAAATATCTTTCCAACGGTTTCTTTCTTTAAAAATGACAACATACCTTTTCTAACAGAAGAAGTACTTTTACTAAAAGAACTTTTTAAAAGTTGTCCTTAAAAAAATAAGTTGTGCAATATTGGGGGGTGTGCTGGAAATCGCAAACTCAAAACGCAAGAATTTGGAGGCTGTTTTTAATACACTTTTAATCTAATTTTTGTTATTAAATTCTGTTTAATAGAGAAATTTTTGTATAATATTTTTCATAAAATTCTTTTATTACAGAAATCTTACTAAAAAACGACTTTTAAAATTCTTGCGTTTTGCGTTTGCGATTTCCAGCAAACCCCCGATTAATAAAATTTTTGTTATGAGGTACTTTTTTAAAGTAATGCTTACATTTCGCTTAAATACTTTTACTGTGGCCAAAGGCTTATTGACAATTATATTTCGTCAGCTCAGAATTGGTTTGGCGCATATCATGGTAATTTAACCATGATATGCGCCAAACCAATAGCTGAACTTGGTGATATTGGGGGAAGTTGGCAAATTTGTAAATAAATAAATAAAGCTTTTTCCATATACACAGAAAAAACACAATTATTTCAATTAAATTTTTTTTTAAAAATAAATATCATGAGTAAAAATTGGGAATTAAAATTACTTTGATTATATATATGCAAGTGTACGGCTTAAGAAAACTAAACTTGCAACTTTCTTTATTTTGAATTTCTTGCGAAAACAATAAAGCAATTTGTTTTTGTTTTTATTTTGTTTTTTCTTAACCTACTTACAACTACAATTAATGTTGGAGAATTTCAATTAATTGTAGTGGGGAATGTAAGAAAAGTTAAACACACTGTTAATTGTTGGTATTTTTGATATCGTTGCAAATAAGACTTTTTGTGTGTTTGCAATTCTCATTCACTCTGCAGTTTTATTTGCTAGTATCTTTGGTTTTTCTAAAAATTTTTTGGGAGAATGTTTTCTGATGATCTGGACTAAGTAACCAGTGAAATGCGCATATAAACTAGCTTATCCTCCAACAACAATTTCCAACAACAATTTCAGTGTTTTTATCAAGAATAAAAATTGGGAATTAAGCACGACAAACCAAATCTTTTAAATTAAAAATTTAATTAAATTTTTACCAGTAAACAAATTAAGAATATCAATTAAATATTTATTTATATTAGCAACATTTTCTGCTGTAATTTTGTTTATATAAGTCGATTAATTCACTTGATTATAGTAATAATTAAAGCAGATATTATTTTGATTAATAGTTTAGTTGAAAAAAAAAATAACAGAATTTTTTTCTGTGTAGTTTTTGTTTGCTCCGTTTATTTTATTATCCCTATTAAATAGCAAATCCACTTTTGCTTAAACTAAATGAATTTATTTCTATCTGCTTTTCAAGGTCAATATTACAACCTACTTTAGCATTATCTTAATATTAAGTATCATTTTATTATAATTTGCGGTTTTTCTTTTACTTATTTATGAAATAAAATTGTGAGTCCTTTTTGCCTTTGTTCAGCTGTTAGAAAAAAAGTCACAACCACACTTTTTTTTTGTTCGCTTAAAAATTAATGCCTCAAAATTTTAACCGGATTTCTGGTTTAATTTTTTTTCGAACTTTTTGCATGTTTTAGTGTTTTTTTATATATATATATATTTTTGGGATATTTTCGTTTACATTTTGCCTAAGGGTTCCCTTTTTTTTTTGTTAAAGAGTAAACCGGGAATCAAGAATACTGAAAAAAGTTGTGTTTGCTTTTATATTGGCATCACTTAAAGTTATTTCTGTTGTCGGTATTGTGGCATTAATTGTGTTTGATAGACAGGGAAATAAAAGAATGAACTATTTGTGATTTTTATTTTTAAATCCTTAGGGCCTTTTTTAATAAATATGTTTTAAAAGTTTAAATTTTAAAATTAATCAAATGAATCGCTAAATCTTGTAAACTTGAAAGACTATTCAATTTCACAATTTATGCCCTAAATTTGACGCTTTTTCAAATGACAAATTTTGCACTAGTTTACAAAAGTTTTAAGCATTATTTCGTATTTTTGAATAACTTCTTCGATACTTTCGTTTAGTTGGTTGACAGTAGTTGTACCGTGTAAACTGTTCATAATTAAAATACAAATAGAAAAGCACTGAAACAGAATTTTTGACGAGTACAACCGCTGTTCGATATCTCTTGATTCATGTAGTACCCAATTTTTGTACTTTTTTATTAAAGATTAAAGATCTTATAAGAGTCACGTCTCTAATTTCAGATTCTTAAACTTCTGTTGCTTTATTGGATGTATAACATCATGAACAATACCAAACAAGCAAAGTCATCTGTTGACAAGCTTCAAGAATTAACTTATATGTAATATGAAAATGTTTTTCAAATATTTTTCTCATTTTGGCTTATTAAAACATGCTTGCCGCTCTTATTTAAGTTGGTCTGTAAACGAAGTTAAGTCTTGCATTTATAGCCAATAGAAGTGTGAACAGCGGGTTTATTTTTAGAGGTCTTTCGAGATAAGAAATATGTATGGGAGATTTCATGACAAGTGACCCAATTTCGAAATCAATGTCTTCCGATTTGGATGAAACTAAGGTTTGTCCTATTGGATAGTAGTTTAGACACAAGTTTTCAACAAGATCGGTCAAAAAGTTTCTGAGTTAAAGGGAGTCAAAGTTTGACATTTTGGCCAAACAGGTGTTCTTTCTCATATAGCTGATCAATCTTTTGAAAACATTTTTTTGTTTTTTTAAATTTAAAACTTTTTTGTTTATTTTTTTTAGCGGGATTGGTTTTTTTTGCTCAAAATAAATTTTATGTCTTATGTAGTTTTGGTCGCTTTTTGGGCAGCGAGTGGCTTATGTATAAAAAAAAGTTATTTCTAACTCAAGAAGAGGGTTTTTCAATTTTTAGCATATGCACTATTTATAACTTTTTCCTATTTATGTTTAAGTGTTTCTAAAACCTTAAAAATACAACTTATGCTGAGAAACTAGACAAATTAACCTTTCCAACGCTATGAAACATACCCAACTAGCATTTAAATTCTTTTTATTAATTTGTAATAATAATTAAATTAATATACAATTATAAAAATAATAATAATAATCAACCATGTCACAGAGTACAATTCCGTTTGGAAACGGAATTCATTTTGTAATTTGTTGCTTCAGAAAGTGACAAAAACATTTTTAGGAATGAAACCATTTTTGCCTTTATGAACGGATTAGGAGTTTTCTGTATCTGAAAGGCCAAAAAACTATCAAAATACACTTTCTATCAATAAACAAATATGTTTTCTCTTCAATTCCGAACGGAATTGTAAACTGCGACATTGCCCTTTATATAATAAAAATAAAAAGATAAATAATTTAATAAAATTTAGTCTTAATCACATTAGATCTCTTTATATAATTACTAATTGTTTAACACTTAATTTATTGTAGCTAAAGAAGTGTTTAAGTTTTGCAAATTTTCAAATACAAAGACTTTCATCCTCCCTATTTATTTCCTTTTTTCTGCTTTGCCAATCCTTTCTTGGCGTTTCTAGGTTCAGCTACTATTTTGCAATGATCTTTTCGTTTGAAAAATTTGCCGATTTTAGACACAGCTATGCCCGCAACAGCATTAGAATCACTTCACTTTGTCGATCTTTCTATGACGCCCGTCAGCTTTCCTGACTGGTTGTGTATCCGTGTGTGTTAATTGTCATAATGGCGAGGCCTAAAGAAAATTGTGGGAATCCACAAACTTCTTTTTGGAGTATAATATAATATAATATATATAATAAACCATTTTATTATATCGGCATCAAGATTAAATTTGGCCCAAAAATATTTTATTGCAACTTAAATTATATAATCAAATTTGATTGGAATCGGTCCATATTTGACCTTTTTAAGAATTAACCATACTAAAATCCTAACTAAAATTTTGTTAAGGCGAAAAGATATATTTCTATATAATTATAGTATATCTAGATAAAATTCGGCACCAAAAGCTCTTGCCTGAATCTTAACCCCATAAGATAAGTTTGTCCTGGTCCATAATTGCCAATGGCTCACAAACAGGATAGATTATCGAAAATGCGTTTGTAAATACTGAGGTGTAAGACATCATATGGTTAAGGTTAACCGACTTTTCTTACTTATTTGTTTCTATTTGTACAACGGTGGAACTTATACTTTTAAATCTATTCAACTCCTGTGATGTGCTGATGTCATTAATTACTTCCCCTTTAACTATAATTGAATTGCATTTTCCCGAAAATGTTTTTTTTTGCTCATTCAAAAAACTGAAATTTATTTTTATTTTGAGATTTTTTTTTACAAAAAAAATTGCATACCTTTATAATCTGTCCCGGTTTGGAGTTTGAGAGGCCCAGCATGTTTTTATTTTTGGACTTGTGTATTGTATTTCTTTTACGTGTATGCTTTATAGCATATGCAAAATATATTACCGTTATTAATTATATGGCGGCATGCAAACATTTATTTTGACTCGATTTTGTTGTTAGTGTTGTTGTGGTTGTTGCTGTTGCTGTTAAACTTTTGATGTGGTTGTTGTTTTATTAAGGCACGAGTTTTACGCCCAGTTAATCATGCAGTGCATTTGGGTTGTTACTTTATTCACAAAAAAAAAAAAAAAAGAAAAAATATTCTCTCTGGCCAAAAAAAAAACCTCACTCGCGGATAGATATTACAAAAAATTTAAAGCAGCTTAAAGGCAGCCCAAGCAACATTTGATGACCAGAATTTATGTTTTAATTTTTCCCACCAAAATTAAGGTAAATTTTTTTTTATTTGACTGGAAGCTGGACGTGCGCATGGATGGATGAATGGATGGTAATGATGAGGTGTTTAAGTATACCGAAATTTGTTACAGTTGCACTTCAGTTTGAGAAAAATATTTGATGAACCGGCCTAATGTTTAAGCATCATCACAAACAACAGATTTAATAAAACGTAGTTTAATTATTTAGGATTTTTTGTCTGCTCTTTTTTATTTTTTAATTTTTTTGTAAATTTGACCCTTTTTTGTAGAAGTTTGTTGTTTGTATCATTATTTTCAAATTAGCAAAGGTTAATTAAAAATTAATTTATTTTGTAACATGCCCATTAACAACAAAAATACCCCTTTCTTTATTAAAAAAAAAATACGGGCGCTGCTTGCTTTGTTCATTTGAATTTCATTTTAAAACGTTAAAGCTTATTTCCCTTTCCTGATTTAAAAAAATTTCAAATAAAATTTAATTCTATTATCACATTTATTGTATTATTTGTTTTTTCATTGTATTTGCCTGCTATTTATTATTTCTTTGTTTGATTTTCTATAATTTTTTTTTTATTTTCCAATTAGTTTTGTATTTTAGTTTTAGTTAATTAGTTTTGGAAATCTTTTTTTAGCTTTCTATTCTAAGTAATCACATTATCGTTTTATGATTTTAGTCATTGTAAAGGTTAAAAATAAAATAAAAAAAAAAAAAAGAATTATTGAAAAGCAATCAAGCTAATTATTTAAAGAAATAAAACAAAAGGTAGAACAATTGTTCCATAAATAATATAAAATTTGAAGAAAATTTAGTTAAGGGCAATTTTGCAATTGTCTTAAAAAAGAATAAAATTTATATTTTTGATAATTTGGACGGCAAGTTCTTTTTTTAACTTTAGTTTATAAAACGAGCGGAAAATGAAATAAAAATCCTTTTCCTCTTATTTCCCGCATCAGTCAACAGTCAACCACAAAATAATTTTTTATCTTGTCATTGACAGTGAGCGAGCGGTAACAACTGATATAGAGAATTATTATTAGTGAAAATTGACAAAAAGGTGTTTGATTATTTTAAAAATTGTTTTAAAATGCCATTAAGCAATGCAAAAGAAAATATTATCGAAGCATTAGTAGATTTGTTGGATGATTCTAAATTATTGTTTGCAAATGTCAGCTGGGGCCTTATTCTGGCAGTCGTGTTCGTGTACTTTCTCTATTCAAAAGCAATTTTCTTTCTAATTCTTTCAGTCGTTACTGAACGAATCGAAATTATTTTTTTAGTATTGTGAAACTCAAATTAATGCTTTACAATACTCAAAAAAAATATTCCGATTCGTTGAGTTTTGACTGAAATAATAAGATATTAAATTGCTTTCGAATCGAGAAAGTACTCGATCACGAGTGCCAGAATCTGGCCCCTGTTCGAATTTCAAGGAAGTCAACTCAATATACGTAGCAAAAAAAAAGCTATGCCGTTTTAGTATTGCGTAAAAGCAATAATATGACAATTGCAATTCCATATATTTTTGTTGTTGAATTGCAAACAAAAGTTACAATATTTTGCACTTTCGCAAGACCATTTGCATCAAGCACTGAACTCCCCTTGTGTATTCGCTTCTAAACTGCAAAATTATTTCTGCATATTTTGTGATTTTTTAAAGCCGTTTTTTTTTAATAAACATATTTTAAGTCATTGCCTATTATATGAGTGAAAACATATTTTTGCATATTTTAATCCTAAACTGTTAAACATTTTTATTAACATTTTTAGGCATATTTTTAAGAGCATATTTTTTAAACAAATAAGTAGTTTTAAAGTTAACTTTGGTACTATTTTTTTATTGTTTT
This sequence comes from Pollenia griseotomentosa, assembly GCA_963931875.1. Lineage (NCBI taxonomy): Eukaryota > Metazoa > Arthropoda > Insecta > Diptera > Polleniidae > Pollenia > Pollenia griseotomentosa. Next base: position 75,125,481 of record OZ007563.1, on the reverse strand, counting down.
CTTTATTTTTAAACTTTTTTTAGCATAATCTTAGTCACACTAAAAGTTTGCAAAACTTGAAACTATAGTTTAACTTTTTTAAACCTTCATAAACTTTAAGCGTTAAAAATTATAAATTGCGCCATTAAATAAAACTGTATTTGTATCTAATACAAACAAAATGTTATTTGCAAGTGTTAACATATATTTCTGTGTCTGTCTTTCTATCTGTCTGTGTGTGTATATATTCCAAAAATATTATAAATTGTCTTTAATTTGTGTTTTAAACACTTTAGCAATGGCTGTAAGACATGCTAAATAAACATTTAAAATTTGCCATGCAACATACTCCAACTTTTATACTTAACCTCATGTGTGTAGGCTGTACTCTAAGTTGCAACAAAAAAAATTAAGTGTCATACATCATGATACACACGCATTTTAACTCAAGTCTTTTCTACCAAAGTTTAAAGGAATTTTAGTACATAAATAAATCATAAATTATAAAACAATGTTAAAGTTTTTATTATCTAGAAATAAACTAAACTTTGAATATAAATTACATTTGAAAAAAAAAAAACAAAACAAAAGAACGTGTAACAAAATTACAAATCATTTGTTAAAGATTTTCGCAAAAAATATTTGTTCTGGTGTTGTTTTAGAAATGGCGAAAATCTGAATGAAGAATTAATAACTGATAAGTAAACTTTGTTTAGCACTCTTTTTATAAATTTAATATTTAAATAAAAAAATTCTATTTTGCCTTACATATATCCCTTAACAAAATTCATGTGTTTTATCTTGTCATTAACTTGGCCAAATGTAAAGGAATATGTGCATATAAATCTCAAAGCCTTTGAAGAAAGACTCATAAAACACTTTTTAATTTAATGTTGAATTTGTGTCACATTTTTTTTTTTTTTTTTTTTTGTTTCTAGATGTTTCTCGGTTGCGTTGCATTTAATCTGTTTGTAAAAAATTATTACGAGTATGAAAGTCTGGTTAATATAACAACATTTATGTTGTTACTTTTACAGTATACTTTTACATAAATATAGAAGAACATTGGTGGCGCCACCAATGTAATTTATGACATTTTTCTCGCGCTGAACACAAAATACAGCAACGTGTTCAAGTATTGTGGATTTTATGACACCAACCTACAAACTTACCTACACTTTTACTTATTTACACGTGTTTTATGTGCATATTAATATTTTAATATGTTAAATTTTTGACTTAACCTTTGTCTTACATATACCCACCCAGGTGACCATTTCAGGTTTATTTCTTTTATAACTTACTTAAGTTTTCTTCAGTATAAAGGAAATTTTTACTTAATGAGCAAATTGTTAATAAAAAAATCATATGTGAAGGACCACCCGGGTGGGTTTTGGATGTATGGACATAAAAGTAAAGTATTTAAAAGACCAAAGAAAACTGCTTTATTTTTTAACCAACACTTGCTTTTGTCCATCCCTCTTACTTTCTCTTTGCATCTTAAAGCTTTTAAAATATTTTAATCAGCTATATTTATTTCAACTTACGCTCAGTTCTAGCTCAGTTTTAGATTAATTCTAGTTGAATTTTAGTCTAGTACTAGTTCAGTTGCAGTTCAGTTGTAGTTCTAGTTCAGTTCTAGTTTAGTTCTAGTTCAGTTCTAGTTCAGTTCTAGTTCAGTTCTAGTTCAGTTCTAGTTCAGTTCTTGTTCAGTTCTAGTTCAGTTCTAGTTCTAGTTCAGTTCTAGTTCAGTTCTAGTTTAGTTCTAGTTCAGTTCTAGTTCAGTTCTAGTTCAGCTCTAGTTCAAATCAAGGGTGCGTTCGTAAATGCATCACTGAGCTGCATCAGAAAAGCAAACTTTTTTTAAAGCCGATAAAAAAATAATTATAATTTTTTTTATTGTGTGACTATTATTTTTGTGGAGTTTTTCCCAATTTTTTGGTACACATTAACTTCACTGACAAACATATAAGCATTTGAAATCACTGATGCAGCGCAGTGATGCATTTACGAACGCGCCCCTAGTTCAGATCTTGTTCAGTTCTAGTTTAGTTCCATCGATTTAGTTTGACAGCTGAGAATGGTAAACTGTTTGAAATCGATTTGGTTTGACAGCTTAGAATGTCAAACTGTTTGAATGATTTAACGCTACAACAATGCTTCTGTTTGTGAAGTTTAAAGTGTACTTCGTCCATTTAACAGACAACATAGTCGGTCTAGTGTGCAAAAAATTCGTACGGTTGTTGATCGTCATCCACTAAAATTTACTGTTTGATGGCGGCATCATCGGTCCTTATTTCTATCGAAATGAGCGTGTAGCTCCGATTGAATTCTTGCTGATTGAATTCTTGTTTCCACAAAGTAATAAGCTTAACATTAACGCCATTTGGTTCCAACAAAATGGCGCAGCAACAGTTCGCTTAACGATTTATTGCAAAATCAGTTTGGGGATGCTTTATTTTCATAAGTTTTCCAGTTTGCTGGCCACCTCGTTCATACGACTTATCGCCTCTGAATTCCTGTTTATGAGGCTATGTAAAGTCATTGGTTTTTCCCCAGCAACTCTTGAAGCATTGGAAGCCAATACTGAATTAAAAGGACCATGTAACTCGTAGCAGTGGCGGACACAAGCCGGAAATCATATTTAAAAAATTAATACCATGAAATTTTCTACCAGATTATAAAAAAATTTCATTCCAACAATATTTATGTATGTCTTGTATTATCATTTTAGGTTCTCATGTAGCTTAACCGTTGAAATGCAGCGTACACGGAAAGAATTATTTACCAAATCACCAGAAAATATGGCTTGAACCAAGAGCATTTTGAATGATCTCATCCAAGCCAAAAATTACTTATACTTAATATATGTGTGGCTTGGTTTAAGCAGAATGCTTTTTTATTTAAGAAAATTTTACTAAATACGAACGAAATTAGATAACATCAAGATACTTTTTTGGTTTTACTTTATTTAAGAAACGAAATTGATTTCTTTAGAAAATAAACTTCCGTGTATAACTTTTATATATTTTAAAGCTTACAATTCAAAAACTTCTATTCTATATATTTATATAAAAAACCATAATAATCTTAATTATGTGTGTTTATGCTTTAAAAAGGCATTTCCTTTTTCACTGCTCTCGAACAGCAAAAAGTTTATTTTGAAAATTAGTAAGTCATTTTGAACAAACATTTTAACAAAATTATTGTTTAACTGCTATTGTGATTTTTCGTTGCAAAAACTATAAAATTTATTACAGGCTTTAAAAAAATTATTACACATACAAGTTCACATGAGTTTGTGCAGGAAATCGCTTCTTTTGTTCTCTCTTTTTTGTTTATAAACAATTACTAGTTTTGTATTTCATTATATGTTGAGAAGGAGTAAGTGGCTGTAAGAGAGAAAAAGGTGTTTGTGTAAAAACTTACCTGTATGCGTGAAACCACAAAAATGTTGTTGTTTTCATTAGATTTTTTTTCTCTTTTAATTGGAGTTTTTGTTTTTGCAACATGGTGTTATTTTTTGTGGGTGTGTGTATTGGTGACTTAACTAAAATTTGTATTTAATACAATCAAGGACTCTTGAATACTGGTGGAAGCTAACTAAACACAATCTCGTTGGCAGAAAATAATAGAAATACCAGCAAAAACTGTTTAAAATTACAGTGACTGTTAAAAAAGACGTACAGGTTAATTAGAAGAAAAATAAAATAATTTAAAAACAAGTTAGAGTGCTATATTCGGCTGTGCCGAATCTTTGATACCCTCCACCGACAGTTCGAATGTTTAAGGAGTAATATCTGTATGATGTCTTTTTATTATTATTATCTTAAACTGTGACGATTTGTTATTAATTATGGTTTTAGGAGACTAAACTGTTTTCCGGGAGTAGAGCATATATGGGGCCTAGGGTAAATTATGTACCGATCTTCACGAAATTTCACAGTATCATTTTTAGTCCTATAAAATTGTGACGAGCCAAAATTTGTTATGATTGCATTATTTTTTACGGTTTTAGGCGTACTAAACTGTTTTCCGGGAGTAGTGCTTATATGGGGCTTAGGGTAAATTATGGACCGACCTTCGCGAAATTTTACAGTGTCATTTCTAGTCGAATAAAACAGACTTGTGCAAAATCTTATGTCATTCCGTGCTTTTTTGCATCATTTATGTTAGTTTTTGTAACAAAATTATCAAGTTTTTGAAGGTGGTGGTTCCAAATTTTGATTCATAGCTCTGGTCCTACTGAACCGATTTTGCTGAAATTCAATCCCAAACTGCTTAGGATAACTACAGGCAATTTGACACCTAGTTTGTTTATTTGTGTGTTTTCAACAGACGGACAGACGGACAGACAGACGGACATGGCTAAATCGACTTAGAATTACTCAAGCAGCCAGAATATATATACTTTATGGGGTCTGAGATGAATAATAAAAAAGTTTCACACGGAATGACAAACTTAGTATACCCTCTTCACAACTAATTGTGGTGGAGTTTATAATTAGAAAATCTTGTAAAATGTTCTTATAAAACTAATTTAAACCTGTCTGTTTTTTAAAAATTTTAATAATATTTCTTTTTTATTTTGTTCATTATGTGGTTACACAGAATAAATTCTCCAAAATGTTTCACCAATAACAGCATTAATCAAAAATAAAATCAGTTTTAATTAAAAATCAAGTGAATTAAATGTTAACTGGTACAAATTTTTAAATTAATAACACAAATTTTTTAATTGAAATCAATTTTTATTTTTTTCTGTGTAACTGTATAACACATTTTATTATGAATACAAAATTAACTATACAGATCTGTAAATCGAGTTACAAAAATTTTTTTTATTTAAATTAACATGTGTATGTTAAATAAGTAATTCTAATTTGCCAATAGTCAATTATTTTAAAATGTTCAACGAATTTTCTACGCATTAAAAACAAATATTACATTTTTCCTGACATTTAATAGAATTTAAAATACTTGAAAATAAAATAATAAAATTTACAGCCTGGCCCACAAAATCGAAACGAAAATTTCTTTCGCATATGTATTTACATTGAAAACAAAAAAAAATTTATTTTTTATTATTGTTTTATGGCAGTTAAACACGAGAATATATGGTAAAGCCATCAGTGTTGATAACATAGCCATAAAATATTTAATCATCAAAAATTTTTTATTTTTATAGAGAAATTTTTCGATAAAAATTTAACCACATCCTTAAATTCCTCAAAATTTTTGGCATAATACTCAGCTGCAATACTAATAATAATATAATAAAAGTGGTGAAAGATTTGAGTTAGAGTATTTTAAAATTATTTTTCTACAACATAATATCACTTGCATCTATATATAAAGGGTCCGCCAAATAACTTTTCTTTTTTTTTTTGAAAATGTTATAAAAAAAACCACTGAATATTTTCTCAAATTTCTTTTTTTATTTAAAAGTACAATCCTTCCGGTTAATAATGGAAAATAATTTCATTCAAATGGCTGCCTCGGCTGGCCACGCAGAAGCCTACACGATCGGTCCAATTTTTAAGCACATTATCGATTGTGTGCAGCTGTATTTCACCAATGGCTTCACGAATATTGTCCTTTAAAGCGTCAATTGTCTCTGGCTTGTCGGCGTAACACTTATCTTTGACGGCACCCCACAAATAATAGTTCAACGGTGTCAAATCGAAGCTCCGAGGTGGCCAAACGACATCAGCTCTGCGGCTGATAATGCGATCTTCAAGAACAGGGCGGAAAACAACGAGTGTAGCTTCGGCTGTGTGGCACGTAGCGCCGTCCTGTTGAAACCAAATGTTGCCAATATCCTCCTCTTCAATTTTTGTGAACAAAAATTCGTTCGACATGGCCCGATAACGATCGCCATTGAATGTAACGGACACTCCTTGCTCATTTTTGAAGAAAAATGGCCCAATTATGCCTCTGGACCAAAATCCGCACCAAACAGTGAATCGTTTTGGGTGCATCGGCTTTTCCATGTATGCGTTCGGGTTTTCTGTGCCCCAAATGCGACAATTTTGCTTGTTTACATACCCGCCAAGATCAAAATGAGCTTCATCTGAAAAGATGATTTTTTTTTCAAAATCGGCATCTTCTGTAAGTCGATCGCAGGCCCACTTAGCGAAGCGAAAACGCATTGAATGGTCAGTTGGCTTCAACTCCTGAACCAATTGGACTTTGTATGGCGTCATACCAAGGTCTTTATGCAAAATTCGTCTCAATGATGTCTCCGAAATGTTCAATTGTTGAGAACGACGGTGAATTGATGTTGATGACGCTTCATTCACACTTTCTGCCACAGTTTTCACGCTTTGGTTTATCGATGAGGATGCTAGTTTCTTTCACTTTTTTCACAAGATAACGAACATACGGTGCTGACGGTGCTTCTCTTCTTCCAAAATCCGAACTCAATTTTCGCACACATTCTGCAACATTACCATGATTTTCAAAGTAATGTCGCAATATTTCCCAGCGTTGTTCAAGCGTATACACAACCATATTCGTTCAGCGGAAGGATAAAACTAATTATCTATCAAATCAGACATGAGCTAAGTGTTACCATTCACGAAATAAGCACCAGTTGAAAAAAAAACGTTAGATGGCGGACCCGTTATTATCAAATTGATTTCTTATTTTATTCAGCCAGACGATGCATTGCATGAGCTTTGCATGTGACATGTAAAATGTTTGGGTTAAATACCTTTAAAACATGTCCAGCCTTAAGCATGTATGACGTTGCATCAGTCCTGTAGAGCATAATATTGTTTTGGTTAATGTCTTATCCGAAAAGCGAAATGGAATTATTTAATGTTCGACCTAATGAAGCCTGATCCACCTTTTCCAATTGTGCAATGTTGACAAAAAAAAAAAAATAAAATTTAATTTCTATTAATATTACTTAATATGACAAAAAATATATTTTTTACAAGATATGCAAACATATGCATTTAAAAAAAATATAAAAAATATGCACTAACAACAAATTCATACTATTTTACTGGAAATTTTGTAATTCGCAGAGTTATTTATTCTATGTAAGGACAACAAACGTGCAACTGCATAAAGTACCTTACCCTGCTCATTTCATATTTTTTGCTCCCTTTTCTTTGCTATAACTTTAATATTTTATGTTAATTGTTAATTATTTTTTTTTTTTAATAAATGACAAATAAATCTTTTATATTTGTAAATATCATTATATAGAGATATGTGTTCATTCAGTGTAATTTTTTGTTTTGTTAGGATACCAGTCTGCAGACATTAAATAACAATTTATAATAATTGAGATCAATCAAAATGTATAATGTATGTATGCATATGTATTTATTTCTACATTATTAATGGTTTTATCTTTATTGTTGTTTTTCTGGCTGTTTTTGGTTTATTCAACTTATTGAAAAACCGATAATATTTTTAAAGAATTTATTTGTTAAATTCGTTTAAATTTCTAGACAATAAAATTGAGCACTAAAGACAATAATAATTAAGAATTAATTAAAATTCAAAGTCGTTTAGTTTTTAAGAAAATAAGGGCATTTTTTTAAAAATTTTTTTTAAAACGATATTATATTTTCAAAGTCTAACTGCCTCTGCAACAATTTCGAAAGTTCGCTTGGAAAATTTCTGTAAAAAACACTCAGTTTTTAAAATATTTTCAATATGAAATTCAATACGAAAGTTAACGTTTGAAAGTGTTGAACAGGCAGCAAACAATTGGGTAACCAAGTTTTAGGAATATTTTATATTTAAAAAGTTAAAAGATGATTTAGAAATGATTTAAGTTAAGTTCTAGTTTAATTTTAGTTTAGTTCTATTAAAAGTGATTGTCACACAGAAAAAAATAAAAATTGATTTCAATTAAAAAATTTGTGATATAAATTAAAAAACTAATTACATTTGCACCAGTAAACAAATTAATAGTATCAATTAAACCAGTGAATAGTATTAATTAAACGTTTAATTCACTTGATTAAATTTTTAATTAAAAATGATTATGTTTTTGATTAATGCTTTAATTGATGAAAAATTTTGGAGAATTTTTTCTGTGCAATCTAAAGATTTTTGCTTATTAATTTTGCTAATGAAATTTTACGCTTCTTTAGAATTTTTTCAGAAAAAACCAACATAAAAAATATTCTCGGTTTCGCCCAAAAACTTCGTAATCACGGAAGTTATTCTGTAAAACTGTTCAGCTCACTTAAAAAATATTTTCATACAAATTTTAAAAAATTCAAACCATTTTATACTCAAAAATTTATCAACGCAAGGAAACGGTAAATCCGGTAAAACCCTTCCCCAAAGAGTAAAAGGATACAAATTAGTTTTTCCTACCGTTCGAAGACCTCCTAAATAATATACACTATGGATCCTTAAGATTAATGGAATTGATGATAAGATGTTTGTTTGCTCTTGTGTATGTTGAAATCAACTTTGCAAAGACCCCAGATACGATTAATATTTATATCTCGTATAGTTTGGAATATATTGTTATTTAAATCCAGCCAGATGAGTCCATAAAAAGCCAAGAATACTCATTCAACGTTACTTTTTAAGTCTCTGTATAATTTTTGAAGTTTTTAAACTTTTACTTTAGTTCTAGTTCAGTTTTAGTTCAGTTCTAGTTCAGTTCTAGTTCAGTTCTAGTTCAGTTCTAGTTCAGTTCTAGTTCAGTTCTAGTTCAGTTCTAGTTCAGTTCTAGTTCAGTTCTAGTTCAGTTCTAGTTCAGTTCTAGTTCAGTTCTAGTTCAGTTCTAGTTCTAGTTCAGTTCTAGTTCAGTTCTAGTTCAGTTCTAGTTCAGTTCTAGTTCAGTTCTAGTTCAGTTCTAGTTCAGTTCTAGTTCAGTTCTAGTTCAGTTCTAGTTCAGTTCTAGTTCAGTTCTAGTTCAGTTCTAGTTCAGTTCTAGTTGAGTTCTGGTTCAGTTCTAGTTCAGTTCTAGCTCAGTTCTAGCTCAGTTCTAGTTCAGTTCTAGTTCAGTTCTAGTTCAGTTCTAGTTCAGTTCTATTTCAGTTCTTGTTCAGTTCTAGTTCAGTTCTAGCTCAGTTCTACTTCCGTTCTAGTTCAGTTCTAGTTCAGTTCTAGTTCATTTCTAGTTCAGTTCTAGTTCAGTTCTAGTTCAGTTCTGGTTCAGTTCTATTTCACTTATAGTTTGTGTTTTATGTAACATTTATAAAATCGAAATAATGTTTTGCATAAAAAAAGCTTTAAATAGATCTACATTGCTCATAATTTGTAACAGTATCATCTTTTTTGCTATTAAACAAAATTGTGAATAGTAAATTAATCAAGTTTTAATTTTCCTTTCTTTACAGAATAGTCTCAAATTATAAATCAACATCTTCTTATTTCGTTTACATCTTCAAAAGGTAAGTTTTCTCCAAATCGTAGTTATTATAATTACTTTAAATGATTAATTTAAACGTAAAATATCTAAATTTAACATTGAATAACCAATTATATTTGTTCGTCAACGTCTTTTGCTTTCTTTGTACAGGGTGGTGCATGAGTAACGTTATGATTTATTTAACGAATAATTGTTTCTTTCGGATTTTATTTAACTTTGACATGTATTAATTTTAAACAAAAGTTAAGAAATTATGTTACATTATGTTTTCAAGATTATATAATCCAACTGGTGGTATTGTTTGCTTCGACCTGACGTGCTTTTTCCAGAGCATTTCTTAAAACTTTTCTTCGAATTTCAGGTCTCAGCTCCTTTAATTCTCTTGGATATTAGCCTTAATCTGTTGAATGGTTCTTGGAATACATATTACCCCTGAGGAAAGGGATCTAATACCAAACGTATCACTTGACAGTTCTAAAGTGGTAAGGAGCGGTTCTAGTTCTAACACATTATATGAAGGGGACCTGTCACAACATGGCGCTGTCGTGTTCAAACAAAACATGGTCCAATGATCTTTTCTGAAGTTATTCCACACTATACTGTGCATCAAGTGAGTGCAATCGATGTTTAGCAAATATTCTTGGATTTTGGGTACCCGTTATTCTGCAATTTTGTTATTCACGTGACCGTTGAGGTGAAACTGGATGTCAGTGCCTTTTATCCGATATGATCCTAATGTCTGAATAATCAAAATTTATCAACTTTGGTTCTTTGTTCTGTGCTGAGTCTTCGTAAATCATAAATTTTACAAGTTTTTCAAAGTTAATTCTAAAAACAAAAAATTAATTAACTAATGAAATCATAATGTTATTTATGCGTCACCCTGTATTTGAAAAAAAAATCAATTAAATTATCAAAATAACCTTTTTAGAAAGCAAATTGGCTGACGTCGTCATTAATTTACATAAAGAATTTAACAAGTATAAAACATTCTGATGACACATTTTATTTTTTAAAGGAAAAATTTTAAAAACAAAATTTATGATAAAAAAATTCTTAGAAAAAAAAGTTATTTAATAATCTTGGAAACAAAAAGAAAATTATTTTATCTGCAATAAAAATTAAATTTAAAAATCTTAAGTACTGACATTTTATTATTAATTAAAAAAAAAAAAACAAAAAATAAAACTGTAATAAACACTCTGTACAATTTTTTAAATTAAATCAATAAATTTTACTTCGCATCCCATTAACGAATTTAAAATGTGTAACGAAAAACATTTAATAATGAAATAAGATCCAAAACTTCAATTCTTTTAAATCAATAAAATTCATTAAATACGCGTGTAAATCTAGATTTTGATTCTAATTTCATTATTTTTCTATTTCATCGGTTTCGATCGATTTTGGAACATTTTTTCAATTATTCTAAATAATGGTGTATTTTGTGTTTTAATAAAAAGAAACGATTTTGTCACACACACTGCATTTTCTATGACAATTGCCAATTGTTCATTTTACTGTGTTACCCTTAATGTGAGGCAACTTTGCCTACTACATTGTACATACATACATAGTATTACATACTCGCAACATCCATTCAATTCAATTAGTGGTGGTGATGAGTGGAAACTTTCACATGTTATTTGTATAATGGTTGTTTTACATTGTTGTATGTTTTTCATTATTGTTTGCCATTTTTTTCTATTTGATATAATGACAATATTAAAATAAATTTTGTGTATCGATTTGGTAAAAAACCTAGAGGTCGGGGAAAAAGAAATTTCGTTGAAAGGACAATAGGCTAAATATAAAATAGTTTTAGCTCTTTTTTAATTCAAGTTCAGTTCAGTTCTAGTTCAGCCCGAATTCAGTTCTAGTTCTGTACTATATCAGTTCTAGTTCAGCTCTAGTTCAGTTTTAGTTCAGTTCTGGCTTAGTTCTAGTTCAGTTCTAGTTCAGTTCTAGTTCAGTTCTAGGTCAGTTCTAGTTCAGTTCTAGTTCAGTTCTAGCTCAGTTCTAGTTCATTTATAGTTCTGTTCTAGTTTTAGTTCAGTTCTAGTTCAGTTCTAGTTCAGTTCCAGTTCAGTTCTAGTTCTGTTCTAGTTCAGTTCCAGTTCAGTTCTAGTTCTGTTCTAGTTCAGTTCTAGTTCAGTTCTAGTTCACTTCTAGTTCAGTTATAGTTTAATTTCCATTCTAGTTGAGTTCTACCTCCGTCCTAGTTTTCTTTTAATTCAGTTAAGTTTTAATTTTTTCTAGTGAATTTAAACAAATCAATTCAACATTTTTTTCGAAATTACCTTTTTCCCGCATTAATATTTTAATGATTGAATGAATATTTTTGTAGTGAAGCACATTCTAAAACGTGTGTAGATGTCTGACATTTTACCCAGCGTAACCATTTGTCATGGATTAGCTAAATGTCAACAAGAGTGTGAGTGAGAGCCTCTGTGTTTTGTGTGGGGGTCTTTGCCACGTCGTCGACGCATTGCCAAAATTTTAGACAATAAATAAATACAAATTTGTTTTAACGCTTGACAAGCATGCAACAATTGTATTTTATTAGGCAATTTCAATAAATAAATTAAATTATTTCGAGGGTAGCAAAATGTTCTGAAATGACAGGGGCTCAAAAAGCAAAAAAAAAAAAAAAAAGAATAATAATGAAAAATAAACATTCAAGAAGACAACGTTGAATACGATGGCTTTAAAAAAATCAATTACGCAAAAGTTGCCTACAACAGCAATTAATCATTTTTATGTTTTGCTTTTAGAAAGACTTAACCCTGTTTGCAAATGAAATTAAAGTAAATTAAATATTTATCTTGAGTGTACTTATGATTTATTTTTTTAAAAATATTAAACTTAGAATATTTTCTTTTTAATTTTTTTCATAAAAAGTTCCATTGTGTTCATGCAGCTTGCAGAAACCATTAGATTTTATGTTTCGTTTGCCACAAATATACATAATTTTTGCTTTTTTTTTACTAATAAAAGAAAATGTCACTGAAGTACTTACAACGTATGTATGTGCTTTCATTTTCTCTATTACATTCTCTTTTTCCTCTTTCATTGTATCTTTTTATTCTGTGGCATGCAACATACCAAATTTTTTTTATATTTTTTTGCAATCTCTCTAGTGTATTTTCTATAGTACTCGTTCGTACTTTTGTTATGCTTGCAAATGCTTTTACTTTTATTCATTTGTATTTAATATTTTTCTGTTCCTTTCTTCTTATGCGATGTTGCAACATGTCGCAACATTTTCGAATAACATTGAATTATTGTTGTGTACAATATGCCATGCAAATGAACGAACTAAAATTTATATGTATGTGTGTGTTGCATAAGACTTTGTGTGTGTGAGTGTGTGGAATCAGTTTAATACTCTTTGGTATTAAAATATGTAACATTCTTACGTTGTCGTTAGTTTTTATTTAGTACTTTTTCGTTTATAGAGCATTTTTTTCATCTATGGGATCTCTAATATGATTTTTGCATAAAACTAGAGCAAAATTGCAATTTACAAAGGATGATTTGTAGTATGTGGGCCAACATGAATGTTTATAAAACACAAGTGCGTATGTTGGTTTATTAATACGTACGTATACACACTTTTACGAGCACATACTTATTGTAACTAGATGATTGTGGCAATTGAGATTTATGTAAAAGAATATCTCATTTAAAGAGTTCATTATTTCAAAAGCATATTTTGTACAGTTCAAAGTGTGTAAAAACTTCTTAACAGTGGTTTAAACTATGTTTTCTTTTTTAATCAGTGGCTTGTGTAGAGCGTAAACTTGTTTAACAAGAAACAAGTCTAATAAATTTGAAAATTTTAGAAAAAAAAATTTTTTTTTACCATGATAAAAGAAATATGGAAAGAGTTTAGAAAATCATATAAGAATTATGTAAAAATCCTCTAAGACATACAAAATGAAAAAAATATGCAAAAAGGCATATAAACAAAAAAGAAACATAATTTTCATAGAATAACATCTCCAATCTTAATTTTTTTCAAAAACCAACCGTTTTAATCATATTATATTTGGCTATGCCGAATCTTAAATACACTTCACCAAGGTGTGATAAGAGCAGAAAGTTATATTAATACCTTTCTTTACTTTAATTTGGAAGCTTTGGCTGTTGCCGTTCTCCATATAAAAAAATCTGTAATTTATGAGAAGTGCCACGCCCACTTTTCCAATCCCGCTCACATTATGTCGGGTGTTGTGTATTGATAACTAAGATGCTTGTGCATAATTTGGAGCCTTTGGCTCTAGCCGTTCTTCAGATATACATAAATCTATAAAGGCTTTGTATGGGAGGTGCCACGCCCACTTGTATAATCCCGCCAAATATTTTAAAATAGGTTGTGTATTAATAACCCAGCTATGTGTACTAGGTTATTCATTTAATCGGGCTTTTGCTTTAATCGGTTAATCGCTCGATTAATTAACCGAGGTTTTGATTTAATCGGCTAATAATCGGTTAATTTTGTTATTGATCTGTTAACCGATTAATAATGTTTTGTTATAAATTAAGTAATTTCAATTAATAAAAATGCAAAAATTATTTATTATTGGAGTCTGTTAGTAAAAAAAAACAATAACATAACGAACAAAACAATTCTTGAACAAAAACGAGCAAACAAAAAAGTAATTCATAAATATGAAAAATATATTTTATAATTTATACATATTTTTATGTATTTATTAAAAAATAAACTGTGTTATTGTTTATTAATTATTTCAATAGTTTAAGATCTTATGAAATAATCTTTTGAAAAAAAATAATTTGGTTTAAAGGTTTAGGACTTAAGCGATTCTTTTCTTTACTTTTGATAAAACTTGACTTGGAAAAAATTCTTTCACTTATCGAAGATGTTGGAGAAATCGGAAGCAACCCATAATATAGATTCAAGGATGATAAAAACAAGATTACGCATTGCACATGTTTACAAAATTCAACTGTTTAATATGACGTCACTTTAGCTAATTATACACATGTTTGTTTGCTTGTATTTCTATATTTTAGTTGTAAATACTTATACGCTGATGTGACGTAGATGCGCAGAAATATTTCATTTTTAAAAGCTGAATGCGTTATTTTTGGTTATCATGATACAGATTATCTAATTTCTCAGTCCTTTTCCAATTTGTAAATATGGTAAAAGATTGTTCGTGTTACAATCATGAGTTTCTTCTATTGTCAGGTCATTATCTGACACATCCTGGCAAAGCTTACCGAACATTCTGCAAAAAATGTTTCTGCTTTTGTACTGTATTTTCAGAATGTATTGCTCGAAGGAAATATATTGTAGGAAAAAATATTGTCCAACCAAATACCTTTTTTATATGAGACCAAACATATAATTAAAAACACAAAAAAATATGTTATAATACTACGAAAAACTAAAAAATTTTTTTTTACATCGGTTAATCGACTGAAATTAACCGGTTTAATCGTTAATCGAAAATTGCCAATTTTAAATTAACCGATCAGTTAATCGGGTAGTAATTAATCGGTTAACCGATTAACGGTTAACCTAATTTGGAAAAATTTGTTTTTTCGTTCTCTAGATTTTAATAGAAATTTCTAATGTGTTTGAATGGAAAGTGCCACGCCCACTTCTCTAATCCCGACAATTGTGTGTTTACAACCAAGATACGTGTACCTAGAGAAAAAATAATTAAAAAAAAACAACAACAGATGGGATTTATGTGTAAAAGTAGTTGCAGTCGTGGTTTTCGCTTATATCTCATTCATTTAAGAGCCAATATGGCTGAAATTCAATAGAAAATTTTTAAGGAGCATATCTGACATAAAAATATACCCACCAAGTCCCGATCATATCTGGGGTCTTCGGAAAACCCATCTCAACTGATGGCCGGACAGATGGACAACCGGTTCTAGGATCAATATTGTGGAAGTTACGAACGGAATGACAAACTTTTATATTCCCTCTTACCTTCGGAGAAGCGTTTAAAAAGAAAAAATAACACGTCATTGTTATATCGGTTAGATATGAATATTACATGTCTATTTTTTCCAAAAAGTAAAAAAAATTAAAATTTTGAGTTAAAACATATTTCTAATATGTTGTTGAACAAGTGCGATATATAAAAGAAATAAAAAAAGTAAAGAAAAATAATGTTTTTTTTTCTAATTCCCATTCAACTTTTAACTTCTACCAACACCTCTAAAAACATTTTACACACTTTTGTGTTTTTATTACAATTTCCGATGCTTTCAAGTAATAAATATTTGTAATAACTGTGTGTAGGTGTTACAAGCATGCGGCCCTTTAACTCTACGAAAAAATAAATCCCAAGAACATGACTTGCAGATTGATTGTTTTGAGCCAACAATTTTACAAAAACTATACAACCGTAATTACAACTACCACTCGTTTAACACTAACTTAAAATATTGACTTTGTTTTTATTTTTTTTTTTTTTTTTGAGTTGAAAATTTAATGAAAGGAGTATTTAAACTTTGTGTTGTTTTTTTTTTAGTTTTTGACACATTTCAAGCATACCTGCACTCAAACCGTAAAGTAGCACAAAAATTACACTTAAAAGACAAGATGAAACATGGGAATTATATAGAGAAGTAGCAGAGCTGAGTTTAGAGTAGAGCTAGTGTAGTTTTATAGAAGTATATAATTATATAATTTGATAGCTGTTGCAATTAAATATAATCAACAATATAATTGAAATGTTAAATGTCATGTCATGAAATGACAGCTTTAAAATGTAATTGTTGAAGGAAAGGTTAAGTAAATACAGTAAAAGAATAAAGTGGGAATTGTACATAATTGATAACGTGAGTCATGGAGAACAGTATTTGAAAGGAATTAAGACTTTGTTTGCAAAACAAAAACAGAACATTTTTGTATTTTTTTGATTTCTTTGAAGGTTTAAAAGAGTGGTGGGCAACAGAAATACAGTCCTAAAGCATTGTGGTAGTATTAGTGAAAATATGTTTGTATGTGTGACACCGACAACGCTTAATGAAAAATCACAAAATTTAGATATGACGGCGAATATTACGTCCAGCACACGTACACTTTGAGTTCGCCGGCTGGACAAGTGTATTAAATACACTTGTCCAGCCGGTGAATACACTGTATTTGGCCCTTAAGTATCTTTAAACATATTTTGCCTTAAATTGTATTTGCTCGACTTTTTTATTACCTTATATTTGAAAAAAAAAACGTTTAATTTTAAGGAAATGGTATGTAAATAAATTTAGCATAAATTTATCTAAATATGTAGATGTTAGTGTGTAAATTTATTCAATAGATATAGAATGGAAAATATTTTGTTTTGTTGTCTCTTCTTTATTATTAAAGTCAAATGAAATTTGTATGCAAATGTTTTAAGGTTTAGTAAAATGATCAATATTTCCATACAAATTTTCCGATGTTGTTTTTTTGTGCATTTATTTATGTACATCTACATCCACACAAATACCACAAAACACAAATATTCACAACATTTTAATGTTGATACAGATGTATTTGTATTTATGTATTTAAAATAAATAATTGAACAATTTCAAATCAACATTTCGGCACTTTGGATTTTAACATTTATAAGCAAATACGAAAATGTTTTGTACAAATCATAATATGTACAAATAAATATAAATAAATTGGTAGGAATATTGAATTTAACCCAGAAAGTAGATATTTTCGCCTAAACATGCTCTTATAATAAACAAGTAAAAGTGCTTTATTCGGCTGTACCGAATCTTTGATACCCTCTACCCAAAGTAAGATTATTTCAGGATTGGGGTTTACATCTAAATACTATTATATTAGTATTACATGTAGAGTTTTTTCCCCGGACTTTTTTGATTCCCGGGAAAGCGGGAAATTTTTTTAAATTTCCCGGGATCCCGGGATCCCGCTCCATACAAATAATACAAAGTAAATTTTGTTATTAAATAATGAAAAAAACTTTTATAAAAAACCGTAAGGGAACTTGTTTACAAAGAATGTAAATGAAATGGTTTAATACTAAAAAATTAATTGAAGATTGAAATAGGAACTTGAATTATTATTACCTCACGCCTTTATTCCCTATTATTATGCTTTAATTCAGTATTATTATGCTCTAGATACAAGATAAAAAGATAACATAGACATAACAATTTAATTCATAAAACAATAATAAAAACAAAATAAAAATTGAGGTACTCAAGATATGAGATCAAAAAGTTAATTAATAAAATAGATAAAATACTTTAAAGAAAAATATAACATTTAATGGCTTAGGAAATAAATTTCTGACACACTCAAAGCGCTTTGAAAGTCATCAAAAAGTATTCCTGATTTTATTTACTAAGTATGTATCATGTTTCCGAAATATTTCGTTCATTTTTTACCGAAGTTGGACAAATAGTTAAAAGTGCACCGTTGTAGCATGCTTCGGATTCACAATCAGAAGCAATTTTTTCTTTTTTATAAACAACGTCTATATCAGTCAAATGTATGTCAAGGTTGATGCAAAAATAGCATCAGCCGGACTGCTTCTTACAAACCTTTTCATTTCAATAGGTCCATTTGTAATCTTGAGGACAATGTGTTTTTCCAGTCGTATGTTGTAG
Organism: Pollenia griseotomentosa; assembly: GCA_963931875.1. Classification (NCBI taxonomy): domain Eukaryota; kingdom Metazoa; phylum Arthropoda; class Insecta; order Diptera; family Polleniidae; genus Pollenia; species Pollenia griseotomentosa. The sequence goes on along the minus strand of OZ007563.1, from coordinate 75,107,528 downwards.
TATCTTACACGAGTTTCCAAAATGTTATTTTATTTCGGTTTCCCCGCACTTCACGGGTATATAAACCAACACAAATTGAAATTGAAAATTTGTGTTTATGACCTTATAAACATATCGCTCCTTCATTGCATCATAGTCATATCTCAAAATTTTAAGTAACTTTAGCAAAGTTTTCCTTCATACCTTCTCGTATTATATCTCAAACTGAACCAAAGTTATAGCAAAATATGGCCCCTATTATGAGTTACATTCGATAAACGATTTTCGCTGGCTATCGAACATCGACTATCGAATGTTAATTTGGTATTATGAGTTGGCAGCACTGTCGAAAATTTCGTTGTGCATCGAATTTTTCAACGAAAACAAATTTGCTTTCGACGGTGCAAATAAATGTAAAAAACTTGTTGAAAATGTAACTATTTGTAAATTTTTTTGTGTTCTTATACCATATTCTTTATCAGTTTTGTTCATTTTATGCAAGTCCAACGTAGTAAACAATTGGAAACTCTCATATTCCTAATGGAACAAAATTCTTTTTTGACCAAATGATTTGCAGCAAAGTTCAGCATCTAAAAAAGTGGGATGGAACCCGCCTGAAGCTAAATTATTTGAAAACAACCATAATTCCGCCGTGGCCCCATTTAACTTTAATTTTATTTTTTAAATTTGTAAACAAAATTTTTTTTGTTTTAAGTGACAGCTGATCGAAAATGTACTACTGTGAATTAACAAAATCACAATAGTAAATTTTTATCGAATGCGCGCCATAATACCAAATGAAAATTCGTTCGATCTGCTAATTCGACTGCTGTCGAAAATCGAATTTAGTTCATAATAGGCACCTATATCTTTAAATCGATACATTTTGAAAACTTAAATCGCATTTTGCCAAGATCGTTTGTTTTTGTAGATATGACTATGTTGCAATAAAGGAGCGATATGTTTAGGTATCTCCTATTTTTAAGACTTGTTCATGGACAATGAAACTTTACTGCCTGCATCTTATTTTAAATTAATGTACTTTATTAACTCTTCACTTCACTAAATGTAATAATTATCAACTGTTGCACTGCCCATTCTGCTTTTAGTAGATTTATTGCATCAGGAGACATTGAATTAAATACATGAACTAACTTCTTGTAGTTGATCTAATCCACAACCCATCCACAGATGCTATTTTTTAGAGAATAGAAAACTAAATTTCAAAGTATAAATAGCTATTTTCTGAAATTATGTGGAATTTTTTATTTCCCGGGATCCCGCAAGAAAAATTCGGGGAAAACGGGAAATAAAATAATTCCCGTCCCGGGAATTCCAGGGAAAAACCCTAATTACATGTTATTCGTTGCGGTTTTAAGCGTATTAAAGTCTTTTTAAAAGTACACAGAAAGAAAAAAAAACTCGCGATAAATTAAGTTTTTTATACTTACTTTAAGTACGAGTCGTACTCAAAAATTCAAATAACAATAAAATGTACTCAAAACAATCCCTAATGGGATTACTTTCGAAAATCAATCCTGAAATTTCTTAAAATAAGCAAAATCCTTAAGCCAAGTAAAAAAAGATTAAACTTTTCGTTGGTAGTGCCAATCTGAGAGTAAAATTACAAAGTGAGCGTTTTAATCTCATTTAACTTTACAAAGTTTGTTGCAGACACTTCAACAACACCAAACAAGTAGTTAATAGGATTTGCTTGTTGTGTGTAGAAACAACAAAAACAACAGAACAAGACGAATACACATTATTTTCATGTTTGAAAAGTTAAATTGAGATCTCTTGCTTCTCATTTAGTTTATTTTTTTAGTTATTTATGTATATTAAGTTTTTAAAGTAAAAAGCATATCGGGAACGATGCTAGTGTTTTACAATTGAATCAACTTTATAATACCTAACTTTGAGATTGTTTCAATCTTAGTTTTACTTAAATCAATCTCATTCAGATTATTTCAAGTACAAATTCGGTATTGCATATGGATAAGTTAAGTATTTCGCGATTGAAAATTCTAACTTAAATCAATCTTTCTGTACTAAGTTTATTAATTTTGATTGATTGTGTACGGCTGGATTATTTTTTGAGTGTACAGTTTTATGTTAAGTTATGAACCAATCTTTACGAAATTTGGCAGCGTGGTTTCTAGTCCTACAAACCAAAGAAAAAATATTTTTATTGCAGTAGCTTTATTCGTTACTGTTTTAAGAGTTTAGACTTAGGGCTCAGTTAGCCGGGAGAAACAGTAACGCTGCAAATCAGCTGCTTCATTTTGTTGTATGTAAAGCAATTAGAACGATTATAGTTAGCAGTAAGATGTTACGTCTCAATCTGTAAGTAATAGATTGGTCTTCCTTTTTTACGGTAAGGTTACTCTTACTGTTACTCCCGGCTAACTGAACCCTTAGGCCAAGAACAGACTGTAAAAGGCAACTGCAACGAAACCCTTTAGAAATCATTGTTTTGAAACTATGAAGTTTCAATCGTTTTCCACACACCCTGCAACCTAAATTGTACCAAAATGTAATGAAATTATCACAATCATTCCGATTTTCTTTGAGAACAGATGAAACGCAAACACGAGTTTCCTGCACGCCGGTTTCAATGCAACTGATTTCCAATACATATCAAACCGGTCTCAAAATGGTCGCGTCATGTGTGGTCCCTCAAAGAAGTCTATGGCATAAACTCGATAATAACTAGAAGTTGCAGTTTCGTTGCAGTTGCGTTTCACCGTCTGTTCTTAAACTTAATTTTAATTTAATTTTAATTTTTTAAATTTTAAATTTAATATTACTTAAAATAATATTATTCGTTTTAGGCGTACTGAATTGTTTTCCGTTTGCTGATTTTATATGGGGCCTAAAGTAAATTATGTGCTGATCAAAATGATGATTAAAATTAATTGAAAATCGGTATATTTCGTCACCGATTTATGTCAGATTTTGTACCGAAAATATCAAAAAGCAACCTCCCTTTTCACCATTCGTGACCATAAATATTTTTCTATTGAACCAGTTGTGCTGAATTCCAATCCCAAACTGCTTAGTCTGGGTTCACACAGTGTAAGATTTCTTGCAAAAAGTCTGTGTTTATTACAGAACGGAGAAGAGAATATGTGATTATTCTCTCTCCTCACACCAACAAACTTTGACTTCCTGAAAGAAAACTTTCATAGTGTGAACTCAGACTAAGGAGAACTAGAAACAATTTCACAACGAATTTGTTCTCTTCTGCTAAGCCTTTCGAAAGAGAGCTTGTTTTTAACAGATGAATTTGAGTTTTACATAAGGTTTATAATTTAATGTTTAATGTTGGTATGTAATGTACATTTGACATAACCTATCAAAAATAAAAAATAATTAATTGTGTATTTTGTATCTGTTTTATTATTTATTTACTATTATAATATATGTGTATTAAAATTTCAATTAATTTGTGCCGCCATAAACAATTTTGTTAATAAAAAACAGCTGATGTCTGTTTCATGCCATGTGTACTGTACACAGAGAAATAACACATGATATTGTTTGAAGGGGTTCAGACGATATGTACAAATTTAACTTGTGAAAAAGTGACAATCCACATGACAAATACACATAATGTGAACATAGTTTAAGAATTATTCATGGACCCAAAATGTGTATACATACTTTATACATCTATTAAAAAAAAAATTTCACACGGAATGGCAAACTAAGGATACCATGTCTCATTCACCACTAGTGGTGGAAAGTACAAAAATTGCTAAATGTATAAAAATATTAAGAAATGTACATAAATATGCTTTGGATATAGTTTTATTCAAAAGGATTTATAAATATGCATTGTATGCATGAATGTGCTTTGCATGCATTAATATAGAAAAATTCGAAAAACATGAATGAGCATGCATAAATGTACATGACATGCTTAAATATATGATAATATGCAATGATATGCTTAAATATGCATTTTAAGTATTAAGTTCTGAGAATACAATAAAATATATATAACATATTGAAAAATATGTATAATATGCCAAATTAAAGTAAAATATGCAAAAAAAATGTAAAATATGCAAAAACATGGTTTTAGATTTGAAGTTTCTGTATTAAACTGCATTTCTATTAAACTTTCATTTGTATTAAAATTCCATTTGAATGAAACAAGAAATGAAAAATGCTTGAATAAGCAAAATATGCCAAAATATGCATTAGAATACAAAATATATTCTTAAATATACATTTTCTGTGCACTGAACTTTTCCTTGACTATATTTTTATGCTGTTTAATGTGGTAATATGCTGACTTAAGGCTTTTCTAAATGTTTAATATTATTACTATACAAATCGTAAATTGTTTATTCATGTATATGCATATACAACACTCACTTTCAAACATACATGTGCATATATGTATGCAAATATACATTTTAAATTCATTTAGAATTTGCTGTGTTTAAATTAAGATACGAAGATATAAATTTATTGCATAATCTCATTTATGAGTATTTTGTTACACATGAAAAAACTTTAGAAACTCAAGATATTGATAGCTAAAGCAGTTTAAATTGCTGATAGCAATTGCTATCAAATAATTGAGTTGTATAAGAAAATGCTTAATTTATTAATTTGCAATATATTATTTGTTTAAAAGTTTAATCTCATCGATAAGTTAAATTTGCTAATGAAGTGTTAAAAACAAAAAAAATTCTTACTAATGGAAAACAAAATTTTTAATTAAAAATGTTTTTTATTATAAGGAAAAAATTCAATTAAGTTAAAATTTTATATGAACTAACTGCCAGATTTATAATGCCGAAAGAACTCTTTCTTCATATAGACCACAACTTCATATGGAACAAAAACCAAATTTTAGATGATTTTTTTGCTCAAAATGTAGTTGTAAGAAATAAGAATTCTTTAAACTTTCAAAATCTGTAAAAATTTCTTGTTTTACTAATACCTTTTTAAGCCCAAGTATCTTTTTTTTTTAATATAACATAAGTTTTTATCACAACTTAAGTTTAATCTTCCTTTCTAAGGATTTACTTTAAAAAAACATAAATATTCAACAAACTGGGTTAAACAACCAAAAAAAAAAAAAAATATATATAAACAATTTTCTTTAATTTAAAAAAAAAAAAAATCTTTTAATAATAAAATAAAAATTCTTACAAAATTTTATGAAAACTAAACTGCAAACTAAAAAACTCTGTCACTTCAATACTTTTTATAAAATGCAGAGATTTCCTTTAACACTTACAAATTTATCACGTAGTCAGAGTATCTGAAATGATTTTCATTTCATTTTCCTATCTTTTTTTTCTTTAACAAACAATAACAAAGTTTAAGAAAAAATATTAAAAAAAACTTCGGAAATCAAAATATTTTCAGTGAAAACTTACAACATTTCCAGCTCTGTATGCAGGAGGTTAACAGGTCAAAACTGTACACACTCTTACACTTAACATTCTGGCGTTGTTGTTTTTGGTTGTTTTTCGGACGTTTTTTTTCATTTTGGTTTTTTTTTGGAACACAAATGAAAACAGAAAATCCACAGTTACAAACTTATAGACAAGATTAAATCACGTCCCATGTCCAAAAAAAAAAAAAAACATGGAGAAAAATATTTAAAACAAATAAAGTGGAAACATATTTTCACAAGAAATATTTAAATAAAAATACAATTCTTAAAAAGAAATGAAAAAATACAGATTTTATTATGTGTATAAAATTTCATTAAAAGGCTGAAAAAATATTTTTTATGTTTGTTTTTTTATTCTGTTTAAATTGTAAAAATATTAAATGAAATAAAAAAGTTTTTTTTTATAAAAAAAGAAAAGATGTGCAAATTATTAGAATATTTAAAATTAAAAACCATATAAGAATCTTTTTAAGGCGCGGCGCAGCTGTTTGGTGGCCGGCTCTCAAGAGGAGGTGCCACTAAGCCAGGTTTGAGCGTATAATGAGAATGGTAGCAATAACGGTAAGAGAACAGAACCACTCCTTCCAAAGAACTGGTTACCACCAGACATTTTGGCGAAGAAGTTGGCTGCAAACGCAGCTGTAAGACTAACGGCCACTGGAGCATGGAGGGATTATAACTTCGGACATGCAAGAAACCTGTATGATATAAATTGGCAAACGGACTTTGATTATGTCACACCAGAGCCAATCTGTGATCCTAGCTTCACCGTAAGCATCTTGGATAGTATGGCTCATCATGATGACTTACAAACTCCCGCAGATGCGAGACAAATATTCACCGAAGGGTAAAAAATACTGCATGGTGTCGGTTCTGGCATTTACTCCGAGCAATTAAACTGGAGCATTCCTCTTAGGCTGCCGAATGACTGTAAGTGGCCGCGGGGAACCTTCGGTATGGTGAGTTCTCTTGCCAGAATATTCACATTATGCCCGATAGAAAGCGGCCATAAGATCCCTGGAGAGTGTGTTCATCACATTGAAAATTTTCCGAGAATGCCGGATGTCTCTGGAGGAGATACCGAGTCATTCAGTGGTTACTCTTAATTGGGTCGCCGGACACAGGGGCTTACATGGAAATTGTATGGCTGATACGCTGGCACATGCAGAAACCACCTTGAGTTGTAGCGGTTCGACCCATGATATAGGTGGTTTGATGAAACTCCATGTGGGGAATCCAGAAAAATCCTAGATGAAAATAGTCCATGGCGTGCATAATGGCTGTCCAGATATCAACTAAGAAACCTAATTGCAGTTATAACTGACCACTGGCCCATTGGGAAATACACCCAAAGCTTGGGGCTCCCTTACCATATCCTATGTAGGAGTGTGGCGGCAAGAAAGAGGAGGAGTCATTGGAACATCTTCTCTGTCACTGCTCGGCATTCGGTGACCTGAGACTCTAGCTGTTTGGCCAAAGAATAATCAGGGACACAACACAACGGGAACTTTTTACTGGACCCACGTGAGCTGCGCTTAATCGCGGCTTCCAGTAAAACTTAACCTACCTAATCTATCAGTAGCTATTTTGCATGAAGGCTTTATTAGATCTTAACTTTACTTAGTTAGTCCTCGTCCATATGTATCATTAAAAATTTGCTGCACAACCTTTCTGCATTTCTGTTTTGAATTTCCAGCATTCAAATATTCTTCCTCTTAATAAAAAAACTTACAAAAATATAAAACAAGATACACTTTTTCATCCGTTTTTCTCTTTTTATGGACGGGTACTCACGACCCTCAATTTGCCTAAAATATTTACCTAGAGAAAAAGTATTTTTCAAAATGGTCACCACCTAGATAATGTATGATTGTGGGTTCTTGATAAAGTTAAATATAACCAATATTTTTGAAAAAACTGCAATCAAAGAAGTAAAAGTCATAAAATTGTGCATTTTCTTTGACTTCTTAATTTTCAGTTTACAAAAATAAACTGTTGCTTTCACTTCAGATTTTTTATACTTTAACATTCGCGGTTAAGTCAAAAGGAAAAAAACTTAAAGTTATACAACACAAAGTACTTCGACAGTCGACTTGATCGGAAGTGTTTAGTTTGACTCACTGAAACTTTTAATAAACCCTGAATTTAAAGCAGTAGAGATGTTGTGTGTGTAGTACTTATTTATCTATAAATAACTAAGAAACCGCTTTCAAATAATACCTCAATACAAGTTCTTGATACAAAAATATATTCTTTCATGTTTACAAGGATCAGGCGCAATAGAATTTTTCGAAAACCTAAAAATCATAAAATTAAGAAACCTATTTTGACGAAAATGCTCTTTCCTGATCTAATTATGGTTTGAAAATTTTCAAAAAAACAATATGTGCGTTCGTTTACTTTTCCAGTAAAATCCAGTAGGTGAGTAATATGAAAATTTTACAAATTATGTGTACACGAACGCATTTCAGTAAAATCCAGTACAAATTTGTACAAATTTTGGGGTAAACGAACGCAGCTCATATCAACTTATCATGACAGGGTTGTATTTTTCTAAGCGTATGTAAGACTTGTGTGATATTGTAAAATACGCTTTTGTACACACATACATACATATGTACATAAATTTGTATGTATATATAAAAAAATATAACAAAAATTTAATTAAAATTTATTATATTAGAAAACAAATAATCTTATTACTCCTTATTTATTAAATTACCTTGAATTGAAATTTTCTTTTTTTTTTACATACTCCCTTTATACAGTTTGGACAATTCGATTAAGTATTTATTTTTCCCCATTTATTTTTGTAATTCCTATTATATTTATTATTTTCAATTTTCCTTCCATTTAATAGGGGTTATTTTGAAAAATACATTTGTTTGTATAAATAAGTTTACTGTTTTTTTCATTCTTCTACTATTCAATATACATTACACATTGTAATGCAAAAAGCTTATACAAAAGTTCAGTTAAATTGAATGCAATGTTGTGCAAAAATATGTTTTCTGTTACATGGATAAAGGCAAACAAGAACAAAAAAAAAAAAAAATATGTTTGAGAGATGGACTCTGATTTGGAAAAAACAATATGAAACATCATTTAAAGCACATACATACACCATCATCATCTACTTTATATGTATATGAAACTTGTATTAAAACAAACATGCAACACACAGAAGCAATAACTGCAAAATAACATTTAGCAGCAACAACAATGATATTACTTACGACTAAACATGTTGCACTATAAAACTAGCACAAACAACAAAATAAAAGATTCAGCAAATAATTTTGTTGGAGGTTACAAGTATAGAAAATAGAGCTTATAAAAAGCTTTTTTAATATAAAGATAAGCTCAAAAAAAACTTTAAATTCCAGACTAAAATATGGATTGTATTTGGTTCTTTTACTTAAGACTTACTAAACTAAGAAAGTTTGAAGCTTTTATACTTGTATTTTTTTAAGTTTAGAGATGTAAAACATTATAAAAAACTTAAATAGTCTTATAAACCCCACACATTTTCAAAATATGATTCAGACTTTATTTCCTTAATACTAAAAAGTTAGAACAAAGCTTTTATACTAGAACTCCTTAGCAAAACTCGGATTTAAACATCCTAAAGATTAAAAAAAGTTCCGCTTTTCAGCTTAAAAATTATTAAGCCAAACTTAAGAACCTTCATAACTTTAGCGAAGCTCAATAAGTTAAGCCTGTTCGCTACTTCTGAACTAAAATAACTTGAAACTCATGTTAAAGAAAACTCTTATTAATTAATAATTAGAAAGATTTTTTTATACAAAGATTTTATTTAAGGGTACTTTACACTATCACACAAGTCTTACGCATTTTAACGGAAATTCATCTCTGGTCTTATTAAAAACAATAACAACTTATCATACCTGATTCTTTTATCGTCAAAATACTTAAGACTTGTGTGAAGTACCCTTACTGAGCTTACTAAGCTTTATAATAAACTACGTATTAAAAAAGTCCTTAAGGTATTTAAAACAATTAAATTTTATTTAAAACATATTTATAAAGGCTTTTAAAATGAAGCTATAGTTATAAACTAGTGTTTAAACACAAACAGAGAGCTAAGCCTTAAAAACCTTAAGTTTTCTTTAAAGTCAAAGTATTTACTTTCAATTAAGTCAAACAAAATGTTGTGAATTTAGTAAATAAGCTTGAGGCTTTAATTTATCCAAGAAAATTGGTCTGAGATATGAAAATGTCACAAAGAACTTAAGAATTCTTATTATCTACCTCCAAAGACACTAACTTTATAAAAAAAAAGCTCAAATTTTATAAATTAACTTTAAAAACTGATATGCAGCTGACACCTTAACTTTAAAAAGCTTTATTTATCCCCAAATTTTTAAGATGTATTGAACTAAGTATAAATTATTTACTTAAGAATCATTTTTAACCTTAAATTTTTGAAGATTATATTTATTTGTATAACTCCCAAAGAAATTTGCTATACAACAAAGCTAAAGCTAACTTTAACTACTAAAAGCTTAAAAGAAAAGCTTTCAATATTTGAAAGCCAAGCTTAAAAACAGCCTTCAACATTAGAAAGCTTAAATGCCTTTATTATAGATAACAGTGTTCGAAAATAAACAGCACATTATTTAGAGTTCGGCTCACACACCCATAAACGATATCTATTTTTTTAGTGATTGTGTAGACGAGCACAACCCTTAATAACGTTTGCAACTATTTTCAAGGAAGACCCGAGCATTATGTAAAACAGTATTATTTTTGTGTTCGAAAGATGAAAAACAGAGAAACGTTATTTGTTTTAATGATTTTCTACACATACAATATTAGCGTTCGTGTTTTCCACAAACCTTCCGAACCGAACGCTAAGGAGCGATATTTAGTGTGTGTATTTTCGAACACTGATAGATTATAGTAAAACTCTATTGTATATTGAGTGAATAAGCTTTAAGCTACATTATACGAAAAATGAAACCTAAAAAATTCTAAGAACTTTAATTATTTTAAAAGAAAGTATAAAGTACAATATTTAAAATATAGCAAAACTACAAGCAAAAATTAAAGGTCAAAGTTTTTAACATTTGAAAGCTCAAGTCTTTTTTATTCTGTTTCATTTTAGAATTGACAAAAATTCCTTCTTAGTGTAAGTTTTGTTTAACCAAAATGTTTTCTGGGTCTTATTATTGTAATATTGTATATTCCTTTACTGGATTTTTTTTTTCTCTATGGTTTTTAACTATAAAATCTAGTTTTGTGGCTTAATGTTTCTACACAATGATCCTACACCCCTACACAAAACAAAACACTCAATCCTTACGAATCACATTATGGGAATCATGTGAATCATACAGACAAACTGAGAGAACGAACATAAAACGGTCAGTTCAAATAAACTATAACGAAATTCTATTAAAATTGTTATACATTTTGTTTTTTTTCTTCCTCCATGATTGTGATTAGTTGTGGGATTGATTGAAAAAATAAAATAATAAATAAAAATACAAAATTGCCAATGGATTTAAGCTACAAATACTATGTTGTAATGGAAAAAATCCGATATAGAAAATTTACAATTTTCCAACCATTTTATTCCCTGTTTCCTCTTAAAAATCAATTCAATTTTAATAGACAACATATGACTTACAAAATGTATGTATGTTGTATGGAAGTTATGGATCATTATATTTAGGTCATTTTAATATTAATATGTGATATTCATATGGAAAAAAACTAAAAGCAGAAAAAAACCAATTACGAAAAAGTACTTCTCATAATAACAATACAAAATTGTTGGGGATTTTGTTTTATTAATATTATTATAACATTTATTCAACCAAAAAGCGTACAAATACGTAAAAAAAAATCAGGAAAAACCAAATAGTAAACCATACAACAATAATAGTGTTATTATAACTAGTATTTTATTTGAATTTCAAAGTATAAATTAAGGTGTGTATGAATGTACATCACATATGCATAAATGTGTAGCAGCAAAAAAGGGTTTACTGGATTTTTTTTATTTCAACAATTTATTTGCTATTAAAGAATAATTAGTGCATAAAATTTAATAACACATATTTAAAATTATATGTATTTATGTATTAAAATAAAAGATTAAATGGTCTATACCGTTTTTGTAGAAGGCAAAAATTAAACCTTAAAAATATGTAATGGTTTTTCCTTTTTTTTTGCAGCTAAAAGTAGGCTTAAATTTATTTTTTATTAGATGTGGTGAAGTTGATTATGATGGTTTTTTTTTTTAAAGATAACAAAAGATTCTGAAAACAAAAAAATGAGAGAGACTTTTAAGGTACTGCAGACGATTTAATTGTGAATTTTTTTATGAAGTTAAAGGAGGTTATTATTAACTAAATTCGATTCTCGACAGCAGTCGAATTAGGTGATCGAACGAATTTTCATTTGGTATTATGGCGCGCATTCGATAAAAATTGAATATTGTGATTTTGTTTATTCACAGTAGTACATTTTCGATCAGCTGTCATTTAAAATGAAAATTTTTGTTTACAAATTTAAAAAATAAAATTAAACGTGACAACGGCGGAATTATTGTTGTTTTCAAATAATCTAGCTTCAGTGGGGTTTTATCCAACTTTTTTACATGCTGCACTTTGCTGCAAATCATTTTGTCAAAAAAGAATTTTGTTCCATAAGGAATATGAGCGGGTCCAATTGCTTAAGCGACAAAAACTAAATTTTACGGGAGAAGGTTTTTTTTATTTTATTTCATAAAAATTTCATATGAAGGTTGGCGCTTACGATAAAATTGTTTTTGCTATAAAATCGTAACGGTACCTTATGTGACCATTACATTTAGGAGACGATGCAAGTGTTGCCAATAAAGTCATTTATTAAAAAAAGTAAATTAAAAATGAAGTCGCTTAAGGTGTTTCTGCGGTAAGGGCTCGATATGTGAGATATAACAAAAATCGTTTTCAAAATAATATAGATTTTTTTTATGGAAAATTGTACGGAAAATGTGGTCTCGACGCAGTTCTGTTTGAACCAGTGTTCGAAAATAAACAGAACATTATTAAGCGTTCGGCCCACACACCCAGGAACGATATCTATTTTTTTAGTGTTTGTGTAGACGAACACAACCCTTAATACCGTTCTTGACCATTTTCCAGAAAGAGCCGAAAACTATATAGTGTTCTGTTCTTCGTTAAGAACCAGAGCAATTGTATTTAGACTTTAGACAAACATTATATTTAACGTTCTATAATTTTTCTCTTTTACATTGATTAAAGAATGAACGAATAAAAAATTTTAGCAACGATCGTAGCAAGATCAATTTTTTTTATATTAAATCAAGCAAAGCTGTTTTAAACAATTGTTTTAATTGTTCCAATTAAAAAGCCTTAATTGAAAATAAAAATATAATGTTTGTGTGTATATTTGCATATATGAAAACATACACACAAACCTTAAAATATTTTAAAGATTCAAACAATTTTTTAATTGTGTCAATTAACTGTGTTGGTTAAGAAAAAAAATTTGTATTTGTGTTTACGTTTTATACAGCCCCTTTTACTGGTGGTCACATTTATATTAAACCTATTGATTGAAACTTAACAGCCAGAAAAGCTCAAACTTACAAATATGTTAATTGATATGATCAATTTATTTGCAGGCAGAAAATCAGTACGGAATTTAATTAATAGTACAAATTTCTAACTAATATGTTATTTGAAGTTGGTTTTTCATTATTTCTGTGTATGAGCGTTTGTGTTTTCCACAAATCTACCGAATCGAACACTAAGGAGCGAAATTTTGTGTTTATTTTCGAACACTGGTTTGAACACTTAATTCTGTTGTTTCTGGAATCACTATAAGTGCTGTCCACGATATCCATTGTAGTTTTAAATAAATTTGTATGAAAAATATTTGGCGGTTTATTCATAATCAATATTTTTAGAAAACTTTCTTAATAGAAATGTTTACCAGAAAAATTACAACAAATTTTGTCCTTGTAATCGTAAAAGGTCTATATATAACTATACCTTAAAGTACTGAGTTAGTGTTTGTCATTAAACTATCCTACGTAAAATAAAATTCCATAACTTGCTTATACATATTACGGCATTTATGTTTATTCTATTTGTCTTGTCGTATTTTTAAATTTTCTAGGTTAATTGAAGAAACAACAACAGTTTCTGTCTGTTAAACTTTTTTTTAAATTGTGGTGGCGGACATGTTTTAAGGATACTTTACATTTCATGATTTTTTCGAACATGTACAAGTAGTCACACGTCCACTTGTATTTATTTCATTTACAAGCAACACCTTGAATTACAAAGGTGGGTTTATATTTGCTTATTTTTCTCTCGTTCCCACTATCCCTGATACCCCTTTTATAGCGAAGTTCACTCAACAAGTTGTGTGGCAAGTTTAAATAGAATTTCATTGTATGAAAGTGTACATTTTAGTGTATACACAAGTACAAGTTATGTAGTGTTTACTAAAGGCGTAAAGAAAATATATATTACGTGTCTAAAACTACGTAATTTTTTTGAGTTCCTGGGCTTTTTTTTTGTTAGTAAGGTAAACAAATAGCTTATAAAACACTCCTATAAATGTTTATACTTAAGGTACGAGTACATTTGGACTTGTATAATTTGTTATAAATATTAGGGAAGAAACAAATAAAAAATTTATTTATTAATGACCTGGTTGGGTCTTTCATTATCTACTTTTTTGGTAGAGGCATTAATAATTAATTTGGTTTGTTGTTTTGTTTTTGGTGGTTGTTTATCTGAAATTATATAAACATAATTTGTTAAAAAAAAAAAAAACAAATTATAGGTTTATGTTAAGGTGTTTTATTTTTAGTTATTAAAAAAAAAATATAATTTAGTTCAATTTGTTCTAATGATAAACGTTGTCCTTTTAAAGGTCCTGGGGTGAAGGAAATGTTTATTGATGTAATTGACAAATACAGCTGTTGACAAAGAGGGTTCAATATGTCAAATTAATAATAGGATTTTAAATAAATATCCTTAATTATTTTAAACTCATAAACAATAATTTAAATATACATACGTGCTGTACCGAATCTTTGATATCCTCCCAAAGGAATTAAAATTTGTCAGGAGTAGACTCTTTATGGGAAATATACACAGAACAAATGAAAAACCAACTTCAATAAACGTATTTGTTAGAAATGTATACTATTAATTAAATTCCGTACGGATTTTCTGCCTGCAAACAAATTGATCGTATCAATTAACATATATGTAAGTTTGAGCTTTTCTTGCTGTTCAGTTTCGATTAAAAGGTTCAATTGAAATGTGACCACCAGCAAAAGAGGCTGTTTAAAATGTAAACACAAATCAAAATATTTTTTTCAATCAACACAGTTAATTGAAACAATTGAAAAATTTTCATATTCGCAAATATAAACACAAACATTATAGTTGTTATTTTCAATTAAGGTAAAGTAATTGGAACAATAAAAAAAATTGTTTGAAACGGAATTATTGAATTAATATATTTTCAATATATTTTTTTTAAAAATTTTTTATAATTTTTACATTTTTTTCTTATCTCAAGTGCAAATCTTTACAGACTTTTATTTGGCTTCAGTCTTTTTATACTTAAACGTTTTAAGCTTTATTAATTTATGCCATAATCGCCTTATAATCATCACATATGAATTAGAGATGAAAGGCTAAAATATTTAATATTTCATTTGTATGTTTAACAAGAAAAAAATTTTATTATAAACTAAACTTTTAAGTGGTTTTTAATGTATAATTTATTTAAATTAATAATAAACTTCTTTGGTTTTTTTCTCCTATCTTTTCAGGTAAATATTTAATCTCATAAATATCATGAAATAAAGTTTAGTAACATGGTAAGCTTTATTAAATATTTAAAAATTTTTTTTAACAAATTTTAAAATTCATCACTGAACAGAATCTAAAAAGAAACATATTATGTTTTGTTTAACGTTTTGTTTCTTTTTTATTTTTTTTTTGTTGAAAGAAAATTATTATAATTTATGATTTTAATAATAACAATGTCCAGAAGCCAGAATAAATTGTTGATAAATACAAAAAAAAAATAATAATAATATAAAAAGTATAGTCGGTCTGGCCCGACCATTTGATAGCCTTCACTACAGTATTTGCAGTGATCGGCAATCATGAACCCGGCAAAAACTAAATTATGTTATAAGGTTAAGACTCATGTAAGAGTTGCTTGTGCGGACTATAGCATTTTCCGAATAGCAAAAGCACGTAAGTAACCTTAATAGGCCGAACTTTCCCTCAACAGTAAAAAAAACAGCCCTCGAAGACACCCTGTCCGCGGTTTCGGGTATTAACCACAGCTACTACATGAACGCCTAAAGTATTCCTTATTTAAGAAAGTGCCGTTCTGTTGCCGAAAAGGCAACTTTTTATCAGAGAAGCAAGGCTGCCCGAAAATACAATCATCCTGAAAGACAAGAATCTTTTCTCGCTAGAAGCACAGTAACGTGGGCCTTAACCAATAGTCAGACCGATGCCTTGCATTCACCGACATCTTCTGGCTCCCGTAGCACCAGAAAGTTACTCAGGGGAGTACCTCGGCCTTAAGAAATCAAGAGCGTTGTCATTTTGGATGATTGTTACATCCCACGTATACATGCACATGATTTGCCCAGAAGGATGTGACACCAAAAAGTGAAATATCCTTGAGATGATCCCTACGCCTCCGGGCGTGCTTCTTAAATTGATATTAGGGAGGGTTTAAACGGGACCTAAAGTCAATTCTGGACCTACACACACAACTTTGCACAACTTTTTGTCGAGATTATAAAGGTAATCGTCACCAAATTTTTATTAAATACATTTACACAATGCTATGAGATTTAAAGCGGGAGTGGTATTTATTGGGAGTTGTGGTCAAATGTTGACCAATAAAAATAAAATTGCTCATTACTTTAGTGGGCTTCGTTCTTATGAAAATTAGAACGTTCCTATGTGCCAAATTTAATCAAATTAACTTTAAAAGTGCGTCGTGTACTTTGCGCACAAAGTTTTCATGGACTGCCAACTAGCCGGACGGACATCGTTAGATCGACTCAGAAAGTGATTCTGATTTGTCCGCTATTCTATGAGTTGGGCCTACTAGGACCAACATTTTAAGGTGTTACACACATCATCACAAACGCATAATACCCTCTCCACTATTGTGGTGGGGGTATAAAAACTTTATAGCCCTCCCTTACAGTTTTTGTTACTAGTTCGTGCTGATAATTACTTTGTTTTCTATTTCAGTTTTTAATAATTTTGTTTTATAAACTACAACAAGAAACAACATAAAATTCTTTCCTCTAAATTTATAACTAATAATTTAGTGTTAAAAGAAGACAAAAATGTGCCAACTTACAATACAACATAGTTCAACAGTAGTCGTTTTCCTACAACCAGCATAAAATCATAAACCATGAAATTATTAAAAGTTACCCAGTTGTTGAAAAACTATAGAGTAGAATATTCCCACACGCCATTAATTAAATGTCTGTTTGTTTGGTTGTTTGTTTGTTAGAATAAAAATTATATAGTATATTAGAAATTTATTAACCATACCAAAATATGGTTTCGTCCAAAATATTTTTTAAAATAGACACAAACACGCATTTGTCGTTCTTATAAAACTTTGAAGGGAGAGAAGTTTTTAGTTTCTGGACAATCAATGATAATAATATTACAGAATAAACTTATACAAAATGTTTATGAATACCAAAAGAAAGTCTGTTAGTAAAAATTATTATAACGTACAGTAGAGGGAAAACTAAACTGTCTTTAAATAAAAAAAAAAAACAAACTAGTAAAGGTATGTTCACACTTTACACGGCGGCCAAATTGATTTATCTTTAACATTCATTTTAACAAAGTTTGTTGATTACTTAACTTTGTTTCTAAAAATATTTTTGCAACTTTAACTTTATAAAGCTGTTTAATTTAGCCAAACGTTACGCAATTACTTCATTATTAGGTATTTTATGATATAGTTCATATATCAGGGATGGTAATCATGGTAGAATTGTACTTTTTTACACTTAAGACTAATAGCTATTTTTTTTTTTTTCCAGAAATAGGTTGCGTGTATGTTACATTTTTGTGCTCATTTATATAAAAAAACAACCAAGGTAAAAATTTTAAATTTCTTCGGGGAATGCAACATGAAAAACATGTTGAATAAATATAAGGATGCAAAGAGGCCCATCCTCTTCGGATTCTCTAATAAATTTTTCACAAAAGTTTCTAAGGCCAGTTCTTTTAGACATATCGGAACACGGGCTAGCCGTAACAAGTAAAAAAAAATTTTGAATTGAGTCAATTTTGAGCTCGGTGTTCGATATGGTTCTTTTAAAATACAATTCAGAGGATATATAAATCTTAAGGAAGAAGAACGCGTTAATTCGTCGACTATCGTTCTTTTAAATATTTTAGTGCATGAAAACTGGGAAGTTTCAGCTGTTTCTTTCAGCTGTATTTATTTGTTTAACACGTTTCTTATAGAATTTAAAGCTTTAGCTCTGTTTTTATACAAAACTGTATGTTTTATAAGCTCTTTAATAAGTTTTTCCTCCATGATTCACAAATTTGTTAAAAAAAAATTTTTTATTTTTACTTGTCAAAAATACACAATGCGTTAAACAACAAGTAAGAGTGCTATATTCGGCTGTGCCGAATCTTATATACCCTTCACCATTGTGCGAGCAGAATACAGAGCAACTAAATAATTTTTACATATACATACATATTTACAATACTTAAAACTTCATTATAAATGAAATTTAAAAAGCGAAAACTGGTAAATATTTTTTTAAAATTGTTTTGGAACATAACAATATTAAAAAAATATTATTTTTAAAAAACCAAGATTCGAACCAGGGAACTCACAGTTTCTAACTTAACACACCCCCTACCATGAAGGAACGCTGTTTAAATATCATTAAAATGAAATATAGACCGTTTACTGTTTACAACTCAACACAGTTTTTTGTTTGTTTTCTTTTTGTAAAGGCACTGTTGTCATTTTTTATCACTTTTGGCGAGTTTTTAAGTAGCAAAAAAACACAAAAATTCCTAGTTTCTATTTGTTAAAATTATTTCGTTAAATAGATGAAATAATAAACGAAAATCATATTGGGCATTATGCTAGTATATGTAAACAAATGCGAAGGGGGGGAGAGATGAGACGACAACCGGATTTGAACTTCGCTTTTCATAAGGACCCAGAATATATATACTTTATAGGGTGCAGGACCTTCGGTGAAGGGTATAAAAAACAAACTTAATTACAAAAAAGAGTAATTTTTGGGATTTCAGTATATTGGTCATAACTCTGCTATTTCTGAACCGATTTGAAAGATTTATATACCGACGTGTTAAAGAAGAAATTTGCCATTTATTTTGGTTGTAAGACTTGGACTCGGTAAGATCTATGGTTCCCGAAAATGGGTATTTTCCAAAAAAAATTTATATTTTGGTCATAACTTTTTCGTATCTGAACCGATTTTCCCGAGTTTTCAGAAAATATTTTTTATTAATTAAATTTCCGATCTTTTGATATATAAGGCGTAACCATAGGTCATATAACAGTCAAAAAATTCAGGTTTTTATAAAATTTTTGATATTTTTTGTATGGAAGGTACCACGCCCACTTCTCCAATCCCGCCCACATTTTGTGGAAAGGTGTGTATTTATAACCTTAATGTTTGTACCAAATTTAAAAACTTTGGCTCTTGCCGTTCTCCAGATATACAGAAAAAAGTAATAAAAATACAACAACCACAAGGGATTTTTTGGAAAAATTAGAGGCAGTCGTGGTTTTTGGTCATATCTCAGCCATTGTTGGACCAATCTGGCTGAATTTCAATAGCAAGAAATGGTGGACTATATGTGACATAAATGTAAAACAACCTAGCCGCTATCATGTCTGGAGTCTCCGGAAAACACATATCAAACGTAAGACGGACAGACGGACGGACAGACGGACGGATATCGTTAAATCAACTTCTCTCCTCATAAGGACCCAAAATATATATACTTTACAGGGCCTAAGATCAATATTGTAGAAATTACTAACGGAATGACAAACTTATATATACCCTTTTCCACTTGTGGTGAAGGGTATAAAAAACGAGCGATAACGACTGTCAAATGTTCTTGCTTTTTTTTTTTTTTGACATTTCTTAACAAATTGTTTTCACTTTATTACACATTTTGAGTTCAATTAAGTTTTTGACATATCGTAAAACTCGGTGTTATAGTGTAAAAGGGCCTTAAGCAAAATAGGAAGCATGGAATTATGTTTTATAACATCTAAAGTAGATGAAAATCTTCAAAAAAAAAAAATAGTTTACATTTGTATACTTATTTATTTAAAAAAAAATATTAATTAAAATGCTGTTAACTCAGCTAAACCAATATAATTAAACTCCATTTAAATTCACTTTACTTAAATTCTACTGTAAGTTCAGCTATTAATTTTCCCCTTTTAAAGCTTTTCAGTCTTTATTTATGATTACGATAGTAAGTTTCTATTAAATTATTTAATATTAATAACTTAAAAACAATTTACTTCTTTTATTGGTTCTCCTCTAAATGAAATATAGATGACCTTATTAAAAATTTATAAAGAAAATTGAAACGCTTAGGAATTTTGTAATAAAAATACTTAATTCTAGCAAACAAAAATAATTTTTGACAAAAGCTATAAAAAATGCCATAAAATTAAATAACTATAAAAATTGTCACAAACAATTTAATGAACCGTAAAACTAAGGCTTTTTAAAAATTTTATTTTCGAAAACCACCAGCATCTAGAAAATCGTAAAAATATGATTTTTTAAGCAAAATGAAAAAAATAAATCAATCCTAAAATAATAATAGCAAATACCATATTTTTAGCGAATTGAAACTTAAATTTTTTTATTTTTCTATATTCGCTTGAAGTTCAAAATAATACAAACTTTTTTAAGATGACGACGCGTCATCTGGCGCCAAATATCACGTCTTCCTTTTTGTTGTTTTCATTTTTTGCTTTGTTGTTGAATTCTCTTCAATAGGAGTTAAAGTAACAGCAGCAGCAGCACAATTCAGCTTCCAGTAGTTGATGTTGTTTGCTGGATGTTCATTTTTAAGTGTCTTGTTATGATTATATTCCTTAGGATTATACTCCTGTGTATAACAAGTCATACCGTCTGCTTGTTCATCTTAATTTTACTTACAAGTCTGCTCTCCTGTTGCCATTACTTTATTATTTTTAAATCTGTAGTTGTTTTTTTTTTATGTGAACTCCTTTTTTTATTTTTATATTAAAATACATACAAGTCCGTATCAAGTCTAGTCTGAAATAATGGTAAAAAAAATATAAAAACAACCATACCTTGAGCATGACATTTGTGGTTTAAGTTTTATTTTATTAGATGTTTTATTTTTTTTTTTTGCCAGACATTGAAAACAATATAAAAATCTGTGGAAAAGAATGATAATAGTAAAAATATAGATACTACGTAGTAAAATGTCATATGGTATTGTATTATCGTTGTACTTCTAGCGAAAATGTTGTTTTACGAACGAGTACTATATCTGTCATAATAATAATGTAGTTGTTTGCAAAAAGACGACGACAGAGTGTTTAAACAAAAAACTTTTCTTAGCAAAAACTGAGATTTGTTGTGAGTTGGCAAAAGAAAAAAGTTTAAAAGAAAATTGGATTGATTTTAAAGTTACCTTTGTTAAGGGAATTTAAGTTGAAAATGGCAGTGAAACCTTTTATTTACAATTTCTTTAGCACTAGTTTAATTCTAGTTCAGTTTTAATTCAGTTCTAGCTTAGTTCTGGTTTAGTTCTAGTTTAGTAATACCGAAAACGTATACTACAGAAATCCACAAAGGAACAAGAATACCAAAACAACTATATTGCCTTAATATTAAAAGTCTCTATTACAACTAGAGTTTAAAAAACAGCAGTCGAAACCAAAAACTGTCGAACAAAAAACCAAAATTTGTGTACAACTTTTCGCTTTTTGGGTTGGTTTGACATCGACTGTTTTCATTTAATGAATCAGAAGTAAAAGCAACCGTTTTTTTTTTTTTTTTTTTACCAACTACAAATAAAAAAGTGGAAGACAATTCAGTTTTTCTACTTTGACTGCAGTTTTTTAAACGCTGAATACAACACACTTGCGAACAAATTCTACAACGATCATCAAATCTTAGAGCCCATAGGTCACGCTTACATTAGGCAGGAAGCAGAAGAAATATGTAAGGTTGAACGCCACAAAAATAACTACGGAAAAAATTCCCTGCAACCACCCTTCCAAATATGTACATATTGAGGGCGCAGACCTAAAGTGAACCAAGTCAAAAAAGGCAATTTGAAAATATTTTGAGTTTGAATAAGTCAACTGCCATTAATTTCTGGAGCCATAGACTTGGGTTAATTACCGTTAGCACTTTTCAATTGTTACAGTCTGTTACAGACCTAAATATAGTATTTTCATGCCTTGGTTTGGTTTAGCTTTGAGCCCTACCAATGTATTTGTTAATATGTTTAATCCGAATAAAAGATCTCACTTAAAAAATCTAAAAATGTATATATAAAATACAAATCTTTCAATTTATGTCCGTTATAGACTCTGAAACCATCCAACCGATGTGCTCCAAACCGGTTTCATTAGAAACTAGAACCACGAAGGGAGTAAGGGGGCGATTTCTGCCTCTCCGAAACTCCAAACATAGATAGATCGTTATTAAAATAGACACATAAGCTATGAGTTTTTTCAAAAGTGGAACTACGATATGGGAGGAACGTAGTAGCACATGCCAAGTATCTGCTAGTATTTCATGGCAACGCAATGATGAAGATCAAAACTTTACAAATTTAAATAAAATACCTAACAGACAAACCAAATGGCTTCGCAGGGTAAGATTAAGCTTTAAATTGTACTTCAAAATTAAATTAAAACTAATGTAAAAAAAAGTTCTAATTCAGTTCCAGTTCAATTCTATTTCAGTCCAAGTTTAGTTCTTCTTCAGCTCTATTTCAGTTCTGTTCCAATTTTAGATCAGTTCTAGTTTAATTATATTCCGAGTTCAGTTCAAGTTCTAGTTTAGGTTTAGTTTTTGTTGAGTTCTTAATATCGTTCAGGAAAATAGTTTAAAATTTTTAATTCTTAAATTCAAAGTATTTTCCAGATCTCTTAATGATTTCATAAAGACCAAAAATCTCCACTTAGTGTGGCAAAGTTCCATGCACCGGAAATTTGGTTGTAAAAACTCCATTCAACTTCAGTCACAAAATTTGTACTGAAGTTTTTAAATTGAATTTGTCAAAAGGATAGCTAAGGTAAAATGTAACAAGAAAATACAATATAATAGTCTGGTAGTGTATAAAAGACATTCCTAAAAATTTAAGGAATAGAACTATTACAAAAAAGCTTTATAAAATACATAACTGAAATGTAACTCATAGAATAAATTCGAAAAATAAAAAAAATGTTGAATATAATATAAAGTAACCTACGAAAGGAGAAACTGGGAATTTCTATTTGTAATATTTTATACCAATTTCATTTTCGGCACATTGTAGACTTTTGAAGATTTGGTATAACATAGACATCTAATCCCCAAAATATTTTGTAAAGCATTAAGACATCAAAATCCTAGAAGATTAAAGCAAAAAAATTTGGCGATACTTTACTTAGAAGATTTCAAAGAAATTAAAACTCCTTAAATTAAAAACTTTTTTAGCAAACACAAGAAAACTTTGAAGAATTTTTATAAACTTCCCCTTTTTTGAATAATTGAAGATTCACAAAAAAAAAAATAAATCTCTTGTTATGAATGAGATTTCTTTTAATAAAAAATAAAGATATACATATACATACGTATGTATTTATATTTGCTTCATATTTGAAAATACATACTAACAACATACACTTTCAAATGAATACTTAGATACTTACATCCTTATGCTATATTAATATGAAGTTACATTTTTATTATTATTTCGACTTTGGGCCAGAAAAAAATGTCTGGTATTTCATTATTACTAAAACCACCAGCAAGTCTTTTACTTGTACTTTGTTGCACCACTAACCGAACTGTAGAAACACTTTCTTTTTTATTTCTTCCTTTTTGAACCAGGCAAAAAAAAAATCAAAAAATAAGTAATCAGGATCAATTTTTACTTTAGAAGTTTAGAAAAAGAACAACACATTTTGCTGTTATTTTCATTATAAAGCTGGGAGCAGGAAATTTCAAATATTTTTTGTTCTTTTCTTTATTTTGGTATTTGTATTTTCTTTATTTTTGTATTCGGCTTAGATTTCTTAGTAGTAATTCTTCTGTTTTTTTTTTTCTTGTTTTATTGTTTGCTAAATATTAAAAATGCCCATGCTGCTACAAAATAAAATTGTTAAGAGATAAAAGGAAAAGTTTTATTACAGTTCATGCAAAGAGCAGCAGCAGGAAGGAGATGAACTAAAGTGGTATTTGATACAAAAAAGGGCTTTCGATTTGTATGCTCACGGGTATAAAAACATAGATAATAAGAACATTTAAAAAAAAAAAAATTTTAAGAAACGCTTTTCTTAAAAAAGAACATTTTTAAAAAATTTTGCCCGCCCCCCCTAGATTTTATCCTGGCTACGCCCATGAATTCGTGTATTGTCATCGAGAATATGTATGCCTGCAAAGTTTCATCCATTTCCATTGAGTATAAGGCGGTTAAATTAACGTTACTGATTTGATTTTCCGAAGTGAAGCTAAAGAAAAGGTTTCAATAAAATACCGACTTGTTTGTAGTTGGACTGAAAAGTTAACTAAACATTTAGTTTTTTTTTTGTGATTTCTCTGTCTTGCTGGCAAGTTGCTTATGACAACGATCTACAGTTATAACGAACGAAGGACGAACATACTTGGCTTTAAAAACATGCATCGAACGATCGGCAAATTTAGAGAGCATAGAATACAAAACATACATACTTCATATTTTGTTCCTTGGATGTCCAAAAGGAACATTGTTGGTTGCTAACGTGCGTTAGTGCATGAGTCGTCAATGAGCTACACCATGGTGAAGGGTATTTAAGATTCGGCATAGCCAAACATAGACTTTATATTTTTTTTTTTTTTTAATTTGAAAATTTTAATAATAACCTTTAAAAAATTTTGCAATCACACTTTTTGTACTCTCTTTGCGGAGTCCGTTAAAACGGTGCTACCCTTGAGTAAGATAATACATAAAACAAGTGGCCATATTAATTTTATGTGACGTGTTTTTTCCCACAGTATTACTATCGGACAAATACTATCGATTGCCCACTAAACTATATTTATGTATCGATACCTTCGATAATTTTGCAGCTCTACTTGCCTAGTTTAAACCCTTTTAAATGTTTTCTTGTGTAATTTCCTAAACACATAACTTTTCCTAAATCTATTTTTTTATAAATAAAAAAAAACTTTTTAAATCAAAGTTACTACTTTATGGAATCCCTTTTGACCAACTTTATTAAATCAAGAAACCCAAAACTTAATTAAATATTTAATGGACAAGTTGTGCTTATTTAATACAAATAATGTTCAATGATTTTTTCTATATTATTAGTGGGCTTCTTTACTTTAGTCAGTTTTTAATAACCCCAATACTCAAAAAAACAACATAAAACAACTGAAACATAGTCCTTTAGCTTTAGCTTTTATCCCTTAACAAAAATAACTGGGGAAAAAAATTAAAACGAAATTCAATCTGAAACTTAATACTTTTTTTTTTTGCAACACAATAAAAAGTTGTTGGGTTGAGAACTTTAGCAAAAAAGAAATTATAATGAAATACAACAATGTTTGTACATGCTCATATGAGTTTATGATTTATGTATCTGGTTTATGTTTAAAAACTAAAGTAGGACGAACACAATAACAAAAATAAATGTATATATAAAGGGTGTTGTTTTTAGGCATATGGAACTTCCGATAGGGCTAACAGTGAAACTAGCTGTATTTGACATTTTGCAGAGTACTTTGGCATTTCACTATCCAAAAACTAACACAAGTGCCCATGTTCTGCAACTCTCGCGTCGAGAAACTTTTCGATTGAAATGTGTGAAATGAAACAAAAATGCCGTATATTGAAATAAACAGCTGCTTTTCTCACTAAACTGTGTCTGTAACTTTTTTTTGGCGAGTACTAGCTGTCACGTAAGGAAATTACTCGCCACTTTACAGAAAAAGTGTGTCTGTAACATTTTGTTTCCGCTTTGAACTGTCAAATAAACTCACGAATTAAAATGGAGCGAGAAAAAATTTTAACACTAAAAAACAATTAAAAATGCAAATTATAATAATAATAATATTTTCTTCTTGGCACATTTTTTCATTGTTAAATTATTTTGTTTTTAACATTTTTATAAATTAAACGAATGTTTTCAAAGCTCGTTTGCAAACAACAAACATTAAAGTCGCATTTTACATTATTTGGTAAAGCCGAAGGTTATACGTCACCGTCGTTAAAAATTTTCAGTTTTAGTAAATTTTGGTCGCCATTAACGATACGTGCTACTGGCGTTCTCAACGTCTGCAATGTCACATCGGCTTCGAGTGCAATGTTATTTGAATTTATTACGTAACGACGTAATCTTTTTTGATAGTTTTCGACATGAGTTCCAGACACACTTTTTTCCCACTTTTCGAGAAACGATGGAATTTTTGTTTCACATCTTTTCGATACGTAAGTTCTCACTAAAGTTACCGAACATGGGTACAGATCAACGTTTACAAATCGTAGAAATTTGTTTGCAAAAATCGTGCAGAATTGTTGATTTTTGAGAGAGTACAATCCTCTTGAGACTCTTGAAACAAAAGTTACATCCCGAAAAAATTACTTTATGGTGCGGTTTACATGCCGAAGACGTCATCGGCTTATTTGTCCTTTAATCCGAAACCGGTGAATTGCGAACGCTACAGGCAAATGAATCGTGATTTTTTATTCCTCATGACATTAAAAATCTTTAGGAGGAAAAATGGTTACAAAAAGACGGTGCATATTGTATTTGCCAGAAATAATTTTTAATCTTTAAATTCCATGAAAATTGTGGGCTAATAAACCCAAAATTTTGGTCCTTCCATTGAATTTGTTGTGCTCTATTAAAAAAAAAATCTTTGCTTCTTAAATAAACACCCGTTACATATATTTTCATTTTATGTCTGTAGCCACACACTTCACTATGTATGAATGTGTTGTGGTCATTTAATACTTATGTTTTCGTATCAGTATTGTTTTATAGACATCTGATTAGGTTTTTTCTGAGCTTGAGCTTTATTGAAAAGGTTTCCTTTCATTTTAATACTTAACTGGTCAGTATAAACATAATTTTGTATGTAATTTTTTTTTATTTGTTACGTAAATGCATTTATTAATTTCGAATAATATTCTTTTAAAATAATGTTTTTGATGCAAATTCTTTTCTTTAAAGGAAATTCTTTTGAATTTTTTTTTTTTTTGGGTATTTATTAAGATTTTAGTAAAATTAGCTTAATAAAGCTTTAATTCATATCCAATTATTGTGTTTGTATTTAAAATTTAAATATTATATTTCGCTTTTAAGAACCCAGAAGATTTTGCTATAAAAATTATAAAAGTATTGGAACAATTCCGGTCTTTCATAAAGGAATTTGAAAGCTTTAGAATAATAAATTGTATTAAATCAGTATCTGAACTACTAGGAAAGAGCAGTAAATGACCACTTATTAGAGCTCATTACTAAGGAATAGCTTAGTATTATTTCAAAATAGGCTTCAATCGTGTTTGGCTTGTGCAAATAGACCAACGACTTCACATAACCCCACAAGAAATAGTCAAGAGGCGTCAAATCACATGATCTTGGCGGCCAACTGATAGGGCCATTTCAAGAGATGAACTGCTCACCAAATTCATCCTTCAATATGTCCATTGTTTCAAGAGCTGTGTAGCATGTAGTACGTCTTATTGAAACCACATGTCAACCAAGTCCAACTCAGCCAATTGGGGCAAAAAAAAGTCGCATATCATGGCTCGATATCGTTCGCCGGTGACGGTAACGTTTCTTCCACGGTCATCTTTGAAGAAAAATGGACCGATGATGCCACCAGCCCATAAACCAAACAAAACTGTCGTTTTTTCGGGATGCATCTGTAACTCTTGTACGGCATGTGGCTGTTCTTCACCCCAGATGCGGCAGTTTTGCTTGTTTACGTATTCATTTAGCCAGAAATGAGCCTCATCGCTGAACAAAATTTTTCGATAAAACAGTGGATTTCCATCGAGCTCTTGTAAGGCCTATTCACCAAAAATTCGACGTTTTGGTAGGTCATTCGGCTTTAATTCTTCTACGAGTTGGATTTTATAGGTTTTCAAATGCAAATCGTCACGTAAAATGTTCCACGTGGTTGAATAACACATGCCCAATACCTGAGAACGGCGACGAACTGACATTTCACTATCCTCATTAAAGGCTCAGTTCGCCGGGAGTAACAGTAACGTTGCAAATCAGCTGCTCATTTTGTTGTATTTAAAGCAATTGGAACGATTATAGTTAGCAGTAAGATGTAACGTCTCAATCTGTAAGAAGTAGATTTGTCTTACTTTTTTACGGTAAGGATACTGTTACTCCCGGCTAACTGAGCCTTAACACTGGTCGCTACTACTGCAATAATCTCTTCGGTTCGCACTCTACGAACGCGAGTCGGTGGTTTAATGTTCACCAAAGTAAACTTGGTGCGAAATTTGGTGATAATAGCACGAATTGTTGACGATCATAAAAAGTTCGTAACAAACGATGGACTTTCTCACAGAGCACGAATTTTGATAATAAATTTCAACGGTTTGCAGTCGTTGCTCGTTTGTGAGTTTCTGCATAAGGAAATGGCAGAGTATACTGAACACTTTTCACTTTTACATATGTAGCTTGGACAAAATTACCAACCAGTGCTGCCAGCCCGAAAACCTTAATACATAAAAAATCATCTTTACTTAAAAAAAAATTATTTAATAAAAATCCTAACATACTTTGTATAAAATTGGTTTTTGAGTTATTTGTAAAAAGCTTGACTGACTGTAAAATCAAATAAAAGCTCTCTAATATTCTTTAAATACATCATAATCTCTTATTATAGATAGAAAAGACCTGGGGCCAAATTACCGCATTTGATATCGATCGAAATTCCAATATAATTTAAATGGGAATTTCGATCGATATCGAATGCCGTAATTTGGCCCCAGCATAAATGTATTTTGAAATTTTTTCAATGATTTTAATGTGTGTTCGAATGGAATTGTGCAGCCCTTTAATAAGTAGTTTAAAGACTGATTTTAGATTCAATTTAAACTGTTCATAAATAGCTTTTGGTTACAAAGATCCAAAAGCTTTCTCTTAGCTCATAAAGCTTATTGCGTTATAATACTATTATAATTAAAAATACGTGTATTTTAAAAACTATTTACCACACAAAGACAAAAAACGTTTTCGAAATTAATTTTAAAAAGTTAAGGAAAAATGAAACCAAACAAAAGTTTTGCTAAGATTTCAAAGGTCATAGTTGGATAATATGTAAATGTAATTTCAAAAAAGTTATTATATGTTTTCAAGATCTAGCAGATAATTAATATTTGTTACTTGTGTGGTTTTTCTATATATCCATTAAACTTTCAATTAAACCACACTTGCTTATCCACATTAATATGTGTATGCAACTAAACTCTTAGATCATACATATTGCTTAAGGTCGTTTAACTCTTTAATACAAGTCTGAATTATTTGGACGAAAATGCTTCCCTGATCTCATTACCCATTCCTTGAAAATTTTCGTAAAACAAAAACAACTTATCTTGTCAGGGTTGTATATTTCCAAAAATACTTAAGACTTGTATTAGAGTGTGAAACTTCCTTTAGTCATATACCTATGTATGTATGTATGGTATTTTAAAAATTGTTATTTATTTGTTTCATCTAAGAGCATCGAAGTCCTTGTGTGTATGTTTTGAACATTTAATTCCTGTTATTAAGTTGAACTATTGAAAAGCTTTCAAGCATGTAATACCCTTTTAATATGAAAATAATATATCTTCTTACACTTGAATTCAAACAGATAAACAATGTAAAAAAAAATCTTTTAAAAAAAGCTTTTAATAAAAGTGACCGTATAAGTATAATTTAATAAAAACACAAGTAAATCCGAAAATACAAATACGGGTTAAACGAATTGATTTTCAATCTTAAAAGTTTTAATGCAGACTTTTGAAGTAATAAATTCAATTAAAGCCATTTGAGTTGATTTACAATTTGTGCCAATTAAGAGATGTTTTCTTAAAAAGCTTTTGCACAATGAACTTTTTAGAAAAAAACTTTAACAAAATTCTGGTCCACAAATTTCCTAAAAGTATTTTCAAAACGGTTTTCAACTTAGTTTCCTTTGAAAAAAAAAAAAACTTTTCTGCATATAAAAAAAGTTTTTATGAAACTATTGTTCATAAAGATGTTTTTATTAATCAAAAGTTTTTAAAGGATTTTAGCAAAAATTTTATTAAAATTTTTTTGCAAGATTTTTGACAAAACTATCTTTTTACAACACGAACTTTTTGCAAAACCCTAAACTAATAGAAACTCTTTTTCTAAAAATAGCTTTTGTTTAACAACAAGATTTTTGATATGTGTTTTTTACAAAAAGCTCGGTAATAATGCTTTTGATATACAAACTTTTTTAATAAGACTTGTCAAAGAAACAATTTTTTTTATCTTTTATTTGAAAGCTTTTTTCTTTAAAAATACATTTTCTCCTAAACGTCTTTTGTACAAAAACTTCTGAATGCTGTTTTTATAAAAACTTTTAACTTAAGAGCTTTTTTACAAATACTTTTTAATAACTATTTTTTGTAGTAAAAGCTTTTCCTTTTTGGATTTTTTAACCATTTTTATATATTGCTTTTGATTTTTTTTAAAGCTTTTCGACACAAATATTTTTTGGATACAATTTTTTTGTAACAAAAAAAAAAAAAACGGTTATTTTTTATCAAAGTTATAGGAATACAAAACTTATTATTATTTAGTTTTTTTAATGACGTGCTTAATCCCCAATTTTTATTTCTGATTAATACACAGAAATTTATTGTTGAGGGAAGCTAGTATTTATGCACATTTCACTAGTTGCTTAGGCCAGATCATCAGAAAACCTTTTTTCAAAGATAAAAGAAAAGCTTAAAATATTATACAAATTAAACTGTAAAGCGAATAAGAATTATAAACACTCAAAGTTTTACTTGTAACATAATGAAAGCTTAAATAAAACACCAACAATTAACAGTGATCTTTTCTTACATTTCCTTACATTTACAAAAAAAAGCTTTCGCTGAAGTGTTTACTGTTTTAAATCTCATTCCTTTAAATTTCTCTCCATTTTTATACATTCAACATACTTGAATATTTTCTCTGTTTTCATTATATTGAAAAACAAAAGATTCTTAATCCCTGGCTGGTTGTCTGAAGTTCAAACCATAAAATCTCTTAATTAAATAATACATTTATAAGTCCTTTTTTGTGTGTAATTCTTAGGAACATAAAAAACTTTTGCCTTAAACTTTTTTACACTTTGCACACACATTAGCCAAACAAACAAAACTACTGTAGTAAAACTTATTTAAAAATTAAATGCAATATGTTTAAACAACTTCAAAAGAAAAGAAAAAAAACATTAAAGTAAAATTCTTCCAAAATTAAATTGTTTGTGGAAAAAAAAAGATTTTTATAAAAAAAAAATTGTAGAATTACATGAAAGTTAACAAAAGAAAGGAGATGTGTGAAAACCAAAATATGAAGAAGAAAACTTGTTGAATATTAGAGAGGAAAGAAGTTTCTTGGAAAATTTTTCATTTTATTAAAAATCTACTCAGTAAAACTAATAATATTACTAATACAAAGATATAAAATCTTTAAGGAAGTTTAAATCAATAAGAATAAAAAACAGACGAACTAGTTCTTAAACTTTTTTCTTTCAAGCCCCTGTTAAAAATCTTTTCACTATCGCGACACGTTTCTTTTAATTTTTTAATTGTACATTTTTCCTAAATTTTTATTTAATAACTACTTGCATCTTAAATTATTGAACTTTTTATTTATACTTATAATTCTCTAGCAAACAAGTATGAGTTTAAAAATTCTTCTTTTTTTCATATTTGTGGTAACTCGTTGTAACGTGTAATTTTTCCCAGTTCAAATTGCAGCTGTCGAGTTTTCAGAAATAACAATTCCATAAAACTTTCCAAAATAACTTTTATTTTGTTTTAGATATTTTTTTATACCATTTTGTATTGGAAAAAAAAACAAAGTTCAAAATAATGCTTATAAACATTTTAAAAGAGTTTGTAAAGTTCCATAACAATCAAAGTTTTTTAATTAAAATAATTTTCCAATTGATTGGTTTGTTGCCTTTTATGTTTTTTTCCGATTTAAGTTCATGTAGACTTTTTGCGAAAAAAATGTGTTGTATATCTTTGGAAAAAAAACACTCAACAAGATCAGCAACAACCATAATAACAACAGTAATAAACTATATATATTTTGCAAATATTTCTGGTCTAAATATTCTTGCAACATGTTGAAAAAAGTTGCAATAAACTAATAAATGCTAAATTTAATTTAAGATAGATTTAATAATTTTGGAAAAATATAAAGCTTTAGTTTAAAAAAATAAAAAATAATAATAACTTAATGAAAGTTAAAGTTATATAAAAGTTGTGCAAGCCGACCAAGAAATTGCACCGGGCTACGATCGTACTCTTTTGTTTTAAAACAAAAAAAAAAAAAAAAAAACTTTTTGTAAAATACCATTTTTGCCAACAATAATAACGTTAGTGAAAAACGTGTTATTTAAAGCTCTTTAACAACTTTATTTAACCAAGCCCAAGACGAGCTTTTTGTTAAATGACTTCAATAAGAAAAAGGGTTTTTCTATTTACAATTTTTTGTAGCAAAAAAAAATTATAAAAAGCTTTTTCATGAAAAAAAATTATAAAAAAAGTAATAAGGTTGAAAGCTTTCAAAGGGTGCTTTTAATGCATCTTAAAACTTTTTCGAAAAAGTTTTATTAAAAACCTTTTTTAAGCCTAAGCTTATTGCAGAACGGCATTTTCTAACATAAGTTTTAGTGTAAACTTTTGTAAAGTTTTGTTGTGAGAAAGATTTTTTCAAAAGCTTTAAAGTAAAAATGATATTCTAAAGCTCTAATAGTAAGCTTTTTGTGAAAAAAAAGAATTTGTATTTATATCTTAAACCACAGTTTTTTGTATTTTTCTTGCTGCCAAGTGTAATTGACAGCTTGCTTTTTTTCTTCTTCAAGTACTAACTACAAAAATATGCCTTTAACTATATTTTTTCCTACTATCTTCTATTTTTCTTATTAAAATTAGTAGTTTTTTAAAAACTAAACCGTTTTTTATCGGCCTTCAACTTTTTTATAACACAATATAAATTTTTTCATTCTTTCTTTTTCTCCTTCTTTTTCGTTTTCTGCTTTTAAAAACTTCATAATGAAAGTGATGCAATGAAAAAAAAATTACAAAGATTAATCCATTAAAAGATTAAATACATATAATTTATTTTTTCTTAATCGAAGGAGGAGTATCTCTTCTAACGGAAAATTAACAATTTCACAGTTAGTTAATTCACCAGAAAATTCAACTTAACTCACACACACACACACAACTGCAGCTAATGCTTTTATCTTTTAGATCGGTAGTGTGCCAGAGAGGGAGAGGGAAAGCAACAACTTAGCTGTAGAGTAACACTTAATTTCATAACTATTCAATAAAATTGTAATTACAAATCATTGCAAAATTACAGGCCTCTATTTTATCAACTATTTAACAACAGTGATTTGCTCTTTTGTTTTTCTTGCTGTAGTTTGTAAAAGGCGAAATAGAGCGAGAGAGAGAGGGATAGGGTGTATCAAGGAAATGAAAATTTATTGATTAACGCCTTGTATTTGATTGCTAAATTTTCTTTTCCTGCAACTATTCGCACTTGTTGTTTCTTACATTTATGCTGTAATTATAACGTTTTTGCTTGGCCAACTTTGTAATTATCTCTGAAGCGATTTAATTGTGTTACATTTTAATTTTATGTTTAAAGAGAAAAATATATAATAAGAAATTTCCAATTTCTAAACTTAATTGAAATGGCAAAAATTGTAGAGATATAATTTTGAATAGCAATTAAATTTGCAGTATAGATTAAGAGCACTTGTATTGATAAAAAAGTATTTTCTCCATTTTCCTCAAACAGCTTTGTTAATGTTTAGGTATTAATTGCTACCGATATGTATTACCTTCAATTCAATGACTACTTTCTTCAATACCTTGTATTGATTCAACAAATAGTTTCTCTTTACTCTTCAAAAGGTTTGTTCAAATTATCACTTATCAAAGTTATTTACGGGAATACAAAATTTATCATTAATACGATTTCTGTATGACGTGCTAAATTCCCAATTTTCCATATTTGATAAATACACTGAAATTTATTGTTGAGGGAAAGCTAGCTATTTCTGCGTTAGGTTTTTTTAGGTTGAAAAGAGGGGCGTGAGGCACAGCCCATATCTATTTGGGTATACACCTACGCTAATTTAGGGAGAGTTTCCTCTATTCATTCTTCTTTACCTTAGATAAAAAAAAACCGTAAATAAACACTAAAAACACACAACGCACGTTTAAACAATTCTCAAACACTTAACTTCATTTCGAAGCTGTTTTCTTTTTAATACTTAAGATACTTAAGCACATCAGTACTTTCCAATTGAATTCTTTTAAACCTCTTAAAGAAAATGATCATTATTTGTAAAATGTTTTATAACAAAACACTCAATTGATTTTTATGAGAATATCAAAATGCTCATAACGAATATCTTACAAAATAAATTCATCCATTACTTGAAGATTAAAATGCATTTAAAAAATATTTTCTCGTTATTTTGTATGTTTGTAACAAAAATACTTAACACTTTATAAAACAGATTTTTTTTAAAGAACATTTAACATTTTCATAATAATATTTAAGGATTTTTGTTATGTTGTGAAATGAAGATGTTTTGGAATAAATTTTCTATAACATTTGCAGATAAATATAAAACGTATGGAAAATGAAAAAGAAGAAGGCATAGAAATTTTGTGAAAATTTGGTAGTCTACTTTTTAATCGTTAAAATAATATGTCAGATATATAAAAAAAATTGAAAAAATTTTATTTTTGATAAATACACTGAAATTTATTGTTGAGGGAAAGCCAGTTTCTATGCGCATTTCACTGGTTGCTTAAGGCAGATCATCAAAAAACCAAAGAATTTGAAAAAACTAAAAAGATATAATACAAATAAAACTGTAACACGAATGAGAATTACAAAAATGCATGTCTTACTTGCAAACGATGTCAAAGCTTCGACAAAATACCAACCATAAACAGTGAGTTTATCTTCTCTTACATTCTCCTATTGTATTTGTATTGGTCTTCGCAAAAAATAGTATCGAGTTCTGACACCATTTCAGCTAATTATTTTTAAAATAACCTCCTATAACCTACGTTCCCCCACTTTCACTATTTAAAAGTTACTACAATTAACATTTTCACATTTTACAAGTTTTTTTTTTTTGGCTACGATATCTTCACTGTCATTTGGTACTTGCTTTCCTATTGTACTCTGAAGTTTAAGTTTGTCGTACAATAGCACTGCACTTTAAAAAAAATTGTTGTAAAAATTGAGTGATGTATTGATAAAAAAGTAAAAAGTTTTACACAAACAAAATGCGTGTTGTTTTTCTGTTGTTGCTTTGTTGTAGTTTTGTGCAGACCTAGTAATTGGCCCATAGAACAGTGTTAACCAGTGTCGTCCAAACACACACACTTTGATATTTGCATTTGATATTTGCTTTGAAGCTCTTACAATTTGTTGTTGTTTCTTTCGAGATCTTATTCGCTGTTGTGCATATGGCTTGGAAGGCACTGATGTAAAGTAAAGTAGAAATATTTATTGAAGTGAGTGAAGAAGACAGAGCGTCTTGCAATGTAATTTTTAGTCTTTTGGAACAATTATCAATGCGAATTTGCTTGAAGGTAAGGTCAAGTCAACAGTTTTTTTCCGGTGGTCGGGTAGGCAAAGTTTGTACCTAAACTACAGTTTTTTATGTAATCAATCATCTTTCTTTACTACACTGAAAGAATTTTCTTTAGAATACCAATGAATTTTGACATTAATCCCATGAAAAATTGCATTTAAAAGGAACCTATACTGCGCGTCGTTGGATCAATGAAACCTGTTTCATTAAAATGTATTTAATGAAACATTACATTAGATCTATGAATATTATTCATTGGATGAATACTTTCAGAAAAGTAAAATTTTTTTTTTTTAATTTTTTTGATTTTTTTTTTAATCAAAGTTGCTCTTATTCAACTTTTTTTTTTAACCAGAGTCGCTGGCGGGAATCGATCACGCAACCTCGGCGCTGATAGCTTTTTTTATTTTATTTTTTTAACTTTTTTTGAATATTTTTTTTTTTAATCAAAGTTGTTCTTATTCAACTTTTTTTTTTTTTTTTTAACCAGTGTCGCTGGCGGGAATCGATCCCGCAACCTCGGCGCTGATAGACTAGCTCACTACCAGCTAGCCTACTGGGGCAGTGTAGTTTTTGAATAAAAAAACTATGTTTTTTGCCACTTCTCAATTAAGAGCGTAAATATGAGATTAAATTGCCCATAACAACAAAAACAACGTTGTTTTTTTTTTGCTAACGCATAATAAAAAAAGACCTCATAAAGAGAGAACAAAGAAAACTAAAAACATACCTATTTATGGATTGAAAGTTTTTGTTTCATTACTATAATGACATTTTCATTGTCATAATGAAAATTTAAATTTATGAAGGCATGCTTTTTCGAAATATTTTTATACGTTTAATTATTCAGACTAAAGAGTTATTTGAATGTTAAACGTAATTACGAAATCCAATGAATCGACTTTAACGAAAATACTTCATTATAACTACGAAATTCCATTTGGACATTGAACATTTCCATTTAACCAGTGAAATTTTTTTTATGAAAACGATTCATTAAATATATGAAGCATTTTTCTTTAGTGTAGCAAAAGCAGTGTTGACCTCACCTTCAAGTGAATTCGCCTTGAATATTATACTTCGTTACGTTTTAAGGCATACTAATATTTTTTGAGAGTGTGAGCCTTGACATATGGTAAATTATGGACCGATCTTCACGAAATTTTATGGTATGATTTGAAGTTTAATTTAACTATGACAGACCAAATCTTACTACAATAGCATTATTTGAAAGTGTTTTTTAAAAGTGGGCCAATCGCAAACGTCGACGACATTGTGGTGAATGGAGTCATTGTCGACAAAATAGACGACATTGTCATGCATTTAATCGTTAAAGACAAATCATGCGACATTGTCGTCTTTGTAATCTTTTGTATCAAACTAACGACAAGAGGAGCGACATTGTCTTGCTTTGTATCGTAAACGATTTTCATGACACTTGTTCGAAAATATCGTTGACAATTTCTTCAAGCTGTATGGCACATGCCGGGTATGAATTATAACTATCGTACATCCATCTTCGAGGATGTCGTTGAGACATGGCTAAATGGAATTTTTTTAAAATATTTCGTTTGTGTTATTTCAAATTATTTTGACCAATCAGTCGTGTATGTGTTTAAGTTTAAAAATGGCCGCACTAACTTGCAATGAGTTTATGAAAACATGTTTTCAAAGGCTTGCCCTTAAAACATATTTGCCCAATATTGGCTCATTATTCAATGTTATGATTTAATAGGCTTCTTTTTTATTACATGTTCTTTTGAAATGCCCCAGATGCTCTTTATGTAAATATTGTTAACATGAAAAAAATACAAAATTTATTTATCCCTAGGTAAACATATATTTCTTGTAAAACTCTTTAATTCATAACATTTTTAGTGTGCAAATTCTTTTACCTATTTATATTTGTCAATTCTTAAGAAACCCTTTTCAAATGCATACATAAACACTTTTCCTGGTACAATATTGGACAGCATTCCCCAAAGAGTATAAAGTTAAGGGAAGGTAGTAGAAAAAAGGAAAAAAAAAATAGAAATGGGTTAGAAATTTTACCAATAAAACATACATATTGGCACATGTCACAACTACAAAGATGTATGTGCAACATGAATTGCCAATTTCTTTGAAATTTTTATATAATTTTTTTTTTTTTTTGAAATTCTATTCATACTAATCCATGAATAATTTATTTTGTATATATTTTAAAAAAGACATGAATGAAATTGGGCCAATTTTTGAGATATTACTAGACATTTTATATGTATTGTACATATTGCCTTTGTGTATATTTAATGTACAAAAAGAAATTTCAAAATATACTTCCTTTTAAATTGAGGAAATCATTTAAATATATTAAATTATGTATAGAAACATACATACAAATGTATGTATATACCACTACAATAACTCTATGGTATCATACTTCAACACACACGCACCTATGAGACGTCATGTAAGTTTTGAAAGATACTTTTCCCCTGACAAAGACCGTGTGACCCTGTAAACTTGTGTAGTATATACAATACAATCCAATTTATTAATACAAGTGTATGTCAGGGATGGAAAATTAAGTGCTGCCCTTTTTATTTCGTTCTCCTGTGTTATGAAATAACTTTATATAAATTCAAATTTTTTTTGCTAATGGAACTTAAACCTACTGGTTCCTTAAGCCCCAACAGCATTTAAGAATAAAATTTGATTATCTGATATCCATTTAAAACTTTAAATATTTTTTCTTGATAAAAATGAAATAAAAGCTTATCTATTAAATTAACCAATTTGTGCCCTTTTGTATATTATTGTATTTTTGAGGTTAATTCAATTTTCAAATGGCAGTTTTTATATATCGCCAGCAGCCGTATTCTGTAATTCGCTTAGCTAAAGCTAAATCTCGATCGCTAAAATGCCTTAGAGGAAACAAAATTTAAAAGTTTTAGCGAAATAGATTTTTCTGGCATTGCCAAATTTAGCAATGCACGGTACAGTTTTGCATTCGTAGCCAAAAATCGCTAAATCAACTTTATAGAATTTTAGCGATAGAGATTTAGCTTCAGCGCATTACAGAATACGGCCACAGGGCTGTGAAGTCGTCAAAAAATACTGGTCCTTATTTAATTTTTTTAAATGGTTAAATATAGCAATAAAATTATTCTGCAAAAATTTTAAAACGGAAAATTAAATATTGCATTGCCAATGTCAAAGAATTTTTATTTTGGAAAATATTAGAAAATTTTTATGCCGAAAAATTTTATAGTCGGAGTCGCGTGTTTTTGTTGGTTCTTCTACTCCGAACCAGGTACAAAAACCTCAACTCCGACTCTTCAACTTCGACTCCGACTCCACAGCCCTGTATTCTACAGTATACTTTTTGGAAATTTATTAAAATGTTTTTTATAATATGTAGATTTACTTTTGACCTTTGCTCCTAAATGAATTTTAATTTTTAAATTAATTGACCTACATAAAACAAGAGTGATAAAATCATTTTATGCCAATATCCAGCCCTGACATCTGATATTC
Source organism: Pollenia griseotomentosa (assembly GCA_963931875.1). Taxonomy (NCBI): domain Eukaryota; kingdom Metazoa; phylum Arthropoda; class Insecta; order Diptera; family Polleniidae; genus Pollenia; species Pollenia griseotomentosa. The sequence continues at coordinate 75,068,448 of OZ007563.1, read as the reverse complement.
TTATTTATTTGCAATTGTATACGATTGACTCTTTAAATGTGAATACGTTATGGTTCGAAATTCAAGTGGCCACTTAAGTCGTTAAAGTATGAAAGTCGGCTCTGTTTTTTCTCATTATTTTTTTATAATTGATTAATATAGAGCAATTTAAGTGGCATTACTTGGCATTTCATATGAGTACAAAAACTAGATTAGGGAAAAAATATAAATTATAATAAAAATATGTCATTATTGTGACATTGCCACTTCAATTTCGATTAGAATACGATTATGAAATTGGAAAAATACTTTACACTTTATGTTTGAAGACAGGGAATATTTTTAAAACATTTAATTACACTGTGCTCACAAAGACTACTCTGCTGTGTAACCCACAATAATCCCGTCGACAAAGACGCCCAAAGATAACCTGGCGTACATCAACGTTGAACCAACTATCATTATCACAATTAACATGGAATGAAGCTGTACAAATATCCCCCGGCCGAATCCGATGGAAATCTTTCATTGAAGCCGTTTGCTCCCAAGCTGAAGAATAACGGAGTATCACATCAATTATACTGTGCTACACAAGAAATATTTAGGGAATTTTATAAGTATAGCAATTCGGGTTTGTCCATGAAGTCCCTCACAACAGAAATGCTAAATAAAAATTTCCTTCATATTTGTATTCCTTCCATTCCATTTGTAATTACTACAATATTGATCTTAGACCCTATAAAGTATATATATTCTGGGTCCTTAGCAGAAGTTCAGTTTATTTAACGATGTCCGTCTGTCCGTGTGTCCGTTGAATTGGGTTTTTGGAAGATCCCAGATATGATGGGGACTTGCTGGTTAAATATTTATGTCACATATAGTCCGGAATTGTTTGCTATTGAAACTCAGCCTGATCGGTCCATAAATGGCTGAGATATGAGCAAAAAGCCACGAGTGCCTCTAATTTTACCCGAAAATTCATTGTTGTGTTTTTATTTTATTTTTATATATATCTTGGGAACGGCAGGAGCCAAAGTTTATAAATAAGGTACGATCATATTGGTTATCAAAACAAAACATCCGACAAAATGGTTAACAATAACAATATTATGTTTACCATTAATAGTAATATAGTTCTTTTTTAACCATAACGTGTTGCGCTTAGACAAAAAGAAATTTTAATTGATATTGTTAACTATAACATGTTTATGGAGGCCGGATTTAATCATAATATGGTTGCCAGTGACAATAATATCGTTGAAGTAACCGTAAAATTAGTGTAGTCCCAAATTAATTCCATTTTATTTTGCAATCCTCTCTTCTCATAAGGCCGTCATTTTTTGAACTAATGATGTCGAGCTATTACCACAAAAAGAGCTTAAGCCACATCATTTTTATGTTTCGTTTTTTTAATAAATGAATTGGTAACACTTGCTTCACATCCTAAAATATCATGGTCACATAAGGTACCGTTACGATTTTATAGCAAAAACTATTTTAGCTTAAGCGACAACCTTCAGTTTCAATATGTTTAGTTAGGCTTGAGTTCATCAAATTCAATTTTAATTAAACTATTTTTACCGAAGGAAGGAATTTTACAACATGAAATTTTTATAAAAATTTATTGATAATTTTCATGGCTGAGTTGGGGCTCGAACCTGGGTTGAATTTACATGTTTCCAGAATCACCACATTCTTTCATCAGAATTCTTTGAGATCCAACCTCTGCGCCACTGCGGTGCCTGCCAGCCAACAGTCAAACATCAATCTAAAACCTTCATACAAAATTTTTATGAAAAAAATAAAAAACATTCTCCAGTAAAATTGTGTTTTTGTCGTGTAAGCTTTTTTGCGGGAAGGGCTCGATGTGTATAACTTTTATTTTCTATAAGAAAACAGTGTATTTTTCTTTATTTTTTATCAACCTAAAATTTGGTTTATATCAGCAATTTTTATAAAAATCAACTTCCTTAATGCATTTTTTTATTTTTTTTGCTAAAACTCTATACAAATTTTGCAATAAAAAATTCAATCAATTCCAAGTCCATTAAAGCAAATATCAATCAAAATATTTTTCATTAAACAGAAAATGTAAAAAAAATATCAACAAAATAAGTTTGTCCTAAAATTTTTTCAAACAACAAAAAAGAAAACAAAAAGTTTGTCAAAAAGCCTTTTTTCTATTTTCCCAATAAATTTTTAGATAAAACTTGATTGTGGTAAATTTTATAAGATTATGAAGAGAAAGTTAAACCAAACAAATCCATACACAAATACAATAAACACTAAAATAGTAAAAAGAATAAAAAAAAAATTTCAATCAACATTTTCAACAACTAAAGAAAAGCAATAAAATAAATTTTATACAATAAAAGAATATTTTAAAAGATTTTACTCAAAAAAAGAAACAAATCAAACAAAAAACTTTGTTCTTTTTTTGATTCTACTGAAAAAGAAAAATAAAATTTAAATGAAATTTGTCATTTTATGTTTAAACGAAATTATCTGTTAATGTTCTGTTTATTATCAACATCACCACACTTCATCATTATTTGAAGTGAATACTCTATATGTATGTTTTTTGAATGGTTAAATGATTGGATGTCAGTCGTATGGAGCATTGAGATCATCTTACAAATTCAATACAAAACCAAAATACAATTTATGAGATTTTTATTGCTTTTAAAAGTTACTGATTGTTAAAAAAAAAAAAGATGGAATCAAATAAAATAAAAGTGAAATATTTCAAATAATCATAAAATTCAAAAAACAATTTGAAACGTTGCCTTTTTTCCTGAGAGGGCTCTCAACAAAGAAAGAAATAAAATTTTGTTGTTGTTTGTTATTGGAGCTCTTAGGATGATTAAAAAAAAACACAAAAAGATGAACGGTTGCGATAAGACTGACAGACGGAGAGAGAGGGACAAACAGGCCACAAACCATTCACAAATTTGTTTATTTTGATTTGAGTAAGTTTTAAATTGCCACTGGTATTTTATTTCCCAAATTATTGTAAGTTTGTCTTTCTATATTCAAATGCCATAACATGTTTAAGTTCTTGTTTTTTCTTTCTTCTTGGAATTTGTTGCGATTTATCAAAGAAAGAAGTTCAGAATAAATTGATAACAACCTGAGGAATTCAAAGACAAGGACAACAACAAAACAAACAAAAGTATTGTCGGTCAAGCCCGATCATATGGAACAACTTGAGGAATTCAAAGACAACGACAACAACAAAACAAACAAAAGTATTCTCGGTCAAGCCCGATCATATGGAACTGTATACAATGCTAGTGGCCTAGGGGAAATTATGGACCGACCTATCAGATTTTTAAAAGTTTTGTTTTGTTATGTAAAATATTCTCACTCAAATCATAGGAAAAAATTAAAAACTAAAGAAACTTAGATCTCTTTTAAAATCCATAAGACAAAACAAATATAGATTTTTAACTGATTTGAATACTATTAAACGTTTTAATTCTTTTGTATATTAATGAAATATTTAACCTTTTGTGAATATTGGTTTAATTTAGAAAGTCAACCCAACAAACACGAAGTCAAACCTTTGATATGAAATGACTTTATCATTTCATATCAAACACAATTCCCAAACGTTTTTTAAATGTTTGATTTTAACATTAAAACTCAAATTGATAATTATTTGAAATTAAACATTTGACATCAAATGTTTTATCAATTTGATGTCAAATTGGTATCAAATGTTAAATTCAAATCAAAACTAAACTTGGCAATACTAAAGCGAAAAATAAATGCAAATGGCGATTAAATTTAAATTTTTACTTCGTGGTTAAATCTGTTTTAATGTATTTCTTATGAAAAATAAAAATTTTTTGTAAGTAATAACAATGATTAATACGAATTAAAAAAATTAAACATGAAAGTGAAGAAATTATAAGTTTGTTGTATGATCGCGGTGCTACAATGATAAATTTAAATTAAAAAAAAAAAAAATAAAATATTATTATTAATGTTCCACATTGTATTATAATCCACATTTGAAAAACATTTGAGAATTACGTTTGAAAACAAGTTGAAAATAAAGGCATTTTCAATTTGAATATAATTTCTCCTTTTTGTTGAGAATGCTATGATTTTCAAATGATAATTTTAAATCATTATCAAACGTTTGTCGTTTGAGAAAACGTTTGATATCAAATCATTTTCAATTTAAAATCAAACCTGCGTGTTTATTTGAAAAATCAAGGATATATATTAACCCTTTTATATAGTGCGGGACAAAATTATTTCAAAATATTGTTCAGTCAAGCCTCCCATAAAGAACATATTTTGTTGATCCAACCAATTCAATATGTATTTCTCAAAATGTACTTCTATGACCTGACACTCTTCTCTCATAACCGAACACTGACACTCAATTTCAATTTATTGATTTATTTGATATCTTTTATAAACTCACAAAAGCGTTGAAGTATACCAACAGCAGTTGTATTTTATTAGTAGTTCGTCTTTTTGCAACTCTGACTAGACACCACCAGAAAACTTTTCTTCGGATAGATTGGGTAAATTGTCAAACAACCAGCATCAAAAATAATCAAAAAAGGCAATAATAAAAGTAATATATGATTTGATTTTAAACAAAAATATACAATAAAGTCTGACGCTTTTATTTGTAATAACTAGGGCATCTAAAAAATAGCACTTAAAAACAGTCTTAAGCTCTTAAAAAAAGCATTTAAAAACATAAAAATAAGCGGTTAAAATTAAAAAAAATCTATTGGGGGATTCACAAGGTGTCATAAAGTCATAAGTCTTAAAATAATAACATGAAAAAATACGACTGTTGTGAACAACAACTCATAAATTAATGTGCTATTTTGAATTTAAATCAGCTGATTTAAAACAAATATAAAAAATAAATATTTACCTAACATCAATATATATTTTTTAATTCTAATCCATGAATTAATAAATTATATTAGATCTTATCTGACTATTTTCCATTTTTTAGACGCAAATCACAAATAAATTTTATTTTGTTTGTTTACCAAACATCAGAGTCCTAAGCCGATATAATTTGACGCCGCAAGCTTTTTGTTGCAAAAACTGCTAGCCGCAGGTTAAATTCGGATATTAGCCGGATAAAACTATGCCATCAACGGCGACGGCTACAGAAACTAATGCGGCTCGTCTCAGCCGCTCAGCGCAGGTCTCTTCTGATTAATTACGACAGCACAAAAACATAGCAAGCAAAGTTCTATTAAGTTAAGACACTTTTTATTAACAAAGCAACAACAATATTTTTAAACCATTGTAAAATGTTAGAACATTATGACAATATAACATGAAAGCACACCTTGTGAATACCCCATATGTAAATTTATTGTTTATTTTTCACTTTTTTCGTTACAGTAAATTAAAAATTGGTAGGATAAGTTTTTGAAGAGAAAACTCTATCTATTTTGAGTCAGCACGTTCTTGAACATAGAAAAAGTTCTTTCTACGTCTACAGATATTAAGGGAGCATATTCAAAATTGAGTATTTGCTCTGAAGTAAATTTTATACGATCGGACTCACAATTCCGCTTGCCTTCTAAAATATCCCCAAGGTTTCGTTTAAATGTGCTAAATTCCCATTTCACACTATTGATAAACTGAAATTTATTGTTAATGGGATAAGCTATTCCTATGCGCATTTCACTGGTTGCTTATTTTTGATTAAGTATCGAAAATCCTTCATGTTTTAATAAAACTGATTTAAATTTTGTATTAACTTTGTCCTTTATCCCCTGGAACACCGAAAATATCAATATATTCACTTGGAAAATCAATAAAAGATTTTTTGTTTCCAATTTAAAGTGAGTTAAAAATTATATTATTCTCATTTCACCGAACTTTGCCCGACAAATAAAATAAAAAACAAACCTGTTATTATTAGCTTCGTTCACAATCAGATAAACAATTTCGTTTTTTCTTCTATCTTTTTTCTTCCTAAAATATTTCATATATTTTCCTTTCATTTTTTAAACAAAAATGTAACTAAAATTTTTTTAAAAATGTAACTCAAGTTGAGTCAACTAGAACTTCAGAAACAATTTTTATGAAATTGTTTCTGACGTTTAAAATAATTTTATTTAGTTTTAAATTAAAATTTTAACATAATATTGTAAAAAATAATAATAAATGCATAATATTGTTGTGGCTAAAATTTGCAAACGGTTTCTTAATGCAAAATGTGTGTGGTTGCCAGTGTTACCAATTTAGCCATTTAGTGGCTAGATTTAGCCATTTTTCACCCTGTTTAGCCATTAAAAAATGAGTTTAGCCATTAGCCATTTTTTTAGCCACTTTTCAACTTATTTGGCCATAAATTTTTTTTGTGGTTTTTCTTTTAAAAGAATAATTTTCATTTTATTATAAAAATTTAAAAAGTTAAAGAAACATTTTTAACAATTAAAACGCCTTTTATTTAAATCACAACATTTACATGAAACATCTTTCAAAATAAAGGACCTGTATTCCAATATTAAATTTATAAAATGGATGAACACAAACATCGGTGTTTCTTTCTGGTTGCAAGTATTTCATTAAAGAGATACAGACGGCAACAACATTTTTTTTTAGAAATTTCAGAATTGCCTATAAAGTTGCACTCACTTCCATGGTCTAATGCTAAAGTAGAGAGGGTATTTAGCCAAGTAAACATCGTTAAAAGTAATTTGAAAAATAGGTTACTTTTAGCAACCGGTAATTCGATTTTATCAGTTAGGTAAATATTTTTAACATAACAATTAAATATAAACTATGCGTTTGTGCTGATGTTTGTTACACCTTAAAATATTGTCCCTAAGCCCACCTTTAAGTATACCGATTGACTCAGAATCACTTTCTGAGCCGAATAAATGTTTGTCCGGCTGGATGGCTGTCCATGTAAACCTTTTGCGTAAAGTACAGGTCGCCATTTTGGAGATTATTTGATAAAATTTGGTACTAAGGTTCTAATGTGGTGTAGGGTATCATATAGTCGGGGTACTTTCTTACGTGTTTTTTTGTAGATCTGGACTCAAAAGGTTGGGTGAATGTTGTCGTGATTATGATTAACCTTCAAATAATTTAAACCGAGTGATTCCTTTGAGATGAACCATAACGACATCGAATTTATCGATGATTTAATTTTTTTAAATATCTATCAAAATTTTGATTTACATTTATTCTTATTCAACAAAGTGTCTTAACTTACAATTTCATCGTAAACAACTTTAAATGAATTATTTCTGTTTTGTTATTGAATTTGAATGTGTTTTTTATTAAAAAAGCTTTTAGCCATTTGTTAGCCCATTTTTAGCCATTTTTTTATCCATTTTTTTCCGTAAATTTAGCCATTTTTGATCACCAAGTTTTGGCAACACTGGTGGTTGCAAAAGAAATTGTTGCTCTATTATGAACACCAAGTGAAAATGTTTTTTTTAATTTGTGAACAAAGCTTTAAATTTAAACTTTAAGTACAGCTGGGTCCAAAATGGCAAAAAAATATAATAAATAAAATTTTAAACTTAATATATCAATAGTAAAATTAAAATCTAAAGTCTTTAAACATTTTAAATAAAATTTTAAAATTAGTCCAAAGTAACTACAATTATTAAACGTTGTAGAAAATTATATTTGGTAATAGTATGAAAGGACCATTAAAAACTAAGGAATGCAGCTTTAGAATTTTTAAGAAATTGTACTAAATGCATTTAAGAAAGCACTGTTAGTAGCTTTCAGAAATAAACAGTTACCCCCAATTATACCAAGTTCAGTTAAAACAACTATTACTTTAACTTCCAGTTAACAATTGTGGTATTCACACCGAACTTGTTAATTTGTTACTCGGTAGTTTGTTAATTTATTAAAGTTACCAACTTTGAACGACCCCCTTTTTAAAACTTTGTTAGTCTGGTAACTTTCGTAGTAAAACAACATTAAATTAACATACTTACTCTTAATGTACACGAAAATTGCAAAAAACACAAATATTTTTTTAGAAATGTATCACAAATGACTTTTTTCTTATATTTATTTAGAAACTGCAACAGCTGATTGTAAGTTGCCAACTAACAACTATTTTATCAGGGGTGCCGTGTCGTTAATTTGTTAAATGTTAATCCGGTAGCGCGATAAATATACAGAAACAAAATGCGTGTAAAAAAGTAACGATTAACGATTAAAGACTAACAAACTAACAAGCTCGGTGTGAATACCACTAATATGTTTTGACAGCAATAACTGATAGTTAATTATAACTGAACTTGGTGAAATTTGGGGCTAGTCTTATAAAAACGGAGGGAGCATTTAATTATTTTAAGGATATTCTTAAAAGCAAACCTTTTGATAAAAAAAAAAAAAAAAAAACTATAGAACTTTGCAAAAAGTGCGTTGAAAAAAACTCTTGGCCTTCTTTTTAAATACATTTATCCATCCTTTGTAACCAATATTTTTCTAATTAATTTTTTCCAATCCAATCGTTTTTTATATTTTCATAAGTTCCTTGACATGAGACAGGAAGCCCTAAAATATAAATCAAAGTCCTTTTACTTGCACAACAATTTATAATTCTTTCTTTAGCATTTTCTTTTAAACATTCTAGAAATATGCCTTAAAGTTATTTCATGAAAGGCACGTAAAATACATGAAATGTCATATTGGTAAAACAACAAAAAATTTAAAGCAAAGAGTTAAAAAAAGCATTAAAAATCCTGTGGTAGTAGTACACGAGTAGCAGCAACATGTCAGTGATTAAACTTCATATGAAAACAACAAAACAGCAGGAATTCTTGGTTTTGTTTTTTATTTTCTTTCATAGACTTTTGCATATAAAAGCCAAGTTAAAATAGTGCAACTGCCACTGACTTCAATACTGATGAGGCGTGTTAATTGAGCAAAAAATTACGTTTAAATAGCAATATGTAAAAAGCTATTGCTATATAGACAACAAAGACATAGAGTTTTGTTAAAAAAAAAAAAAAAAAAAACTGTTTGTTGTTCGAGGAAAAATATAAACTGACGATTGGCAGCAGGCATTCATGCAACCATGCATGAATTTATGCTTGCAAGCATTTATTGACTTCATGCTGCGTTTATAACCAACCATTTGCTGCAAGGTCTTATACTCTTATTGAAGTAATTAACACTTTTGCAGCTGGTTTTTTTTTTCTGCAAAAACTGTGTTTCTTGTTGTGTGATGCAGCTAGATGTGGACACTAAAATAAATAAACCTAGTTATAGGTTGCATTTAGCAGCAGCACTTGAAATATTTGTAAGAAATTCTTGTTGTATGTTGCATGAAACACACAATGAAATTAAATGCACACACGTAACAGGCCAATGTTCATACGTACATATTATTCTTGATTATTTTAAGAGAAATTAGTTAATAAAACATTATTATGATATTGGAAAATGTAATTTTAAATACAATTACTAGATCTATATTTTAAAATAGCTCAGGATTTTTTTGCATCCTCTTCATTGCATGACTGAAGTGCTCAAGTATTTTTCTTGTTTTTAATTTACACCTTATAAGCATTTTAACAAAAGCTTCGAAATCTATATTGTGGTCTCTGTATTGTAGCAAAACTTTAACACTTCAAATTGTTGCAGTTGTCTCTTGTTGTTGGATTTTTCTCGACACCAGTCTATTTTGTTGTGGTATTTTTCTGTTCTGTTTTTAGCTTTAACCACAAAATAATGTTGCTTGTATTGCATTTTTCGTTTGTTACATACAGCATGTGTCATGTGGTTGCAATTGCAATCTATTTGTCTGGCAGTCGGTTGTTCATCTCTCTGACAGTCATTCAGTTTTGTTTTTGGTTGTTGGTTGAGAAAAGTTTAACTTTCTTGTTAAAGGACTCGTTTTGCATTTTGTATAATTGTAATTTTAGTGTCAAGGATAATGAATATTTTAAGTATTTTTTTTTTTTTTTGAGATGAAATCAAAACATTCTTATTTCTAAGAACAATTTTGATTTTTAGTTGAACTGTTAATTTTTTTTAATTTTCGATATTCCTTAATTAGGCTCGAGTTCATCAAATTTAATTTTCATTAAATTATTTTCACTGAGGGAAGGAATTTTACAACTTGGAATTTTTTATTAAAATTTATTGATAATTAAAATTTATTGATAATTTTTCTTGGCTGAGCTGGGATTTGAACCTGGGTTGATCTTTACATGTTTCAAGAAACACCACTTTCTATCGTCAGAAGATCTTTGTGTTCTACCCAATGCACCACTGCGGTGCCTGTTAGCCAACAGTCAAACATCAATCTTTAACCAGTAGTACTGGTGGTTCGAAATTTGCTGTTATTATCACCTAAATTTCAAATTACATGTTGCCTCCTTTTTCCTCTGTTTTTTCGTATTTTTCCTGTCAAGACTTTGTCTTGAAAACCTGAATACATTTGTTTATTATGTTTTTTTTGTCCACTTTCGTCGACATTTTTATTTGTACAAATTAAAGTACAAATGTAAACATTAGAGCTTGTGCCATAGCTATTTCTAAGAACAATTTTGATTTTTAGTTGAACTGTTAATTTTTTTTAATTTTCGATATTCCTTAATTAGGCTCGAGTTCATCAAATTTAATTTTCATTAAATTATTTTCACTGAGGGAAGGAATTTTACAACTTGGAATTTTTTATTAAAATTTATTGATAATTTTTGGGTAGAACACAAAGATCTTCTGACGATAGAAAGTGGTGTTTCTTGAAACATGTAAAGATCAACCCAGGTTCAAATCCCAGCTCAGCCAAGAAAAATTATCAATAAATTTTAATAAAAAATTCCAAGTTGTAAAATTCCTTCCCTCAGTGAAAATAATTTAATGAAAATTAAATTTGATGAACTCGAGTCTTATTTCTTATTTTTAATTTCATCGATTATTTTATTGAGCTGGACAGTAAAACGATTTTGCGATGCGACGAAGCCGATTTTCTTTAAAATATTCGAAGAATCTAAAATGAACAATGGGTTTCATTATTCTCTAAACCCTCATTTCTTTCATTCAGAACTAATGCTAAGTAAGTCACAAATTTTTGAGCCTCTGAACTATTCCCTATCTCATTTCGTTCATTTATTACATTTTCTAATAATGTTCGAAGGCTGTTAACTAGCAGCATAATGCCAGACAATGTAGCAGTGGCCTTGCTTATGGATTTTGAAGCCTCTTCGAAGTAACCAAAATTTTTTAGCAAAATGACTTTTATTCTCACAAATATTAAAAATAAGCATACAAATCTAAAAACGTACAAAAATTTGAGCTTTTTTGTACTACAGATACATAAGAGATTTAGCAGTGAGAGAACATTTTACTACCATGGTTTAAAACAAAACGGCAGGTCCACACTACGCGTACGTTGATGCGTATAACAATCTGTCAAAAAAGTAGAATCAGTGTAAAAGTTGTATTGAAAAGTTACACAGCAAACGCGTATAATGCATATAGGTATAGAGAGCATTAAGTGGGATTACTTTCCACATTGGCATGCTTTTTAAAAAAGGTCAAGAAAGTATTAAACGCATAGAAAGCGTGGTGTGGACCGGCAGCTAAAGAATTAAATAAAACAATTTATTGTTCCGTTGTAAAATTATGTTCTGCTTTTAAATGTGTTATTTCTTTTAGTTGTTATGCAAAAAATAAGCATAAAAAATTAAATTGTTTTTCAAAAAAACTCTAAGAAAAGTTTCGGCGTATCGACAGTAAAATATCGCCGATGCCGATATATCGGCAAACCTGAAGTATAGCCGATATATCGGTATTCGTTACATCCCTAGTTTAAACTAAACACACTGAACTAAAAGTGAACTCGAACTGAACTAGAACTCGACTTTAACTTATATAGAACTAAAACTAAACTAGAACTGATCTAGAAGTTAACTAGAACTGAAATTGAACTGAACTAGAACTAAAGTATTACTAAACTAGAACTGATTTTCTTCAATCATCCATCCTTACTTAAATCTAACCAAAGCAGTGTCAATAGTACGGCAAGTACAGATTTCCCTAAATCAAGTACAGAATTCTGGAATCAAGTACGGATTTGTCAAAAGTGCCCCGTACTTAAAATAGTCCGAAAACGGTCGGACACATATGTGTGACACTGCATTATGTGGTTTACGCCACGTCGGACACATATGTCCTACGCGATTTTCATTCTTTCTAGCCATGTCACACAAGAGTGGCTGCCGAAAAAAAAGGATTTTATTGCAGTAATATGATGTACGGCCCCCCATGAAATTTCTGTAATAATGGTTGCGGCGCAGCTCAGAAATAATTAAAAAAAAATTTTTTGGAAAAAAAGAATTTAATTGATTTTGTTATACACAATTAGAAAAAAAGTAAAAAAAAATTATTTTACATTTTATTTTACAAATTAACACGTTATAAGGAAAAATATAGAGCGAACCAAATTTGTTGCATTTTTTTAGGGTGTTTTTTATCGTGCATGTATGTCCGACATGGCCTTGCATTAAAAAAAAGTCGGAAGGCGCCTCGTCGGACAAATGCGTGCGCCACTTTTATTTGTAAAACACCCTCTGCTTTTAAGCAGTAAATATTACCACCAGCAGCATGACCGATGTGGTTTTCTTAATCATTCTGCTTTGAAAATTTGATGTATTTAACAAAATAATTTTACCAACTAAAATCTGGGAATTTTTGCTTCTTATTGTACTTTTTAAACATGAAATAATGTATGTTTTTATTCTTGTAGTGTTGTTGTTGTTTCTATACAAAACAAGCAAATCGTTCTTACCTCTTTTTTTTATATATTGCATTAGATTATATACTGCTAATTTACAGTTTGCTTTATCGCTAAAAGCTTTAAAAGCAATGTCCGAACAAATTATATGTTTTTATAATGGCAACATTTCAATAATTGAAAACATTTAATAATTTTTAGTTAAATCTTGCAAACTCGCATACACACATACAAATTTTTTTACAACACACAAAACACTGTAAACTGTTTTGTATCTACTGCTGCTTCAATTTTAAAATGGCAATTTATGTTGCTTCTTAATGCAACTGAAGCTGCAGTTGTTTAGAAGACGAAAAAAAATGTAGAAAATAAATATCAGCTAAAATATCAATTTATCGTAGTTGTTGGTTATTTTTTTCTGAAGCAAGATTTTAAAGTGTTATTCTTTTTCGTTTACGTCTTGTTCTAAATACAAGATACAAATATTAAACTTGCAACAATACGTACTTCAACACCAGGCAGCACCTTAAAGGAAATCGGAAAAAATAAAACAAAACTGAGTTAAACTGATTCTTACATAGAAATAGAAATAACCATGATAATGATAATTTTTTTTTTCAACAACTGTTCTGCTTTTGTTGGCAATTTTTACCTGCAACACATGAGTTGCATGTATAAATGAATGGTTTAATAGAGTAAAGCCCAAGGAGGGAGAGGTGAAGTTAATATACAAACTTTCAATATTGTAGGTTTTAATATCAGCTGTAATTTACACAAAAAACCATTAACACATACACATACATAAATGATTTCCATACACATACACACACCAAACATACATATTTTCTTATGAGCTAGAAATATTAATGCATGAAACCTTGAATCTTTATGCGCCATTATAACAAAATATTACTACTTTTAGCTGCTAAATAAATGTTTTTATTCTCCCCCTTCTGCTGTTGTTACTTAAGAAAGCATCTTCTACAACATTTTTATTTTTCCTTTTTGCAACATCATCTTCATCAGCATTATTATTATTATAATTTTGTTTCTTCTTCTGCTCTGTGATGTAGTTTTAGTTTTTTTTTCCATCCGTTCATATTAAATTTGTATTCATATACGAGTCTGAAAAGAACTAAAAAGCAGAGAAATAGTAGAAAAAAGTCTATATGACACACGACATGCATGTGCATGTCAGTCAGTTAAGGTGATGAATTAAGTGAATTTTATTTTAATGACACGTTATGTGTACATTTCATGGTTAAAGGTTTGTATAGTTTTCAAAAGAAATAAATATAATAAAAATGTAAAATAAAACATTGTAGTTATTTTTTGCTACAACCATCAAAAGAAATTAAACAAAAATTTACCTCGTCGCTGAAAGTGTTACCTAAAAGGCGCGATAGGCGACAGGAATATAAAGGAATCTAATTATTTTTCTCTCTTGAAATGTTATAAGTCAGCGTTATTATAACATTACAATTGTTTAAACTATAAACTGAACTATATTCCAGTCTACGAGGAGTACAAAACGGATTTTAAACTTTAATTTAGTCGAGACTAACGTTAAGACTACGAATTCCATTATATTCAAAACTGTAGTCCGACTTTTAACTGGACTATAGTCGAGACTACTGTCAAAATCATAAACTGTATAAAAGTCGAAACTTTAGAAAATACTTTAAATATGGTCGCAGCTACTCTTAGACTACAAGCAGGATTACAATAGCCTATTTTCAAGACATTCAGCTGGACAATATTCAAGGCAATAAATTTAGCTATAATCAAGACTATAGTCCATGCTATAACTGGGCTAAAATCAATACTACACCCACAGAAAAAACATGTTTAAGTATGTTCACCTCCAACAAAACTATTTTTAAAGAAAATGTTAAACACAGTATGTTGAATTTAACCCCATTATTGTCACTCACAACCATATTATGGTTAAATTGGAGAACTCTCCATCAAGAAGCCACAGCCATATTATGGTTGCCTCCGAACATGTTTTGGTTTAAAATAACTAAAATGTGTTTAGCATTTTTTAGCATTTTTTGGGTTCAACCATAGCATGTTGCTCTTGGAAAAGAGGAAAATACTATTATTAATTATAAAGCAAATTACTGTCGTATTTAACCATAACATGTTAAGAGGCAATCATAATATGATTGGGGTTCTTGGTGGGTGATTAATTTAACTATAATATCGTTGCCGGTGACAATAATATGGTTATATTATAAATTGCTTTTTAATTAGTTTTGTGTGAGGTGACCATATTAAAACATGTTTTTTCTCTGCGTGTTTAAACCAGATAATAAACTGGATGGAGGTTAAGACTATTAACTGGACTGTAGTCAAAACAATACAGTCGAGTATAGTAAGAACTGTTAACTTAACTATAGTCGCGGCTATGGGTAAGACTTCAAACTATTTTGTAGTTAAACTATTAATAGGACTACAGTCAAGCTTAAAAGCCGGTCTATACACACAGAAAAAAATCAAGTTAAAAATGTAGAAAACGAGGTTGATTTAAAATTTTTCGGTGGTGATTTTGCTTCATACGTTTTTCATGTTAATTCAACCTGATTTTACAATAACTGCGAACAACATTTTTTTCTTTTAAAATAACTATAATTCATGTTAATTTAACATTGCAGTAAAGTTAGAGCAAAATGTAATTTATATTGAAATAACAATCCAAATCACGTTGAATGAAAGTTATTTAAAGTTGAAACAACGTGAATTTAATGTAGAATCAAATTGGTTTGAGTGTGTTATAACAGTGTGAAGAAGCTTCAGAGACAACATATGCATTTATTTTAGAATTATTCAAAACACTTACCCCTGTAACACATGTTTCACTTATTTTGTATTCTCCTTTGTTAACAGAAGCATCAGCAGAATCGCTCGATATGGTTTTCGTCATCATTCTACTTTGAAAACTTGATGTACTATTTAACTAAATAATTTTAATTAAAAGAATACGGGAATTGTCTTCTTTTTGTAACATATTTTAAAAATGAAAATAAAAAAATGTACATACTTAATTAAGTATGTGTGCATGTTAATTTAACAAGATAAACTTTTGATTTTAATATAAAACAGGTTTTTATGGATTCAATATTGAATCCATATTTATTTATATTTTAATATATTTTTTTTTTATTTTAACAGTGAATTATATTAAATAAACGTGATTTAAGGTTATTTTATTTAAAATAAATATGAAATAATGATAAATTTAAATAAATGGCATACTTTTGTAGAAATTTACCATGATTCTCAATCAACATTTTTCCATGTTAATTTTACATTGGTATTTTTTTCGGTGTGTAGTTCAATAAATGGTCCGACAAACTGGGCTACAGTCGCAAAGCTAGGCTATATTCGCCACTACAGTCAAGGCTGTTAATTTGACTTTAAAATTAAATGCATTATAAATTATAAATCCGGATACAGCCGACCCTTAAGTTACAAACTGGGCTATAGAGAATATTAGCACGAATATAGATTTATAACTTTAATACTAATACTAATTCAAGACCGCAGTTATTTGTATTAAGAAAACAATTTAGAAAATGATATTATTCTTTTCTTTATCTGCAATTGATTTGAACTGTAAATCGTGTGATAATTTAAACGGTATTTAAGTATTTTATAATTTGTTTTCTTGAAAAAAAAAAATGTATTTTGAGTAGAAGTTTTTAATTTTATGTAATAAAAATAAAAAGTTTTTTTTTGTTTAAGGACTGTAATATTAATTAGACATGTTGGCATGGAAATATGCCTGTTTGAATGAAATCGGCCTTAAAAGTGTCGCATATAAAATTTCACTTAACTTATTCATTTTTTACTGTACAGAATTAAAGAAAAATCTAAGAAAGTGTTTGTTAAAAACTTTCTAAAAATAATTTATTTAAAAAAAATTTTTGTCTTATTACAAAAACATGCTACAGAAATTCAATTCATTCTTGCAGAATTTCATGCCATGCTTTTTCTCTTGGTAGGTTCTGTGTGGACAGTTCAAAATATTTGTTAAACACAAAAACGTCTTTCAAAATCATAAAAAAAAAACACAACAGATAGATACCGAACGGTTATTTCAAACATCGGAAATGCTACTTCCAGCATTAAAATAACAGTATTTTCCAAAATAGTTTGAGTGCTACAATTATTTGATTCTGATAACACTAAAAATTATTTGAATGGATAAACTTTATATATGTATTTATATGTGTTCGTAAACCTTATTTAACAAAGAACAAACAAATCGCTGCCATGCAAAAATTGTGATTCGGATAAATAACTTATTATTCACTTAATATATAAACATTTGAGGAAAAATGTGCATTTGCATAAAAATTCATAATATAACCATCCCAACATTCTCTCAAAACACCCTGCAGATAATATTGGACTACGTGATCCATTTTGATGAAATGGACTACTTCCTGAGTTTGTAGTGAAACGACATGTCTTCGTTTTTAAACGAACTTAAAACTAACTTCAAAACTAGTCCACTAGAGTATATATGAACATGGAGTTGTTTTAAGACTACTCCGTTGTAATGCAAAACTGGGTTAAATGGTCCACTCCTAGGACATCGTAATGTCAAATCGACCACCTTTCAACCATATATTTGGAGTACTCCTACTCCTTTATGGACTACTCTTTACATGCATGTAAAGACTAGTCTCGTTATCTGCAGGGCAGTGAAGCTATTTTCCAATAAGCTACTTATTTAAATGATAACTGACTTTTTACAGATTAGAACAAAATTTTGAACTTTGATGATGTTTTATATGAAAGTCATGATTTTTTATAATCACGCATGAATGTGTGTGTATGGAAAGACGTTTTGTGAAGGAACAATGAATAAATCTTAAAAGCCTGCGAGATATAAGTTTTCCTTTATTATTGGCGGCTTATGACACTATTGCACACAAAAAAGTGGCAATTTTATTAATCATAGTTTAGAAAAAACGCGTCTTTGGAGGACAGTGATAAACTTAAAAAGTGTGTACTTATTTTAAAAAATTTACCTTTGTATAAGACTTGCACTTTAGAATACATAATTTTTGAAAAGGAGTAGATTAAGGAAAACATTAGTCTTTTGCTGTTTCGGGTGCTTTTTATAGAGTGATACAAGTTTAAAGAATAATAAAACAAGGAAATATATTTTTAATATCAATGAAACGGGCTTTATTGGAAAGAAACTTTTATGAAATTAGTGCTAAAATATGATTTCTGCCATGTGGCCGCCACGGCTGGCGCGTAGAAGGCGCAATCTGTAACACCAATTTTCAACAACTTTTCGCTTTTTTTTTTTAGTTGATTAATTTCATTTTACAAACTTGTACATTTGCCTTAGCTTCAAATGACATTATTGAGGCGAGTTGGCATAAAATTATTTAAAACTAATAAATAAATTAACTAATTAAGTGTAGGTATGAGATCAATTAAGAAAATTTTAATTATATACAGTTTTACAATTTCTCTTTAAAGATTTTCATTTAATTAAAAGCATTTCAAGATTTTGAAAGCATTTCAAGATTTTGTAATAAATGTTTTTTTATACTTGACTTAAATATTGATATTCTCTGTATATCTTTTAAGTTTTGAGGCAAATTATTAAATTCTAATCCACCAACATACTCCATTCTTTGCTTCGTTGTTTCTAGTCTACATCTTGTAACTCTTAAATTAGAACAGTTTCTCGTGTTAAATCTGGTTTGATTCTTTTGAAAAGTAATTGTATTGTGCCCAATATTCCGTAACGATTTAAAAACGAAGTCCAATAGCTGCATTTATATAGTCCTCTTATGTGTAAAATGGTTTTTGCTACTTCTTGGTATAAGGACAATGTTGAATGCAGAAACGGTAAATTAAACACATTTTTTAACGCCGATAACTCTTTGAAAGTTGATTTCCAGGTGTTTAATTGTTTGTGGTTTATCGACGTGGACAAGTGACTTAACATAACCCCAAAGAAAATAATCCAATGGGATTAAATCACACGATTTTGGTGGCATGAGAAAAATTATTTTGATTAAAACTTTCAACAATTTGCACGCATTGCTCTGGTGTAAGTCGATTCATAATGAAATTTCAAAGCAAACTATAATGGGTGCTCAATTGAACCAGTGATGCCAACTTAAAGTTGTGACACTAAAAAAATACACGCTTTATTTGTCGAAAAAAGTACCTTTTTGGAAACGCCTAATATTTAATTAAGAATTATTTTTTTAGCACTTAAGTAAAAAAAACTTTTTGGAAAGAGTACCCTAAAAAAAACACACGGGTAGAAGTGGCTCTTCTTTTAAGTGATTTTCCCCCTTTACAGCCTTCTTTCTATTAAAAATTTAAATTTTTCCACTTAAAGTCTCTATTAAAAAATATTAGTTCAGCTTCCTTATGACACACACACACACCTTTTATTAAAATTCACTTCTTCCTTTTTCTTTTTTTTTTAATATATTCCATGGAAATTTATGCTGATTTTATTTTAAAAATCATAAAGAACATGTAAACGTTCTATGCCAACATAAAATCATTCATGTTTAAAACAATATTTGTCTATTTACATTTCGTTAAATAAACTCAACTACTTGATATGAAAGATACTATAAGTATCTAGATAGAAAAATCTAACTCAAACTCTTTATGCAAATACTCTCATATCATTCTTTCTCTCTCCGATACACACAGTGGAAGGATTTTTTTTTATAAATATATGAGTGTGTAATCGTGTATGTTTCAGATATTTTACATTATATATTTAAAAGTAAAATGTTTTTACAAAAATAAGGCAAATAACACGGTTGAAATTTATATCGTGTATCTTGTATAAAACATTTTACATGTGTATTTTAGATATTTTAACTTACATGTGTTAAGGATATTGTGTAAAGGAAGTGCGGATTAATGCACGTTTACAAATATTTTAGAATGTTAAACATAAATCATACAATTTAGTAGGGAAAATATTTGAAAAATTTATTTTAAAAATTAAAAAACCAAGAGTAAAAAAAATCGATCTAAAGGATGTTAGGAAAAACAATAATGCCTGTATTCATAAAAATTTTAAATTTAATAAAGGTTTGAAAACCAAATTTTCTTTGAAAATCGTCCTTAATAAACGTTTGTTAAATTTAAAAATCGTTTATGAATACGGGAAAAATGTTTAAAAAAAAAAATTTAACTGTAAATAATATTTTATGGGCAAATTTATCTACAAAAAATTAAATATTTAGTTTAAATATCCTTTCTTTTGTGTTTCTCCAAATTATTTTTGTTTCTTCAAATTTAATTGTTTTGGGTTTGAAGATTTTGCTTAATGTAAAAATACAAAAATTCTCTTTTGCTGCTTTTTATAGTTTTTTCCATACGTTTTTGTAACAATTTTTTATGTACTCACATGCAGGCTTTTACAAACCATAAACATTTTTCATAATAATAAAAATTTATCAAAAACACATATGTTTTACTTCTCAATAGCAAAGACAAAAAACTCAAAGAAAACATACGCTCCCATGGATAAGTAACAATAAAAGCACTTAACTAATATTCTAAGCTCTTTTTATGGTTGAAAATAAAACAAAAAATATACATGAGTGATCGACAAATACTTGGGTTTTCATATTGGCCCTTTGGTATAACCAAAAAAAAGAAGTAAAATGTATCTAATACTTAAAATTATTTACAACATGTTTCCAACCCACATGAGGTATAAACTCTTCAGTACTTTTTGTAACACGTCTTGTTTTACTTACTTTGTTTTGAAGAACGTGAGGTTTTATCAAACATCAACAACGTACCGGCCAATATCGTGTCTAAACTCTAATACTCTTTAATACAACTACACACAATATACTCACACATATCGTTACTTTAATATAGAAAAGCCCTAACTAACATTTTCCTTACTTTACATGAGAAGGAAAAGACTTAATAAAAATTGTAGTATCGTAGTTGCGATTTTTTTTAAACACAGTTTTTTATTAAATTGTTTAGAGAGTTTAATAAAAAAACTGCGTTTAAAAAAAATTGCGACTGCAAGAATATAATTTTTATTAAGTTTTTTCCTTCTCCTGTAAAGTACGGAAAATGTTAGTTAGTGCTTTTATACATATATTAAAGTAACGATATATACTTCTATGTGTATGTGTGTTTAAGCCATACTATCATAATGTTGGTATAATGGTGTTCTATCAAATATGATGCTTTTATTGAATTTTATGACCATCATCATCATCATCGAGCATCTCCAGTAGAATCATTTTTTACATGAACCGACCAACAGCCAACATAAAATGAAATGAATGAGTAAAAAAATAAAAGAAAACAGTTTTTCAATAAAACTCGTCTATGAGAGTTGGTCGTGTCGGTTATTTGGTTGTAAACACTTTGGCAAGTCAGCTTTAAATACAACAACATTAAAAGCAACAGCAAAAACACCAAGAGAAACAAATAATAAAAAGTGCCTTAATAAAATACAATACATATTAACAACATCAACAACAACAAAAAAAAACACAAACAACAACTTAAAGCTTATAAAATGTGTTAAAAGGAACAAGTTTAAGGTTACAACGGATGTTAAAGGTTTCTCAGATAAAGAGGTCGGTCGGCCTGTATTTACTTTTATTGCAAGATTTATCAACAGCTGTGTGTGAAAAAAGACCACAAACAAAGTTTCTTAATTTAAACATAAACCTTAATGTCTGTAGAGGTGAGGCGCAAAAAATTTTAATATAAATAAACCAAAAATCTAAATTAAAACAGTAGATAACGGATATAAAAACATCTCATATAAGTAAAAACGTTTTTAAGGCTGAACCCATACCAACAAAAGACAAAACTTTTTTTTTTTTTTTTACTAATACCACAACAGAACATTAGTTCTTATTCTTGCAAAAAACATTGTCGTATTGCTGTTTGATTTTTGTCTCACAAAACCTTGATAATGTCCGATTTAAATATCAATTCGCTTTTCATGTCAAATAAAAACAAAATTATATGAAAAACTATATTTAAATATAAATTGATATTTAAATAGAATTGGTGAAATTGGCCATAAGACTTTTTTTTGTGTAAGTTAGCAATAAACAAGTGACTTAGAAGACGAAAACGTTTTGTCTTCTGTTGGTGTGGGTTTAGCCTTTTAAAAAAGTATTTCTGTATATATCTGTATAATTGTGTGAATTTTTGTAGGTTTTTAGTTGACTTTTTAGAAGATAAAAATATCTTTTCACATGTCTGGCAACTGGCTAGATGGCCAGCAAAGTTGTATACAAAAATTTGGTTTATAGTTGGTCCACCGGATGTCTGGGCTATAAAGGAGAACTATATTTTTCCCCTTATAAATTTTGAATGTCAGACTGAGGGTACCTTGAAAATTACATTTTACATGCAAATGTTAAGGTATTTTTTAGTTATTGATGAAGGCGCATGATTCTCTTCGCAAAGAAAATGTTATAAAGGGTGGTCAAATTTCAAGGGCCGATGTTGATTTTGAATAAAACACAAACTATTTAGGAAATTATTGTAATTTTATTTTATTATGATATATTGGTATTACTCAATTATGTATGGAACAAAATATCGGCCAAATGGGCGCCGCGACCACGGCGGCACACCTCCATCCGATGGTCCAAATTTTCGATGACCCTGAGGCATAATGGAGGTTCTATGCCGTTAATGTGCCGAATTATCTCATCCTTTAGCTCTTGAATTGTTGCTGGCTTATCGACGTACACCTTTTCTTTCAAATAACCCCAAAGAAAAAAGTCCAACGGTGTCAAATCACATGATCTTGGCGGCCAATTGACATCGCCATTACGTGAGATAACACGGCCATTGAATTTGTTGCGCAAAAGAGCCATTGTTTCGTTAGCTGTGTGGCAAGTGGCACCGTCCTGCTGAAACCACATATCGTCCACATCCATATCTTCCAATTCGGGCCATAAAAAGTTCGTTATCATCTCACGATAGCGAACACCATTCACAGTAACTGCCTGACCGGCCTCATTTTGGAAAAAATACCGCACCAAACAGTCACTCTTTGTGGGTGCATTGGTTTTTCGACAATCACTCTTGGATTCTCATTCGCCCAAATGCGGCAATTCTGTTTATTGACGAATCAACTGAGGTGAAAATGTGCCTCATCACTGAAGATGATTTTCTTCGAAAATTTATCATCATTTTCATAATAAGTCTGGATAACTTTAACACGTTGTTGGATTGTGTATCTCTCCATGGTTCAAATTGAGTAAGTCTGAAATAGAGAAATGTCAAATAAAATTCGGAAAAAAACTTGGCGTTTAGGTGTGGTTCACATTCAACATCGGCCCTTACAATTTAACCACCCTTTATATATATATATATATGCATTTTTGTGCATTGCCTTTATTTTTAATTGTTTCAACCATATTTCCAGTTAAAATATATGGTCCTGTAAGTATGAGATGCTTCATAGTGGTTTTCGACAAATCAAATAGCTCCTTAACAGCTTTTAAGTATTTATGGGTAAGTTTAGCTTCAGTTTATTTATTAAGCCTTTATGACACACTTTATCAAAGGCTTGTGAATCATCAAGTAAGGGCGCAAAACAATATTTGTTTTTCTTCAGAAGTTTTTCTAAGGACGTTTACTAGTTTATGTGTGTTTTCTTAATTCCAAATTATTCATTCAAAATACTCCATTTTTATCCAGTATTGGGGTTAATTTATAAATTAATATTTTCTCAAATAGCTTTGAAATGTTAGATAATACGCTAAAAGGCCTCTTGTGTGATATTTTCTTGTTTTAAGCTTCGTACAGACGGTGGTTAGATCTTACAATAATGTTAAGTCTGGCAATGTGTTAACAATATACTGCCAAAGAAAAATTTTGCTGTCAACGTTGTTATACAAAAGTTGCCCGTTCAGACGGTTGTAAAACATTTTTCACAAATTTTACTGACATTATTGTTAGATCTGACCACCGTCTGTACGTAGCTTTAGTCTCACTAGTCAAATTGCACTGTTTTAATGCTATGCGGGGTGTTCCATAATTAATCAATTGATTTTTGAAAACTACTTTTTTGTACTTTTTTTAGACTTATTAAAATACGCTAAAAGAGCACTTTTTGAAGTGAAGTTACTTACTTATATTTTTTACAATATCGAAAACGTACTTATTTGAAAAGTTTTAAAACTACTTATAATATTTTTGTATTAAATTAAACAAATTTTTTCCAAAAGAATTGAAAGTTGAAAGTTTAAACAGTTTTTCAAAAGAGCCTCTTTTTATTTCTTTAAGGAAAAAATTAAAATTTTATGAAGTAATTTCTTAACCCCTGTTTAAACATGCAAGCACTTGCATCCAAGCCATCGTTCACACTTGAAATATTTGTTTCTGCAATTTTTGAGTTGTTTGTTGAGAACGGCGAGAAGATTGGGGAGGCGTACTGTACTCAGTTTTAAATACTCTACAATTATGTTTTGTTTTGTTATTCTCACACTTTTGAACTTGAAGTTGGTTTTAGGTGTATTTGTATTTATATACAAAATATAAAATGCAAAAGAGGAAAGACAAAATAAAAATACAAAAATTGCAAAACTATAATAAACTAATCTGGACACTAATGCAATTTCAAAGCAGAATTTTTCAAAATTGCAAGTCAACGGAAATGCCGAAAAAATTGTAAAATGTTACTAAGCGCAAAAGACAGCTCTATCTCTAAAGATTTAGTTGGCATAAACAGGGGTTAAAAAACTGCAGTATAAACCATAAACTGTCGATCAAAATACAAAATTGTATGTGCAACTTTTCGCTTTTTAAGTTGGTTTGACATCGCCTGTTTACATTAAACTAATCAGAAGTAAAAGCAACAGTTTTTATCAAAGTTATTTTTTGGGAATACAAAATTTAATAATAACAAGATTTCTGTATGACGTGCTTAATTCCCAATTTTTCATATTTGATAAATACTTCTAAAATCTGTGGAAGGGGTTTCTTGACGATCTGGCCTAGGCACCCAGTGAGATGGGCATGGAAGCTAGCTTTCCCTCAACAATAAATTTGAGTGTATTTATCAGTTTTTTTTTTTTTTTTGGCCAATGAAAAATGAAGAAGTGGCAGTTTTTCTACTTTGACTGCAGTTTTTCAAACGCTGGGCTTAAGTTACACTGTGCTCGAATTTGATACTTTTTAACAAGCTTGGCACCCTATTGGTAAAGCTGCTTTGAGTACTCTGAATTCAATCGTGCTAGTCATTTTTCGAAGTGAGCGCTCGAATTCGCGATACTCGCAATTCAAACATTCAATACTTAAGTACCATAAAACGATATTTTTTATACTTTTGGGATCATTGTTCGATGTTTATCAATCCAACTTTATCAATCCAAAGTTCGGAACCGAAAAAAACATTGATAGTTTTTTGGCCTTGCAGATACAGAAAACTCCCACTCCGTTCATGGAATCAAAAAATGGTTTCATTACGAAAATTTTTTTCGTCATTGATGCAGATACAGAAAACTCCTAACTCCGTTCATGAAATCAAAAAATGGTTTCATTACGAAAATTTTTTTCGTCATTTTCTAAAGCACCAAATTACGGTATGAATTCCGTTTCGAACGGAATTGTACTCTGTGACATGGCTGATAAAAGGGAATATTTTGTCACATAAAACTGCAAAACTAAAAATAACTAAAATGCTGAAAGTTACGATTACACTTCAAAATGTCGTTACTCAAGTCTGGCGCTATAGAGTGAGTTTGTGTAGTGTACGGCTAGGTTTGTGCTATCTACGCAGTGAACTGAGTAAAACCAAAACAGGTTGGATATTTGATTGAGTTTATAAAACTGTACAGTGAACTTGTGTTGTGTATGCTAAAAACGCGGAGAAGTATTCTAGATATGGTTGTTATAATTATGCAAAGAATCGCAGCAATAGACTCATAAAAGTCGTATCGTAACAGAAAATAACGAACATTTTAATGAAAAACTTAAAAACGACAAAATTTTTTTCTTATACATATTCTTATTTGCACAACATGTCTTCTTTGCTTATAAATTTAAAATAAAAAATTACTTGTATAGTGTGTGTCTTAACTGAACTTATGTAGTGTATGGCCGGCATTATTTAAAATTCTGCTATTATTTCCTCCCCTTCTGTTTCGCCCATTTATATGTCTGTTTAATTCCTATTTTTTGCTATTCCAAACGGTAAAAACAAAATATTAAAAGTCAATTTTAATAACATAATAAAAAAAAAAAAAATTCAATTTTACACAAATGTGGGAATAAATTCCATAAGGAGCATCATAAAAAGGTGTTTTTGTTTAATATTAAGTTTGTTGATATACCCAGGCCCCTTCTGCTAAAAACATATGCGTTCATAAACTGAACATAAAACGTAAAATCATTGGACATCTGTCTATCTATCTCTCGTTCTACAGATGAAATGGAAGTAAGAGTACTAATATCGTTTCATACTCTTATATGAGCACTTTGATTACTTTATAGAAAAATTATTAAAAAAAAGTTTATGTCCATTAAAATCTGACGCATTTTTTATGCTTTAGTATAAAAAAAATATATTTCATTGCTATTTTTGTTGGTTTTTTCTAGTGCTTTAACAAAATGTTTGTTTTTTTTCGCGTTTTCCCTCTGACAATTATTTACATTGTTAATATTTATGTTGTATAAATTTTTATTATTTCGTGAAAAATAATATTGCAACAAAAACAAAACAGACTATAAAATAAAAACGTTAAATGTTATAAAAACATAAATATGAATGTATTTTTTATTATTTTTTTTTTGCGTTTTATGGTTGGATTGGAATTTACAATCCACTAAAAATCTATTAAATGCCTTCACTCGTATGCAGGTTAATTTTATTAAAATTGGTTTTGTTGATTTTATTTTATACAAAAAAAAAAAAAAAAAAAAAAAAAAAAAAAAAAATTGATATTAGTAAATCTGGCGAAAAAGATTTAATTTTAATATTAAATTTTTGTATTTATTTGTTTTCTTAAATTTTTTTACGCCATTTAATTAAATACAATTTTAAGTAATTAATTTTTTCTCTTATTTCTTTCCAGCTTATTGATTTTAAATCGTTCGAAATTCTTAGAAAATGTAAGTATAAGAAAACCTGTTTGTTTTTTTAACCCATAAACACAACAGACCTTTTACAGACGGTGTTCAGAAAAAGGAGTATTTACTTTACATTGTTACAAAGCGCAGAATAAAACACACAACGTATGAAAAAGTACGCACGCAGAAAAAATGTTTCTTTTTTTAAATATTTTTAACAAAAATTTGTCAAGTTATTTTAGTTAATTGAACCATATTATTGTCACCGGCAAACATATTATGGTTATATTTGACCACCATCAAGAAGCCACAACCATGTTATGGTTGGTTCTAAATATGTTATGGTTAAATATGACAATAATTTGTTTACATCTTGTTGTTGTTGTCCAACTGTTTTTATCGTTTATTTTTCGCTTTATGCTAAGTTCACACTTAGGTTTTTAAACGCGTTTAAGCAAAATGTTGATTTAGCTAATCAAATCCGTTCACATTACATTTGAGATGATTAAGATGACAGATGATTAAGAAAAAAAACACACAACAAACACACAAAAAACAACAAACAAATGTATATTTCTTTAAAGTATTAAAAATGGATAAAAACACTTGTATAAAGTTGTCAGAAGATTATTTTAATCATTTTAATGATGAAATTGTGAAAATTTATGAATTATTTAAGGAAAAAAATAAAAACATTAAGCAGAAATCGAGGCCGGTTGTACACGATCGTGTTGGCGATTCTACATTTGAGGTGTGTTCAGTGGATTCT
The DNA here is from genome assembly GCA_963931875.1 of Pollenia griseotomentosa. NCBI lineage: Eukaryota > Metazoa > Arthropoda > Insecta > Diptera > Polleniidae > Pollenia > Pollenia griseotomentosa. The sequence goes on along the minus strand of OZ007563.1, from coordinate 75,040,897 downwards.
ATGTGATTTATGAAGTGATTTAGTTGTAATCATGTCAATTTGAAGTGATTAACAAATCACTTCAATGTATGGGTAATCATCTCGATTTTGAAGTGATTAGAGCTTAATCACGTCCGAACTGCTTAAACGCGTTTAAGAAGCCAAATGTGAACAAACTATTAGATTTAATAAAAGAGCAACGACATTTAACATTTGCACCAAACACCGAATTCCTCTTATGTCATTTTTTACACCCAGAAAAATATACAACCCGACCCACGACGTCGATCGTTATTTTTCGTTTGCTTTTTCCACGACAAACAGGTAATTCCCATCCCGCTAATAACTTTAGCACGACAAATCGATCGACAATGCAAGCGAACGATAACGTAACAGTTTTCATACAAATTTGCGGCCCACTAAGAAATATTATGCGACAACAAATGTCAAAAAAACTCACTTCCCAGTAAAAACTTCGCCTCCAAAGTAATGTGTTTAGTAATCAGAAAAAACTAAAAGCACTACTTACAATTCTACTGAAAGAACCGATGAATTTTACAAGGAATGCCCCAAAATAAACGCATTAAAATGTAAGTCATTATTTTTTTACCTACATACATCCAGAAAGAAGTAGTTATGGAAGTAGCTATAGAAGTAGTTATAGAAGAAAGCTACTAAATATTGAGTGAAGGAAGCTATTCGTTTTGAAAAAGTGAGCACAGTTTTTACTGGGTTGTGTTGTGGTGGTCGACAAAAGCATTTTGATGAAATATTTAACATAATAATTTCTTAAAAAATTAACACTCATAATTGTTTTATGATTATTTTTTTTTAAGACAACACCACTAATAACATTATATAGTTTTATAAAATTTTTTTCACAAAATTCTTTTCTATATTTTTTATTTATACTCAAAAGAAAAATTATCCATCCGTACTCAAATCAATCCGAAGCAGTACAGTAGTTTTGACTTAACTGCCTTTTATTTACGTGCACTTTTGACTTAACTGCACAAAATTGATAATTTTTAGCATTATTCTTTATAATCCCATACAAATTCCTTTTTTAAGTGCACTTTCTTTACCTGCACATTTAAGATAAGTGCCCAAAATTTTTGGCATTTTAAAATTTTTTTCATACAAAAAATTTAAGTTAGCTGCACTTTGACTTAACTGCCCAAAATACATATTTTCTGTAATTATTCTTCAAAATCCTTCTTTACGTGCATTTTGTATACCATCACATTTTTCATATTTTTGGGCAGCGTTAGAATATTTTCATATAAAACATTAAAGTTAGCTGCACACATGAAAACATATGGTGGCCACTTTTTCACATAAATATCCAATTTGAGCTGTTTCTAAAAACAAAAATCGCAAACAAGTCAGACTGGCATCATTATAATTCATTTATTTTGTTTGCATGTACCTACATTTATGCATATGGTTTGTAGTTATAGCAACTTTACCACGATTATATGAAATGAATAGCAAATCCTAGACCTGGAACAAAATAAAGTAGTTATAGTAGTATTTGAAGCTGGCGAATGCTCTGTAGCGCAACAGAGCGAATTTTGAGCTTCAACTTCAACTACATACGTATTCTGTTTACACTACTTTGAAACTGCCGTTTTTAACTTTTGACAGCTTGCAGCGCTAATATTAACGTTGTACTACAACGACTGTTCTGTTCCCCACTTAATTTTTACCAATTTGGCTATCCGTTCATTATAAAAATGCATAACAAATGACTACAGGTTGTTTGAACGTCACTGTAACTATCAATTTATTAATAAAAACGTTGTTACTCCTCTTTCAAACACTTTACTTTAGCTGCATTTTTATGCAGGTAACCACAATTGCGTACCTGCACATTAAGGCAGCTAAATACATTTAAGATAGCTGCATTTTTGATTTATCTGCACAAAAAATCGTGCAAAGGAGATTGTGCAGCTAAGTCAAAATTACTGTATTAATAGTACGGTGAGTACGAATTTTCTTGAATCAAGTACAGGAAGATTGATTCCAGTACGGATTTTCAATCACAAAATTCTTAAATTATCCATATTCAATCCCGATTCTTGAAATAATCCGAAACTGAGATTGATTTAAGGAAAACTAAGATTGAATCATTCTCAAAATGCAATTGATTCAAGAATTATTAAATTGTTTTAATCCGAATTCGTACTTAAAATAATCCGAAAATGAGATTGATTTAAGTAAAACTAAGATTAAATCAATCACAAAATGCGCTTGATTCAAGTATTATAAAGTTGATTTTATCCCGAATTCGTGCTAGAAAAAAATCAAAAATGAAATTAGAAAGAAAAACCGACATCATGCCCGATATCGTTTTTACTTTAGAAATCTTATGTACATATTTAACTAAAAATATAAACTAAATTAGAAGAAAGAGTTAAAATTTTCTTTTTAACCCTTCGTTGTGCACATGAGTCTGGCCAGACCTTTTTTCAATGTGTATAGAAAATCAAAACATGGGTAAGCCGGAAGCAATTTATACTTTTTTCAAGAAATTCCGGGATTGATTTTCGAAAGTAATCCCATTTACGATTGTTTTGAGTAAGTTTTAGTGTTATTCGTTCTTGAATCTTTGAGTACGACTCGTACTTAAAGTAATCATAAAAAACTTGATTTATACCGAGTGTTTTTCTTTCTGTGTACGTTTTTGTTTTTTTTTTTTTTTTGTTTATTGCTTTGTTTGTAGCACAGGGTTGTATTTTTGTGGCTTAAATTTAGAGGTCAACACCATGCGTTTTCGCCTCCACGCATTGCATAATTTTTAAACCTAACTTGCGTTATACGTTTTAAGTTACAAGTAATGCTTTTTATGCGGCATCACACCAAGTAAGAATAAAATTTGTGACACTTACAAAAGTAGAAAGTAAACCTACTTTTCGCATTCAACGCCTCAATGCATGCTGCGTTTTTATGCCTGTAGCTTGCTACGTATAACTACACAGATTCTACTTTTTTGACAGCTGCGTTGACAACGACAAGGCGTGTAACGCGTTGTCTGTACCTTCAGTTCAATTTACATGTTCTGCCGCTTTTGGTTTTCAAACAACCTTTTCATTTGTGGAATTGTTAATGTGGCAATGTAGTTATTTGACAATAAATAAATTGATTACGTTTAAAACGTAAAACCTGTTGCCCGACAAGTGGACAGTTAGTGGGGCGCATAAGAGAACGATAATGAAGTTGTTGATCGACATCGTGAGCCAGGCTAATAATGTTTCAATATGGTTACATACACAAACATATCTTAGTCAATACATAAACATTATTATGGTAACTCTTATCATACTTTTTCTAACAATTGTATAAATCTTTTACATTTTATCGACCTGCAATTGAGGTCCAAGTCTCCATTGGAAAAGAAGGATAATAGAAGAAGAAGAAGGTATATCTACCAAAATCATATGATAGTTTCTTACAAATACAACGATTTACAATAACTTGTGCTAAGCAAGTAAATTGTTTTAATAACGATAAAGTGACCGTGATCAACTATAATATGGTTGTGTTAATCATGGAGAAATATGATATAATCATATTATGGTTGCAGCATTCTAATTTGCATCGAAATTTTTCTTTAAATATTGCAAAGTTATTCATGATCAAAATAGCATTTTTTATAAATGAATAACTTCCATTTAAAATGTTTATGGGTTGATATCTTAGACACATGGACAGGTGCAACATTTACAAAATTACATTTTTTTCTATTTTAAACTTAATGCACATGTTGCCACATCACTTCGTGTGTGTATCAATGACAAACACACAGAAAGTTTCATTTTGACTTGCACTTGCCATCCATATCATTTGGATACTTTTTAACAATACAGCAGACATCTACAAAGCTACACAACTTCTGTAGTCATTTATTATGTGAGTTTGTGTCTTCCTTCTCAATTTTAATATTGCTTTGTATCTTTTGCAAAAAAAGGAGGACAGACAATTTAAAGCAATCTAAAATAACCAAGTTCTTGTGTTGTGATTTTTTGCCAAAAAAAAAAAAAAAAAAATAAGACAAACATTAAAAAATAAGTAATGTATTTAACGTTTAGATAATAAAATAAAAAATAATGCATAATGTACATAATAATAATATATATAGTAGATTATCAAATATATTGGAATTTCGCAATGACTTAAGCCTATAGTACACGGAATGTAAAAAGCCACATTCGTATGTGGTTCTGACGTAATTTTGTCGTCATCACACATCACGAATTTGATATTGTGGGTTTGTAGTGACGTCAAAATTACGTCAGAACCACATGCGCATGAGGCTTTTTACATTCCGTGTACTATAGGCTTTACAGTTGTCTGTTGTAAAAAGTTTTTTTTTAATATTTCAGTTTTATCATAAATGCTACATATGTGACACGGAAAGGTAAAAGGGACCTATGGGCAGAAAATAAGTCTTGAAACACTTAGAATTTTGGGGGTCGCTGATTACGAATCTGGTATTAGATTTTAAAAATCCAAAATGGCGGATCCAATATTGCCGACTATATTTTGTAATATTATTGGATTTGCTTGAAACTTGTCATTCAGGGGTTTTCGGGTCGCTGGTTACGAATCTGGTATAAGATTATGAATCTAAAATCAGACTTTCAAAATTCAAATTGTATAAATTTTTATTCTGAATAGAGCGAATTTGCTTAAAGCTTATTACTCTAGTGTTTCGAATTTACTGATTGAGATCCTTTTACACGTTCTCTATTAAGTTGTGTCATTGTCAAATTTCCCGCTGCAAAATGCGTAGATGTCGTGTAAACGCAAAAAAAATTTGCTTATGTAAATGTCAGAGTGTAACATTTTTCAATTAGAGCGTGTTCTATTTTGATCTGATAAAACATCTGACATCAGCTGTTTTGCAAGTTATTTGTTTGTTGCGATATATTTGTATTATTATTAACTACAATTAATGTTGGGAAAATTCCAACCAATTGTAGTGGGGAATATAAGAAAAGATAAACTCACTGTTTATTGTTGTTGTTTTTGTTTTAGCTTTGCTATTGTTACAAGTTAAGCTAGTGCTTATAATTCTTATTCGCTTAACACATTTATTTGTACAATATCTTTGGTTTTTCTAAAAACCTTTGGATGAAGTTTCCTGATGATCTGGCCGAAGCAACCAGTGAAATGCGCACAGGAATAGCTTATCCCATCAACATTAAATTTCAGTGTTTTTTTTTCAAGAATAAATTTTGGGAATTTTTTTTAAATTTGAATCATGTTAATTTATTGGCGCTACGAATTAAGTCCCTAATGAACTAAGGCCCGAAAGCCAAAATGAACTAATTCCCCAATTTTTAACACAGAGAATAACAGCAAAAAATTTTAAGAAGTTTGTTAATTTTTATGAAAAACTCATAATTTTTTGAAGGGGGATTGTTTCATAATGAAATAAGTTTGTAAATGAAATAAGCCCAATTAATATTAACTTTTACATTACCTTTAACAAACATTTGTTAAATTATAATAACATCAAATAAACATAATCAACCTGTCCTGTTATAAGCATTCCCTTATTTTTTTTAACTTCATCACTACACTTTTTCCAGGCTTAACTATTACTGAACCTATTTTTCAACTTCCTTAGGGCAAACTTGCTAATAATACAGGTCTTAGCTAGTATTATAAAACTAGTAAATTAAATTTAATATCTGCGTTTATACCACTACAGCCGTATTTGTAAAAAATATAAATTTTCTTTTCTTCAGATTTGCCTTTGAAAAACTCTCAAACAAGTGGCACAAAGCATAAGAAAAAAATTTGTAAAGCTATAATCATTAAAAATTAAATACCTTTTACTCAGTTCTATCTCACTATTAACATGTTAATGAGCTTAAATTCCCCAGGTTGCTCCCTTGCGTTTTTATTTAGAGCAGTGGTGGGCAACACACACACACACTATGATATTTACGACTGCATGTGTAAAGGCAGGGCTGTCAGACTTGGGGATTTATCCCCAAAGTTGGGGATTTCATGTGAGCAAAAAGGACAAAGAAAGTCATTTGGGGATTGGGGATTTTCTTGGGGATTAAAATACAAATTTCGGGGATTTTTTGGGGATTTTAAACTTTTTTTACTATTTACGCTTATTTTTCTTTGTTTCGTATATAAAATATGAAAAAAATAGCAAAACTTTTATCTTACTCTTATATTGTGTAAAGGGTCCTAATTAAGATTACCATTTTGGTTAAGTATGTAAAAGGTACTTTATAAAGTTGTTATTTTCTTGAGTGAGTGTTAAAAATAGAATCTAAAACCGTTGACAACACATACAATTTTTTAAAGACAATTTTGAAGCAAATATGTATGTATTCCCCAAAAATAAGTAAATATGAAAAACAATATAATAAAAATTGGGAAAAAAATGCTAGGCTATTGGTAAGTAGTTACCCATTAAAAACTTCGCCTACAAAATAATGTGATAAGTAATCAGGAAAAAGTAAAAATACTACTTCCAATTCAACTGAAAGAACCAATGAATTTTACAACGGATGACCTACATACATCTGAAAATTAAGTAGTTTTAGAAGTAATTATAGTAGTTATATAGAAGAAAGCAACTAAAAATGAGTGAAAGAAGATGTTCATTTTTAAAAATACATTTAAGTAAAAAAATAATGTCTTGCGTGAACGCATTCATCATTTTGGGACATCTCTTGTAAAATTCATTGGTTCTTTCAGTGGAATTGTAAGTAGTGCCTTTATGTTTTTCTGATTACTCAACCCATTATTTTATAGGCTAAGTTTTTACTAGGAAGCTCCAAATTCTTTTAAATTGGCTCATTCGTCTTCAACAACAGCATATTGTTCTGCTTGTTATTCCTACTGGAATCGCATAAAAACGAATTAAAAAAAATGCCGAAACCAGTCGCAACAAACAAAATAAAATGATTTTTTTGACTAAAAATTTTTATTTGGGGATTTTTGGGGATTTATTATTAAAATTTTTCTGACTATTTTTAAAAAAAATTTAAAATTTGGTCAGAAAAAAAACAAACAAAAAATATTAACTTTTTAAATTTTTTTTTTTTTTTTTTTTGAGGATTTGGGAATTAGGGGATTTTTGGGGATATTTTTGTAATTTTTTGTGGACAAGGAAAAAAAGTACCTGGCAGCCCTGTGAAAAGGAACAAAAGATTTCTTTGATTAAATAAAATCAAATCAACAAGTGTGAAAATAGTTTTAGTTTTAAATAAAAACAGAGAAAGAGAGTTAATTTTGAACTACACGTTGTCGGTGTCAAGCAAGCAGAATAGTGTTGCTTAAGAACGCATGAAGAGAAATTGAGAATCTGCCCATCCCTGATTTGAAGTAAAAATTAAATATGCATATGAGTCTTTAACTATTTAAAAAAAAAGAAATAATCTCTAGTTACCACAAAGAAAAAAAAATGGAAAAAATAATAAAGAATTCTTTATCTTTTTTTTCATAATTAAACGAATTTAATAAATTCTTTAGTGAGTTTGTGTGGTGGTATAATTTTCTTTGCAGTTGCTAAACTAACAAACAGCTGCTGTTTTCTTTTTTTTTGGATTTAACATAAACTTGTATCTGTATATGTGTCAGCACAGTCTTCCTTTTGGCAAAGGTGTGTGCATCAACAGCATTTAAACGCTTTGAAGCACAAACGATTGACAGCATATGAGGCGTAAAGTCTAACTTCCTTTAAGTTTTTTTTTCGTAGCCAAATACACACATTTACACATATGCAAAACGTATGTGTAAATGAATGTGCTTTAAAAATGTGTAGAATTCTTTATATTTATTTTTCATGTTGCATTTTATTTGAAATTCCAACATTTTTTTTTTTTTTTGATGTTTGTTTATAAAGTTGCAACAAGTTTTTAATGAGTTCACATGATAATTATGTTGCTTTTTTCTTACTTCTACTTTATTATTTTCTTGCTTTTGGCTAAAATTATTGTAAAAAAAATTAAATTGCTCATCGAAATGCAACTAAAGTTGCACAGAAAAAATTAATAAAATAAATTGCATAAATTGCTCATATGATTAAATGATTGTGCTGTGTTTAAAAACAGGAAGAAAAGTATGATGCATCAAAAGAATTTAGAAAACGAAAATATTGTATTCTAAACGATAAGAAAAAGGCTGCAAAAAACTATAAAGAGTTTAAGGTGCTATAGTAATGACATAAAAAAGAAGTTAGTTGATAGAAAATGAACATCCCAGCAAAAACTTTTACTTACATGTGAAAAATAACTTTCCAAATACAACATTTCAATGTTAATCGGTACTCGCAGCATTAAGGCTCAGGTAGGCGAACGTTGCTGTACCGTATCAGCTGTTCGCATTTTGTTATATGAAAAGCAATACAAAAGCTTACCGAAATGTAATGTAGTTGCAACGTACCATTCTGTATAAAATAGAATTTCATACCTTTGATACGTGGCATTTGTTACACTGAATGCGGGTTGTTTTGATCTTTTTTTTTTTTGTACTTTTTTCAGTATATCTATGAAATTGCTACAAAACAATTATTTATATCTAATGAACGGTGTTCTTATCGCACCATGGTGATGGGCTTATAATTTTCGGCATAGCCGCATAAAGCATTCTTACATGTCCTTACATCCATTAACCTTTTCGTAGGATTCGACCTTCGTGAGTCGTTTGCTGCCTTTAATTAGCCATAACTCAAAGGTTTTTTTTTTTTTTTTAAACCTGTTCAAAATATTTTTTTTGCCCTCATTTTTTGTTGTCAACTCTTAAAAATCCAATAATAAAACTGAACGTCTCTAACATACACTATAAAAGTGCACTGTACAGTAGAGCGTACCACCTTACAAAGAAAAAAGTTCGCCGTACGCCCTCTAATATAAAGTATTTTTTGCAAGGAGATTTCGGAAAAAATTGCTTTTTGCCGAACGTAGGGGTCGCCTTTTTACATTTTTCGTTATACATATTTTATGCATTAATATTCCGATCTTAAAGTATAAAAGATCAAGGTTTTTGTCTCGCGAATAATAATATTTTGCCTTTGGGTTCATTGACCTCAAGTATCTCGTTCTAGTATTTATCCAACAGATAATCTGCTCATACCACCCTTATGTGCTACACTAATATCAGAATATTAAAGCTCGCAAGAAGCTATTAAACTTTTGCAAAGGAAGTAATTCAATAAATTCAGCAGAAAAATGTGAAAAAAAAATATTTTAGTTTTGCTAAGGAATTATTTCTATAATTGTTGGTGAACAGTCGGCAGTCTGGGATTTTAGCAGAGGCGGTGCGGTGCAATCGATAAATTATTAAAATCTGCCTACAACTTTTGATTTTGTTCACAGAAGAAGAATTTTTTAATTAAACTTAAGAATATCATAAAAAGACACATTTGCGTTGGAGCCCCCCTAAGAGGTGGTGATAAAAGGCACACAGAAAAAAATAAAAATTGATTTCAATTAAAAAATTTGTGATATTAATTAAAAAATTAATTAAAATTGCACCAGTAAACAAATTAATAGTATCAATTAAACCAATTAATAGTATTAATTAAACGTTTAATTCACTTGATTAAACGTTTAATTCACTTGATTAAATTTTTAATTAAAACTGATTTTATTTTTGATTAATGCTTTAATTGGTGAAAAATATTGGAAAATTTTTTCTGTGCATGTATGTTTTGAAAAAATGTTAAAGACAGAAAACTAATAATGGTCGGTCATACATTTTATCCCCCTAGGGGTCACTCCTAAACAGTTATGGGACTTTTTCTTAAACATATTTCTAGCCTGTATGAGAATGTTGTATGGAAGCCCTCTTAAGGAATGGAGATAGCGGGTAGGTTTGTTAGAAACATATAATTTTGCAAAATTGGCGATTTAATAAAATTCTTAGATTCTTTTTTTTTAAACCTAAAATACTTTATATTAGAAGGAGTACGGGGAACATTTTTTTGAGATACAGTCTACTGTACAGTTTTACAAGCTTGAGCAAATATCAAACTTGTTTTGATTTGGCCTTTGTGCACTGCGTAAATAGCAAAAGCGCCGCCATACATTACTCAAACGCACTCTACAGTGCCAGACATAAGCACTGAACTTGTGTAGTGTATGGACGGCAAAATGCAATGGAATTTTTTGCATAAATTAAGATGCTTGTATTAACGCTGAATTAAATCAAATGGATGTGAAGTAGTGAGTAAGTGCTAAATTTAATCAGTATTGACGTTGTTTGTTTCCTGGGTTCGAATGTCAGCTCAGTAACTTGTTTTTGCTTAATCTTAATGGTTCTACATACAAAATAGGTTCTCTCTCGTAAGTAGTGCTGGTATACTATCAATATTTTCTACTATCGATATTTATCGATAGTTCAGATTTCACTATCGATATAACTATCGACTGAATGTTTGTACTTAAGTAGGAAAACTTTAACTAGTTTTTTATCAGGCTACAGTTCGTTGTTTTTATCACTTTAATGAACGTATGAGACTTATGTATGTACGCACGTTATTTTAGATGATAGTTTTTAAATGTTGTGATGCTGATAAGCTTCTTTCTGAAGGAACCAAAGCAACAGGGATTACAGGATATTTTATTGTACTAAATTAAATTTGATTCTCAACCCGAAAGGTAATCAATCTAGCGGATTTTTCCTCTAATGGTCGTTCATTGTTTTAAACTATGCTCGCAATTGCAATTGCATTTTTATTGGATTTTTTTTTACAACATCATAAATCTATCTGACATTTTATTCCCCATGTAAACATACAAAAATTTCGGCATAATGGCCTAAAGTTAGTATTAAAAAAGCACAGCTAAGCAATCCATAGCACCTGCCATTCTTGTTGTTTGTATTCATTGCTGTAATTCTGCGCAAATTAATAATAGCAAGTAAAAACTTGCGGAAAAAACTGTGCGTGTATAGCTGCTGTAACATGTCTTCATAGCTGTATTTTAAATTATAATAATATCGATATTGATAATTTTCCTATAGATATTTTCGATAGTTTAAGACTATCGATAGTATCGATAGTACTATCGATAGTTTCCCAACACTACTCGTAAGTAAAATCAAAATGGGTTTGAATCTGGACATAATCGGCCTTGTTATGGGTGTTGTTGTCGTATTTAAAAACCAGTCGTTTAAAGAAATTGGTATTATGATTATCGAAAACGACATAAACACGACGGACTTACAATCTGCCATATTCAAAAAAATATTTTAAATTTAATAAATGCTAACAAAACAAATGTTCTATGAAAATTTTCCGTAATATTCGCGGGTATGCGTAAAACTTTAATTATATCGACAAGAATAAATGATTGCTCTCGTAATAAGACTGAGTGAGTTATTGCAGCTGTAAAACTTCTCATTTCAATATATGTTACTAAGTAAGAAATGTTTTTGATAACAAAGTCGTTAAAAATTACACTTTATTTGGCAAAAATCTAATGTTCGATATATCGGGTATTAATAAAAGTGGCTTGAAGCCAATCAGCCGAAAAGCATATTTTTTTAATGATGAAACATAATCTGAACAGAAACATCACTCTCTTTACATTTGGACATCTGAATGTTGTCCATATGCTAGATATTATCAATTTGGATGCAGTTTTTTTTCTTAAGCTTCCAGTTTTTGTCGAGTACTGTCTTAATGTTGCCATATTTTTATAACATATAGTTCTGTCTTTGATTCAAAGTGAAGTGAAAATATTAAATTAAAGTGAAAATGCGCTGCTACTAACGTAGCTATTTAATGGGCCTTGCTGTGTATGCTGGTATTCTGTTGAATTATCAATTCTTCAAATGCAATATTTTAAGCAGCGTTTAAAAAATTGCAATCAAAGTACAAAAACTTTCTTCCACTTCTTCATTTGCCATTGGCCAGAAAAAAACTGTTGCTTTTGCTTCTAATTCATTTAATATAAAAAGTCGCTGCGAAACCAAATAACAAAGCGAAAAGTTGTACCCAAATTATCGTTTTTCGTTCGACAGTTTTTGGTTTCGACTGCAGTTTTTTAAACCCTGATTTTAAGACAATTTTAATAAAATCGCTAGCATAAGGAGAAATTCATTTTATCACAAAAGTTCGAATTTCTTCAAGTGTTTTATTTTTTGTAATTATTAATCAATAAAGTTCCATGTAGGCGTTCAACACATTTCTTCCAGTATATGACCAATACAATACTTAATTGGCTCACCATGATTTTCAGCACATGTCTCACAAGAAACATCATTAATTATAATAAACAAATTTAATTTTCTATCAATTTATATGTATATTCAAATAAAACTTTGATTTCAGTGTTTTTTTTTGCTCCTTGGCTGACACTCCCTATAAAATTTAACGCAGTCTGCAAAAAAAAGAATCTTTGTTTGTTATTCATTTATTTATTGTTACGTCAAAACCTTTAATATTTATAGCTAAAGAAAAATTGCTTAAATTGTATTGACATCTGCATGAGACATGTGAGTAATTTACAAACAAGCTACAATGCGCCAAATAAAACTGATACTCTGGTGGATAGACAGACGGACGCAAACAAGCTACAATGCGCCAAATAAAACTGATACTCTGGTGGATAGACAGACGGACGCACGGATACTCACAGATGGGGTTTCTATATTTTCCTTCCTTTTATTTTTTTTATGTTGAATTGTTGGTATTTGAGGCTCATTAAGACGCATGTTGCGTGTTTCGTTATGTTGCGTTTGCTTGCAAACATAACGAGCTCAGAAGGTGGTAAATGCATATGTGTATGCGTGTGTGTGTGTCTTTGTCTGTAAATAAATATTAAGGTATGGAAAATAACTCTTAGATCCATCTAGGATTTTAGACAAAAAGAAATTTCATTCTTTAGCTAACAATCATTTCGTAAAACGTATACAAACACATGTTTCTTTTTTACACATTATTAGGAAGAGAAAAAAAGGGAGCATTGAAAAATCGTTGTTACTCTGCATATGTATATTTTTATGTACGTGCAACAAAAGATTCAAATATTGTATTTATATCAAACAATGAAATGCGTCACTTATGGCACATCATTAAAATAACCGCAGAGCAAACAATTCAATAAACTCACGCACATGTGTAACTAAATGAGTATAAATGTGTCTGCGAATTAGTGAATGTGTGTATTGTACTCATAGTTTAATGGTAACAGCAAATTTGAATGATTTTGAAATCATTATGAATAACAAAAGGAATGGAATCAGTCAAAGTAGAAAAATAGTTCAGATTTAATTTATTTAGTTACAGTTCAGTTCTTGTGTTGTTTAAGTGAAGTTCTCGTTCACTTCTAGTTTATTTTTTTATTAAACCTTTCATGCCAGAATTAATTGGGCCGAAGAAAAAAACTACTTTACGATATATGTACCAGAAAGTCTCGGCCTCAATATGAATGTGTTTCTGTTTCAAGGGCGTGAGTGTTTTACCTTAAAATTGTGAATAGTTGCTTTAGGCTACATTGGGCCAAAGTTTTAAAAACACCATAAACATTTTATTATAGAAGCGTTATTTAATTATTTATTTAAGATACGAAAGTAAATAATTCTTTTGTGGATTTAAGAAAAAACACAGAAAAAATAAAAATAGATTTCAATCTAAAAAAAAAATTTGTGACATTAATTAATTTGCACCAATTAACAAATTATGTCAATTAAATATTTTTTGATATTAAAAACATTTTTTGCAGTTATTTTGTTGATATACAAAAGTAAACTTATAAGTCAATCAATTAAATTATTAATTAAAACTGATTTTATTTTAAATAAATATTTTAATTAAAACAAAAAATTGGCGAGAATTTTTTCTGTGTACATTTCGAGTATTAAGAACGAGGGAAACATGTCATGCATATGATATTAATTAAAACATTAATTTAATTTACACAAGTAAACAAATTTATAGTATCGATTAAACGTTTAATTCACTTGATTAAACGTTTAATTCAATTGATTAAATTTGTAATTTAAACTAAATTTATATTTGATTAATGCTTTAATTGCTGAAAAATTATGGACAAGTGAAACAGGGCGACCTCTCCTGCGTGGCTGGACTGTTTGTTTGCATTTATTAACAATTTCTGAGGTATAAAATTAATTCTATTAACTTTCTTATCCCGTGAACTTCAAACTTTTGCTCTGTTCCACTCTTTTGTGATGCATAAAAGTTCGGCTCGTCACAAATCATTTGAGCTATATACGTCGTCGAAAAATTTGGTAAAATATTTCATCGGCTCATTGGGGTCCATAGCTAATTTAACTTGCCCAAGAGATATCTTAAACAATCATCTGCTGATTTCTCTATATATCAAACTTTGTAAATTTACTTTCACAAAAATCAACCCTTTTTAGCTCTTTCTGCAATACTCAGTTAAAGTTCAGTCCTGGTCATAGCTTAGTGTTAGATCAGTAATAGTTCGGTTTTAGTTCACATCTAGTTCAATTCTACTAATCCGTTAGTTGTTTAAGCTTTTCTTAACACCAGTTTGCTTTATTCCAGCCCTTAAAATATCTCAACAAAATGATTGAATAAGAAAATATAAAAGCAAAGTACATAAAGAATTTGCAATTATGTATAATGAAGGCGATGTTGTCGAACATGATGTGAAGAATGAACAAGAATTTTTTTTTCATTCAAAACAAAATCTTGTGGTTGTATTTGTTGCCTAAACAATGAATTGTGGGTGTGTGGAATTAAGGCGCGTACGTGTGTAAGTAATACGCACACAAGTTAAAAAAAAGCTGCTCCTGTAGAGTATGTCATCATCATTATGTGTGTGTTTGAAGAGGAGTGTAATGCAGGTTTAGTTAAAGATAATGATGTTGTATTATTTAAAAAATATTTGTTAGTATGCATGTGATTGTATTTGCTTATTTGTTAACTAAATGAGAAATCAAAAAACTTTTCTTGTACATGAACCATGATTAACATATAAATCTAAGACTGATTTAGATAAATTAGGATGTTACCAAGGTTTTTTTACGGAAAGTATATACACAACAAATATTACTTATGCATGCTAAAAATATTTTCAAAGAAATTTTCTTCTTGATATTCATTCCCTCCAAACAGCTTTTAATAGTAATAGAGCAGTCATATGTTTTAATGGCATTCATCCCTGGATCGTCCTTACAGTTTGGAAGTTTGAGTCGAGAAGTTGTGTTGTTCAAAACAGTTTTTTGTTTAGATCTAATAAGAATGATGATTGTGTCAAGGGCGTTAACATTATATGATTTTTTTATATATATATTGAAGGAAGTATTTTTAGTTCTTCTGGTATTTATTGTATTTACTTGTGGATAAGAATACGTGGGTATTCTATGTCGTGTGCGTATACGTATTGCTTCATAAATCCCTATACGTATTACTTTCTCTAACATGTGCTTGTTAGTACCAGATTTAAAGCTTAGTCATTAGGTTTTTTATTTTAAGTACGTACAACGTAAAAAAACCTCTTTATGAGTGCAGGAAAAGAAATCTAATGTATTAGAAATTGAAGAGGGAGATGCGATTTAGTTTTGTGCTTCAAGGAGAAGTTAAACATTCCTGAAAAGTATAATAATTTTACATGGGTCTTAGAAAGATATGAACACATAAAAATCTAATATGTTCTACGATTTTTTTAAGCATCTAAAAGCGCAAGCTGGAGTTCTGCAAATCTTTTAAAACCTGTATAAAACAACTACAGCGTAGTTCAACGTTAAAGTCACACTTTAACGTCAAGTTTTTTGCACAACTTAATTTTACATTTCCTTGTTTCAGTGTTTGACAAATTCAACCATGGGGTGGTGCCCTTTTACGAAAATGGGCGTTAAAACCAAAATGCATTTCGTGCACTTCTTGCTTTTTTGGTCAGCATTATAGACCAAATGTGTCCACAAACGGGAGAATTGGCGCAAATTTCAGCAAACCAGGTCTATAGGAAATGTGGAAAACCCTTTGGTGCAGTGTGGTAATTTTTTCGGAAATGAAGTCGGCCAAGCAGTAACCGTGAATTGTGTTTGCTATCGCGAAATGATAACGGACTTCTTGTGGCCAGAAATTAAGGATAGGGACCTTGATATGTGGTTTCAGTTGGCACACTGTCAACGAAATAATGGCTTTTATACGCCCGAAATTCAATGGCCGTGTTATCTCACATCGTGGCGATGTTATTTGGCCTTCACGATCATGTGATTTGACACTTCGTTCTTTGGGGATATTTAAAAGAAAAAGTGTACGTCAATAAGCCAAGAACAATTCTAGAGCTATAGGATGGGATAGGGCGGCACATTAACGACATTGAGCCTCAATTATGTCTCAGAGTCATTGAAAATATGGGCAATCGGATAGAGTTATGCCACCGTAGCTCGGCGAACATTTGGCCGATATTTTGTTTCAAACATAATTGTGATTGATCCTTCTATCATAATAAAAAATTATAAAATAGTTCTCTGAAAAATTTCTGTTTTATTTACAAGTAACATCGTGCGTTTTATTTGGTTCATCCTTTACAATTAAAATATGATTTAGGTTAACTCAAGTTTAATTCTAGCTCAGTTTTTGTTTTTGAAGGTTTTGTTCTAGGATAGTTCTACATCAGTACTAGCATAGTTCTAGTTCCGTTCTAGTTTATATCGAGTTCAGTCCAAATGAATTTTTGTTTTATTTATTTTTAAAGTTTCAGTTCAAGTTAGTTTTAGGCCCCTATTACGGTTCACAACTCAACTCAGTTGAGTTGTCAATCAGACAACTTTGCCGCAATATAAGAAAGTTGTAAACCATAATACAAATATTAAAAAATTACAACTCAACTGAGTTGAGTTGTGAACCGTAATAAGGGCCTTAGTTTAGCTTAAGTTAATTCTAGTTCAGTTCTAGTTTAGTTTTAGTTCAGTTCTAGTATAGCTCTAGTTCAGTTGCAGTCAGGGCTGCCGATTTTTTGTTCCGAAATTAGCAAAGTGCCGATTTGCTTATTTTTTTCTAAAAAGTGACGATTTTTTGAGTCTCCAAGGCCTAAAAAAACATTAAATTTTCTGACACGTCCGTTTTTTATTCTTTGAATGTTTAGCAGCCATACATTAACAAGAGCGGAAGGCAGAACGTGTTCTTTCGCTTAGCTTTTACTCTGATACGCCACACGTTAGCAAGAGCGTCATCGTTGTGTCACGAGCAGTAGTGATAACATTCGTGTTTAATAAAACCCAAAAACTATAAATAAAAATAGAGATAAAAACGCTAGATTGACCAAAAAATGCTAAATTGCCATTATTAATTAACAATACCGGCAAACGAGCTTTGAAAGTCGGGGTTTCCAATTGCAAAGCGTTGAGGCAGCTCTATTCAAAAACTAGAAAACGCGTGGCGCTTTTGTTTAGGTACGGCTGTAATATGCAAGTCTTAAGAAAATCCTTAAATGATTATTTTCAGAGTACAAAAACAACACTTACACTTTGTTTATCTTTCGTCAAACCATCATCGAATGAACCTTTTACGACTCTCAGTATAAATCATATTTTCAACATTTATACGACGAACTTTTCACGAGTTGTAAGATAATATCTGCATGAGTCTCGTACGATTCTTGTCATGAAAGACTCGTTAGATAATCTTTACCCACGTCTTAAACGATTCCCACAACGATTGAAGAAGCGTCTTTCGCTGTGCTATGAAAGAGTCTTAGTCGTTTTGCAGTTTTTTCCTACGATTAAAAAATGCGGTCATCGACGATCAAATATTCCCAATATCCTCTTTCACGATTGAAAATGCTAGCTGGGTATGAAGTAATTATGTTTTTGTTAAAATAGTTTTTTTTTTAAATCGAACAAAAATTGTTAAACAAAAACCAAAATTTTAAGTTGTCCGATTTTTTTGACGATTTTACGAAACGTGAAAGACGTTTTTTTTTATTTTTTCTCAGGAAATTTACGATTCCTCACAAATTTATTTGGCAGCCCTGGTTGCAGTGTAATTCTAGTTCAGTTTATTTTCCGTTATTGTGCACTTCTAGATCAGTTTTAGCTTAGTGTTAGTTTATTTCTTGTTCAGTTTCAGCTCAGTTTTAGCTCAGTTTAAACTCAGTTAAAAATCACTTCCATTTTAGTTGTAATTCTAGTTCAGTATTACAAATTCTACAAAAATTAAAGATGTATAATTTTTTGAACAATAGAACAACATAATTGTTGTTTTATTCCTTATACCTGTCTACCATATTTTACTGAAAAAAACACTTCATTTTATTATTTATGTTTATGTTTATGACTCTTACTTTTATCTATGTATGCTTTTTATTTCATTTAACAGACAAAACTGGTTAATTAATAAGAAAACGTAGACATTTTTCTAAAAACTTTCTGGTAAATTTTAACGATTTTTCTACACACAAATAAATATAGCAAACTCCTCTTTTACAAGTTCCTGTAATATGTCTGTAAATATGTGTTTTTATATAGAGCTTGTGAATAGCTTAACGAAAAAGTTAAATGAACCGTTGTTTCATTGTGATAAACATGACATTGTTGCAGCCAAGCAGCAGCAACATCACAGTTCTATTGAACATCACTTGCTGTTGTAATGCTAATGATATCAAGATGACAACGCCGCTTTACTTACCCCAGATTATGGCAGTATTATTGGGTGTATTATAAAAACATTTTGTATGTTTGTAATCTCCTGCTACTCTACCACATAAATTCGCTCTTAGTTGCTTAAGCGTATACCAAAAAAATGGCTGACAAAAAGACGTAAAATTTTCTGTGAGTTAG
The DNA here is from genome assembly GCA_963931875.1 of Pollenia griseotomentosa. NCBI lineage: Eukaryota > Metazoa > Arthropoda > Insecta > Diptera > Polleniidae > Pollenia > Pollenia griseotomentosa. The sequence goes on along the minus strand of OZ007563.1, from coordinate 75,022,162 downwards.
TAAACATAATAAAAAGTGCTACAGAGTGCAATGACTTGTGAAAAAATAAGCAACGTATCGTTTACTTATAGATTATTTTGTTATAAATCATTAATTTTCTGTATAGTTATGAAGGTACTTACACATATAAAATTTGGCTTACAACTTTAGAAAAAAAAAATTGTCAATCATTTTAAATTGCTTTTACACAACAGGGTGGCGCACAAGTAACGTAAGGACTGGCAACAATTTTGCGCAGGAGGGACATAGTTGGACGAGCTGTGTGAGCTACTGTTCCATCTTGTTAAAATCACAATCCCGAATTGTTCTCTACCATTTGTAATTTTGTTTGTTCACAACACCATTAAGGTTAATAAGCAATTGTCTTGCGCAACTAAATTGCCGAGTCTGAAAGGGGTTTATTAAATGACGGGTAAAATGAAATCCTCAAATGATTTTTTTTTTATGACGGCTAAATACAACTTTCTTTTTAAGAGTTTAATTCTACCCTTTTTTACGTTAAAAATAACTGTTTTAGATGGATTTTTTTGTTTTTAGTTCACAAAATAACGGTTATAAAAGATATTTTTTATATCACTTATAACTGTTACGGATACTGGTGAAAGGTCCCGATTGTTTCCGAATCGGCGGTACTTTTAAGTCGTAGCAAATTCCTTTAGCTTTTTAAATTACACAAGGGAACAAGGTTTTTGTTGATTTAGAATTGAGTGTTGTTTTTAAGGTAATTTGGAATGCTGAATCCGAATATGGATGCACTTAGTTTTTTTTCTATCAGCTCGACATTTTGAGACAAACCGTTATGTCCAAAATTAAGGCATTTCCCCTACATTTATTACAATAACTTAAAAACTATTCACCATATTCAGTTTTAAAACAAATTTAAAATTCATCAACAATTTTATCATTAAGCCGTGCTTACATTAATTTTAAATTTGCCCAGCAGTTTCAAAGATATCGTTGTAGAACAATTAAAAAAAATAATAAAATTTTCGTTCTTTAAAAATTCATAAAAAATAAAAATAGTCTCAAAACATTCAGTTAAACACATTTAGAATAAAATGAGCTTAATTTCATTGTAACTGGTGCACAACTTTTGAATTAATTCACAATTTACTGAGAAAACTGAATTGATAAAAATCGCGATTTCTATAAAAAAATAAAATGTTTTAATGTGCGCGTGTTTGCGCTGTTCTATTTATCTATGTTATTTCCTTTACTTTAAAATGAGGTAGCGTCACTAAATTGTGAATAAAAGCGAAACACGTTAATCGATTATTATGATCTGTGTCTCATTTTGTTCATAGGTTATGTGACTACGTGAAAGTAATAAGACTTTAACTTTTTTCCGCTTTGCATTTTTCACGTTTTTTTAAAATACAAAATTAGTATTTTCTACGTAAGCAACCGTTACTCAGCCATTTTTTGGGTGATTTCTAAAAATTGTTTTGTTTTTCAAAGAAAACATTTTTTGAAAATTGCTTAATAAAGAGTACAGCTATGATATCTTGAACTTTTAATTTAAAAAAATTCAAAAATACCTGTATTATATAGCTTAAAAAAATCGCAGGATCCGCTTGAATCTGAATGTAGAGGCCCGTGTGGGTATAAATTGATAGTCGTCGCTAAAATCCAAATTGTAAATACAAAACCCTTAAAGAAGTCGCCTAAAGGATAGGATTCTAGGATTTAATATTTATATAAAATATGTATTAGGGCAGCTTTGTAGGGATTTCTATTAGCTGAGATGGTGTTACCTCCGGTTGAGTTGAGTGCTCTTATGCACAGCAACCACGATGAAACTGTCAAAAACATATTTATGAACTAGCTACTTAATAATTTCTGGGTAATGCAGAGAGTAGCATTTAAGTTTACCAAGTAACAGCTACAAAAAAATTTACGACAAAAATTGGATAAAACATATTTTTTTAAATCATTTTTATACTCTTATAGAAATTTTAAAAAAGTCTATCTAAAAAAATTGTCTATAATAATTTTACGTGATTTATGACATTATTTTAATATAAAAAGTTTTATGTTTTTAGCCAGATACAGATCACATTGATGCTGTTATTTGTTGTTGCTGTTGTTTTATTTAGAACTCTTATCAAATTCTATCATATTTGATATGTTGATTTTGCTGTCCCAGAATGACAAAAAAAAAACAGAAAAAACCAACTTAGAAATAAACTCAAGTTGCAAAGTTCTAAAAAGTTACTAACATTACACACAAATACATGTACTTACAACAGGGAAACATAGTCAAACATACTTGCAACATTTTGAAATTTAGTTTGAAGTTGGCAATTTTGTTGTTGGATGAGTTTTATCTTTGGCAAAGAATCTTAAAGTTTTATATGGGTTTAAATCAATCATAAATTATGTCATATTTTACTCTCTCATATGCTTGTAGCAAACAACAACAACACTATTTTAGATGTATGTATGTATGTAAAGATAAAGTCATGTTGTTGCTGTTCTTTTTTTTAAATCATTTGTTGGTAAGATAAATACGTGTATGTATTTTTTTTTTCTAAAACCCTGTGTAAAAGTGTTTGTTAAAACTACTTTAAAGTATTTGTTGTAGTTTTTGCTATTGCTGAAAATGACACTTTAGTATGTTTACTTTCAAACTCATACACATGCACTCATATTCCTTGGATTGGTGTGGCGTCATTGTTTATTCTGTGACAGGCGGGTCGTTAATATGGGGATTTTGTGAATACTACAATTTGCGTAGATACACTCAAACAAACAAAACAAACAAAGTTTATCATATAGAGAGGGATACGAGAGAAATATTGTAACTTGTTATTCGGATGTTTGAGTATTATATATAGTAGATGTAGTGCTGTTTGTCATTTTCTTTACTAGCTGTCTGTAGGTCCGTACGTCTGCTTGTATGAATTCTTGTTAAAGCACTTGCTTTGCATTTGTTACTTGTACAAATTGTCATGTCGAGACAGATATATTACTGACACTGGCTTAAATATTAATTCACAAAAAAAAAAAAAAATACATATGTATATACTAATATATGAGAGAACAGAAAAAAATACAGCTTAAGAAGCGTTATGCTATTGATAAGCACCCATAAAGATTCCGAAGTGTAATGGATACAAACAGTCGTACATAAGTCTGTGAGGATTTATTTAAAAAAATGTGTTTTTTTTTATTTATCCTAATGTATAAGATTAAATTTATTGCAGATACTAATACAGATAGATATAGTCGCAGTCTTTCAGTTTAGTAGTTAGTTATAAAATTTGCCTAGAAATTAGGTCAAAAATGGCCTTATTGTAATGAGTTTTGACTATAAACATACATACATACTTGTAAAATTATAAACTTATTGAAAAGTAATAATTTTCATATCAGATAAAAATAAAAATAATTCAATACTATTACTGAAATAAGAATATCGCCAACTAGAACGCAAAAGGCCACTATCTAACATTTTGAAAATTTTACTTAAGAAGAAAAAAACTATTTTATATGATTAATTGATAAATTGCATTATACATTTTGTATTAATTATTTTTTCTCCTATTTTTAAGGTAAAACCTACCCGTTGTTTTGACAATTAACGATGTTGCATATTTTACAAACTGTCAGACTTAGGGATTTACTCCCAAAGTTGGGGATTTTATGTGAGCAAAAAGGACAGAAAAAGTCATTTGGGGATTAGGGACTTAAAAAAAAATTCGGGGATTTTTTGGGGATTTTACACTTTTTTAATATATTTTCCCTTCTTTTATGATTTACGCTTATTTTTCTTTGTTTCGTTTATAAAATATGAAAAAAGTAGCAAAACTTTTATCTTACTCTTATACAGTGTGAAGGGTTCTAATTAAGATTACCATTTTTGTAAAGTGTTAAGTACTTTATAAACTTATGTTATTTTTCTTGAGTGTGTTTTTGGATTTTTTAAAGACAATAATAAGTAAATATGAAAGACAATATAATAAAGTTTGGGAAAAAGAATGCTAAGCTATTGGTTAGTAGTTATGATGCATAGAAGTATTAAATAAATTACGGATACATGTATTTTTATTGTTGATTATAAGGATGGCTAAAACCGATTGAACAATCTCCAAATTTTTATAAATTGGCTCATTTGTCTTCAATAACAGCAAATTGTGCTGCTTGTAATTCCTCACTGGAATCGCTTAAAAAATATTTAAAAAACACGCCGAAATCATTCGCTACAAACAAAATAAAATGATTTTTTTGACTAAAAATTTTTATTTGGGGATTTTTGATTATATCTTATTAAAATATTTCTAACTATTTTTTAAAAAAAATTTAAAATTTGGTCAGAAAAAAAAACCAAAATAAAATATTAACTTTTTAAGGTTTTGTTTTTTCATTTGGGGATTTTTGGGGATATTTTTTTTAATTTTTTGGCACAATGAAAAAAAAGTACCTGGCAGCCCTGTTTGACAAAGATCATCCTCTCAACACAATTTTCTAAAGACTCTTAGGCCCGTTTTCACGACTTAACCCTTTCACGTCCATAAGGAAACCCTGGTTATTTTTTAATATCCAATGGATTTTTTTAATTGATTTTTATACAAAATAAACTAAAATTGCAAAGAAATAAAAATCTCGTGGTTAGATTTTGTGGAATTTTTTGGGAAATATTTTTCCCAGTGAACGATAAAGGGGGGATAAAAATACTTCAGCTAATTGATTTTTTATGAATGATTTTACAACTAAAAAAATTCAATGTAAAAAATATTTTATAATTGTTGGAGAAATGCAAATTTTGACGTTTTTGCTCAAATATTGTTCTAGTCATAATGTTAGCGATGTAAGGGACATCCATATCTTCATCAGTAGATCAGTAACTTCGAAGATTTGGCAACACTTTGTAACTCATCTCAAAATTCATTCCTAAAAATGCTTGCATTTCTTATACTTCAACAGTAAAGGATCTTCAGTTTTGCTGTATGGGGCTTATAAGAGCCACTTGTCCATCTAAAAACAGGTTTATCTTCATTATGAAGAGATGTGCTGGCATCCACAGTTTTGTTTTGACCAGTTTCTTGTACTGCACTTTCGATTTCAATCCGCAGCCTCTTCATGTCTTCTTCTAAAAAGTCTTGGTCTTCTTCATCTAGGTGAAGTTCATGACAAATAATTATGATAAAAAATTAATAGCTGGCCAATAGTTGTTCAATTTTGTTTATTTACTCTATGGACAACATTTTTCCATATGGACCAGAGTGAAAATGTGCTCTTACTTCTGATATTGCGTTTTTTACGTGTTCAAAATATTGATTTTTTTTTTAAAAGTCTTGATCTTGTTCATCTAGGTGAACTTCATCTTACCTATCACTATAATCCGCCATTAGCATTGTAATATCTCATTTTTGCGTAAAAGGAACTCCCTACAATTCTGCTTGTTATTGCTAAAATTTTAGCAGTAGTAAGAGTAAATTTTTACTTTGGTCCATTTATAAATTTTTTATTATTATTTATCATTTCTCCTTACTAATCACATGATATTTATCACTTATAAAACTTAAAAATATAATAATATACGCGTCAAAAAGAGCCAAATCGAAACGTCCTTACGGTGGAGAAAAATGGGAGTTTCCTTCCTTGATTATACTATAGCCGTTTAAGTATCGCCACTTTTTACTTTTATTTACAATAAATCATAGCTGTTGTACGACATCTAAATGTCAAAATAAATATTTAAAAAAAAAATCTTTACTAAAATAATCAATTTAAATTTTGGGAAAAATATTTCCCATTGACGTGAAAGGGTTAACGATAGCTAAATGTAGGAAGTTATCGAACAGATAATGAGTTTTTAATTATCACAAGTTCTCTTTACCCTTAAAGTGAAGAATAAGCTAAAGAGAGGAACGTTCTACCTCTAACTTTTGTCGTAAGGTTTAGATTTGAGATTGCCATATTATATTTACATATTTTTTATATATGGCAACTCCAATTATACGTATATTTTGTAAATGTAAAAAAAGTACATAGTTGCCAGTTCGTATTTTTATTTTGGCAAAAATAATCGGTATTTTCTTTAGTATTGCCACTTTTTTAAAAATGTTAAGTTTATTTTATACAGAAGTTGTGAAAACGAAAAATAGTTGAAGGTAACTTTATTCCTTACTAGTGCTAAAGGTAGCGTTTACTATATCGAACTTTAAAGGTAAGTCGTGAAAACGGGCCTCAAAAGCTTTAAGGCTCATTTCACAAATGAGACGGTTTTTTGTTTTTTTTTTACCGCTTTATTGAATAGTGCCTTGATGGCAAAAATTGGCACGGTTAACGAACTTTGGAACAATAATATCTATTGTTTTTTATATTCGCTTTTTTCTTGTATCTAGGAAATATTCAAGGTTCTTTCTTTAATTTAGACAGCTAAAAGTTTGGTATACATCAAGTTTCATTCGAGAATTCACTTGAAAACTTATTTTCAGTCCACAATTGAGCGTAGTCATATTTAGTATATGTATAATAAAACATTCGTCTTTTTGCTTAATTTCACAGGAGCATATTTCAAGTTTTTGTTCTGTTGATTAATGTTACTGACAGAAGCAGTACATTTCCATGCGAATGTTAACGTTCGAAATTGTTAAACTGGCAGTAAGTGTTAACTTTAGTGTAAAAACTAAAACTTCAACTAAAATTGTAAGCTGTATTCTAATGTATATTAATTTATGCTTATGAAAGTAAAATTCTGGACTTAAGCCTGGTACTCTGTTCAACATTTCACGTGAAATGCTGTCAAAACGCATATGAAAAAAACTTGTGCGGAATATCTATGAAATAATGCTGATAGAGTTGTACTATGTTCATTTTGTGAAAAAGTTCCGAAATGTTTCTGGCAACATTTGTAATTTTGTAATTTGAAATAATGTAAGCTGCACTTATTTCACGTGGAATTTTAAGCAGAAGCAAAAAAAAAAGAACTGATTATTTAATAAGAAATAAAAAATTAATATAACACAACCGGTAACAGTTTTTTATCAATATTGACTTTCTTTTTTATTAAAAAAAATAAATTTTAGTAAAATACATGTGGGATTTGTTTACATACGCAAAACAATGTCGCATACTTTACAGGAATTAAAACGTCAAATTGTACAAACTCGCAAGATAGGTAACATTGATACATGTCAAAATTTTCGTGTGAAATAATAAATGTTGCTAATCATTTTTCACAAATTTGAACAGAGTACTAGGCTTTAGAAACGATATACTAGCTTTTTTCTTGGATTCTAAGAAAATTAATTAAGATAAACCTTTGTGGCATTTTACTCTTTAGAGTTTTTGATATCTAAAATATAATAAATGAATTTTTGGAAGTTGATAAACAATACAATGAATTTTCCTGTAGCAATTCCTTTAATTTGCTATATTTTCTCCATTGTGGGCCTGATTTGTAATTAAAAAAAAAGTACTACAATTTTTAAAAACAAAGTAAGTATTTATAAAACCAATTAAATTGTTTAATTGACAATAGCAGCATTTAAGTAAATGTTTTTAAAATTTAATAGAGTGCATTTTATTCTCTTGGCAATTTTAGTTAAATGTTAACAATTAAATTTTAGAACTTAAAATACAATACAGAAGCAATTTTCTAAAAAAAAAGAAAGTTTTATACAAATATTTTTGTTATTCAACATAGAATATTATTATTTCCCTCATACATATGCATGTACGTATTCCTAAACATATACATCCATATGAATATACATATGCAAAAGTAAATGTTTTGGCTGTGAAATGATTTATAGCCATTGCTTTTATGCGCCTACACTTAGGCACTTAAAAATAAAATCAAAACAAAACATAAAAATGTAAACATATACATACGTACATATACATACATGCTGCCTGAATACCATCTATGCATTTTAGTCATATCTATTCTATGTAGATATGCAATTTATTTATTCAAGGCTCGCTCTTTTTCTCTTATACAAATTTAAAATAAAACTTAGTCTTGTACATCAAAACTCTAAATGGACAAATACAAAAAAATCGGATATTTTTAACAAATGGAAAAAATTTTTTTATTTTTTTTTTGAAGTAAACAAATTCACAAATGGAAATTGCATAAAAATCCACCTACATGCTGCTGCTGTATTATTATTCATCGCATGGCATCAACACCCAGCAAAAACTTTACTTACATTTTACCAACATATTTTACATAATTTTACCTCTGTAGCAACTTCGAACAACGCATTAGCGTTCATAACTAGTGTTCGAAAATAAGCATTATGAAAACACAAACGCTTATAGTGTTTGTGTAGTAAATACCTTAAAATACGATTCTCTGATTGTGTTCTTCGTACACAATAAAACACTGTACCAATCCAACTCAACATAAAGATGAGAACATTTTATTGCGTTCGGTTTTTCATAAAAATTTTAAACTTTTTGCAAAAAAAAAACATGTGGTCGTGCAAATTGCCAAGCAACTAGTGAGAAGCGCTATCAAAATATTTTGTTTGCTCATTCCTTTTTCTATGAAGAACAAAAACACTAAATTATACTAAAATACATTAGTCTACAGAATTGTTCTGTTTTTAAACGAAATACAGAACACTTCATAAGGTTTGTGACTTTCTTGAAAATAGTTAGGGACGGTATTAAGGGTTGCGTACTATTACACAAACACTAAAATATAGATATCGTTTCTGGTTGTATGTACCATACGCTAAATAATGTTCGTTTTATTGTCGAACACTGTACATATATAATCGTGACTGGCAGCATAACATTAAACCATATCATGAAGTACACAGAAAAAAAAATCTCAAGAAAATTTTTAACAACACACTTTGTTAAAAATAAAATTTAAGTTCAACTAACTTTTTATTTGATTTAATGATAAAATTAATCAAAATGGCGCTTTGCAAAATATCACTCAATAAAACCTATTTAATAATGAAATAAAGACCGTATTTTGACAACTCTTGTACATTTTTAAATAGCTTTGATATCGTTGCAAGTAAGACATGATTGCTTGTAGTTCTGATTCTCTTAACAGTTTTATTTGCATAATATCTTTAGTTTTTCCAAAGTCTTTGGAAAAAGGTTTCCTGCGCATAAATAGGAACTAGCTTATCCCCCAAGAATTTGTATTTGGCAAAGAATTAAAATTGGGAATTTAGAACATAATAATTAATGATTAAAGAAATAAATATTCGATAAACATTTTGTTTAATTTATTCAAAATCTCCAACAATTTATTTTAACAAATCACGTTAACATTTTGTTGATAAATATTATTTTGGGCAACAACTTTTTAATTGACTCAATAAACTTGGTTGTTGACTATAAATTCAATAACTATACATACAAACTTGTTTACCAATACCGCAAAAATCTGCATCGCAGAAAATTCAAAAAATTGTTAAACAATTTTTTTCTGTGTACTTGCTTCAAATTCACACAGTTATTCGAATATGCACGTATGTAGATCAGAAAGAAAGACTCAAGTTGAAATCTGGTGCCAACCGATAACATGCTTTACAACCTTTCAATCTTAAGTTCCAATATCATAATAAATTAAATTCTTTATTAATTCTCTTGTGTGAATCAATCTCAAGTCCTTTCATGTTTCAATTTGATTAAGTCGAGTGCAGTTACCGGGTTGTTTTTTCTCCATGAAATGGATCCACCTACAAAAAATGTTCTCTGAAGTAAAATATATTTACGTTCAAATGAGGATAGTTAAAAACTAACTGCCTGATACACAATTTCGAACATAAACATTCGCATAGAACTTTATACGGAAAATATTTAAAGAACGAGTGTTTTTCATATAAAATTTCTATGCAAACGTTCACGTTCGAAATTTTTAAAAAGGCAGTAAGTAGTCTTTAACGAAATTTCTCATTACAATACACCCCTTTAGTGGTAGAGACCGGTTCTAGTTCTTACACTTTTACATGGGGTTGTCATTGAAGGGTGTCAGCCACCATAGGACAATTCACACATCTATTCTCAGTGAACGTATTTAGTGTTAGGTCTTACAATGTTGTATTATTCAAATCAATTAGTATTATTTCCATGAAACAAGTTCCTAGAACTAAATTTAAAAACCAAATTTTGGAAAGTCGCCAAAAAATGTCTCACACCACCGGTGAAGACTGTACCGTAATTAACTGCTTTTTCTACCTCTTTGTTCTTCATATAACAGTTCAAAAATACCAGGACCAGTCTGTTGGAACAGTTGACACAAACTTCCCGCAGGGAATTTACTTGGTTAGAGAAGTTTTTGCTGGGTAGTATCTTGAATATACAATATATAGGCAATAAACAACATTGACTTGAAATTCAAACATGGTACTGCAAAAAAGAATATTTATTTGGTTTGTATTTTTTTTTTAACAAATCAAAACTGCAAAACTTTTAAGTGCATAGCATTTTTGTATTTTAACAAATTTTTCATATTCAACTTTCAACAAAAGTATTTTTTTATATTTTTAAGATATAAAAAAAATTTTTTTTTTTTTTTTAAGTTACGAAAGTTAAAAGTTTAACGGTTTGAGAAGAGGTTAATATTGAAAGTAAAAAATATATAGTAAAAATGAATGCTAAACATATCACATTTAATAGAGACACAAAAACTTCAAATTTTAAAAGTAATCACTTACTCTATATATTAATATGTAGCCTTAATGGATACTCATTGCATTACTTTTTAGGTAGGTAGGTAATCCAACTAATACCTTAATTTATTTATTTTGGTAAAGCTTAAAGAATATAGGTTAGTTCTAAAACGTCAGTGGAAAAGCAACTATATATAAAAAAAGTTCCGCATTTTAAGATGTCATCATGTAGAATCTTACAGTCTCATCAGTCCCAAAGTGCACCATAAGCAAACTTTTAGACTTTGACTGCAAAGTACATATTATGATTATTTGGAGCTCAGCCTTCTACTACATTTATACGATTAACTGACTTACTGTTTGAATGCAAATTTTCTTACTGAAAAATTACGGATGGAAAATTCATTCATTTGTATATACTATATTCTAATTTCGATCGGTATCGAATGCCGTAATTTGCCTCCTAAATGTATATAAACTTTTTCACCCGTATTCAAAACAAAAATTTAGTTACTGCATATCCCCTGATTAAGGATTTCTTATTCAAAACACTTTTAAATAAACTATGACTATCGAATGATCAAAGACTTTTTAACTCCTAGCTAACTGCTGTCAATTTGCAATTTCTGTCAATTGAATTTAACTAAAACAGAGATGTAAAAATTTTTCTTAATCGGGCGATTTAAAAGTGTTTTGAATAAACTCATGAGTAAATGGTGATTAAGATTAATTAACATTTTAGTTGCTCACTCGATGATCGGAGTATAATCGGAGTACACAAATTTTCGTTTTGAATACGGTTGTTTATGTGCCATCGAAAGAAAACGTAAAACGGTGAAAAGTGTGGCAATGTTTTAAATCTTATTTGCAAATAGTGTCGTTAATAATTTTCGTGAATTAACTATTCGAAAATAAAAATTTAATTTACTGTTTATGCGGCAATTTTCTCTATTTGCAATATAATTATTTATTTGCGAATAAGTGGTGCGTATAAACGTAGTTTTTATCACTTAAATGTCTTATAAGAGCAAAATGAAACACTATGTTTGTAATAAATTGAATTTGCCAATAACTGAAACAAAGCAATGTCAAATTAAGTTAGGCAAAAAACTTGACGTAAAGGTGTGACACACAATCAGTGTTGCCAAAACTTATTGAAAAAAAATGCTAGATTTTGTTAAAAAAAATGCTAAAAAAAAATTTAGAAAATCTTCATTAAAATAAGGGCCAAGCACATTTTCTATAATATGCTGCATTTTGTCCTTCAGCTTGCGCGACAAAGTGCCAAATTGCCTTTTACAAAGATTTGTCAGATGATCGATCGACAGGTGCAATCGAATTGTGCACAGCACATAAACCTAATACCGCCTCTGCTGAAAGTTGTAACAAATTACTTTAAAAGGCATTGAATGGTTTTTAGTTATGCCCGGAGCATTTTTAAGCTTTTCTGCATGTCGCTCCAGGCCACTAAATTTAGAAGCAATATCGCATTTGCAGCAGCGTTTAAAAAACTGCAGTCAAAGTAGAAAAACTGCCATTTCTTCCACTTGTTCCTTTGTTATTGGCCAAAAAAAACTGTTGCTTTTACTTCTGATTCATTGAAGCGGCTTTTTACGCTGCCAAACCAACCCTTAAAACGAAAAGTAGCACACAAATTTTCGGTTTTTGTTCGACAGTTTTTTTGTTTCGACTGCAGTTTTTTAAAGCCTGATTTGCAGTAATTGGAAAAGGTTTTTTTATCTGTTTCTTTATTCTTTTAACTTTAGTTGCTTTAGACAATGCCTGTGAAACTTCTTTAAATAGGTTTTACTAATTTTTGAATTTTTTTTTCTTTTTTGATGTTTATTGCTGTTTATTTATATTCAATTAATAAAGATGGGATTCTACCTGGTATATACCTGATTTTTGGATTAATACCGGGTAAACACCGGGAGTATTCCTTTTTTGGAAATTTATATTATTTATATTTTTTTTAAATCGTTTTTAGAACATAAAAATATTTAAAAAAAATTTCTTTTAAAAAAACTAAGATTCGAACCAGGGAACTCACAATTTCAAACTTAACACATCCCCTAGACAACTGAGCCATGATGGAACGCTGTTTAAATATCATTAAAATGAAATATGGACCGTTTACTGTTCAGAACTCAACACAGTTGTAATTATTTTTGATGTTTTTGTTCACCGGAATAAAGCAAAGTTGTAAACCATAATAAAAAAATTACAAATCAACTTATTTGAGTTGTGCACCGTAATAGGGGCCTATATTCACAAAAATAGTTTGTACCATGTATGTGTGTTTGTTTGTTTGTTTTCTTTTTGTAAAGGCACTGTTGTCATACCGTAGATTGATCTCTTTTGGCGAGTTTTTAAGTAGCAAAAAAACAACAATTCCTAGTTTCTTTTTGTTAAAATTATTTCGTTAAATAGATGAAATAATAAAGAAGGGTGATCACGAAAATCATATTGGGCATTATGCTAGTATATGTAAAAAAATGCGAAGGGGTGGGTGGGGGGGGGGGGTGAAGAAGAGATGACAACCGAATTTGAACTTCGCTTTTCATAAGGACCCAGAATATATATATACTTTATAGGGTGTAGGACCTTCGGTGAAGGGTATAAAAAACAAACTTTATTATAATAAAAAGAGTAATTTTTGGGTTTTCAGTATTTTGGTCATAACTCTGCTATTTCTTAACCGTTTTAGAGATTTTGTTATAAAACTTGGACTCGGGAAGATCTATGGTTCCCGAAAATAAGTATTTTTCAAAAAAAAATTAATATTTTGGTCATAACTTTTTCGTATCTGAACCGATTTTCCCGAGTTTTTCAGAAATGTATAAGGCGTAACCATAGGTTATATAACAGTAAAAAAAATTCAGGTTTTTATAAAATTTTTGATATTTTTTGTATGGGAGGTACCACCCCCACTTCTGCAATCCCGGCCACATTTTGTGGGATGGTGTGTATTTATAACCTTAATGTTTGTACCTAATTTGAAAACTTTGGCTCTTGCCGTTCTCCAAATATACAGAAAAAAGTAATAAAAATACAACAAACACAAGGGACTTTTTTGGAAAAATTAAAGGCAGTCGTAGTTTTTTGGCCATATCTCAGCCATTTGTGGACCGATCTTGCTGAATTTCAATAGAATTCCGGACCATATGTGACATAAATGTATAAAAACCTGGCCCCCATCATATATGGGGTCTTCGGAAAATCCATTTCAACGGACAGACGGACATCGTTAAATCAACTTCGCTCCTAATAAGGACCCACAATATATATATACTTTATAGGGTCTAACATCAATATTATAGAAATTACAAACGGATTGACAAACTTATATATACCCTATTCACCACCTGTGGTGAAGGGTATAAAAAGCTTGATAAATTTCACCACCACTACAATAAACCGGAGCATATTGATTTAAAATTGTGAAGAACGTATGTGTTTATTAGTGAAGCTTATATTGATTAAAATAATTAATACATTTATTTAATTTTACCAATTCTTTCCCAATTTTTTCCTATTTACCGGGTATCCACCAATTGGATATTTACCCACTTTCCATCTATACACATTAATGAGCATTTACATTATTGCATTTTATTTTTTAAATCTAGTTCAATGTTTAAAACTTTTGGTTTTTTTTTTCTTTAATATGCATTTGTATAAAAATTAAACATTAACTGCCGTATTAATATAAAATTATAATGGATTTGAAATGCATTTTAAGAAAAATTGGTATGAAAATGCAAAATATTAAAAATACCACAAGAACTAAAATATGCTAGAAATTTTAAATAAAATAAAATGAATTTAAAAAATGCTAGATCTAGCATGAAAACTGCTAAATTGGCAACGCTGCTCACAATTAACTTTGTGCGTTTTGGTTGGACCGCATTTTATATCCGAATATAAAAAATTGGTCCTTGAATTTGATTTTAATTTTTTTATAAAATTTAAATAATAATTTTTTTTTTAACTATTAGTCAATATAAAAAATATCTTTATTAAGGATTATTCAATTTAAACAAAATATTATATAAAACTATATCTATATTTAACACTTTGTTTTTAGACGTACTTTTTATAGTGTTTTAATTTTTTTTCTTGTCATATAAGATTTAAAAAAATTTATTCATATATGAATAACTATAAACAAAAAATAAAGAAAAATGAATGTAAACTATTTTCTGCATAGGAAAATCCTTCAATTCATATTCAGATCCTTTTTGCCATATACAATAAAGTTTATTATATTTTATGTAAATTGATTTTGCTCAAAAATTAAAATAAACAAAAAATGCTTTAAGTCAATTAAAGTGTAACACTCAATGAAATAGGTACCCTGCAATAGAAAACGATATACTGGGAACAATTGCCAAATTTCTTTTACAAAAGTTTAAAGCTTTCTAAAGTCGTTTTGTATTTAAAGTTTTTTTTTAAGCTTAAGCTTTATGCTTAAACTATAAAATGAAGTAAATTGGTCAACAAGAGTTTTGCAGTTGCTGGTTATCTATGGACCAGCACCACGTACGCAAAGTGGGATAGAGACTAAAAATGAATTTAATAAAATTTGTCAAAAAATTACTTATAGTTAGTATAAGATATTTTATGTAAAATCCTTTCCAAGAACATCACAAATTCTCTGGGTAACAAAAAAAGTAGAAATGTTTTTAATAACTTATTTAATTTATGAAAATTTAATTAAAGCTTTAGTAAAGTTGTAGCTTTTAATCATATGAAACATAAATTTAAACATATTTTTTTAAAACTCTCTTATCTTTACAGTTTGAATTTTAACAGAAAGGAAGCAAGACAAAATAAAAATAAAACAAGGAATAATATTTTTAAATAAGGAAATGCTGCAAAGTAAATTAAACATTAAAGGAACTATTAAGGGACACTAAATTTTATTACAGAAAGAAATAACATATACCGGTTAAAAAAGATTACTTTTGTTATTTTACAAACAAAAATATATTATCAAACTGGCTCACATGGCGATGCATCATAATACCATGTTTCCGGGAACGGCAACAAAATTTCAAACTCGACCAGCCTCTCCACAATTTGCCAGCTTTTCACCACCTTCCGATTATCCACATGCTCAGGCGCAAACAGCGGCTCATTTGCATCAACAGCAGCAACCACAGCATCATCTGCCTCAGCAACAGTATCCACCGCATGCCATGTCTATGCGCCATCCTGGCAAGACCATGAATTCTGGTGGTAGCATAAAATCTCGTTCAGCTTCGTCATCCGCCCATCATATGGTTAATTCGAATACTATGACGGGTGGCATGTTGGCTGCCATGTCGAGTGGTGGCAGTTTGGGTCACCATCGTGGTGATTTAATATTTCCCGATGACATGGATAGTATAGAGTTTTGTATGCCTCCACCGCCGGCTCCGTCAAATGGCATGGGTCATGGTGTAAGCAGCGAAATGTTGCTGGTGCATGGCAAAAATGGTTTGTGTACGGGTGAGGCTTTTACAGAGAGACGAAGGAGAGGCCATAGTAGGCGCAGCAATCATAAAATGGATGTAGAACATCAGGTGGGTAAAAGTTTTTCTAAACTTCAAAACAAGAACTTTGCATTTCTTTATCTCTTAATATAAACAAATGTCTGTTTTTTTCTCATCCTCTCTACAGGTCAAATGGTCTCGTAAAAATATTGCTGCCACCATGGAACGTTTTGAGCCCACGCAACATCATTCCTCCTCTTCAACTTCATCGCTGGAATATGGTTTTGCTGCCAGTGCGGTGACACCCTCATCGACACCTTCACATCATTCGCAACAGCAAATTTCTCCTGCTCCTTCTCAAACGTATCAGGCTGGAGCTGCTGGCGCTAGTGTTTCAGCCAATTCTGTTGGTTCATCAGGTCCCGCTCCCTATAACCATGTTTACTCATATGCCTACTACGAGCCTGGAGCGGCAAAATGTCACACCAATGTACCGCAAAAAGATGAAGCTTCTGCCATTGTACCAGCCCCTTTGGTTAGTGCGGCAGCACCCTCTAAAAGTCCTCCGCGAAATTCCATCCGAGCTCTATTAGCTAAAAGTTTTCGCTCGAAATCGAACAGTGGCCAATCGACTTCATCCTCACCCAGTGGCACTGACGAAAGACACACTTATACTACACGTTATGGTACCACAGAAAATCTCTACGAAGAGGTTAATGATCAGAAGATACGCAAAGTTTTGTCCGATAATCGCATAGCGACTTCAAATGTTAAGGAAGAACTAAGAAGAGTTCAGCACAATCACTTTAGAGTATTGGATGAACTGAATTTGTCGTTGGAAGCTTTAATTATGCCTGAAACACCACCTGACATAAGTCCAAATCAGGTGGAAGATGATGATGGTCCATCCACTAGTGCAGCGGCGGCGGCGGCGGCGGCAGCATCAGTAGCAGCTACTTCTATGGCTTCGGTGTCATCAGGTTCTCATAGGGGGCCTCGCCGCGGAGGTTTATTGGGAGGTGCCGCTTCATCTTCTTCATCCACAGTGTCTTCTTCACAGCAGCGTACCTTATCTCACGCCAGCCTAGAAAATCTCTCTTCAACTCTGAACTCCATCGAACTGAAAGATCATGCCCATAGTTCTTGTATTAATCCCGAATTCGATGAAGGTGACCTCGATAGTGGCTTTAGCGGTAGTGGCAGTAGTAGTGGTGCAAGTTACAATGAAAGTCTGCGCTATTATAAAACCGGTCCCACGCCCAGTCACCAGCATCACAACCACCACGCCCAACAGCATCAACTGCACCAGCATACTGGCCAGCATCATCTGATACAACCCACCACTTTACCCCACAATATGCGTAGTTGTCGATCATCCACTACATCCGGTACATCAACTTCCAAAAGTAGTATGGTTTCATCCGAGGATCAAGGCATTGGTATGATGACCTCATTAGGTAGCTGTGGAACAGCTGTTACCTCACCAGCAAATGGTAATCTGTTGGCGTCGCCTTTCAACTACTCCCGCCGTTGCTCTGACACCCAACGAGCTTCGGGACGTTCGGCCTCTGATTCCTCTGCGACGGGTGCGAAACCAAAAAAAAACTTTTGGAAAATAAAACCGTGATGCTATAAAAAGGCTTTACGTAAATTCTGCAAAAACTGGAGTATAGTGGTGGTAAGTTATTCTTAAGCTAAGCATTTACAACAACAAGTGATGTATTTGTAACAAAAAAAAATTAAGAAACATAAAATATTGGAAACAAAACAAAATAATTATATTATTATTACTATTAATTATATTATTATTATTAAAACAAAGTGAAATGCATTTTTAGTTAAACTAAGCATACATGTATTTGTTAATTTAAATTAAAAAACAAAAAAATCTAAAACTAAAGTAAAAAAACCTTAAACTATTAAACAAATGTGAATAATAAATTTATTGAATTTTTTGAGTTAAACAAAATTTTTGCATTTTTTATTTTATTTGGTGGGTTCAATTCATTTCACTCTTAGTTTTATTCATTTTAATTCAAATAATTGGCAACATTATAATTTTGTTAGAATTAATTTTTCATTCTCTTTACACAGTATAAAAAGCTTTTAAGCAATTACTGTCCCTTTTCTCGTTTACAACTCAATTCAGTTGAGTTAAATTTAAAACAACTGCTAAAGATGAGTTGTAACTTTTTGATGTTTTTCTTAACCGCATTATAACAGATTTTTAAACCATAATACAAAAACTGAATAATAAAATATCAGCTAAACTAGAGTTGATATCTCAACACAACTCGACACAACTTAGGCGTGCATGCACTTATTCAAAACATTTCTACTCTGCATTAGTCTATCGCTTTGGGTATGGCAGACACAGCGAATTGGGATATAAATTATTATAGTTTATAGATTAAGTTTGAACATATACCCGTAAACTGCGTTACCATTTATATAAAATAATTTAGAATCCTGATATAATTTTAACCGCCCACTGCCACGCCCATATTAAGTAATCTAGTGAAGAAATTTAAATCATAAATATCTCAGCAATAATCAGTTCTATAATTTTCTATGTACATTCAGCCAACAGTCCAAATAAACCTCTACAAATCCGTTGAATTTCATTTATCTAACGCTTACAATGTGGATGTTGAGCGAAAAACTCTATACAAAATCTGTGTTCTAGCTCTAACATAATGCACTAAAACTCAAAAAGCAGTAAGCGTGACATAATTATTGTATAACCATTGGATAGCCCAGTTTGATCTTTACAATCTAGCTAAATTTCATTACTTTAGCTCGTATAGTCTCTGCAATACAGCGTTTTGAAAAGTTCTTCTGAATGGTCCAACTCGTAGGTTAAAAAAACTTAGAATTTTTTCTTAATAACATTTTCTGACACCAGTAGCCCGTTTCTGTATTTCTCGCATCGTAAAATTTTCCGACTGAAACCAGTGAATCGGGACAGAAACAGTGAAAAATGAAACAATAAATGGTTTTTCTCACACAAGTGTTTCTGTATCTTTTTTTTGCGAGAATTATCTGTCATTTAAATAATTTTCCAGCAATTATTGGAAGGATGCGAGAAAAAGTGTTTCTATAACAATATTTTGCGAAAAGTTTTTTTCAAGAACTGTCAAAATAAGTCACATTTGGAATTGGTGGCGAGAAAAACAAAATGTAGATATTTTGAATTTAAAATATGTTTATATAATATTTTTTTTTTAATAAATAAAAAAATAGAAGGAATATAAATGATAAATGCATAATATATATGATGAAAATAAACAAAAAACAATTGTTATATTTTGTTAGTTTAAATTTTTGTTAGCCTTTTCTTGTTTTGGTTTTAATCAGTGCTGCCAGATAAATTTGTGTCAAAATCGTCTATTTCCTGAGAAAAAATAAAAAAAATCGTCTTTTTTGTTTTAAAAATCGTGCAATTTAAAATCAATTTTAAACAAATTTGTTTCGACTTTTATTAAAAAATATTCAAACAAAAACATAGTTAAAGTTCATGGGTATTTAATAATTATTATTTAATAATTGAGATATAAATCTTTAATTTACCTATTCCTATAATCTTTTTCTTTTTTACCTGAAATAGACTTAGTAGAATACCTTGTAGTTAAAATTAAAAAAATCGGTTCATAAATAAACGGGTTAAAGACCCAGTAAAATCTTCGCCTACAAAATAATATGTTAAGTAATCAGAAACACATAAAAGCACTACATACAATTCTACTGAAAAACTAATTAATTTTACAAGGGTTGTGCCAAAAAAAACAAATTCAAAAGTAAGTCATTTTTTTATATCTTAATACATCCAGAAAAAAGTAGTTATCGAAGTTCTTATAGAAGAAAGCTACTTAATAACGAGTGAAAGAAGCTATCCATTTTGAAAAAGTTTTTACTGGGAGACAAACAAATTTCTTTCTTGCCGGAATAATGGTTTTGGCACAAAAGTGTACATATAAGATAAGAATATCAAATATCAATCATATTTTGTATATGTATATAAGAAGTATTAAAAGTTCAAAATAAGCCAAGTCGGTCCATTACTTTCCCTCGAAATTTTGCTTTTGCCGATACATTTTTTAGGGAAAAAACAAACAATTTCGAGGACAATTTTCACAATAGGGATAAATATAAAAATGTAAGCAGCCTTGTTTCTAAAGATATCTTTATTTCTAATAAACAAACATATAAAAATATTTACAATTATCTTTTTTCGAAGACTAAGGGGCTTATAGTGTAAAACGCAACGCCAACAATTTCATTAAAAGCAAAAATAAAATCAAAAATATTTTATAAATTTGTTGTTGCTTTCTTCAGACATTCATATTATTTTTTTTTTTTCAATTTTCAACGCCACAAAATAGAAGTGTTTGAAATTTAAAAATTCAAGATGAATTTCTATAGAAAGTAACAACAAAATTATAAAATATTTTTGATTTTGTTTTTGCTTTCGTCACTTTTTTAGAAAAAATCATCAAAACGTCACTTTGTTAATATCGGAACAAAAAATCGTCAAGATGACGATAACTCGTCAAATCTGGCAGCCCTGTTTTTATTATATTTATTTCTTTTGTTGACGTTTCGCTTTTATTTGACACTTAATTACTGGAAATATTCCAGTATAAACAGAATTTGTTGTGTCTGTTTTCGCATTCAAATACAGAAACACTTTTATCTCATAAATCGAGAAACGATGGAATTTTTTGTTTCACACTTCATGTAAGAAATTTTACGATGCGAGAAATACAGAAACGAGCTACAGGAGAACATAATTTTGTAGGAGGTGGATTCTTGCACACAATTTTATTTAAATTTTAATAACTCAGGAACCAGTTATGGTATTGACTTGAAATCTTCCTTGTCGGAAAGATAAGAAGACGGGCTATAATCCTGACATAATTTTAGCCGCCCACTGCCACGCCCATATTGAGTAATCTAGTGAAGAAATTTAGGTCATAACTATCTCAGCTATTATCAGTTCTAAAATTGTATGTGTACATTCAGCCAACAGTTCAAATAAACCTCTACAAATCCGTTGAATTTCATTTATCTAACGTTTAAAATGTGGATGTTGAGCGAAAAACTCTATACAAAATCTGTGTTCTGTGGATGTTGAGCGAAAAACTCTATAAAAAATCTGTGTTCTAGCTCTAACATAATGCACTAAAACTCAAAAAGCAGTAAGCGTGACATAATTATTGTATAACCATTGGAGAGCCCAGTTTGATCTTTACAATCTAGCTAAATTTCATTACTTTAGCTCGTATAGTCTCTGCAATACAGCGTTTTGAAAAGTTATTCTGAATGGTCCAACTCGTAGGTTAAAAAAAAACTTGGAATTTTTTTCAAATAACATTTTCTGACACCAGGAGAACATAAATTTGTAGGAGGTGGATTCTTGCACACAATTTTATTTAAATTTTAATAACTCAGGAACCAGTTATGGTATTGACTTGAAATCTTCCTTGTCGGAAAGATAAGAGGACGGGCTATAATCCTGATATAATTTTTGCCGCCCACTGCCACGCCCATATTGAGTAATCTAGTGAAGAAATTTAGATCATAAATATCTCAGCTATTATCAGTTCTAAAATTTTATATGTACATTCAGCCAACAGTCCAAATAAACCTCTACAAATCCGTTGAATTTCATTTATCTAACGCTTAAAATGTGGATGTTTAGCGAAAAACTCAATACAAAATCTGTGTTCTAGCTCTAACATAATGCACTAAAACTCATAAAGCAGTAAGCGTGACATAATTATTGTATAACCATTGTATATTTTTCTTAATAAAATTTTCTGACACCAGGAGAATATAATTTTGTAGGAGGTGGATTCTTGCACACAATTTTATTTAAATTTTAATAACTCAGGAACCAGTTATGGTATTGACTTGAAATCTTCCTTGTCGGAAAGATAAGAGGACGGGCTATAATCCTGATATAATTTTTGCCGCCCACTGCCACGCCCATATTGAGAATTCTAGTGAAGAAATTTAGATCATAAATATCTCAGCTATTATCAGTTCTAAAATTGTATATGTACATTCAGCCAACAGTACAAATAAACCTCTACAAATCCGTTGAATTTCATTTATCTAACGCTTAAAATGTGGATGTTTAGCGAAAAACTCAATACAAAATCTGTGTTCTAGCTCTAACATAATGCACTAAAACTCAAAAAGCAGTAAGCGTGACATAATTATTGTATAACCATTGGATAGCCCAGTTTGATCTTTACAATCTAGCTAAATTTCATTACTTTAGCTCGTATAGTCTCTGCAATACAGCGTTTTGAAAAGTTCTTCTGAATGGTCCAACTCGTAGGTTAAAAAAAAACTTGGAATTTTTTCCAAAAAACATTTTCTGACACCAGGAGAACATAATTTTGTAGGAGGTGGATTCTTGCACACAATTTTATTTAAATTTTAATAACTCAGGAACCAGTTATGGTATTGACTTGAAATCTTCCTTGTCGGAAAGATAAGAGGACGGGCTATAATCCTGATATAATTTTTGCCGCCCACTGCCACGCCCATATCGAGTAATCTAGTGAAGAAATTTAGATCATAAATATCTCAGCTATTATCAGTTCTAAAATTTTATATGTACATTCAGCCAACAGTACAAATAAACCTCTACAAATCCGTTGAATTTCATTTATCTAACGCTTAAAATGTGGATGTTGAGCGAAAAACTCTATAAAAAATCTGTGTTCTAGCTCTAACATAATGCACTAAAACTCAAAAAGCAGTAAGCGTGGCATAATTATTGTATAACCATTGGATAGCCCAGTTTGATCTTTACAATCTAGCTAAATTTCATTACTTTAGCTCGTATAGTCTCTGCAATACAGCGTTTTGAAAAGTTCTTCTGAATGGTCCAACTCGTAGGTTAAAAAAAAACTTGGAATTTTTTCCAAATAACATTTTCTGACACCAGGAGAACATAATTTTGTAGGAGGTGGATTCTTGCACACAATTTTATTTAAATTTTAATAACTCAGGAACCAGTTATGGTATTGACTTGAAATCTTCCTTGTCGGAAAGATAAGAGGACGGGCTATAATCCTGATATAATTTTTGCCGCCCACTGCCACGCCCATATTGAGAATTCTAGTGAAGAAATTTAGATCATAAATATCTCAGCTATTATCAGTTCTAAAATTTTATATGTACATTCAGCCAACAGTACAAATAAACCTCTACAAATCCGTTGAATTTCATTTATCTAACGCCTAAAATGTGGATGTTGAGCGAAAAACTCTATAAAAAATCTGTTTTCTAGCTCTAACATAATGCACTAAAACTCAAAAAGCAGTAAGCGTGACATAATTATTGTATAACCATTGGATAGCCCAGTTTGATCTTTACAATCTAGCTAAATTTCATTACTTTAGCTCGTATAGTCTCTGCAATACAGCGTTTTGAAAAGTCATTCTGAATGGTCCAACTCGTAGGTTAAAAAAAAACTTGGAATTTTTTCCAAATAACATTTTCTGACACCAGGAGAACATAATTTTGTAGGAGGTGGATTCTTGCACACAATTTTATTTAAATTTTAATAACTCAGGAACCAGTTATGGTATTGACTTGAAATCTTCCTTGTCGGAAAGATAAGAGGACGGGCTATAATCCTGATATAATTTTTGCCGCCCACTGCCACGCCCATATCGAGTAATCTAGTGAAGAAATTTAGATCATAAATATCTCAGCTATTATCAGTTCTAAAATTTTATATGTACATTCAGCCAACAGTACAAATAAACCTCTACAAATCCGTTGAATTTCATTTATCTAACGCTTAAAATGTGGATGTTGAGCGAAAAACTCTATAAAAAATCTGTGTTCTAGCTCTAACATAATGCACTAAAACTCAAAAAGCAGTAAGCGTGACATAATTATTGTATAACCATTGGATAGCCCAGTTTGATCTTTACAATCTAGCTAAATTTCATTACTTTAGCTCGTATAGTCTCTGCAATACAGCGTTTTGAAAAGTCATTCTGAATGGTCCAACTCGTAGGTTAAAAAAAAACTTGGAATTTTTTCCAAATAACATTTTCTGACACCAGTAGAACATAATTTTGTAGGAGGTGGATTCTTGCACACAATTTTATTTAAATTTTAATAACTCAGGAACCAGTTATGGTATTGACTTGAAATCTTCCTTGTCGGAAAGATAAGAGGACGGGCTATAATCCTGATATAATTTTTGCCGCCCACTGCCACGCCCATATTGAGAATTCTAGTGAAGAAATTTAGATCATAAATATCTCAGCTATTATCAGTTCTAAAATTTTATATGTACATTCAGCCAACAGTACAAATAAACCTCTACAAATCCGTTGAATTTTATTTATCTAACGCTTAAAATGTTGATGTTGAGCGAAAAACTCTATAAAAAATCTGTGTTCTAGCTCTAACATAATGCACTAAAACTCAAAAAGCAGTAAGCGTGACATAATTATTGTATAACCATTGGATAGCCCAGTTTGATCTTTACAATCTAGCTAAATTTCATTACTTTAGCTCGTATAGTCTCTGCAATACAGCGTTTTGAAAAGTCATTCTGAATGGTCCAACTCGTAGGTTAAAAAAAAACTTGGAATTTTTTCCAAATAACATTTTCTGACACCAGGAGAACATAATTTTGTAGGAGGTGGATTCTTGCACACAATTTTATTTAAATTTTAATAACTCAGGAACCAGTTATGGTATTGACTTGAAATCTTCCTTGTCGGAAAGATAAGAGGACGGGCTATAATCCTGATATAATTTTTGCCGCCCACTGCCACGCCCATATCGAGTAATCTAGTGAAGAAATTTAGATCATAAATATCTCAGCTATTATCAGTTCTAAAATTTTATATGTACATTCAGCCAACAGTACAAATAAACCTCTACAAATCCGTTGAATTTCATTTATCTAACGCTTAAAATGTGGATGTTGAGCGAAAAACTCTATAAAAAATCTGTGTTCTAGCTCTAACATAATGCACTAAAACTCAAAAAGCAGTAAGCGTGACATAATTATTGTATAACCATTGGATAGCCCAGTTTGATCTTTACAATCTAGCTAAATTTCATTACTTTAGCTCGTATAGTCTCTGCAATACAGCGTTTTGAAAAGTCATTCTGAATGGTCCAACTCGTAGGTTAAAAAAAAACTTGGAATTTTTTCCAAATAACATTTTCTGACACCAGGAGAACATAATTTTGTAGGAGGTGGATTCTTGCACACAATTTTATTTAAATTTTAATAACTCAGGAACCAGTTATGGTATTGACTTGAAATCTTCCTTGTCGGAAAGATAAGAGGACGGGCTATAATCCTGATATAATTTTTGCCGCCCACTGCCACGCCCATATTGAGAATTCTAGTGAAGAAATTTAGATCATAAATATCTCAGCTATTATCAGTTCTAAAATTTTATATGTACATTCAGCCAACAGTACAAATAAACCTCTACAAATCCATTGAATTTCATTTATCTAACGCTTAAAATGTGGATGTTGAGCGAAAAACTCTATAAAAAATCTGTGTTCTAGCTCTAACATAATGCACTAAAACTCAAAAAGCTGTAAGCGTGACATAATTATTGTATAACCATTGGATAGCCCAGTTTGATCTTTACAATCTAGCTGAATTTCATTACTTTAGCTCGTATAGTCTCTGCAATACAGCGTTTTGAAAAGTCATTCTGAATGGTCCAACTCGTAGGTTAAAAACAAACTTGGAATTTTTTCCAAATAACATTTTCTGACACCAGGAGAACATAATTTTGTAGGAGGTGGATTCTTGCACACAATTTTATTTAAATTTTAATAACTCAGGAACCAGTTATGGTATTGACTTGAAATCTTCCTTGTCGGAAAGATAAGAGGACGGGCTATAATCCTGATATAATTTTTGCCGCCCACTGCCACGCCCATATTGAGAATTCTAGTGAAGAAATTTAGATCATAAATATCTCAGCTATTATCAGTTCTAAAATTTTATATGTACATTCAGCCAACAGTACAAATAAACCTCTACAAATCCGTTGAATTTCATTTATCTAACGCTTAAAATGTGGATGTTGAGCGAAAAACTCTATAAAAAATCTGTGTTCTAGCTCTAACATAATGCACTAAAACTCAAAAAGCAGTAAGCGTGACATAATTATTGTATAACCATTGGATAGCCCAGTTTGATCTTTACAATCTAGCTAAATTTCATTACTTTAGCTCGTATAGTCTCTGCAATACAGCGTTTTGAAAAGTCATTCTGAATGGTCCAACTCGTAGGTTAAAAAAAAACTTGGAATTTTTTCCAAATAACATTTTCTGACACCAGGAGAACATAATTTTGTAGGAGGTGGATTCTTGCACACAATTTTATTTAAATTTTAATAACTCAGGAACCAGTAATGGTATTGACTTGAAATCTTCCTTGTCGGAAAGATAAGAGGACGGGCTATAATCCTGATATAATTTTTGCCGCCCACTGCCACGCCCATATTGAGTAATCTAGTGAAGAAATTTAGATCATAAATATCTCAGCTATTATCAGTTCTAAAATTTTATATGTACATTCAGCCAACAGTACAAATAAACCTCTACAAATCCGTTGAATTTCATTTATCTAACGCTTAAAATGTGGATGTTGAGCAAAAAACTCTATAAAAAATCTGTGTTCTAGCTCTAACATAATGCACTAAAACTCAAAAAGCAGTAAGCGTGACAAAATTATTGTATAACCATTGGATAGCCCAGTTTGATCTTTACAATCTAGCTAAATTTCATTACTTTAGCTCGTATAGTCTCTGCAATACAGCGTTTTGAAAAGTTCTTCTGAATGGTCCAACTCGTAGGTTAAAAAAAAACTTGGAATTTTTTCCAAATAACATTTTCTGACACCAGGAGAACATAATTTTGTAGGAGGTGGATTCTTGCACACAATTTTATTTAAATTTTAATAACTCAGGAACCAGTTATGGTATTGACTTGAAATCTTCCTTGTCGGAAAGATTAGAGGACGGGCTATAATCCTGATATAATTTTTGCCGCCCACTGCCACGCCCATATTGAGTAATCTAGTGAAGAAATTTAGATCATAAATATCTCAGCTATTATCAGTTCTAAAATTGTATATGTACATTCAGCCAACAGTACAAATAAACCTCTACAGATCCGTTGAATTTCATTTATCTAACGCTTAAAATGTGGATGTTGAGCAAAAAACTCTATAAAAAATCTGTGTTCTAGCTCTAACATAATGCACTAAAACTCAAAAAGCAGTAAGCGTGACAAAATTATTGTATAACCATTGGATAGCCCAGTTTGATCTTTACAATCTAGCTAAATTTCATTACTTTAGCTCGTATAGTCTCTGCAATACAGCGTTTTGAAAAGTTCTTCTGAATGGTCCAACTCGTAGGTTAAAAAAAAACTTGGAATTTTTTCCAAATAACATTTTCTGACACCAGGAGAACATAATTTTGTAGGAGGTGGACTCTTGCACACAATTTTATTTAAATTTTAATAACTCAGGAACCAGTTATGTTATTGACTTGAAATCTTCCTTGTCGGAAGGATAAGAGGACGGGCTATAATCCTGATATAATTTTTGCCGCCCACTGCCACGCCCATATTGAGTAATCTAGTGAAGAAATTTAGATCATAAATATCTCAGCTATTATCAGTTCTAAAATTTTATATGTACATTCAGCCAACAGTACAAATAAACCTCTACAAATCCGTTGAATTTCATTTATCTAACGCTTAAAATGTGGATGTTGAGCGAAAAACTCTATAAAAAATCTGTGTTCTAGCTCTAACATAATGCACTAAAACTCAAAAAGCAGTAAGCGTGACATAATTATTGTATAACCATTGGATAGCCCAGTTTGATCTTTACAATCTAGCTAAATTTCATTACTTTAGCTCGTAAAGTCTCTGCAATACAGCATTTTGAAAAGTTCTTCTGAATGCTCCAACTCGTAGGTTAAAAAAAAACTTGGAATTTTTCCAAATAACATTTTCTGACACCAGGAGAACATAATTTTGTAGGAGGTGGATTCTTGCACACAATTTTATTTAAATTTTAATAACTCAGGAACCAGTTATGGTATTGACTTGAAATCTTCCTTGTCGGAAAGATAAGAGGACGGGCTATAATCCTGATATAATTTTTGCCGCCCACTGCCACGCCCATATCGAGTAATCTAGTGAAGAAATTTAGATCATAAATATCTCAGCTATTATCAGTTCTAAAATTGTATATGTACATTCAGCCAACAGTACAAATAAACCTCTACAAATCCGTTGAATTTCATTTATCTAACGCTTAAAATGTGGATGTTGAGCGAAAAACTCTATAAAAAATCTGTGTTCTAGCTCTAACATAATGCACTAAAACTCAAAAAGCAGTAAGCGTGACGTAATTATTGTATAACCATTGGATAGCCCAGTTTGATCTTTACAATCTAGCTAAATTTCATTACTTTAGCTCGTATAGTCTCTGCAATACAGCGTTTTGAAAAGTTATTCTGAATGGTCCAACTCGTAGGTTAAAAAAAAACTTGGAATTTTTTCAAATAACATTTTCTGACACCAGGAGAACATAATTTTGTAGGAGGTGGATTCTTGCACACAATTTTATTTAAATTTTAATAACTCAGGAACCAGTTATGGTATTGACTTGAAATCTTCCTTGTCGGAAAGATAAGAGGACGGGCTATAATCCTGATATAATTTTTGCCGCCCACTGCCACGCCCATATCGAGTAATCTAGTGAAGAAATTTAGATCATAAATATCTCAGCTATTATCAGTTCTAAAATTTTATATGTACATTCAGCCAACAGTACAAATAAACCTCTACAAATCCGTTGAATTTCATTTATCTAACGCTTAAAATGTGGATGTTGAGCGAAAAACTCTATAAAAAATCTGTGTTCTAGCTCTAACATAATGTACTAAAACTCATAAAGCAGTAAGCGTGACATAATTATTGTATAACCATTGGATAGCCCAGGTTGATCTTTACAATCTAGCTAAATTTCATTACTTTAGCTCGTATAGTCTCTGCAATACAGCGTTTTGAAAAGTTCTTCTGAATGGTCCAACTCGTAGGTTAAAAAAAAACTTGGAATTTTTTCCAAATAACATTTTCTGACACCAGGAGAACATAATTTTGTAGGAGGTGGACTCTTGCACACAATTTTATTTAAATTTTAATAACTCAGGAACCAGTTATGTTATTGACTTGAAATCTTCCTTGTCGGAAAGATAAGAGGACGGGCTATAATCCTGATATAATTTTTGCCGCCCAATGCCACGCCCATATTGAGTAATCTAGTGAAGAAATTTAGATCATAAATATCTCAGCTATTATCAGGGGGTCTACTCTCTATTGCGATGCGAAAACAATTTAGATGCGAAAGCTAAATGACAACTTGGTACTCTCTATCACTTTCGCAAAATTTTCTAAAAATAAAGCAATAGACAATAAAAATTAAAGATAACGCGGATTTTCAGTAATGAAATGCCAAAGTGTGTAAAAATATTTGAAATTGGAAAATTTAAATAAAATAAAGTGATGATTTACGAAAACAAAAAAAAATTAAAAGATGCGAAAGACGTATGCGCAAACGTATTAAAGAGTATCAATAGCTAGATTTGCAACAATTTTCTTTCGCATCGCAATAGAGAGTAGCCCCCCAGTTCTAAAATTTTATATGTACATTCAGCCAACAGTACAAATAAACCTCTACAAATCCGTTGAATTTCATTTATCTAACGCTTAAAATGTGGATGTTGAGCGAAAAACTCTATAAAAAATCTGTGTTCTAGCTCTAACATAATGCACTAAAACTCAAAAAGCAGTAAGCGTGACATAATTATTGTATAACCATTGGATAGCCCAGTTTGATCTTTACAATCTAGCTAAATTTCATTACTTTAGCTCGTATAGTCTCTGCAATACAGCATTTTGAAAAGTTCTTCTGAATGCTCCAACTCGTAGGTTAAAAAAAAACTTGGAATTTTTTCCAAATAACATTTTCTGACACCAGGAGAACATAATTTTGTAGGAGGTGGATTCTTGCACACAATTTTATTTTAATAACTCAGGAACCAGTTATGGTATTGACTTGAAATCTTCCTTGTCGGAAAGATAAGAGGACGGGCTATAATCCTGATATAATTTTTGCCGCCCACTGCCACGCCCATATCGAGTAATCTAGTGAAGAAATTTAGATCATAAATATCTCAGCTATTATCAGTTCTAAAATTTTATATGTACATTCAGCCAACAGTACAAATAAACCTCTACAAATCCGTTGAATTTCATTTATCTAACGCTTAAAATGTGGATGTTGAGCGAAAAACTCTATAAAAAATCTGTGTTCTAGCTCTAACATAATGCACTAAAACTCAAAAAGCAGTAAGCGTGACATAATTATTGTATAACCATTGGATAGCCCAGTTTGATCTTTACTAACTAGCCAAATTTCATTACTTTAGCTCGTATAGTCTCTGCAATACAGCGTTTTGAAAAGTTCTTCTGAATGGTCCAACTCGTAGGTTAAAAAAAAACTTGGAATTTTTTCTTAATAACATTTTCTGACATCAGGAGAACATAATTTTGTAGGAGGTGGATTCTTGCACACAATTTTATTTAAATTTTAATAACTCAGGAACCAGTTATGGTATTGACTTGAAATCTTCCTTGTCGGAAAGATAAGAGGACGGGCTATAATCCTGATATAATTTTTGCCGCCCACTGCCACGCCCATATCGAGTAATCTAGTGAAGAAATTAAGATTATAAATATCTCAGCTATTATCAGTTATTCTGAATGGTCCAACTCGTAGGTTAAAAAAAAACTTGGAATTTTTTCTTAATAACATTTTCTGACACCAGGAGAACATAATTTTGTAGGAGGTGGATTCTTGCACACAATTTTATTTAAATTTTAATAACTCAGGAACCAGTTATGGTATTGACTTGAAATCTTCCTTGTCGGAAAGATAAGAGGACGGGCTATAATCCTGATATAATTTTTGCCGCCCACTGCCACGCCCATATCGAGTAATCTAGTGAAGAAATTTAGATCATAAATATCTCAGCTATTATCAGTTCTAAAATTGTATATGTACATTCAGCCAACAGTACAAATAAACCTCTACAAATCTGTTGAATTTCATTTATCTAACGCTTAAAATGTGGATGTTGAGCGAAAAACTCTATAAAAAATCTGTGTTCTAGCTCTAACATAATGCACTAAAACTCAAAAAGCAGTAAGCGTGACATAATTATTGTATAACCATTGGATAGCCCAGGTTGATCTTTACAATCTAGCTAAATTTCATTACTTTAACTCGTATAGTCTCTGCAATACAGCGTTTTGAAAAGTTCTTCTGAATGGTCCAACTCGTAGGTTAAAAAAAAACTTGGAATTTTTTCTTCATAACATTTTCTGACACCAGGAGAACATAATTTTGTAGGAGGTGGATTCTTGCACACAATTTTATTTAAATTTGAATAACTCAGGAACCAGTTATGGTATTGACTTGAAATCTTCCTCGTCGGAAAGATAAAAGGACGGGCTATAATCCTGATATAATTTTAGCCGCCCACTGCCACGCCCATATTGAGTAATCTAGTGAAGAAATTTAGATCATAAATATCTCAGCTATTATCAGTTCTAAAATTGTATATATACATTCAGCCAACAGTACAAATAAACCTCTACAAATCCGTTGAATTTCATTTATCTAACGCTTAAAATGTGGATGTTGAGCGAAAAACTCTATAAAAAATCTGTGTTCTAGCTCTAACATAATGCACTAAAACTCAAAAAGCAGTAAGCGTGACATAATTATTGTTTAACCATTGGATAGCCCAGTTTGATCTTTACAATCTAGCTAAATTTCATTACTTTAGCTCGTATAGTCTCTGCAATACAGCGTTTTGAAAAGTTCTTCTGAATGGTCCAACTCGTAGGTTAAAAAAAACTTGGAATTTTTTCTTAATAACATTTTCTGACATCAGGAGAACATAATTTTGTAGGAGGTGGATTCTTGCACACAATTTTATTTAAATTTTAATAACTCAGGAACCAGTTATGGTATTGACTTGAAATCTTCCTTGTCGGAAAGATAAGAGGACGGGCTATAATCCTGATATAATTTTTGCCGCCCACTGCCACGCCCATATCGAGTAATCTAGTGAAGAAATTAAGATTATAAATATCTCAGCTATTATCAGTTATTCTGAATGGTCCAACTCGTAGGTTAAAAAAAAACTTGGAATTTTTTCTTAATAACATTTTCTGACACCAGGAGAACATAATTTTGTAGGAGGTGGATTCTTGCACACAATTTTATTTAAATTTTAATAACTCAGGAACCAGTTATGGTATTGACTTGAAATCTTCCTTGTCGGAAAGATAAGAGGACGGGCTATAATCCTGATATAATTTTTGCCGCCCACTGCCACGCCCATATCGAGTAATCTAGTGAAGAAATTTAGATCATAAATATCTCAGCTATTATCAGTTCTAAAATTGTATATGTACATTCAGCCAACAGTACAAATAAACCTCTACAAATCTGTTGAATTTCATTTATCTAACGCTTAAAATGTGGATGTTGAGCGAAAAACTCTATAAAAAATCTGTGTTCTAGCTCTAACATAATGCACTAAAACTCAAAAAGCAGTAAGCGTGACATAATTATTGTATAACCATTGGATAGCCCAGGTTGATCTTTACAATCTAGCTAAATTTCATTACTTTAACTCGTATAGTCTCTGCAATACAGCGTTTTGAAAAGTTCTTCTGAATGGTCCAACTCGTAGGTTAAAAAAAAACTTGGAATTTTTTCTTCATAACATTTTCTGACACCAGGAGAACATAATTTTGTAGGAGGTGGATTCTTGCACACAATTTTATTTAAATTTGAATAACTCAGGAACCAGTTATGGTATTGACTTGAAATCTTCCTCGTCGGAAAGATAAAAGGACGGGCTATAATCCTGATATAATTTTAGCCGCCCACTGCCACGCCCATATTGAGTAATCTAGTGAAGAAATTTAGATCATAAATATCTCAGCTATTATCAGTTCTAAAATTGTATATATACATTCAGCCAACAGTACAAATAAACCTCTACAAATCCGTTGAATTTCATTTATCTAACGCTTAAAATGTGGATGTTGAGCGAAAAACTCTATAAAAAATCTGTGTTCTAGCTCTAACATAATGCACTAAAACTCAAAAAGCAGTAAGCGTGACATAATTATTGTTTAACCATTGGATAGCCCAGTTTGATCTTTACAATCTAGCTAAATTTCATTACTTTAGCTCGTATAGTCTCTGCAATACAGCGTTTTGAAAAGTTCTTCTGAATGGTCCAACTCGTAGGTTAAAAAAAACTTGGAATTTTTTCTTAATAACATTTTCTGACACCAGGAGAACATAATTTTGTAGGAGGTGGATTCTTGCACACAATTTTATTTAAATTTTAATAACTCAGGAACCAGTTATGGTATTGGCTTGAAATCTTCCTTGTCGGAAAGATATGAGGACGGGCTATAATCCTGATATAATTTTAGCCGCCCACTGCCACGCCCATATTGAGTAATCTAGTGAAGAAATTTAGATCATAAATATCTCAGCTATTATCAGTTCTAAAATTGTATATATACATTCAGCCAACAGTACAAATAAACCTCTACAAATCCGTTGAATTTCATTTATCTAACGCTTAAAATGTGGATGTTGAGCGAAAAACTCTATAAAAAATCTGTGTTCTAGCTCTAACATAATGCACTAAAACTCAAAAAGCAGTAAGCGTGACATAATTATTGTATAACCATTGGATAGCCCAGTTTGATCTTTACAATCTAGCTAAATTTCATTACTTTAGCTCGTATAGTCTCTGCAATACAGCGTTTTGAAAAGTTCTTCCGAATGGTCCAACTCGTAGGTTAAAAAAAAACTTGAAATTTTTTCTTAATAACATTTTCTGACACCAGGAGAACATAATTTTGTAGAAGGTGGATTCTTGCACACAATTTTATTTAAATTTTAATAACTCAGGAACCAGTTATGGTATTGACTTGAAATCTTCCTTGTCGGAAAGATAAGAGGACGGGCTATAATCCTGATATAATTTTAGCCGCCCACTGCCACGCCCATATTGAGTAATCTAGTGAAGAAATTTAGATCATAAATATCTCAGCTATTATCAGTTCTAAAATTTTATATGTACATTCAGCCAACAGTACAAATAAACCTCTACAAATCCGTTGAATTTCATTTATCTAACGCTTAAAATGTGGATGTTGAGCGAAAAACTCTATAAAAAATCTGTGTTCTAGCTCTAACATAATGCACTAAAACTCAAAAAGCAGTAAGCGTGACATAATTATTGTATAACCATTGGATAGCCCAGTTTGATCTTTACAAACTAGCTAAATTTCATTACTTTAGCTCGTATAGTCTCTGCAATACAGCGTTTTGAAAAGTTCTTCTGAATGGTCCAACTCGTAGGTTAAAAAAAAACTTGGAATTTTTTCTTAATAACATTTTCTGACATCAGGAGAACATAATTTTGTAGGAGGTGGATTCTTGCACACAATTTTATTTAAATTTTAATAACTCAGGAACCAGTTATGGTATTGACTTGAAATCTTCCTTGTCGGAAAGATAAGAGGACGGGCTATAATCCTGATATAATTTTTGCCGCCCACTGCCACGCCCATATCGAGTAATCTAGTGAAGAAATTAAGATCATAAATATCTCAGCTATTATCAGTTATTCTGAATGGTCCAACTCGTAGGTTAAAAAAAAACTTGGAATTTTTTCTTAATAACATTTTCTGACACCAGGAGAACATAATTTTGTAGGAGGTGGATTCTTGCACACAATTTTATTTAAATTTTAATAACTCAGGAACCAGTTATGGTATTGACTTGAAATCTTCCTTGTCGGAAAGATAAGAGGACGGGCTATAATCCTGATATAATTTTTGCCGCCCACTGCCACGCCCATATCGAGTAATCTAGTGAAGAAATTTAGATCATAAATATCTCAGCTATTATCAGTTCTAAAATTGTATATGTACATTCAGCCAACAGTACAAATAAACCTCTACAAATCTGTTGAATTTCATTTATCTAACGCTTAAAATGTGGATGTTGAGCGAAAAACTCTATAAAAAATCTGTGTTCTAGCTCTAACATAATGAACTAAAACTCAAAAAGCAGTAAGCGTGACATAATTATTGTATAACCATTGGATAGCCCAGGTTGATCTTTACAATCTAGCTAAATTTCATTACTTTAACTCGTATAGTCTCTGCAATACAGCGTTTTGAAAAGTTCTTCTGAATGGTCCAACTCGTAGGTTAAAAAAAAACTTGGAATTTTTTCTTCATAACATTTTCTGACACCAGGAGAACATAATTTTGTAGGAGGTGGATTCTTGCACACAATTTTATTTAAATTTGAATAACTCAGGAACCAGTTATGGTATTGACTTGAAATCTTCCTCGTCGGAAAGATAAGAGGACGGGCTATAATCCTGATATAATTTTAGCCGCCCACTGCCACGCCCATATTGAGTAATCTAGTGAAGAAATTTAGATCATAAATATCTCAGCTATTATCAGTTCTAAAATTGTATATATACATTCAGCCAACAGTACAAATAAACCTCTACAAATCCGTTGAATTTCATTTATCTAACGCTTAAAATGTGGATGTTGAGCGAAAAACTCTATAAAAAATCTGTGTTCTAGCTCTAACATAATGCACTAAAACTCAAAAAGCAGTAAGCGTGACATAATTATTGTTTAACCATTGGATAGCCCAGTTTGATCTTTACAATCTAGCTAAATTTCATTACTTTAGCTCGTATAGTCTCTGCAATACAGCGTTTTGAAAAGTTCTTCTGAATGGTCCAACTCGTAGGTTAAAAAAAACTTGGAATTTTTTCTTAATAACATTTTCTGACACCAGGAGAACATAATTTTGTAGGAGGTGGATTCTTGCACACAATTTTATTTAAATTTTAATAACTCAGGAACCAGTTATGGTATTGGCTTGAAATCTTCCTTGTCGGAAAGATATGAGGACGGGCTATAATCCTAATATAATTTTAGCCGCCCACTGCCACGCCCATATTGAGTAATCTAGTGAAGAAATTTAGATCATAAATATCTCAGCTATTATCAGTTCTAAAATTGTATATATACATTCAGCCAACAGTACAAATAAACCTCTACAAATCCGTTGAATTTCATTTATCTAACGCTTAAAATTTGGATGTTGAGCGAAAAACTCTATAAAAAATCTGTGTTCTAGCTCTAACATAATGCACTAAAACTCAAAAAGCAGTAAGCGTGACATAATTATTGTATAACCATTGGATAGCCCAGTTTGATCTTTACAATCTAGCTAAATTTCATTACTTTAGCTCGTATAGTCTCTGCAATACAGCGTTTTGAAAAGTTCTTCTGAATGGTCCAACTCGTAGTTTAAAAAAAAACTTGGAATTTTTTCTTAATAACATTTTCTGACACCAGGAGAACATAATTTTGTAGGAGGTGGATTCTTGCACACAATTTTATTTAAATTTTAATAACTCAGGAACCAGTTATGGTATTGACTTGAAATCTTCCTTGTCGGAAAGATAAGAGGACGGGCTATAATCCTGATATAATTTTAGCCGCCCACTGCCCCGCCCATATTGAGTAATCTAGTGAAGAAATTTAGATCATAAATATCTCAGCTATTATCAGTTCTAAAATTTTATATGTACATTCAGCCAACAGTACAAATAAACCTCTACAAATCCGTTGAATTTCATTTATCTAACGCTTAAAATTTGGATGTTGAGCGAAAAACTCTATAAAAAATCTGTGTTCTAGCTCTAACATAATGCACTAAAACTCAAAAAGCAGTAAGCGTGACATAATTATTGTATAACCATTGGATAGCCCAGTTTGATCTTTACAATCTAGCTAAATTTCATTACTTTAGCTCGTATAGTCTCTGCAATACAGCGTTTTGAAAAGTTCTTCTGAATGGTCCAACTCGTAGTTTAAAAAAAAACTTGGAATTTTTTCTTAATAACATTTTCTGACACCAGGAGAACATAATTTTGTAGGAGGTGGATTCTTGCACACAATTTTATTTAAATTTGAATAACTCAGGAACCAGTTATGGTATTGACTTGAAATCTTCCTTGTCGGAAAGATAAGAGGACGGGCTATAATCCTGATATAATTTTTGCCGCCCACTGCCACGCCCATATTGAGAATTCTAGTGAAGAAGTTTAGATCATAAATATCTCAGCTATTATCAGTTCTAAAATTTTATATGTACATTCAGCCAACAGTACAAATAAACCTCTACAAATCCGTTGAATTTCATTTATCTAACGCTTAAAATGTGGATGTTGAGCGAAAAACTCTATAAAAAATCTGTGTTCTAGCTCTAACATAATGCACTAAAACTCAAAAAGCAGTAAGCGTGACATAATTATGGTATAACCATTGGATAGCCCAGTTTGATCTTTACAATCTAGCTAAATTTCATTACTTTAGCTCGTATAGTCTCTGCAATACAGCGTTTTGAAAAGTTATTCTGAATGGTCCAAGTCGTAGGTTAAAAAAAAACTTGGAATTTTTTCCAAATAACATTTTCTGACACCAGGAGAACATAATTTTGTAGGAGGTGGATTCTTGCACACAATTTTATTTAAATTTTAATAACTCAGGAACCAGTTATGGTATTGACTTGAAATCTTCCTTGTCGGAAAGATAAGAGGACGGGCTATAATCCTGATATAATTTTTGCCGCCCACTGCCACGCCCATATTGAGAATTCTAGTGAAGAAATTTAGATCATAAATATCTCAGCTATTATCAGTTCTAAAATTTTATATGTACATTCAGCCAATAGTACAAATAAACCTCTACAAATCCGTTGAATTTCATTTATCTAACGCTTAAAATGTGGATGTTGAGCGAAAAACTCTATAAAAAATCTGTGTTCTAGCTCTAACATAATGCACTAAAACTCAAAAAGCAGTAAGCGTGACATAATTATTGTATAACCATTGGATAGCCCAGTTTGATCTTTACAATCTAGCTAAATTTCATTACTTTAGCTCGTATAGTCTCTGCAATACAGCGTTTTGAAAAGTTCTTCTGAATGGTCCAACTCGTAGGTTAAAAAAAAACTTGGAATTTTTTCCAAATAACATTTTCTGACACCAGGAGAACATAATTTTGTAGGAGGTGGATTCTTGCACACAATTTTATTTAAATTTTAATAACTCAGGAACCAGTGATGGTATTGACTTGAAATCTTCCTTGTCGGAAAGATAAGAGGACGGGCTATAATCCTGATATAATTTTTGCCGCCCACTGCCACGCCCATATTGAGAATTCTAGTGAAGAAATTTAGATTATAAATATCTCAGCTATTATCAGTTCTAAAATTTTATATGTACATTCAGCCAACAGTACAAATAAACCTCTACAAATCCGTTGAACTTCATTTATCTAACGCTTAAAATGTGGATGTTGAGCGAAAAACTCTATAAAAAATCTGTGTTCTAGCTCTAACATAATGCACTAAAACTCAAAAAGCAGTAAGCGTGACATAATTATTGTATAACCATTGGATAGCCCAGTTTGATCTTTACAATCTAGCTAAATTTCATTACTTTAGCTCGTATAGTCTCTGCAATACAGCGCTTTGAAAAGTTATTCTGAATGGTCCAACTCGTAGGTTAAAAAAAAACTTGGAATTTTTTCCAAATAACATTTTCTGACACCAGGAGAACATAATTTTGTAGGAGGTGGATTCTTGCACACAATTTTATTTAAATTTTAATAACTCAGGAACCAGTTATGGTATTGACTTGAAATCTTCCTTGTCGGAAAGATAAGAGGACGGGCTATAATCCTGATATAATTTTTGCCGCCCACTGCCACGCCCATATTGAGAATTCTAGTGAAGAAATTTAGATCATAAATATCTCAGCTATTATCAGTTCTAAAATTTTATATGTACATTCAGCCAACAGTACAAATAAACCTCTACAAATCCGTTGAATTTCATTTATCTAACGCTTAAAATGTGGATGTTGAGCGAAAAACTCTATAAAAAATCTGTGTTCTAGCTCTAACATAATGCACTAAAACTCAAAAAGCAGTAAGCGTGACATAATTATTGTATAACCATTGGATAGCCCAGTTTGATCTTTACAATCTAGCTAAATTTCATTACTTTAGCTCGTATAGTCTCTGCAATACAGCGTTTTGAAAAGTTATTCTGAATGGTCCAACTCGTAGGTTAAAAAAAAACTTGGAATTTTTTCCAAATAACATTTTCTGACACCAGGAGAACATAATTTTGTAGGAGGTGGATTCTTGCACACAATTTTATTTAAATTTTAATAACTCAGGAACCAGTTATGGTATTGACTTGAAATCTTCCTTGTCGGAAAGATAAGAGGACGGGCTATAATCCTGATATAAATTTTGCCGCCCACTGCCACGCCCATATTGAGAATTCTAGTGAAGAAATTTAGATCATAAATATCTCAGCTATTATCAGTTCTAAAATTTTATATGTACATTCAGCCAACAGTACAAATAAACCTCTACAAATCCGTTGAATTTCATTTATCTAACGCTTAAAATGTGGATGTTGAGCGAAAAACTCTATAAAAAATCTGTGTTCTAGCTCTAACATAATGCACTAAAACTCAAAAAGCAGTAAGCGTGACATAATTATTGTATAACCATTGGATAGCCCAGTTTGATCTTTACAATCTAGCTAAATTTCATTACTTTAGCTCGTATAGTCTCTGCAATACAGCGTTTTGAAAAGTTATTCTGAATGGTCCAACTCGTAGGTTAAAAAAAAACTTGGAATTTTTTCCAAATAACATTTTCTGACACCAGGAGAACATAATTTTGTAGGAGGTGGATTCTTGCACACAATTTTATTTAAATTTTAATAACTCAGGAACCAGTTATGGTATTGACTTGAAATCTTACTTGTCGGAAAGATAAGAGGACGGGCTATAGTCCTGATATAATTTTTGCCACCCACTGCCACGCCCATATTGAGAATTCTAGTGAAGAAATTTAGATCATAAATATCTCAGCTATTATCAGTTCTAAAATTTTATATGTACATTCAGCCAACAGTACAAATAAACCTCTACAAATCCGTTGAATTTCATTTATCTAACGCTTAAAATGTGGATGTTGAGCGAAAAACTCTATAAAAAATCTGTGTTCTAGCTCTAACATAATGCACTAAAACTCAAAAAGCAGTAAGCGTGACATAATTATTGTATAACCATTGGATAGCCCAGTTTGATCTTTACAATCTAGCTAAATTTCATTACTTTAGCTCGTATAGTCTCTGCAATACAGCGTTTTGAAAAGTTATTCTGAATGGTCCAACTCGTAGGTTAAAAAAAAACTTGGAATTTTTTCCAAATAACATTTTCTGACACCAGGAGAACATAATTTTGTAGGAGGTGGATTCTTGCACACAATTTTATTTAAATTTTAATAACTCAGGAACCAGTTATGGTATTGACTTGAAATCTTCCTTGTCGGAAAGATAAGAGGACGGGCTATAATCCTGATATAATTTTTGCCGCCCACTGCCACGCCCATATTGAGAATTCTAGTGAAGAAATTTAGATCATAAATATCTCAGCTATTATCAGTTCTAAAATTTTATATGTACATTCAGCCAACAGTACAAATAAACCTCTACAAATCCGTTGAATTTCATTTATCTAACGCTTAAAATGTGGATGTTGAGCGAAAAACTCTATAAAAAATCTGTGTTCTAGCTCTAACATAATGCACTAAAACTCAAAAAGCAGTAAGCGTGACATAATTATTGTATAACCATTGGATAGCCCAGTTTGATCTTTACAATCTAGCTAAATTTCATTACTTTAGCTCGTATAGTCTCTGCAATATAGCGTTTTGAAAAGTTATTCTGAATGGTCCAACTCGTAGGTTAAAAAAAAACTTGGAATTTTTTCCAAATAACATTTTCTGACACCAGGAGAACATAATTTTGTAGGAGGTGGATTCTTGCACACAATTTTATTTAAATTTTAATAACTCAGGAACCAGTTATGGTATTGACTTGAAATCTTCCTTGTCGGAAAGATAAGAGGACGGGCTATAATCCTGATATAATTTTTGCCGCCCACTGCCACGCCCATATTGAGAATTCTAGTGAAGAAATTTAGATCATAAATATCTCAGCTATTATCAGTTCTAAAATTTTATATGTACATTAAGCCAACAGTACAAATAAACCTCTACAAATCCGTTGAATTTCATTTATCTAACGCTTAAAATGTGGATGTTGAGCGAAAAACTCTATAAAAAATCTGTGTTCTAGCTCTAACATAATGCACTAAAACTCAAAAAGCAGTAAGCGTGACATAATTATTGTATAACCATTGGATAGCCCAGTTTGATCTTTACAATCTAGCTAAATTTCATTACTTTAGCTCGTATAGTCTCTGCAATACAGCGTTTTGAAAAGTTATTCTGAATGGTCCAACTCGTAGGTTAAAAAAAAACTTGGAATTTTTTCCAAATAACATTTTCTGACACCAGGAGAACATAATTTTGTAGGAGGTGGATTCTTGCACACAATTTTATTTAAATTTTAATAACTCAGGAACCAGTTATGGTATTGACTTGAAATCTTCCTTGTCGGAAAGATAAGAGGACGGGCTATAATCCTGATATAATTTTTGCCGCCCACTGCCACGCCCATATTGAGAATTCTAGTGAAGAAATTTAGATCATAAATATCTCAGCTATTATCAGTTCTAAAATTGTATATGTACATTAAGCCAACAGTACAAATAAACCTCTACAAATCCGTTGAATTTCATTTATCTAACGCTTAAAATGTGGATGTTGAGCGAAAAACTCTATAAAAAATCTGTGTTCTAGCTCTAACATAATGCACTAAAACTCAAAAAGCAGTAAGCGTGACATAATTATTGTATAACCATTGGATAGCCCAGTTTGATCTTTACAATCTAGCTAAATTTCATTACTTTAGCTCGTATAGTCTCTGCAATACAGCGTTTTGAAAAGTTATTCTGAATGGTCCAACTCGTAGGTTAAAAAAAAACTTGGAATTTTTTCCAAATAACATTTTCTGACACCAGGAGAACATAATTTTGTAGGAGGTGGATTCTTGCACACAATTTTATTTAAATTTTAATAACTCAGGAACCAGTTATGGTATTGACTTGAAATCTTCCTTGTCGGAAAGATAAGAGGACGGGCTATAATCCTGATATAATTTTTGCCGCCCACTGCCACGCCCATATTGAGAATTCTAGTGAAGAAATTTAGATCATAAATATCTCAGCTATTATCAGTTCTAAAATTTTATATGTACATTAAGCCAACAGTACAAATAAACCTCTACAAATCCGTTGAATTTCATTTATCTAACGCTTAAAATGTGGATGTTGAGCGAAAAACTCTATAAAAAATCTGTGTTCTAGCTCTAACATAATGCACTAAAACTCAAAAAGCAGTAAGCGTGACATAATTATTGTATAACCATTGGATAGCCCAGTTTGATCTTTACAATCTAGCTAAATTTCATTACTTTAGCTCGTATAGTCTCTGCAATACAGCGTTTTGAAAAGTTATTCTGAATGGTCCAACTCGTAGGTTAAAAAAAAACTTGGAATTTTTTCCAAATAACATTTTCTGACACCAGGAGAACATAATTTTGTAGGAGGTGGATTCTTGCACACAATTTTATTTAAATTTTAATAACTCAGGAACCAGTTATGGTATTGACTTGAAATCTTCCTTGTCGGAAAGATAAGAGGACGGGCTATAATCCTGATATAATTTTTGCCGCCCACTGCCACGCCCATATTGAGAATTCTAGTGAAGAAATTTAGATCATAAATATCTCAGCTATTATCAGTTCTAAAATTTTATATGTACATTAAGCCAACAGTACAAATAAACCTCTACAAATCCGTTGAATTTCATTTATCTAACGCTTAAAATGTGGATGTTGAGCGAAAAACTCTATAAAAAATCTGTGTTCTAGCTCTAACATAATGCACTAAAACTCAAAAAGCAGTAAGCGTGACATAATTATTGTATAACCATTGGATAGCCCAGTTTGATCTTTACAATCTAGCTAAATTTCATTACTTTAGCTCGTATAGTCTCTGCAATACAGCGTTTTGAAAAGTTATTCTGAATGGTCCAACTCGTAGGTTAAAAAAAAACTTGGAATTTTTTCCAAATAACATTTTCTGACACCAGGAGAACATAATTTTGTAGGAGGTGGATTCTTGCACACAATTTTATTTAAATTTTAATAACTCAGGAACCAGTTATGGTATTGACTTGAAATCTTCCTTGTCGGAAAGATAAGAGGACGGGCTATAATCCTGATATAATTTTTGCCGCCCACTGCCACGCCCATATTGAGAATTCTAGTGAAGAAATTTAGATCATAAATATCTCAGCTATTATCAGTTCTAAAATTGTATATGTACATTAAGCCAACAGTACAAATAAACCTCTACAAATCCGTTGAATTTCATTTATCTAACGCTTAAAATGTGGATGTTGAGCGAAAAACTCTATAAAAAATCTGTGTTCTAGCTCTAACATAATGCACTAAAACTCAAAAAGCAGTAAGCGTGACATAATTATTGTATAACCATTGGATAGCCCAGTTTGATCTTTAC
This sequence comes from Pollenia griseotomentosa, assembly GCA_963931875.1. NCBI lineage: Eukaryota > Metazoa > Arthropoda > Insecta > Diptera > Polleniidae > Pollenia > Pollenia griseotomentosa. The sequence goes on along the minus strand of OZ007563.1, from coordinate 74,978,272 downwards.
AATCTAGCTAAATTTCATTACTTTAGCTCGTATAGTCTCTGCAATATAGCGTTTTGAAAAGTTATTCTGAATGGTCCAACTCGTAGGTTAAAAAAAAACTTGGAATTTTTTCCAAATAACATTTTCTGACACCAGGAGAACATAATTTTGTAGGAGGTGGATTCTTGCACACAATTTTATTTAAATTTTAATAACTCAGGAACCAGTTATGGTATTGACTTGAAATCTTCCTTGTCGGAAAGATAAGAGGACGGGCTATAATCCTGATATAATTTTTGCCGCCCACTGCCACGCCCATATTGAGAATTCTAGTGAAGAAATTTAGATCATAAATATCTCAGCTATTATCAGTTCTAAAATTTTATATGTACATTCAGCCAACAGTACAAATAAACCTCTACAAATCCGTTGAATTTCGTTTATCTAACGCTTAAAATGTGGATGTTGATCGAAAAACTCTATAAAAAATCTGTGTTCTAGCTCTAACATAATGCACTAAAACTCAAAAAGCAGTAAGCGTGACATAATTATTGTATAACCATTGGATAGCCCAGTTTGATCTTTACAATCTAGCTAAATTTCATTACTTTAGCTCGTATAGTCTCTGCAATACAGCGTTTTGAAAAGTTCTTCTGATTGGCCAACTCGTAGGTTAAAAAAAAACTTGGAATTTTTTCCAAATAACATTTTCTGACACCAGGAGAACATAATTTTGTAGGAGGTGGATTCTTGCACACAATTTTATTTAAATTTTAATAACTCAGAAGCCAGTTATGGTATTGACTTGAAATCTTCCTTGTCGGAAAGATAAGAGGACGGGCTATAATCCTGATATAATTTTTGCCGCCCACTGCCACGCCCATATTGAGAATTCTAGTGAAGAAATTTAGATCATAAATATCTCAGCTATTGTCAGTTCTAAAATTGTATATGTACATTCAGCCAACAGTACAAATAAACCTCTACAAATCCGTTGAATTTCATTTATCTAACGCTTAAAATGTAGATGTTGAGCGAAAAACTCTATAAAAAATCTGTGTTCTAGCTCTAACATAATGCACTTAAACTCAAAAAGCAGTAAGCGTGACATAATTATTGTATAACCATTGGATAGCCCAGTTTGATCTTTACAATCTAGCTAAATTTCATTACTTTAGCTCGTATAGTCTCTGCAATACAGCGTTTTGAAAAGTTATTCTGAATGGTCCAACTCGTAGGTTAAAAAAAAACTTGGAATTTTTTCCAAATAACATTTTCTGACACCAGGAGAACATAATTTTGTAGGAGGTGGATTCTTGCACACAATTTTATTTAAATTTTAATAACTCAGGAACCAGTTATGGTATTGACTTGAAATCTTCCTTGTCGGAAAGATAAGAGGACGGGCTATAATCCTGATATAATTTTTGCCGCCCACTGCCACGCCCATATTGAGAATTCTAGTGAAGAAATTTAGATCATAAATATCTCAGCTATTATCAGTTCTAAAATTTTATATGTACATTAAGCCAACAGTACAAATAAACCTCTACAAATCCGTTGAATTTCATTTATCTAACGCTTAAAATGTGGATGTTGAGCGAAAAACTCTATAAAAAATCTGTGTTCTAGCTCTAACATAATGCACTAAAACTCAAAAAGCAGTAAGCGTGACATAATTATTGTATAACCATTGGATAGCCCAGTTTGATCTTTACAATCTAGCTAAATTTCATTACTTTAGCTCGTATAGTCTCTGCAATATAGCGTTTTGAAAAGTTATTCTGAATGGTCCAACTCGTAGGTTAAAAAAAAACTTGGAATTTTTTCCAAATAACATTTTCTGACACCAGGAGAACATAATTTTGTAGGAGGTGGATTCTTGCACACAATTTTATTTAAATTTTAATAACTCAGGAACCAGTTATGGTATTGACTTGAAATCTTCCTTGTCGGAAAGATAAGAGGACGGGCTATAATCCTGATATAATTTTTGCCGCCCACTGTCACGCCCATATTGAGAATTCTAGTGAAGAAATTTAGATCATAAATATCTCAGCTATTATCAGTTCTAAAATTTTATATGTACATTCAGCCAACAGTACAAATAAACCTCTACAAATCCGTTGAATTTCGTTTATCTAACGCTTAAAATGTGGATGTTGAGCGAAAAACTCTATAAAAAATCTGTGTTCTAGCTCTAACATAATGCACTAAAACTCAAAAAGCAGTAAGCGTGACATAATTATTGTATAACCATTGGATAGCCCAGTTTGATCTTTACAATCTAGCTAAATTTCATTACTTTAGCTCGTATAGTCTCTGCAATACAGCGTTTTGAAAAGTTCTTCTGAATGGTCCAACTCGTAGGTTAAAAAAAAACTTGGAATTTTTTCCAAATAACATTTTCTGACACCAGGAGAACATAATTTTGTAGGAGGTGGATTCTTGCACACAATTTTATTTAAATTTTAATAACTCAGAAACCAGTTATGGTATTGACTTGAAATCTTCCTTGTCGGAAAGATAAGAGGACGGGCTATAATCCTGATATAATTTTTGCCGCCCACTGCCACGCCCATATTGAGAATTCTAGTGAAGAAATTTAGATCATAAATATCTCAGCTATTGTCAGTTCTAAAATTGTATATGTACATTCAGCCAACAGTACAAATAAACCTCTACAAATCCGTTGAATTTCATTTATCTAACGCTTAAAATGTGGATGTTGAGCGAAAAACTCTATAAAAAATCTGTGTTCTAGCTCTAACATAATGCACTTAAACTCAAAAAGCAGTAAGCGTGACATAATTATTGTATAACCATTGGATAGCCCAGTTTGATCTTTACAATCTAGCTAAATTTCATTACTTTAGCTCGTATAGTCTCTGCAATACAGCGTTTTGAAAAGTTATTCTGAATTTTCCAACTCGTAGGTTAAAAAAAAAACTTGGAATTTTTTCCAAATAACATTTTCTGACACCAGGAGAACATAATTTTGTAGGAGGTGGATTCTTGCACACAATTTTTGTTATAATTTTTGCCGCCCACTGCCACGCCCATATTGAGAATTCTAGTGAAGAAATTTAGATCATAAATATCTCAGCTATTATCAGTTCTAAAATTTTATATGTACATTCAGCCAACAGTACAAATAAACCTCTACAAATCCGTTGAATTTCATTTATCTAACGCTTAAAATGTGGATGTTGAGCGAAAAACTCTATAAAAAATCTGTGTTCTAGCTCTAACATAATGCACTAAAACTCAAAAAGCAGTAAGCGTGACATAATTATTGTATAACCATTGGATAGCCCAGTTTGATCTTTACAATCTAGCTAAATTTCATTACTTTAGCTAGTATAGTCTCTGCAATACAGCGTTTTGAAAAGTTATTCTGAATGGTCCAACTCGTAGGTTAAAAAAAAACTTGGAATTTTTTCCAAATAACATTTTCTGACACCAGGAGAACATAATTTTGTAGGAGGTGGATTCTTGCAAACAATTTTATTTAAATTTTAATAACTCAGGAACCAGTTATGGTATTGACTTGAAATCTTCCTTGTCGGAAAGATAAGAGGACGGGCTATAATCCTGATATAATTTTTGCCGCCCACTGCCACGCCCATATTGAGAATTCTAATGAAGAAATTTAGATCATAAATATCTCAGCTATTATCAGTTCTAAAATTTTATATGTACATTCAGCCAACAGTACAAATAAACCTCTACAAATCCGTTGAATTTCATTTATCTAACGCTTAAAATGTGGATGTTGAGCGAAAAACTCTATAAAAAATCTGTGTTCTAGCTCTAACATAATGCACTAAAACTCAAAAAGCAGTAAGCGTGACATAATTATTGTATAACCATTGGATAGCCCAGTTTGATCTTTACAATCTAGCTAAATTTCATTACTTTAGCTCGTATAGTCTCTGCAATACAGCGTTTTGAAAAGTTATTCTGAATGGTCCAACTCGTAGGTTAAAAAAAAACTTGGAATTTTTTCCAAATAACATTTTCTGACACCAGTAGCTCGTTTCTGTATTTCTCGCATCGTAAAATTTCTTGCATGAAGTGTGGAACAAAAAATTCCATCGTTTCTCGATTTATGAGATAAAAGTGTTTCTGTATTTGAATGCGAAAACAGACACAACAAATTCTGTATATACTGGAATATTTCCAGTACTTAAGTGTCAAATAAAAGCGAAACGTCAACAAAAGAAATAAATATAATAAAAACAGGGCTGCCAGATTTGACGAGTTATCGTCATCTTGACGATTTTTTGTTCCGATATTAACAAAGTGACGTTTTGATGATTTTTTCTAAAAAAGTGACGAAAGCAAAAACAAAATCAAAAATATTTTATAATTTTGTTGTTACTTTCTATAGAAATTCATCTTGAATTTTTAAATTTCAAACACTTCTATTTTGTGGCGTTGAAAATTGAAAAAAAAAAAAAAAATAATATGAATGTCTGTAGAAAGCAAAAACAAATTTATAAAATATTTTTGATTTTATTTTTGCTTTTAAAGAAATTGTCGGCGTTGCGTTTTACACTATAAGCCCCTTAGTCTTCCCAATAAGATAATTGTAAATATTTTTATATGTTTGTTTATTAGAAAAAAAGATATCTTTAGAAACAAGGCTGCTTAAATTTTTATATTTATCCCTATTGTGAAAATTGTCCTCGAAAATTGTTTGTTTCTTCCCTAAAAAATGTATCGGCAAAAGCAAAATTTCGAGGGAAAGTAATGGACCGACTTGGCTTATTTTGAACATTTAATACTTTTTATATACATATACAAAATATGATTGATATTTGATATTCTTATCTTATATGTACACTTTTGTGCCAAAACCATTATTCCGGCAAGAAAGAAATTTGTTTGTCTCCCAGTAAAAACTTGTTCAAAATGTATAGCTTCTTTCACTCGTTATTAAGTAGCTTTCTTCCATAAGAATTTCGATAACTACTTTTTTCTGGATGTATTAAGATAAAAAAAATGACTTACTTTTGAATTTGTTCTTTTTGGCACAACAATTGTAAAATTCATTAGTTTTTCAGTAGAATTGTATGTAGTGCTTTTATGTGTTTCTGATTACTTAACATATTATTTTGTAGGCGAAGATTTTACTGGGTCTTTAACCCGTTTATTTATGAACCGATTTTTTTAATTTTAACTACAAGGTATTCTACTAAGTCTATTTCAGGTAAAAAAGAAAAAGATTATAGGAATAGGTAAATTCAAGATTTATATCTCAATTATTAAATAATAATTATTAAATACCCATGAACTTTAACTATGTTTTTGTTTGATTATTTTTTAATAAAAGTCGAAACAAATTTGTTTAAAATTGATTTTAAATTGCACGATTTTTAAAACAAAAAAGACGATCTTTTTTATTTTTTTCTCAGGAAATTGACGATTTTGACACAAATTTATCTGGCAGCACTGATTAAAACCAAAACAAGAAAAAGCTAAAAAAAATTTAAACTAACAAAATATAACAATTGTTTTTTGTTTATTTTCATCATATAAATTATGCATTTATCATTTATATTCCTTCTATTTTTTTATTTATTTAAAAAAAATAGTATATAAACATATTTTAAATTCAAAATATCTATATTTTGTTTTTCTCGCCACCAATTTCAAATGTGACTTATTTTGACAGTTCTTGAAATAAACTTTTCGCAAAATATTGTTATAGAAACACTTTTTCTCGCATCCTTCCAATAATTGCTGGAAAATTATTTAAATGACAGATAATTCTCGCAAAAAAAAGATACAGAAACACTTGTGTGAGAAAAACCATTTTTTGTTTCATTTCACACTATTTTTGTTGCAATTCACACGTTTCATGCGAAGAGTTTTACGATGCGAGATATACAGAAACGGGCTACAGGAGAACATAATTTTGTAGGAGGTGGATTCTTGCACACAATTTTATTTAAATTTTAATAACTCAGGAACCAGTTATGGTATTGACTTGAAATCTTCCTTGTCGGAAAGATAAGAGGACGGGCTATAATCCTGATATAATTTTTGCCGCCCACTGCCACGCCCATATTGAGAATTCTAATGAAGAAATTTAGATCATAAATATCTCAGCTATTATCAGTTCTAAAATTTTATATGTACATTCAGCCAACAGTACAAATAAACCTCTACAAATCCGTTGAATTTCATTTATCTAACGCTTAAAATGTGGATGTTGAGCGAAAAACTCTATAAAAAATCTGTGTTCTAGCTCTTACATAATGCACTAAAACTCAAAAAGCAGTAAGCGTGACATAATTATTGTATAACCATTGGATAGCCCAGTTTGATCTTTACAATCTAGCTAAATTTCATTACTTTAGCTCGTATAGTCTCTGCAATACAGCGTTTTGAAAAGTTCTTCTGAATGGTCCAACTCGTAGGTTAAAAAAAACTTGGAATTTTTTCCAAATAACATTTTCTGACACCAGGAGAACATAATTTTGTAGGAGGTGGATTCTTGCACACAATTTGATTTAAATTTTAATAACTCAGGAACCAGTTATTGTATTGACTTGAAATCTTCCTTGTCGGAAAGATAAGAGGACGGGCTATAATCCTGATATAATTTTTGCCGCCCACTGCCACGCCCATATTGAGAATTCTAGTGAAGAAATTTAGATCATAAATATCTCAGCTATTATCAGTTCTAAAATTTTATATGTACATTCAGCCAACAGTACAAATAAACCTCTACAAATCCGTTGAATTTCATTTATCTAGCGCTTTAAATGTGGATGTTGAGCGAAAAACTCTATAAAAAATCTGTGTTCTAGCTCTAACATAATGCACTAAAACTCAAAAAGCAGTAAGCGTGACATAATTATTGTATAACCATTGGATAGCCCAGTTTGATCTTTACAATCTAGCTAAATTTCATTACTTTAGCTCGTATAGTCTCTGCAATACAGCGTTTTGAAAAGTTATTCTGAATGGTCCAACTCGTAGGTTAAAAAAAAACTTGGGATTTTTTCCAAATAACATTTTCTGACACCAGGAGAACATAATTTTGTAGGAGGTGGATTCTTGCACACAATTTTATTTAAATTTTAATAACTCAGGAACCAGTTATGGTATTGACTTGAAATCTTCCTTGTCGGAAAGATAAGAGGACGGGCTATAATCCTGATATAATTTTTGCCGCCCACTGACACGCCCATATTGAGAATTCTAGTGAAGAAATTGAGATCATAAATATCTCAGCTATTATCAGTTCTAAAATTTTATATGTACATTCAGCCAACAGTACAAATAAACCTCTACAAATCCGTTGAATTTCATTTATCTAACGCTTAAAATGTGGATGTTGAGCGAAAAACTCTATAAAAAATCTGTGTTCTAGCTCTAACATAATGCACTAAAACTCAAAAAGCAGTAAGCGTGACATAATTATTGTATAACCATTGGATAGCCCAGTTTGATCTATACAATCTAGCTAAATTTCATTACTTTAGCTCGTATAGTCTCTGCAATACAGCGTTTTGAAAAGTTATTCTGAATGGTCCAACTCGTAGGTTAAAAAAAAACTTGGAATTTTTTCCAAATAACATTTTCTGACACCAGGAGAACATAATTTTGTAGGAGGTGGATTCTTGCACACAATTTTATTTAAATTTTAATAACTCAGGAACCAGTTATGGTATTGACTTGAAATCTTCCTTGTCGGAAAGATAAAAGGACGGGCTATAATCCTGATATAATTTTTGCCGCCCACTGCCACGCCCATATTGAGAATTCTAGTGAAGAAATTTAGATCATAAATATCTCAGCTATTATCAGTTCTAAAATTTTATATGTACATTCAGCCAACAGTACAAATAAACCTCTACAAATCCGTTGAATTTCATTTATCTAACGCTTAAAATGTGGATGTTGAGCGAAAAACTCTATAAAAAATCTGTGTTCTAGCTCTAACATAATGCACTAAAACTCAAAAAGCAGTAAGCGTGACATAATTATTGTATAACCATTGGATAGCCCAGTTTGATCTTTACAATCTAGCTAAATTTCATTACTTTAGCTCGTATAGTCTCTGCAATACAGCGTTTTGAAAAGTTATTCTGAATGGTCCAACTCGTAGGTTAAAAAAAAACTTGGAATTTTTTCCAAATAACATTTTCTGACACCAGGAGAACATAATTTTGTAGGAGGTGGATTCTTGCACACAATTTTATTTAAATTTTAATAACTCAGGAACCAGTTATGTTATTGACTTGAAATCTTCCTTGTCGGAAAGATAAGAGGACGGGCTATAATCCTGATATAATTTTTGCCGCCCACTGCCACGCCCATATTGAGAATTCTAGTGAAGAAATTTAGATCATAAATATCTCAGCTATTATCAGTTCTAAAATTTTATATGTACATTCAGCCAACAGTACAAATAAACCTCTACAAATCCATTGAATTTCATTTATCTAACGCTTAAAATGTGGATGTTGAGCGAAAAACTCTATAAAAAATCTGTGTTCTAGCTCTAACATAATGCACTAAAACTCAAAAAGCAGTAAGCGTGACATAATTATTGTATAACCATTGGATAGCCCAGTTTGATCTATACAATCTAGCTAAATTTCATTACTTTAGCTCGTATAGTCTCTGCAATACAGCGTTTTGAAAAGTTATTCTGAATGGTCCAACTCGTAGGTTAAAAAAAAACTTGGAATTTTTTCCAAATAACATTTTCTGACACCAGGAGAACATAATTTTGTAGGAGGTGGATTCTTGCACACAATTTTATTTAAATTTTAATAACTCAGGAACCAGTTATGGTATTGACTTGAAATCTTCCTTGTCGGAAAGATAAGAGGACGGGCTATAATCCTGATATAATTTTTGCCGCCCACTGCCACGCCCATATTGAGAATTCTAGTGAAGAAATTTAGATCATAAATATCTCAGCTATTATCAGTTCTAAAATTTTATATGTACATTCAGCCAACAGTACAAATAAACCTCTACAAATCCGTTGAATTTCATTTATCTAACGCTTAAAATGTGGATGTTGAGCGAAAAACTCTATAAAAAATCTGTGTTCTAGCTCTAACATAATGCACTAAAACTCAAAAAGCAGTAAGCGTGACATAATTATTGTATAACCATTGGATAGCCCAGTTTGGTCTTTACAATCTAGCTAAATTTCATTACTTTAGCTCGTATAGTCTCTGCAATACAGCGTTTTGAAAAGTTATTCTGAATGGTCCAACTCGTAGGTTAAAAAAAAAACTTGGAATTTTTTCCAAATAACATTTTCTGACACCAGGAGAACATAATTTTGTAGGAGGTGGATTCTTGCACACAATTTTATTTAAAGTTTAATAACTCAGGAACCAGTTATGTTATTGACTTGAAATCTTCCTTGTCGGAAAGATAAGAGGACGGGCTATAATCCTGATATAATTTTTGCCGCCCACTGCCACGCCCATATTGAGAATTCTAGTGAAGAAATTTAGATCATAAATATCTCAGCTATTATCAGTTCTAAAATTTTATATGTACATTCAGCCAACAGTACAAATAAACCTCTACAAATCCATTGAATTTCATTTATCTAACGCTTAAAATGTGGATGTTGAGCGAAAAACTCTATAAAAAATCTGTGTTCTAGCTCTAACATAATGCACTAAAACTCAAAAAGCAGTAAGCGTGACATAATTATTGTATAACCATTGGATAGCCCAGTTTGATCTTTACAATCTAGCTAAATTTCATTACTTTAGCTCATATAGTCTCTGCAATACAGCGTTTTGAAAAGTTATTCTGAATGGTCCAACACGTAGGTTAAAAAAAAACTTGGAATTTTTTCCAAATAACATTTTCTGACACCAGGAGAACATAATTTTGTAGGAGGTGGATTCTTGCACACAATTTTATTTAAATTCTAATAACTCAGGAACCAGTTATGGTATTGACTTGAAATCTTCCTTGTCGGAAAGATAAGAGGACGGGCTATAATCCTGATATAATTTTTGCCGCCCACTGCCACGCCCATATTGAGAATTCTAGTGAAGAAATTTAGATCATAAATATCTCAGCTATTATCAGTTCTAAAATTTTATATGTACATTCAGCCAACAGTACAAATAAACCTCTACAAATCCGTTGAATTTCATTTATCTAACGCTTAAAATGTGGATGTTGAGCGAAAAACTCTATAAAAAATCTGTGTTCTAGCTCTAACATAATGCACTAAAACTCAAAAAGCAGTAAGCGTGACATAATTATTGTATAACCATTGGATAGCCCAGTTTGATCTTTACAATCTAGCTAAATTTCATTACTTTAGCTCGTATAGTCTCTGCAATACAGCGTTTTGAAAAGTTATTCTGAATGGTCCAACTCGTAGGTTAAAAAAAAAACTTGGAATTTTTCCAAATAACATTTTCTGACACCAGGAGAACATAATTTTGTAGGAGGTGGATTCTTGCACACAATTTTATTTAAATTTTAATAACTCAGGAACCAGTTATGTTATTGACTTGAAATCTTCCTTGTAGGAAAGATAAGAGGATGGGCTATAATTTTGATATAATTTTTGCCGCCCACTGCCACGCCCATATTGAGAATTCTAGTGAAGAAATTTAGATCATAAATATCTCAGCTATTATCAGTTCTAAAATTTTATATGTACATTCAGCCAACAGTACAAATAAACCTCTACAAATCCATTGAATTTCATTTATCTAACGCTTAAAATGTGGATGTTGAGCGAAAAACTCTATAAAAAATCTGTGTTCTAGCTCTAACATAATGCACTAAAACTCAAAAAGCAGTAAGCGTGACATAATTATTGTATAACCATTGGATAGCCCAGTTTGATCTTTACAATCTAGCTAAATTTCATTACTTTAGCTCGTATAGTCTCTGCAATACAGCGTTTTGAAAAGTTATTCTGAATGGTCCAACTCGTAGGTTAAAAAAAAACTTGGAATTTTTTCCAAATAACATTTTCTGACACCAGTGCCCATGTTCTGTAACTCTTGTGTCGAGAAACTTTTCGATTGAAATGTGTGAAATAGAACAAAAATGCCGTATATTAAAACAAACAGCTGTTTTTCTCACTAAACTGTGTCTGTAACTTTTTTTGGCGAGTACAAGCTGTCACGCAAGGAAATTACTCGCCAATTTACAGAAAAAGTGTGTCTGTAACATTTTGGTGAGAAAAGTTCCCGCTTTGGACTGTCAAAAAAACTCACGAATAAAAATGGGGCGAGAAAAAAATTTTAACACTAAAAAACAACTAAAAATGCAAATTGCAAAGAATAATAATAATAAAATTATGTTCTTGGCCCTTTTTTTATTGTTTAATTATTTGCTTTTACCATTTTTATAAAATATACGAATTTTTTCAAAGCTCGTTTACAAACAACAAACATTAAAGTCGCACTTTACATTATTTGGCATGGCCGACGGTTGTATTTTCGCCGCCGTTGTTGAAAATTTTTCAATTTTAGTAAATTTTGGTCGCCGTTAACTATATCTGTGACTGGCGTCCTCAACGTCTGCAATGTCACATCGGCTTCGAGTGCAATGTTATGACTTTAATAACGTAACGACGTAATCTCTTTTGATAGTTTTCGACATAAGTTACAGACACACTTTTTTCTCACTTTTCGAGAAACGATGGAATATTTTGTTTCACATCTTTTCGATGCGAGAAGTTCTCACTAAAGTTACAGAACATGGGTACAGGAGAACATAATTTTGTAGGAGGTGGATTCTTGCACACAATTTTATTTAAATTTTAATAACTCAGGAACCAGTTATGGTATTGACTTGAAATCTTCCTTGTCGGAAAGATAAGAGGACGGGCTATAATCCTGATATAATTTTTGCCGCCCACTGCCACGCCCATATTGAGAATTCTAGTGAAGAAATTTAGATCATAAATATCTCAGCTATTATCAGTTCTAAAATTTTATATGTACATTCAGCCAACAGTACAAATAAACCTCTACAAATCCGTTGAATTTCATTTATCTAACGCTTAAAATGTGGATGTTGAGCGAAAAACTGTATAAAAAATCTGTGTTCTAGCTCTAACATAATGCACTAAAACTCAAAAAGCAGTAAGCGTGACATAATTATTGTATAACCATTGGATAGCCCAGTTTGATCTTTACAATCTAGCTAAATTTCATTACTTTAGCTCGTATAGTATCTGCAATACAGCGTTTTGAAAAGTTATTCTGACTGGTCCAACTCTTAGGTTAAAAAAAAACTTAGAATTTTTTCCAAATAACATTTTCTGACACCAGGAGAACATAATTTTGTAGGAGGTGGATTCTTGCACACAATTTTATTTAAATTTTAATAACTCAGGAACCAGTTATGGTATTGACTTGAAATCTTCCTTGTCGGAAAGATAAGAGGACGGGCTATAATCCTGATATAATTTTTGCCGCCCACTGCCACGCCCATATTGAGAATTCTAGTGAAGAAATTTAGATCATAAATATCTCAGCTATTATCAGTTCTAAAATTTTATATGTACATTCAGCCAACAGTACAAATAAACCTCTACAAATCCGTTGAATTTCATTTATCTAACGCTTAAAATGTGGATGTTTAGCGAAAAACTCTATAAAAAATCGGTGTTCTAGCTCTAACATAATGCACTAAAACTCAAAAAGCAGTAAGCGTGACATAATTATTGTATAACCATTGGATAGCCCAGTTTGATCTTTACAATCTAGCTAAATTTCATTACTTTAGCTCGTATAGTCTCTGCAATACAGCGTTTTGAAAAGTTATTCTGAATGGTCCAACTCGTAGGTTAAAAAAAAACTTGGAATTTTTTCCAAATAACATTTTCTGACACCAGGAGAACATAATTTTGTAGGAGGTGGATTCTTGCACACAATTTTATTTAAATTTTAATAACTCAGGAACCAGTTATGGTACAGTAGTTTTGACTTAGCTGCCTTTTATTTACGTGCACTTTTGACTTACCTGCACAAAATTGATAATTTTTGGCATTTTTCTTTATAATCCCATACAAATTCCTTTTTTAAGTGCACTTTCTTTACCTGCACATTTAAGATAAGTGCCCAAAACTTTTGGCATTTTAAAATTATTTTCATACAAAAAATCCAAGTTAGCTGCACTTTGACTTAACTGCCCAAATTACATATTTTCTGTAATTATTCTTCAAAATCCTTCTTTACGTGCATTTTGTATACCTGCACATTTTTCATATTTTTGGGCAACTTTAAAATATTTTCATATAAAACATCAAAGTTAGCTGCACACATGAAAAAATATGGTGGCCACTTTTTTACATAAATATCCAATTTTAGCAGTTTATAAAATCAAAAATCGCAAACAAGTCAAGTTGGTATCATTATAATTCATTTATTTTGTTTAAATGTACATACATTCATGCATATGGGTTGTGGGTACAGCAACTTAAGCACGATTATATGAAAGGAATATCAAATCTTAGGTCTGAAACAGAATAAAGTAGTTGTAGTAGTATTTGAAGCTGTCGAATGCTCTGTAGCGCAACAAAGTACAATAAACCTCTACAAATCCGTTGAATTTCGTTTATCTAACGCTTAAAATGTGGATGTTGAGCGAAAAACTCTATAAAAAATCTGTGTTCTAGCTCTAACATAATGCACTAAAACTCAAAAAGCAGTAAGCGTGACATAATTATTGTATAACCATTGGATAGCCTAGTTTGATCTTTACAATCTAGCTAAATTTCATTACTTTAGCTCGTATAGTCTCTGCAATACAGCGTTTTGAAAAGTTATTCTGAATGGTCCAACTCGTAGGTTAAAAAAAAACTTGGAATTTTTTCCAAATAACATTTTCTGACACCAGTAGCTCGTTTCTGTATTTCTCGCATCGTAAAATTTCTTACATGAAGTGTGAAACAAAAAATTCCATCGTTTCTCGATTTATGAGATAAAAGTGTTTCTGTATTTGAATGCGAAAACAGACACAACAAATTCTGTTTATACTGGAATATTTCCAGTAATTAAGTGTCAAATAAAAGCGAAACGTCAACAAAAGAAATAAATATAATAAAAACAGAGCTGCCAGATTTGACGAGTTATCGTCATCTTGACGATTTTTTGTTCCGATATTAACAAAGTGACGTTTTGATGATTTTTTCTAAAAAAGTGACGAAAGCAAAAACAAAATCAAAAATATTTTATAATTTTGTTGTTATTTTCTATAGAAAATCATCTTGAATTTTTAAATTTCAAACACTTCTATTTTGTGGCGTTGAAAATTGAAAAAAAAAATAATATGGCTGTCTGTAGAAAGCAACAACAAATTTATAAAATATTTTTGATTTTATTTTGCTTTTAATGAAATTGTTGGCGTTGCGTTTTACACTATAAGCCCCTTAGTCTTAGAAATAAGATAATTGTAAATATTTTTATATGTTTGTTTATTAGAAAAAAAGATATCTTTAGAAACAAGGCTGTTTAAATTTTTATATTTATCCCTATTGTGAAAATTGTCCTCGAAATTGTTTGTTTCTTCCCTAAAAAATGTATCGGCAAAAGCAAAATTTCGAGGGAAAGTAATGGACCGACTTGGCTTATTTTGAACATTTAATACTTCTTATATACATATACAAAATATGATTTATATTTGATATTCTTATCTTATATGTACACTTTTGTGCCAAAACCATTATTCCTGCAAGAAAGAAATTTGTTTGTCTCCCAGAAAAAAATTTTTCAAAATGGATAGCTTCTTTCACTCGTTATTAAGTAGCTTTCTTCTATAAGAACTTCGATAACTACTTTTTTCTGGATGTATTAAGATCAAAAAAATGACTTACTTTTGAATTTGTTCTTTTTGGCACAACTCTTGTAAAATTCATTAGTTTTTCAGTAGAATTGTATGTAGTGCTTTTGTGTGTTTCTGATTACTTAACATATTATTTTGTAGGCGAAGATTTTACTGGGTCTTTAACCCGTTTATTTATGAACCGATTTTTTTAATTTTAACTACAAGGTATTCTACTAAGTCTATTTCAGGTAAAAAAGAAAAAGATTATAGGAATAGGTAAATTAAAGATTTATATCTCAAATATTAAATACCCATGAACTTTAACTATGTTTTTGTTTGATTATTTTTTAATAAAAGTCGAAACAAATTTGTTTAAAATTGATTTTAAATTGCACGATTTTTAAAACAAAAAAGACGATCTTTTTTATTTTTTTCTCAGGAAATTGACGATTTTGACACAAATTTAAATGGCAGCACTGATTAAAACCAAAACAAGAAAAGGCTAACAAAAATTTAAACTAACAAAATATAACAATTGTTTTTTGTTTATTTTCATCATATAAATTATGCATTTATCATTTATATTCCTTCTATTTTTTTTATTTATTTAAAAAAAATAGTATATAAACATATTTTAATTTCAAAATATCTTCATTTTGTTTTTCTCGCCACCAATTTCAAATGTGACTTATTTTGACAGTTCTTGAAAGAAACTTTTCGCAAAATATTGTTATAGAAACACTTTTTCTCGCATCCTTCCAATAATTGCTGGAAAATTATTTAAATGACAGATAATTCTCGCAAAAAAAAGATACAGAAACACTTGCGTGAGAAAACCCATTTTTTGTTTCATTTCACACTATTTTTGTTGCAATTCACACGTTTCATGCGAAGAGTTTTACGATGTGAGATATACAGAAACGGGCTACAGGAGAACATAATTTTGTAGGAGGTGGATTCTTGCACACAATTTTATTTAAATTTTAATAACTCAGGAACCAGTTATGGTATTGACTTGAAATCTTCCTTGTCGGAAAGATAAGAGGACGGGCTATAATCCTGATATAATTTTTGCCGCCCACTGCCACGCCCATATTGAGAATTCTAGTGAAGAAATTTAGATCATAAATATCTCAGCTATTATCAGTTCTAAAATTTTATATGTACATTCAGCCAACAGTACAAATAAACCTCTACAAATCCGTTGAATTTCATTTATCTAACGCTTAAAATGTGGATGTTGAGCGAAAAACTGTATAAAAAATCTGTGTTCTAGCTCTAACATAATGCACTAAAACTCAAAAAGCAGTAAGCGTGACATAATTATTGTATAACCATTGGATAGCCCAGTTTGATCTTTACAATCTAGCTAAATTTCATTACTTTAGCTCGTATAGTATCTGCAATACAGCGTTTTGAAAAGTTATTCTGACTGGTCCAACTCTTAGGTTAAAAAAAAACTTAGAATTTTTTCCAAATAACATTTTCTGACACCAGGAGAACATAATTTTGTAGGAGGTGGATTCTTGCACACAATTTTATTTAAATTTTAATAACTCAGGAACCAGTTATGGTATTGACTTGAAATCTTCCTTGTCGGAAAGATAAGAGGACGGGCTACAATCCTGATATAATTTTTGCCGCCCACTGCCACGCCCATATTGAGAATTCTAGTGAAGAAATTTAGATCATAAATATCTCAGCTATTATCAGTTCTAAAATTTTATATGTACATTCAGCCAACAGTACAAATAAACCTCTACAAATCCGTTGAATTTCATTTATCTAACGCTTAAAATGTGGATGTTGAGCGAAAAACTCTATAAAAAATCTGTGTTCTAGCTCTAACATAATGCACTAAAACTCAAAAAGCAGTAAGCGTGACATAATTATTGTATAACCATTGGATAGCCCAGTTTGATCTTTACAATCTAGCTAAATTTCATTACTTTAGCTCGTATAGTCTCTGCAATACAGCGTTTTGAAAAGTTATTCTGAATGGTCCAACTCGTAGGTTAAAAAAAAACTTGGAATTTTTTCCAAATAACATTTTCTGACACCAGGAGAACATAATTTTGTAGGAGGTGGATTCTTGCACACAATTTTATTTAAATTTTAATAACTCAGGAACCAGTTATGGTACAGTAGTTTTGACTTAGCTGCCTTTTATTTACGTGCACTTTTGACTTACCTGCACAAAATTGATAATTTTTGGCATTTTTCTTTATAATCCCATACAAATTCCTTTTTTAAGTGCACTTTCTTTACCTGCACATTTAAGATAAGTGCCCAAAACTTTTGGCATTTTAAAATTATTTTCATACAAAAAATCCAAGTTAGCTGCACTTTGACTTAACTGCCCAAATTACATATTTTCTGTAATTATTCTTCAAAATCCTTCTTTACGTGCATTTTGTATACCTGCACATTTTTCATATTTTTGGGCAACTTTAAAATATTTTCATATAAAACATCAAAGTTAGCTGCACACATGAAAAAATATGGTGGCCACTTTTTTACATAAATATCCAATTTTAGCAGTTTATAAAATCAAAAATCGCAAACAAGTCAAGTTGGTATCATTATAATTCATTTATTTTGTTTAAATGTACATACATTCATGCATATGGGTTGTGGGTACAGCAACTTAAGCACGATTATATGAAAGGAATATCAAATCTTAGGTCTGAAACAGAATAAAGTAGTTGTAGTAGTATTTGAAGCTGTCGAATGCTCTGTAGCGCAACAAAGTACAATAAACCTCTACAAATCCGTTGAATTTCGTTTATCTAACGCTTAAAATGTGGATGTTGAGCGAAAAACTCTATAAAAAATCTGTGTTCTAGCTCTAACATAATGCACTAAAACTCAAAAAGCAGTAAGCGTGACATAATTATTGTATAACCATTGGATAGCCTAGTTTGATCTTTACAATCTAGCTAAATTTCATTACTTTAGCTCGTATAGTCTCTGCAATACAGCGTTTTGAAAAGTTATTCTGAATGGTCCAACTCGTAGGTTAAAAAAAAACTTGGAATTTTTTCCAAATAACATTTTCTGACACCAGTAGCTCGTTTCTGTATTTCTCGCATCGTAAAATTTCTTACATGAAGTGTGAAACAAAAAATTCCATCGTTTCTCGATTTATGAGATAAAAGTGTTTCTGTATTTGAATGCGAAAACAGACACAACAAATTCTGTTTATACTGGAATATTTCCAGTAATTAAGTGTCAAATAAAAGCGAAACGTCAACAAAAGAAATAAATATAATAAAAACAGAGCTGCCAGATTTGACGAGTTATCGTCATCTTGACGATTTTTTGTTCCGATATTAACAAAGTGACGTTTTGATGATTTTTTCTAAAAAAGTGACGAAAGCAAAAACAAAATCAAAAATATTTTATAATTTTGTTGTTATTTTCTATAGAAAATCATCTTGAATTTTTAAATTTCAAACACTTCTATTTTGTGGCGTTGAAAATTGAAAAAAAAAATAATATGGCTGTCTGTAGAAAGCAACAACAAATTTATAAAATATTTTTGATTTTATTTTGCTTTTAATGAAATTGTTGGCGTTGCGTTTTACACTATAAGCCCCTTAGTCTTAGAAATAAGATAATTGTAAATATTTTTATATGTTTGTTTATTAGAAAAAAAGATATCTTTAGAAACAAGGCTGCTTAAATTTTTATATTTATCCCTATTGTGAAAATTGTCCTCGAAATTGTTTGTTTCTTCCCTAAAAAATGTATCGGCAAAAGCAAAATTTCGAGGGAAAGTAATGGACCGACTTGGCTTATTTTGAACATTTAATACTTCTTATATACATATACAAAATATGATTTATATTTGATATTCTTATCTTATATGTACACTTTTGTGCCAAAACCATTATTCCTGCAAGAAAGAAATTTGTTTGTCTCCCAGAAAAAAATTTTTCAAAATGGATAGCTTCTTTCACTCGTTATTAAGTAGCTTTCTTCTATAAGAACTTCGATAACTACTTTTTTCTGGATGTATTAAGATCAAAAAAATGACTTACTTTTGAATTTGTTCTTTTTGGCACAACTCTTGTAAAATTCATTAGTTTTTCAGTAGAATTGTATGTAGTGCTTTTGTGTGTTTCTGATTACTTAACATATTATTTTGTAGGCGAAGATTTTACTGGGTCTTTAACCCGTTTATTTATGAACCGATTTTTTTAATTTTAACTACAAGGTATTCTACTAAGTCTATTTCAGGTAAAAAAGAAAAAGATTATAGGAATAGGTAAATTAAAGATTTATATCTCAAATATTAAATACCCATGAACTTTAACTATGTTTTTGTTTGATTATTTTTTAATAAAAGTCGAAACAAATTTGTTTAAAATTGATTTTAAATTGCACGATTTTTAAAACAAAAAAGACGATCTTTTTTATTTTTTTCTCAGGAAATTGACGATTTTGACACAAATTTAAATGGCAGCACTGATTAAAACCAAAACAAGAAAAGGCTAACAAAAATTTAAACTAACAAAATATAACAATTGTTTTTTGTTTATTTTCATCATATAAATTATGCATTTATCATTTATATTCCTTCTATTTTTTTATTTATTTAAAAAAAATAGTATATAAACATATTTTAATTTCAAAATATCTTCATTTTGTTTTTCTCGCCACCAATTTCAAATGTGACTTATTTTGACAGTTCTTGAAAGAAACTTTTCGCAAAATATTGTTATAGAAACACTTTTTCTCGCATCCTTCCAATAATTGCTGGAAAATTATTTAAATGACAGATAATTCTCGCAAAAAAAAGATACAGAAACACTTGCGTGAGAAAACCCATTTTTTGTTTCATTTCACACTATTTTTGTTGCAATTCACACGTTTCATGCGAAGAGTTTTACGATGTGAGATATACAGAAACGGGCTACAGGAGAACATAATTTTGTAGGAGGTGGATTCTTGCACACAATTTTATTTAAATTTTAATAACTCAGGAACCAGTTATGGTATTGACTTGAAATCTTCCTTGTCGGAAAGATAAGAGGACGGGCTATAATCCTGATATAATTTTTGCCGCCCACTGCCACGCCCATATTGAGAATTCTAGTGAAGAAATTTAGATCATAAATATCTCAGCTATTATCAGTTCTAAAATTTTATATGTACATTCAGCCAACAGTACAAATAAACCTCTACAAATCCGTTGAATTTCATTTATCTAACGCTTAAAATGTGGATGTTGAGCGAAAAACTCTATAAAAAATCTGTGTTCTAGCTCTAACATAATGCACTAAAACTCAAAAGGCAGTAAGCGTGACATAATTATTGTATAACCATTGGATAGCCCAGTTTGATCTTTACAATCTAGCTAAATTTCATTACTTTAGCTCGTATAGTCTCTGCAATATAGCGTTTTGAAAAGTTATTCTGAATGGTCCAACTCGTAGGTTAAAAAAAAACTTGGAATTTTTTCCAAATAACATTTTCTGACACCAGGAGAACATAATTTTGTAGGAGGTGGATTCTTGCACACAATTTTATTTAAATTTTAATAACTCAGGAACCAGTTATGGTATTGACTTGAAATCTTCCTTGTCGGAAAGATAAGAGGACGGGCTATAATCCTGATATAATTTTTGCCGCCCACTGCCACGCCCATATTGAGAATTCTAGTAAAGAAATTTAGATCATAAATATCTCAGCTATTATCAGTTCTAAAATTTTATATGTACATTCAGCCAACAGTACAAATAAACCTCTACAAATCCGTTGAATTTCATTTATCTAACGCTTCAAATGTGGATGTTGAGCGAAAAACTCTATAAAAAATCTGTGTTCTAGCTCTAACATAATGCACTAAAACTCAAAAAGCAGTAAGCGTGACAGAATTATTGTATAACCATTGGATAGCCCAGTTTGATCTTTACAATCTAGCTAAATTTCATTACTTTAGCTCGTATAGTCTCTGCAATACAGCGTTTTGAAAAGTTATTCTGAATGGTCCAACTCGTAGGTTAAAAAAAAACTTGGAATTTTTTCCAAATAACATTTTCTGACACCAGGAGAACATAATTTTGTAGGAGGTGGATTCTTGCACACAATTTTATTTAAATTTTAATAACTCAGGAACCAGTTATGGTATTGACTTGAAATCTTCCTTGTCGGAAAGATAAGAGGACGGGCTATAATCCTGATATAATTTTTGCCGCCCACTGCCACGCCCATATTGAGAATTCTAGTAAAGAAATTTAGATCATAAATATCTCAGCTATTATCAGTTCTAAAATTTTATATGTACATTCAGCCAACAGTACAAATAAACCTCTACAAATCCGTTGAATTTCATTTATCTAACGCTTCAAATGTGGATGTTGAGCGAAAAACTCTATAAAAAATCTGTGTTCTAGCTCTAACATAATGCACTAAAACTCAAAAAGCAGTAAGCGTGACAGAATTATTGTATAACCATTGGATAGCCCAGTTTGATCTTTACAATCTAGCTAAATTTCATTACTTTAGCTCGTATAGTCTCTGCAATACAGCGTTTTGAAAAGTTATTCTGAATGGTCCAACTCGTAGGTTAAAAAAAAACTTGGAATTTTTTCCAAATAACATTTTCTGACACCAGGAGAACATAATTTTGTAGGAGGTGGATTCTTGCACACAATTTTATTTAAATTTTAATAACTCAGGAACCAGTTATGGTATTGACTTGAAATCTTCCTTGTCGGAAAGATAAGAGGACGGGCTATAATCCTGATATAATCCACGCCCATATTGAGAATTCTAGTGAAGAAATTTAGATCATAAATATCTCAGCTATTATCAGTTCTAAAATTTTAAATGTACATTCAGCCAACAGTACAAATAAACCTCTACAAATCCGTTGAATTTCATTTATCTAACGCTTAAAATGTGGATGTTGAGCGAAAAACTCTATAAAAAATCTGTGTTCTAGCTCTAACATAATGCACTAAAACTCAAAAAGCAGTAAGCGTGACATAATTATTGTATAACCATTGGATAGCCCAGTTTGATCTTTACAATCTAGCTAAATTTCATTACTTTAGCTCGTATAGTCTCTGCAATACAGCGTTTTGAAAAGTTATTCTGAATGGTCCAACTCGTAGGTTAAAAAAAAACTTGGAATTTTTTCCAAATAACATTTTCTGACACCAGGAGAACATAATTTTGTAGGAGGTGGATTCTTGCACACAATTTTATTTAAATTTTAATAACTCAGGAACCAGTTATGGTATTGACTTGAAATCTTCCTTGTCGGAAAGATAAGAGGACGGGCTATAATCCTGATATAATTTTTGCCGCCCACTGCCACGCCCATATTGAGAATTCTAGTGAAGAAATTTAGATCATAAATATCTCAGCTATTATCAGTTCTAAAATTTTATATGTACATTCAGCCAACAGTACAAATAAACCTCTACAAATCCGTTGAATTTCATTTATCTAACGCTTAAAATGTGGATGTTGAGCGAAAAACTCTATAAAAAATCTGTGTTCTAGCTCTAACATAATGCACTAAAACTCAAAAAGCAGTAAGCGTGACATAATTATTGTATAACCATTGGATAGCCCAGTTTGATCTTTACAATCTAGCTAAATTTCATTACTTTAGCTCGTATAGTCTCTGCAATACAGCGTTTTGAAAAGTTATTCTGAATGGTCCAACTCGTAGGTTAAAAAAAAACTTGGAATTTTTTCCAAATAACATTTTCTGACACCAGGAGAACATAATTTTGTAGGAGGTGGATTCTTGCACACAATTTTATTTAAATTTAAATAACTCAGGAACCAGTTATGGTATTGACTTGAAATCTTCCTTGTCGGAAAGATAAGAGGACGGGCTATAATCCTGATATAATTTTTGCCGCCCACTGCCACGCCCATATTGAGAATTCTAGTGAAGAAATTTAGATCATAAATATCTCAGCTATTGTCAGTTCTAAAATTGTATATGTACATTCAGCCAACAGTACAAATAAACCTCTACAAATCCGTTGAATTTCATTTATCTAACGCTTAAAATGTGGATGTTGAGCGAAAAACTCTATAAAAAATCTGTGTTCTAGCTCTAACATAATGCACTTAAACTCAAAAAGCAGTAAGCGTGACATAATTATTGTATAACCATTGGATAGCCCAGTTTGATCTTTACAATCTAGCTAAATTTCATTACTTTAGCTCGTATAGTCTCTGCAATACAGCGTTTTGAAAAGTTATTCTGAATTTTCCAACTCGTAGGTTAAAAAAAAAACTTGGAATTTTTTCCAAATAACATTTTCTGACACCAGGAGAACATAATTTTGTAGGAGGTGGATTCTTGCACACAATTTTATTTAAATTCTAATAACTCAGGAACCAGTTATGGTATTGACTTGAAATCTTCCTTGTCGGAAAGATAAGAGGACGGGCTATAATCCTGTTATAATTTTTGCCGCCCACTGCCACGCCCATATTGAGAATTCTAGTGAAGAAATTTAGATCATAAATATCTCAGCTATTATCAGTTCTAAAATTTTATATGTACATTCAGCCAACAGTACAAATAAACCTCTACAAATCCGTTGAATTTCATTTATCTAACGCTTAAAATGTGGATGTTGAGCGAAAAACTCTATAAAAAATCTGTGTTCTAGCTCTAACATAATGCACTAAAACTCAAAAAGCAGTAAGCGTGACATAATTATTGTATAACCATTGGATAGCCCAGTTTGATCTTTACAATCTAGCTAAATTTCATTACTTTAGCTCGTATAGTCTCTGCAATACAGCGTTTTGAAAAGTTATTCTGAATGGTCCAACTCGTAGGTTAAAAAAAAACTTGGAATTTTTTCCAAATAACATTTTCTGACACCAGGAGAACATAATTTTGTAGGAGGTGGATTCTTGCACACAATTTTATTTAAATTTTAATAACTCAGGAACCAGTTATGGTATTGACTTGAAATCTTCCTTGTCGGAAAGATAAGAGGACGGGCTATAATCCTGATATAATTTTTGCCGCCCACTGCCACGCCCATATTGAGAATTCTAATGAAGAAATTTAGATCATAAATATCTCAGCTATTATCAGTTCTAAAATTTTATATGTACATTCAGCCAACAGTACAAATAAACCTCTACAAATCCGTTGAATTTCATTTATCTAACGCTTAAAATGTGGATGTTGAGCGAAAAACTCTATAAAAAATCTGTGTTCTAGCTCTAACATAATGCACTAAAACTCAAAAAGCAGTAAGCGTGACATAATTATTGTATAACCATTGGATAGCCCAGTTTGATCTTTACAATCTAGCTAAATTTCATTACTTTAGCTCGTATAGTCTCTGCAATACAGCGTTTTGAAAAGTTATTCTGAATTTTCCAACTCGTAGGTTAAAAAAAAAACTTGGAATTTTTTCCAAATAACATTTTCTGACACCAGGAGAACATAATTTTGTAGGAGGTGGATTCTTGCACACAATTTTATTTAAATTCTAATAACTCAGGAACCAGTTATGGTATTGACTTGAAATCTTCCTTGTCGGAAAGATAAGAGGACGGGCTATAATCCTGTTATAATTTTTGCCGCCCACTGCCACGCCCATATTGAGAATTCTAGTGAAGAAATTTAGATCATAAATATCTCAGCTATTATCAGTTCTAAAATTTTATATGTACATTCAGCCAACAGTACAAATAAACCTCTACAAATCCGTTGAATTTCATTTATCTAACGCTTAAAATGTGGATGTTGAGCGAAAAACTCTATAAAAAATCTGTGTTCTAGCTCTAACATAATGCACTAAAACTCAAAAAGCAGTAAGCGTGACATAATTATTGTATAACCATTGGATAGCCCAGTTTGATCTTTACAATCTAGCTAAATTTCATTACTTTAGCTCGTATAGTCTCTGCAATACAGCGTTTTGAAAAGTTATTCTGAATGGTCCAACTCGTAGGTTAAAAAAAAACTTGGAATTTTTTCCAAATAAGATTTTCTGACACCAGTACCCATGTTCTGTAACTTTAGTGAGAACTTCTCGCATCGAAAAGATGTGAAACAAAATATTCCATCGTTTCTCGAAAAGTGAGAAAAAAGTGTGTCTGTAACTTATGTCGAAAACTATCAAAAGAGATTACGTCGTTACGTTATAAAAGTCATAACATTGCACTCGAAGCCGATGTGACATTGCAGACGTTGAGGACGCCAGTCACACATATAGTTAACGGCGACCAAAATTTACTAAAATTGAAAAATTTTCAACGACGGCGGCGAAAATACAACCGTCGGCCATGCCAAATAATGTAAAGTGCGACTTTAATGTTTGTTGTTTGTAAACGAGCTTTGAAAAAATTCGTATATTTTATAAAAATGGTAAAAAAAAATAATTAAACAATAAAAAAAAGGGCCAAGAACATAATTTTATTATTATTATTCTTTGCAATTTGCATTTTTAGTTGTTTTTTAGTGTTAAAATTTTTTTCTCGCCCCATTTTTATTCGTGAGTTTTTTTGACAGTCCAAAGCGGGAACTTTTCTCACCAAATTGTTACAGACACACTTTTTCTGAAAATTGGCGAGGAATTTCCTTGCGTGACAGCTTGTACTCGCCAAAAAAAGTTACAGACACAGTTTAGTGAGAAAAACAGCTGTTTGTTTCAATATACGGCATTTTTGTTCTATTTCACACATTTCAATCGAAAAGTTTCTCGACACGAGAGTTACAGAACATGGGCACAGGAGAACATAATTTTGTAGGAGGTGGATTCTTGCACACAATTTTATTTAAATTTTAATAACTCAGGAACCAGTTATGGTATTGACTTGAAATCTTCCTTGTCGGAAAGATAAGAGGACGGGCTATAATCCTGATATAATTTTTGCCGCCCACTGCCACGCCCATATTGAGAATTCTAGTGAAGAAATTTAGATCATAAATATCTCAGCTATTATCAGTTCTAAAATTTTATATGTACATTCAGCCAACAGTACAAATAAACCTCTACAAATCCGTTGAATTTCATTTATCTAACGCTTAAAATGTGGATGTTGAGCGAAAAACTCTATAAAAAATCTGTGTTCTAGCTCTAACATAATGCACTAAAACTCAAAAAGCAGTAAGCGTGACATAATTATTGTATAACCATTGGATAGCCCAGTTTGATCTTTACAATCTAGCTAAATTTCATTACTTTAGCTCGTATAGTCTCTGCAATACAGCGTTTTGAAAAGTTATTCTGAATGGTCCAACTCGTAGGTTAAAAAAAAAACTTGGAATTTTTTCCAAATAACATTTTCTGACACCAGGAGAACATAATTTTGTAGGAGGTGGATTCTTGCACACAATTTTATTTAAATTTTAATAACTCAGGAACCAGTTATGGTATTGACTTGAAATCTTCCTTGTCGGAAAGATAAGAGGACGGGCTATAATCCTGATATAATTTTTGCCGCCCACTGCCACGCCCATATTGAGAATTCTAATGAAGAAATTTAGATCATAAATATCTCAGCTATTATCAGTTCTAAAATTTTATATGTACATTCAGCCAACAGTACAAATAAACCTCTACAAATCCGTTGAATTTCATTTATCTAACGCTTAAAATGTGGATGTTGAGCGAAAAACTCTATAAAAAATCTGTGTTCTAGCTCTAACATAATGCACTAAAACTCAAAAAGCAGTAAGCGTGACATAATTATTGTATAACCATTGGATAGCCCAGTTTGATCTTTACAATCTAGCTAAATTTCATTACTTTAGCTCGTATAGTCTCTGCAATACAGCGTTTTGAAAAGTTATTCTGAATGGTCCAACTCGTAGGTTAAAAAAAAACTTGGAGTTTTTTCCAAATAACATTTTCTGACACCAGGAGAACATAATTTTGTAGGAGGTGGATTCTTGCACACAATTTTATTTAAATTTTAATAACTCAGGAACCAGTTATGGTATTGACTTGAAATCTTCCTTGTCGGAAAGATAAGAGGACGGGCTATAATCCTGATATAATTTTTGCCGCCCACTGCCACGCCCATATTGAGAATTCTAATGAAGAAATTTAGATCATAAATATCTCAGCTATTATCAGTTCTAAAATTTTATATGTACATTCAGCCAACAGTACAAATAAACCTCTACAAATCCGTTGAATTTCATTTATCTAACGCTTAAAATGTGGATGTTGAGCGAAAAACTCTATAAAAAATCTGTGTTCTAGCTCTAACATAATGCACTAAAACTCAAAAAGCAGTAAGCGTGACATAATTATTGTATAACCATTGGATAGCCCAGTTTGATCTTTACAATCTAGCTAAATTTCATTACTTTAGCTCGTATAGTCTCTGCAATACAGCGTTTTGAAAAGTTATTCTGAATGGTCCAACTCGTAGGTTAAAAAAAAACTTGGAATTTTTTCCAAATAACATTTTCTGACACCAGGAGAACATAATTTTGTAGGAGGTGGATTCTTGCACACAATTTTATTTAAATTTTAATAACTCAGGAACCAGTTATGGTATTGACTTGAAATCTTCCTTGTCGGAAAGATAAGAGGACGGGCTATAATCCTGATATAATTTTTGCCGCCCACTGCCACGCCCATATTGAGAATTCTAGTGAAGAAATTTAGATCATAAATATCTCAGCTATTATCAGTTCTAAAATTTTATATGTACATTCAGCCAACAGTACAAATAAACCTCTACAAATCCGTTGAATTTCATTTATCTAACGCTTAAAATGTGGATGTTGAGCGAAAAACTCTATAAAAAATCTGTGTTCGAGCTCTAACATAATGCACTAAAACTCAAAAAGCAGTAAGCGTGACATAATTATTGTATAACCATTGGATAGCCCAGTTTGATCTTTACAATCTAGCTAAATTTCATTACTTTAGCTCGTATAGTCTCTGCAATACAGCGTTTTGAAAAGTTATTCTGAATGGTCCAACTCGTAGGTTAAAAAAAAAACTTGGAATTTTTTCCAAATAACATTTTCTGACACCAGGAGAACATAATTTTGTAGGAGGTGGATTCTTGCACACAATTTTATTTAAATTTTAATAACTCAGGAACCAGTTATGGTATTGACTTGAAATCTTCCTTGTCGGAAAGATAAGAGGACGGGCTATAATCCTGATATAATTTTTGCCGCCCACTGCCACGCCCATATTGAGAATTCTAATGAAGAAATTTAGATCATAAATATCTCAGCTATTATCAGTTCTAAAATTTTATATGTACATTCAGCCAACAGTACAAATAAACCTCTACAAATCCGTTGAATTTCATTTATCTAACGCTTAAAATGTGGATGTTGAGCGAAAAACTCTATAAAAAATCTGTGTTCTAGCTCTAACATAATGCACTAAAACTCAAAAAGCAGTAAGCGTGACATAATTATTGTATAACCATTGGATAGCCCAGTTTGATCTTTACAATCTAGCTAAATTTCATTACTTTAGCTCGTATAGTCTCTGCAATACAGCGTTTTGAAAAGTTATTCTGAATGGTCCAACTCGTAGGTTAAAAAAAAACTTGGAATTTTTTCCAAATAACATTTTCTGACACCAGGAGAACATAATTTTGTAGGAGGTGGATTCTTGCACACAATTTTATTTAAATTTTAATAACTCAGGAACCAGTTATGGTATTGACTTGAAATCTTCCTTGTCGGAAAGATAAGAGGACGGGCTATAATCCTGATATAATTTTTGCCGCCCACTGCCACGCCCATATTGAGAATTCTAGTGAAGAAATTGAGATCATAAATATCTCAGCTATTATCAGTTCTAAAATTTTATATGTACATTCAGCCAACAGTACAAATAAACCTCTACAAATCCGTTGAATTTCATTTATCTAACGCTTAAAATGTGGATGTTGAGCGAAAAACTCTATAAAAAATCTGTGTTCTAGCTCTAACATAATGCACTAAAACTCAAAAAGCAGTAAGCGTGACATAATTATTGTATAACCATTGGATAGCCCAGTTTGATCTATACAATCTAGCTAAATTTCATTACTTTAGCTCGTATAGTCTCTGCAATACAGCGTTTTGAAAAGTTATTCTGAATGGTCCAACTCGTAGGTTAAAAAAAAACTTGGAATTTTTTCCAAATAACATTTTCTGACACCAGGAGAACATAATTTTGTAGGAGGTGGATTCTTGCACACAATTTTATTTAAATTTTAATAACTCAGGAACCAGTTATGGTATTGACTTGAAATCTTCCTTGTCGGAAAGATAAGAGGACGGGCTATAATCCTGATATAATTTTTGCCGCCCACTGCCACGCCCATATTGAGAATTCTAGTGAAGAAATTTAGATCATAAATATCTCAGCTATTATCAGTTCTAAAATTTTATATGTACATTCAGCCAACAGTACAAATAAACCTCTACAAATCCGTTGAATTTCATTTATCTAACGCTTAAAATGTGGATGTTGAGCGAAAAACTCTATAAAAAATCTGTGTTCTAGCTCTAACATAATGCACTAAAACTCAAAAAGCAGTAAGCGTGACATAATTATTGTATAACCATTGGATAGCCCAGTTTGATATTTACAATCTAGCTAAATTTCATTACTTTAGCTCGTATAGTCTCTGCAATACAGCGTTTTGAAAAGTTATTCTGAATGGTCCAACTCGTAGGTTAAAAAAAAAACTTGGAATTTTTTCCAAATAACATTTTCTGACACCAGGAGAACATAATTTTGTAGGAGGTGGATTCTTGCACACAATTTTATTTAAATTTTAATAACTCAGGAACCAGTTATGTTATTGACTTGAAATCTTCCTTGTCGGAAAGATAAGAGGACGGGCTATAATCCTGATATAATTTTTGCCGCCCACTGCCACGCCCATATTGAGAATTCTAGTGAAGAAATTTAGATCATAAATATCTCAGCTATTATCAGTTCTAAAATTTTATATGTACATTCAGCCAACAGTACAAATAAACCTCTACAAATCCGTTGAATTTCGTTTATCTAACGCTTAAAATGTGGATGTTGAGCGAAAAACTCTATAAAAAATCTGTGTTCTAGCTCTAACATAATGCACTAAAACTCAAAAAGCAGTAAGCGTGACATAATTATTGTATAACCATTGGATAGCCCAGTTTGATCTATACAATCTAGCTAAATTTCATTACTTTAGCTCGTATAGTCTCTGCAATACAGCGTTTTGAAAAGTTATTCTGAATGGTCCAACTCGTAGGTTAAAAAAAAACTTGGAATTTTTTCCAAATAACATTTTCTGACACCAGGAGAACATAATTTTGTAGGAGGTGGATTCTTGCACACAATTTTATTTAAATTTTAATAACTCAGGAACCAGTTATGGTATTGACTTGAAATCTTCCTTGTCGGAAAGATAAGAGGACGGGCTATAATCCTGATATAATTTTTGCCGCCCACTGCCACGCCCATATTGAGAATTCTAGTGAAGAAATTTAGATCATAAATATCTCAGCTATTATCAGTTCTAAAATTTTATATGTACATTCAGCCAACAGTACAAATAAACCTCTACAAATCCGTTGAATTTCATTTATCTAACGCTTAAAATGTGGATGTTGAGCGAAAAACTCTATAAAAAATCTGTGTTCTAGCTCTAACATAATGCACTAAAACTCAAAAAGCAGTAAGCGTGAAATAATTATTGTATAACCATCGGATAGCCCAGTTTGATCTTTACAATCTAGCTAAATTTCATTACTTTAGCTCGTATAGTCTCTGCAATACAGCGTTTTGAAAAGTTATTCTGAATGGTCCAACTCGTAGGTTAAAAAAAAACTTGGAATTTTTTCCAAATAACATTTTCTGACACCAGGAGAACATAATTTTGTAGGAGGTGGATTCTTGCACACAATTTTATTTAAATTTTAATAACTCAGGAACCAGTTATTGTATTGACTTGAAATCTTCCTTGTCGGAAAGATAAGAGGACGGGCTATAATCCTGATATAATATTTGCCGCCCACTGCCACGCCCATATTGAGAATTCTAGTGAAGAAATTTAGATCATAAATATCTCAGCTATTATCAGTTCTAAAATTTTATATGTACATTCAGCCAACAGTACAAATAAACCTCTACAAATCCGTTGAATTTCATTTATCTAACGCTTAAAATGTGGATGTTGAGCGAAAAACTCTATAAAAAATCTGTGTTCTAGCTCTAACATAATGCACTAAAACTCAAAAAGCAGTAAGCGTGACATAATTATTGTATAACCATTGGATAGCCCAGTTTGATCTTTACAATCTAGCTAAATTTCATTACTTTAGCTCGTATAGTCTCTGCAATACAGCGTTTTGAAAAGTTATTCTGAATGGTCCAACTCGTAGGTTAAAAAAAAACTTGGAATTTTTCCAAATAACATTTTCTGACACCAGGAGAACATAATTTTGTAGGAGGTGGATTCTTGCACACAATTTTATTTAAATTTTAATAACTCAGGAACCAGTTATGTTATTGACTTGAAATCTTCCTTGTCGGAAAGATAAGAGGACGGGCTATAATCCTGATATAATTTTTGCCGCCCACTGCCACGCCCATATTGAGAATTCTAGTGAAGAAATTTAGATCATAAATATCTCAGCTATTATCAGTTCTAAAATTTTATATGTACATTCAGCCAACAGTACAAATAAACCTCTACAAATCCATTGAATTTTATTTATCTAACGCTTAAAATGTGGATGTTGAGCGAAAAACTCTATAAAAAATCTGTGTTCTAGCTCTAACATAATGCACTAAAACTCAAAAAGCAGTAAGCGTGACATAATTATTGTATAACCATTGGATAGCCCAGTTTGATCTTTACAATCTAGCTAAATTTCATTACTTTAGCTCGTATAGTCTCTGCAATACAGCGTTTTGAAAAGTTATTCTGAATGGTCCAACTCGTAGGTTAAAAAAAAAACTTGGAATTTTTCCAAATAACATTTTCTGACACCAGGAGAACATAATTTTGTAGGAGGTGGATTCTTGCACACAATTTTATTTAAATTTTAATAACTCAGGAACCAGTTATGTTATTGACTTGAAATCTTCCTTGTCGGAAAGATAAGAGGACGGGCTATAATCCTGATATAATATTTGCCGCCCACTGCCACGCCCATATTGAGAATTCTAGTGAAGAAATTTAGATCATAAATATCTCAGCTATTATCAGTTCTAAAATTTTATATGTACATTCAGCCAACAGTACAAATAAACCTCTACAAATCCGTTGAATTTCATTTATCTAACGCTTAAAATGTGGATGTTGAGCGAAAAACTCTATAAAAAATCTGTGTTCTAGCTCTAACATAATGCACTAAAACTCAAAAAGCAGTAAGCGTGAAATAATTATTGTATAACCATCGGATAGCCCAGTTTGATCTTTACAATCTAGCTAAATTTCATTACTTTAGCTCGTATAGTCTCTGCAATACAGCGTTTTGAAAAGTTATTCTGAATGGTCCAACTCGTAGGTTAAAAAAAAACTTGGAATTTTTTCCAAATAACATTTTCTGACACCAGGAGAACATAATTTTGTAGGAGGTGGATTCTTGCACACAATTTTATTTAAATTTTAATAACTCAGGAACCAGTTATTGTATTGACTTGAAATCTTCCTTGTCGGAAAGATAAGAGGACGGGCTATAATCCTGATATAATATTTGCCGCCCACTGCCACGCCCATATTGAGAATTCTAGTGAAGAAATTTAGATCATAAATATCTCAGCTATTATCAGTTCTAAAATTTTATATGTACATTCAGCCAACAGTACAAATAAACCTCTACAAATCCGTTGAATTTCATTTATCTAACGCTTAAAATGTGGATGTTGAGCGAAAAACTCTATAAAAAATCTGTGTTCTAGCTCTAACATAATGCACTAAAACTCAAAAAGCAGTAAGCGTGACATAATTATTGTATAACCATTGGATAGCCCAGTTTGATCTTTACAATCTAGCTAAATTTCATTACTTTAGCTCGTATAGTCTCTGCAATACAGCGTTTTGAAAAGTTATTCTGAATGGTCCAACTCGTAGGTTAAAAAAAAACTTGGAATTTTTCCAAATAACATTTTCTGACACCAGGAGAACATAATTTTGTAGGAGGTGGATTCTTGCACACAATTTTATTTAAATTTTAATAACTCAGGAACCAGTTATGTTATTGACTTGAAATCTTCCTTGTCGGAAAGATAAGAGGACGGGCTATAATCCTGATATAATTTTTGCCGCCCACTGCCACGCCCATATTGAGAATTCTAGTGAAGAAATTTAGATCATAAATATCTCAGCTATTATCAGTTCTAAAATTTTATATGTACATTCAGCCAACAGTACAAATAAACCTCTACAAATCCATTGAATTTTATTTATCTAACGCTTAAAATGTGGATGTTGAGCGAAAAACTCTATAAAAAATCTGTGTTCTAGCTCTAACATAATGCACTAAAACTCAAAAAGCAGTAAGCGTGACATAATTATTGTATAACCATTGGATAGCCCAGTTTGATCTTTACAATCTAGCTAAATTTCATTACTTTAGCTCGTATAGTCTCTGCAATACAGCGTTTTGAAAAGTTATTCTGAATGGTCCAACTCGTAGGTTAAAAAAAAAACTTGGAATTTTTCCAAATAACATTTTCTGACACCAGGAGAACATAATTTTGTAGGAGGTGGATTCTTGCACACAATTTTATTTAAATTTTAATAACTCAGGAACCAGTTATGTTATTGACTTGAAATCTTCCTTGTCGGAAAGATAAGAGGACGGGCTATAATCCTGATATAATATTTGCCGCCCACTGCCACGCCCATATTGAGAATTCTAGTGAAGAAATTTAGATCATAAATATCTCAGCTATTATCAGTTCTAAAATTTTATATGTACATTCAGCCAACAGTACAAATAAACCTCTACAAATCCGTTGAATTTCATTTATCTAACGCTTAAAATGTGGATGTTGAGCGAAAAACTCTATAAAAAATCTGTGTTCTAGCTCTAACATAATGCACTAAAACTCAAAAAGCAGTAAGCGTGACATAATTATTGTATAACCATTGGATAGCCCAGTTTGATCTTTACAATCTAGCTAAATTTCATTACTTTAGCTCGTATAGTCTCTGCAATACAGCGTTTTGAAAAGTTATTCTGAATGGTCCAACTCGTAGGTTAAAAAAAAACTTGGAATTTTTTCCAAATAACATTTTCTGACACCAGGAGAACATAATTTTGTAGGAGGTGGATTCTTGCACACAATTTTATTTAAATTTTAATAACTCAGGAACCAGTTATGGTACATATTGACTGGAAATCTTCCTTGTCGGAAAGATAAGAGGACGGGCTATAATCCTGATATAATTTTTGCCGCCCACTGCCACGCCCATATTGAGAATTCTAGTGAAGAAATTTAGATCATAAATATCTCAGCTATTATCAGTTCTAAAATTTTATATGTACATTCAGCCAACAGTACAAATAAACCTCTACAAATCCGTTGAATTTCATTTATCTAACGCTTAAAATGTGGATGTTGAGCGAAAAACTCTATAAAAAATCTGTGTTCTAGCTCTAACATAATGCACTAAAACTCAAAAAGCAGTAAGCGTGACATAATTATTGTATAACCATTGGATAGCCCAGTTTGATCTTTACAATCTAGCTAAATTTCATTACTTTAGCTCGTATAGTCTCTGCAATACAGCGTTTTGAAAAGTTATTCTGAATGGTCCAACTCGTAGGTTAAAAAAAAAACTTGGAATTTTTCCAAATAACATTTTCTGACACCAGGAGAACATAATTTTGTAGGAGGTGGATTCTTGCACACAATTTTATTTAAATTTTAATAACTCAGGAACCAGTTATTGTATTGACTTGAAATCTTCCTTGTCGGAAAGATAAGAGGACGGGCTATAATCCTGATATAATATTTGCCGCCCACTGCCACGCCCATATTGAGAATTCTAGTGAAGAAATTTAGATCATAAATATCTCAGCTATTATCAGTTCTAAAATTTTATATGTACATTCAGCCAACAGTACAAATAAACCTCTACAAATCCGTTGAATTTCATTTATCTAACGCTTAAAATGTGGATGTTGAGCGAAAAACTCTATAAAAAATCTGTGTTCTAGCTCTAACATAATGCACTAAAACTCAAAAAGCAGTAAGCGTGACATAATTATTGTATAACCATTGGATAGCCCAGTTTGATCTTTACAATCTAGCTAAATTTCATTACTTTACAATACAGCGTTTTGAAAAGTTATTCTGAATGGTCCAACTCGTAGGTTAAAAAAAAACTTGGAATTTTTTCCAAATAACATTTTCTGACACCAGTAGTGCGATTCACTAACTTTTAACACTTTAAAAAGTGTTAACTTAAACCACACATTTTGATGTTTGCACTAACCACTATGTGATTCACTAACTTATTTATGACAATGGTAAACAGTTTTATATTTCTCTCTATGCAAATTGATATATCGTGGCAACTCTGCCAAGAGAAACATCAAAATAGGATAAAATAACAAAGAGAAAATAAAAAAAAACAAAACAAAAACCTTTTAATTTATAGATTTTAAATGATAATGTGCAAAGTGCGTAAAACATTACTAATTTTTATTATTTTATTAATTATTTTATTTTAGTATTTTAATTTTAATTAAATTAAATTTTTAGTTTTATTTGAGTTAAATTGTTGGTTTTTGGATAAATAAATGAGAGACTCCACGGAAAATTGGTGTGTGACAAGAAGTGGATAAATTTTAGGCTAAGTGCCCCAAAGCCATAATATTCATCGACTTTATAGGTACAACGAAAAATAAACTTTTTTCTTAGCGGATTTAACCACACCAAAAATGTTGGTGTTAATAAACCACAATTTGTTTTGTTAAAAATAACAGCTGACTGAAACAGCTGACTTTAAACAACAGCAGATGTCGTTAAAAGTGTTAGTGAATAGCAAAATGGTTAATTTTGTGGTTAACATTTTTAAACGAAACAATTGTGGCTTAAAAAGCATAGTGAATCGCACTACAGGAGAACATAATTTTGTAGGAGGTGGATTCTTGCACACAATTTTATTTAAATTTTAATAACTCAGGAACCAGTTATGGTATTGACTGGAAATCTTCCTTGTCGGAAAGATAAGAGGACGGGCTATAATCCTGATATAATTTTTGCCGCCCACTGCCACGCCCATATTGAGAATTCTAGTGAAGAAATTTAGATCATAAATATCTCAGCTATTATCAGTTCTAAAATTTTATATGTACATTCAGCCAACAGTACAAATAAACCTCTACAAATCCGTTGAATTTCATTTATCTAACGCTTAAAATGTGGATGTTGAGCGAAAAACTCTATAAAAAATCTGTGTTCTAGCTCTAACATAATGCACTAAAACTCAAAAAGCAGTAAGCGTGACATAATTATTGTATAACCATTGGATAGCCCAGTTTGATCTTTACAATCAAGCTAAATTTCATTACTTTAGCTCGTATAGTCTATGCAATACAGCGTTTTGAAAAGTTATTCTGAATGGTCCAACTCGTAGGTTAAAAAAAAACTTGGAATTTTTTCCAAATAACATTTTCTGACACCAGGAGAACATAATTTTGTAGGAGGTGGATTCTTGCACACAATTTTATTTAAATTTTAATAACTCAGGAACCAGTTATGGTATTGACTTGAAATCTTCCTTGTCGGAAAGATAAGAGGACGGGCTATAATCCTGATATAATTTTTGCCGCCCACTGCCACGCCCATATTGAGAATTCTAGTGAAGAAATTTAGATCATAAATATCTCAGCTATTATCAGTTCTAAAATTTTATATGTACATTCAGCCAACAGTACAAATAAACCTCTACAAATCCGTTGAATTTCATTTATCTAACGCTTAAAATGTGGATGTTGAGCGAAAAACTCTATAAAAAATCTGTGTTCTAGCTCTAACATAATGCACTAAAACTCAAAAAGCAGTAAGCGTGACATAATTATTGTATAACCATTGGATAGCCCAGTTTGATCTTTACAATCTAGCTAAATTTCATTACTTTAGCTCGTATAGTCTCTGCAATACAGCGTTTTGAAAAGTTATTCTGAATGGTCCAACTCGTAGGTTAAAAAAAAACTTGGAATTTTTTCCAAATAACATTTTCTGACACCAGGAGAACATAATTTTGTAGGAGGTGGATTCTTGCACACAATTTTATTTAAATTTTAATAACTCAGGAACCAGTTATGGTACATATTGACTGGAAAACTTCCTTGTCGGAAAGATAAGAGGACGGGCTATAATCCTGATATAATTTTTGCCGCCCACTGCCACGCCCATATTGAGAATTCTAGTGAAGAAATTTAGATCATAAATATCTCAGCTATTATCAGTTCTAAAATTTTATATGTACATTCAGCCAACAGTACAAATAAACCTCTACAAATCCGTTGAATTTCATTTATCTAACGCTTAAAATGTGGATGTTGAGCGAAAAACTCTATAAAAAATCTAAAAAAAACTCAAAAAGCAGTAAGCGTGACATAATTATTGTATAACCATTGGATAGCCCAGTTTGATCTTTACAATCTAGCTAAATTTCATTACTTTAGCTCGTATAGTCTCTGCAATACAGCGTTTTGAAAAGTTATTCTGAATGGTCCAACTCGTAGGTTAAAAAAAAACTTGGAATTTTTTCCAAATAACATTTTCTGACACCAGGAGAACATAATTTTGTAGGAGGTGGATTCTTGCACACAATTTTATTTAAATTTTAATAACTCAGGAACCAGTTATGGTATTGACTTGAAATCTTCCTTGTCGGAAAGATAAGAGGACGGGCTATAATCCTGATATAATTTTTGCCGCCCACTGCCACGCCCATATTGAGAATTCTAGTGAAGAAATTTAGATCATAAATATCTCAGCTATTATCAGTTCTAAAATTTTATATGTACATTCAGCCAACAGTACAAATAAACCTCTACAAATCCGTTGAATTTCATTTATCTAACGCTTAAAATGTGGATGTTGAGCGAAAAACTCTATAAAAAATCTGTGTTCTAGCTCTAACATAATGCACTAAAACTCAAAAAGCAGTAAGCGTGACATAATTATTGTATAACCATTGGATAGCCCAGTTTGATCTTTACAATCTAGCTAAATTTCATTACTTTAGCTCGTATAGTCTCTGCAATACAGCGTTTTGAAAAGTTATTCTGAATGGTCCAACTCGTAGGTTAAAAAAAAACTTGGAATTTTTTCCAAATAACATTTTCTGACACCAGGAGAACATAATTTTGTAGGAGGTGGATTCTTGCACACAATTTTATTTAAATTTTAATAACTCAGGAACCAGTTATGGTACATATTGACTGGAAATCTTCCTTGTCGGAAAGATAAGAGGACGGGCTATAATCCTGATATAATTTTTGCCGCCCACTGCCACGCCCATATTGAGAATTCTAGTGAAGAAATTTAGATCATAAATATCTCAGCTATTATCAGTTCTAAAATTTTATATGTACATTCAGCCAACAGTACAAATAAACCTCTACAAATCCGTTGAATTTCATTTATCTAACGCTTAAAATGTGGATGTTGAGCGAAAAACTCTATAAAAAATCTAAAAAAAACTCAAAAAGCAGTAAGCGTGACATAATTATTGTATAACCAGTGGATAGCCCAGTTTGATCTTTACAATCTAGCTAAATTTCATTACTTTAGCTCGTATAGTCTCTGCAATACAGCGTTTTGAAAAGTTATTCTGAATGGTCCAACTCGTAGGTTAAAAAAAAACTTGGAATTTTTTCCAAATAACATTTTCTGACACCAGGAGAACATAATTTTGTAGGAGGTGGATTCTTGCACACAATTTTATTTAAATTTTAATAACTCAGGAACCAGTTATGGTATTGACTGGAAATCTTCCTTGTCGGAAAGATAAGAGGACGGGCTATAATCCTGATATAATTTTTGCCGCCCACTGCCACGCCCATATTGAGAATTCTAGTGAAGAAATTTAGATCATAAATATCTCAGCTATTATCAGTTCTAAAATTTTATATGTACATTCAGCCAACAGTACAAATAAACCTCTACAAATCCGTTGAATTTCATTTATCTAACGCTTAAAATGTGGATGTTGAGCGAAAAACTCTATAAAAAATCTGTGTTCTAGCTCTAACATAATGCACTAAAACTCAAAAAGCAGTAAGCGTGACATAATTATTGTATAACCATTGGATAGCCCAGTTTGATCTTTACAATCTAGCTAAATTTCATTACTTTAGCTCGTATAGTCTCTGCAATACAGCGTTTTGAAAAGTTATTCTGAATGGTCCAACTCGTAGGTTAAAAAAAACTTGGAATTTTTTCCAAATAACATTTTCTGACACCAGGAGAACATAATTTTGTAGGAGGTGGATTCTTGCACACAATTTTATTTAAATTTTAATAACTCAGGAACCAGTTATGGTATTGACTTGAAATCTTCCTTGTCGGAAAGATAAGAGGACGGGCTATAATCCTGATATAATTTTTGCCGCCCACTGCCACGCCCATATTGAGAATTCTAGTGAAGAAATTTAGATCATAAATATCTCAGCTATTATCAGTTCTAAAATTTTATATGTACATTCAGCCAACAGTACAAATAAACCTCTACAAATCCGTTGAATTTCATTTATCTAACGCTTAAAATGTGGATGTTGAGCGAAAAACTCTATAAAAAATCTAAAAAAAACTCAAAAAGCAGTAAGCGTGACATAATTATTGTATAACCATTGGATAGCCCAGTTTGATCTTTACAATCTAGCTAAATTTCATTACTTTAGCTCGTATAGTCTCTGCAATACAGCGTTTTGAAAAGTTATTCTGAATGGTCCAACTCGTAGGTTAAAAAAAAACTTGGAATTTTTTCCAAATAACATTTTCTGACACCAGGAGAACATAATTTTGTAGGAGGTGGATTCTTGCACACAATTTTATTTAAATTTTAATAACTCAGGAACCAGTTATGGTATTGACTGGAAATCTTCCTTGTCGGAAAGATAAGAGGACGGGCTATAATCCTGATATAATTTTTGCCGCCCACTGCCACGCCCATATTGAGAATTCTAGTGAAGAAATTTAGATCATAAATATCTCAGCTATTATCAGTTCTAAAATTTTATATGTACATTCAGCCAACAGTACAAATAAACCTCTACAAATCCGTTGAATTTCATTTATCTAACGCTTAAAATGTGGATGTTGAGCGAAAAACTCTATAAAAAATCTGTGTTCTAGCTCTAACATAATGCACTAAAACTCAAAAAGCAGTAAGCGTGACATAATTATTGTATAACCATTGGATAGCCCAGTTTGATCTTTACAATCTAGCTAAATTTCATTACTTTAGCTCGTATAGTCTCTGCAATACAGCGTTTTGAAAAGTTATTCTGAATGGTCCAACTCGTAGGTTAAAAAAAAACTTGGAATTTTTTCCAAATAACATTTTCTGACACCAGGAGAACATAATTTTGTAGGAGGTGGATTCTTGCACACAATTTTATTTAAATTTTAATAACTCAGGAACCAGTTATGGTACATATTGACTGGAAATCTTCCTTGTCGGAAAGATAAGAGGACGGGCTATAATCCTGATATAATTTTTGCCGCCCACTGCCACGCCCATATTGAGAATTCTAGTGAAGAAATTTAGATCATAAATATCTCAGCTATTATCAGTTCTAAAATTTTATATGTACATTCAGCCAACAGTACAAATAAACCTCTACAAATCCGTTGAATTTCATTTATCTAACGCTTAAAATGTGGATGTTGAGCGAAAAACTCTATAAAAAATCTAAAAAAAACTCAAAAAGCAGTAAGCGTGACATAATTATTGTATAACCAGTGGATAGCCCAGTTTGATCTTTACAATCTAGCTAAATTTCATTACTTTAGCTCGTATAGTCTCTGCAATACAGCGTTTTGAAAAGTTATTCTGAATGGTCCAACTCGTAGGTTAAAAAAAAACTTGGAATTTTTTCCAAATAACATTTTCTGACACCAGGAGAACATAATTTTGTAGGAGGTGGATTCTTGCACACAATTTTATTTAAATTTTAATAACTCAGGAACCAGTTATGGTATTGACTGGAAATCTTCCTTGTCGGAAAGATAAGAGGACGGGCTATAATCCAGATATAATTTTTGCCGCCCACTGCCACGCCCATATTGAGAATTCTAGTGAAGAAATTTAGATCATAAATATCTCAGCTATTATCAGTTCTAAAATTTTATATGTACATTCAGCCAACAGTACAAATAAACCTCTACAAATCCGTTGAATTTCATTTATCTAACGCTTAAAATGTGGATGTTGAGCGAAAAACTCTATAAAAAATCTGTGTTCTAGCTCTAACATAATGCACTAAAACTCAAAAAGCAGTAAGCGTGACATAATTATTGTATAACCATTGGATAGCCCAGTTTGATCTTTACAATCTAGCTAAATTTCATTACTTTAGCTCGTATAGTCTCTGCAATACAGCGTTTTGAAAAGTTATTCTGAATGGTCCAACTCGTAGGTTAAAAAAAAACTTGGAATTTTTTCCAAATAACATTTTCTGACACCAGGAGAACATAATTTTGTAGGAGGTGGATTCTTGCACACAATTTTATTTAAATTTTAATAACTCAGGAACCAGTTATGGTATTGACTTGAAATCTTCCTTGTCGGAAAGATAAGAGGACGGGCTATAATCCTGATATAATTTTTGCCGCCCACTGCCACGCCCATATTGAGAATTCTAGTGAAGAAATTTAGATCATAAATATCTCAGCTATTATCAGTTCTAAAATTTTATATGTACATTCAGCCAACAGTACAAATAAACCTCTACAAATCCGTTGAATTTCATTTATCTAACGCTTAAAATGTGGATGTTGAGCGAAAAACTCTATAAAAAATCTAAAAAAAACTCAAAAAGCAGTAAGCGTGACATAATTATTGTATAACCATTGGATAGCCCAGTTTGATCTTTACAATCTAGCTAAATTTCATTACTTTAGCTCGTATAGTCTCTGCAATACAGCGTTTTGAAAAGTTATTCTGAATGGTCCAACTCGTAGGTTAAAAAAAAACTTGGAATTTTTTCCAAATAACATTTTCTGACACCAGGAGAACATAATTTTGTAGGAGGTGGATTCTTGCACACAATTTTATTTAAATTTTAATAACTCAGGAACCAGTTATGGTATTGACTGGAAATCTTCCTTGTCGGAAAGATAAGAGGACGGGCTATAATCCTGATATAATTTTTGGCGCCCACTGCCACGCCCATATTGAGAATTCTAGTGAAGAAATTTAGATCATAAATATCTCAGCTATTATCAGTTCTAAAATTTTATATGTACATTCAGCCAACAGTACAAATAAACCTCTACAAATCCGTTGAATTACATTTATCTAACGCTTAAAATGTGGATGTTGAGCGAAAAACTCTATAAAAAATCTGTGTTCTAGCTCTAACATAATGCACTAAAACTCAAAAAGCAGTAAGCGTGACATAATTATTGTATAACCATTGGATAGCCCAGTTTGATCTTTACAATCTAGCTAAATTTCATTACTTTAGCTCGTATAGTCTCTGCAATACAGCGTTTTGAAAAGTTATTCTGAATGGTGCAACTCGTAGGTTAAAAAAAAACTTGGAATTTTTTCCAAATAACATTTTCTGACACCAGGAGAACATAATTTTGTAGGAGGTGGATTCTTGCACACAATATTATTTAAATTTTAATAACTCAGGAACCAGTTATGGTATTGACTTGAAATCTTCCTTGTCGGAAAGATAAGAGGACGGGCTATAATCCTGATATAATTTTTGCCGCCCACTGCCACGCCCATATTGAGAATTCTAGTGAAGAAATTTAGATCATACATATCTCAGCTATTATCAGTTCTAAAATTTTATATGTACATTCAGCCAACAGTACAAATAAACCTCTACAAATCCGTTGAATTTCATTTATCTAACGCTTAAAATGTGGATGTTGAGCGAAAAACTCTATAAAAAATCTGTGTTCTAGCTCTAACATAATGCACTAAAACTCAAAAAGCAGTAAGCGTGACATAATTATTGTATAACCATTGGATAGCCCAGTTTGATCTTTACAATCTAGCTTAATTTCATTACTTTAGCTCGTATAGTCTCTGCAATACAGCGTTTTGAAAAGTTATTCTGAATGGTCCAACTCGTAGGTTAAAAAAAAACTTGGAATTTTTTTCAAATAACATTTTCTGACACCAGGAGAACATAATTTTGTAGGAGGTGGATTCTTGCACACAATTTTATTTAAATTTTAATAACTCAGGAACCAGTTATGGTATTGACTTGAAATCTTCCTTGTCGGAAAGATAAGAGGACGGGCTATAATCCTGATATAATTTTTGCCGCCCACTGCCACGCCCATATTGAGAATTCTAGTGAAGAAATTTAGATCATAAATATCTCAGCTATTATCAGTTCTAAAATTTTATATGTACATTCAGCCAACAGTACAAATAAACCTCTACAAATCCGTTGAATTTCATTTATCTAACGCTTAAAATGTGGATGTTGAGCAAAAAACTCTATAAAAAATCTGTGTTCTAGCTCTAACATAATGCACTAAAACTCAAAAAGCAGTAAGCGTGACATAATTATTGTATAACCATTGGATAGCCCAGTTTGATCTTTACAATCTAGCTAAATTTCATTACTTTAGCTCGTATAGTCTCTGCAATACAGCGTTTTGAAAAGTTATTCTGAATGGTCCAACTCGTAGGTTAAAAAAAAACTTGGAATTTTTTCCAAATAACATTTTCTGACACCAGGAGAACATAATTTTGTAGGAGGTGGATTCTTGCACACAATTTTATTTAAATTTTAATAACTCAGGAACCAGTTATGGTATTGACTTGAAATCTTCCTTGTCGGAAAGATAAGAGGACGGGCTATAATCCTGATATAATTTTTGGCTCCCACTACCACGCCCATATTGAGAATTCTAGCGAAGAAATTTAGATCATAAATATCTCAGCTATTATCAGTTCTAAAATTTTATATGTACATTCAGCCAACAGTACATATAAACCTCTACAAATCCGTTGAATTTCATTTATCTAACGCTTAAAATGTGGATGTTGAGCGAAAAACTCTATAAAAAATCTGTGTTCTAGCTCTAACATAATGCACTAAAACTCAAAAAGCAGTAAGCGTGACATAATTATTGTATAACCATTGGATAGCCCAGTTTGATCTTTACAATCTAGCTTAATTTCATTACTTTAGCTCGTATAGTCTCTGCAATACAGCGTTTTGAAAAGTTATTCTGAATGGTCCAACTCGTAGGTTAAAAAAAAACTTGGAATTTTTTTCAAATAACATTTTCTGACACCAGGAGAACATAATTTTGTAGGAGGTGGATTCTTGCACACAATTTTATTTAAATTTTAATAACTCAGGAACCAGTTATGGTATTGACTTGAAATCTTCCTTGTCGGAAAGATAAGAGGACGGGCTATAATCCTGATATAATTTTTGCCGCCCACTGCCACGCCCATATTGAGAATTCTAGTGAAGAAATTTAGATCATAAATATCTCAGCTATTATCAGTTCTAAAATTTTATATGTACATTCAGCCAACAGTACAAATAAACCTCTACAAATCCGTTGAATTTCATTTATCTAACGCTTAAAATGTGGATGTTGAGCAAAAAACTCTATAAAAAATCTGTGTTCTAGCTCTAACATAATGCACTAAAACTCAAAAAGCAGTAAGCGTGACATAATTATTGTATAACCATTGGATAGCCCAGTTTGATCTTTACAATCTAGCTAAATTTCATTACTTTAGCTCGTATAGTCTCTGCAATA
Organism: Pollenia griseotomentosa; assembly: GCA_963931875.1. Lineage (NCBI taxonomy): Eukaryota > Metazoa > Arthropoda > Insecta > Diptera > Polleniidae > Pollenia > Pollenia griseotomentosa. The sequence continues at coordinate 74,933,576 of OZ007563.1, read as the reverse complement.
CAGCGTTTTGAAAAGTTATTCTGAATGGTCCAACTCGTAGGTTAAAAAAAAACTTGGAATTTTTTTCAAATAACATTTTCTGACACCAGGAGAACATAATTTTGTAGGAGGTGGATTCTTGCACACAATTTTATTTAAATTTTAATAACTCAGGAACCAGTTATGGTATTGACTTGAAATCTTCCTTGTCGGAAAGATAAGAGGACGGGCTATAATCCTGATATAATTTTTGCCGCCCACTGCCACGCCCATATTGAGAATTCTAGTGAAGAAATTTAGATCATAAATATCTCAGCTATTATCAGTACTAAAATTTTATATGTACATTCAGCCAACAGTACAAATAAACCTCTACAAATCCGTTGAATTTCATTTATCTAACGCTTAAAATGTGGATGTTGAGCGAAAAACTCTATAAAAAATCTGTGTTCTAGCTCTAACATAATGCACTAAAACTCAAAAAGCAGTAAGCGTGACATAATTATTGTATAACCATTGGATAGCCCAGTTTGATCTTTACAATCTAGCTAAATTTCATTACTTTAGCTCGTATAGTCTCTGCAATACAGCGTTTTGAAAAGTTATTCTGAATGGTCCAACTCGTAGGTTAAAAAAAAACTTGGAATTTTTTCCAAATAACATTTTCTGACACCAGAACATAATTTTGTAGGAGGTGGATTCTTGCACACAATTTTATTTAAATTTTAATAACTCAGGAACCAGTTATGGTATTGACTTGAAATCTTCCTTGTCGGAAAGATAAGAGGACGGGCTATAATCCTGATATAATTTTTGCCGCCCACTGCCACGCCCATATTGAGAATTCTAGTGAAGAAATTTAGATCATAAATATCTCAGCTATTATCAGTTCTAAAATTTTATATGTACATTCAGCCAACAGTACAAATAAACCTCTACAAATCCGTTGAATTTCACTTATCTAACGCTCAAAATGTGGATGTTGAGCGAAAAACTCTATAAAAAATCTGTGTTCTAGCTCTAACATAATGCACTAAAACTCAAAAAGCAGTAAGCGTGACATAATTATTGTATAACCATTGGATAGCCCAGTTTGATCTTTACAATCTAGCTAAATTTCATTACTTTAGCTCGTATAGTCTCTGCAATACAGCGTTTTGAAAAGTTATTCTGAATGGTCCAACTCGTAGGTTAAAAAAAAACTTGGAATTTTTTCCAAATAACATTTTCTGACACCAGGAGAACATAATTTTGTAGGAGGTGGATTCTTGCACACAATTTTATTTAAATTTTAATAACTCAGGAACCAGTTATGGTATTGACTTGAAATCTTCCTTGTCGGAAAGATAAGAGGACGGGCTATAATCCTGATATAATTTTTGCCGCCCACTGCCACGCCCATATTGAGAATTCTAGTGAAGAAATTTAGATCATAAATATCTCAGCTATTATCAGTTCTAAAATTTTATATGTACATTCAGCCAACAGTACAAATAAACCTCTACAAATCCGTTGAATTTCATTTATCTAACGCTTAAAATGTGGATGTTGAGCGAAAAACTCTATAAAAAATCTGTGTTCTAGCTCTAACATAATGCACTAAAACTCAAAAAGCAGTAAGCGTGACATAATTATTGTATAACCATTGGATAGCCCAGTTTGATCTTTACAATCTAGCTAAATTTCATTACTTTAGCTCGTATAGTCTCTGCAATACAGCGTTTTGAAAAGTTATTCTGAATGGTCCAACTCGTAGGTTAAAAAAAAACTTGGAATTTTTTCCAAATAACATTTTCTGACACCAGGAGAACATAATTTTGTAGGAGGTGGATTCTTGCACACAATTTTATTTAAATTTTAATAACTCAGGAACCAGTTATGGTATTGACTTGAAATCTTCCTTGTCGGAAAGATAAGAGGACGGGCTATAATCCTGATATAATTTTTGCCGCCCACTGCCACGCCCATATTGAGAATTCTAGTGAAGAAATTTAGATCATAAATATCTCAGCTATTATCAGTTCTAAAATTTTATATGTACATTCAGCCAACAGTACAAATAAACCTCTACAAATCCGTTGAATTTCATTTATCTAACGCTTAAAATGTGGATGTTGAGCGAAAAACTCTATAAAAAATCTGTGTTCTAGCTCTAACATAATGCACTAAAACTCAAAAAGCAGTAAGCGTGACATAATTATTGTATAACCATTGGATAGCCCAGTTTGATCTTTACAATCTAGCTAAATTTCATTACATTAAAAAAAAACTTGGAATTTTTTCCAAATAACATTTTCTGACACCAGGAGAACATAATTTTGTAGGAGGTGGATTCTGGCGCACAATTTTATTTAAATTTTAATAACTCAGGAACCAGTTATGGTATTGACTTGAAATCTTCCTTGTCGGAAAGATAAGAGGACGGGCTATAATCCTGATATAATTTTTGGCTCCCACTACCACGCCCATATTGAGAATTCTAGCGAAGAAATTTAGATCATAAATATCTCAGCTATTATCAGTTCTAAAATTTTATATGTACATTCAGCCAACAGTACAAATAAACCTCTACAAATCCGTTGAATTTCATTTATCTAACGCTTAAAATGTGGATGTTGAGCGAAAAACTCTATAAAAAATCTGTGTTCTAGCTCTAACATAATGCACTAAAACTCAAAAAGCAGTAAGCGTGACATAATTATTGTATAACCATTGGATAGCCCAGTTTGATCTTTACAATCTAGCTTAATTTCATTACTTTAGCTCGTATAGTCTCTGCAATACAGCGTTTTGAAAAGTTATTCTGAATGGTCCAACTCGTAGGTTAAAAAAAAACTTGGAATTTTTTTCAAATAACATTTTCTGACACCAGGAGAACATAATTTTGTAGGAGGTGGATTCTTGCACACAATTTTATTTAAATTTTAATAACTCAGGAACCAGTTATGGTATTGACTTGAAATCTTCCTTGTCGGAAAGATAAGAGGACGGGCTATAATCCTGATATAATTTTTGCCGCCCACTGCCACGCCCATATTGAGAATTCTAGTGAAGAAATTTAGATCATAAATATCTCAGCTATTATCAGTTCTAAAATTTTATATGTACATTCAGCCAACAGTACAAATAAACCTCTACAAATCCGTTGAATTTCATTTATCTAACGCTTAAAATGTGGATGTTGAGCAAAAAACTCTATAAAAAATCTGTGTTCTAGCTCTAACATAATGCACTAAAACTCAAAAAGCAGTAAGCGTGACATAATTATTGTATAACCATTGGATAGCCCAGTTTGATCTTTACAATCTAGCTAAATTTCATTACTTTAGCTCGTATAGTCTCTGCAATACAGCGTTTTGAAAAGTTATTCTGAATGGTCCAACTCGTAGGTTAAAAAAAAACTTGGAATTTTTTTCAAATAACATTTTCTGACACCAGGAGAACATAATTTTGTAGGAGGTGGATTCTTGCACACAATTTTATTTAAATTTTAATAACTCAGGAACCAGTTATGGTATTGACTTGAAATCTTCCTTGTCGGAAAGATAAGAGGACGGGCTATAATCCTGATATAATTTTTGCCGCCCACTGCCACGCCCATATTGAGAATTCTAGTGAAGAAATTTAGATCATAAATATCTCAGCTATTATCAGTTCTAAAATTTTATATGTACATTCAGCCAACAGTACAAATAAACCTCTACAAATCCGTTGAATTTCACTTATCTAACGCTCAAAATGTGGATGTTGAGCGAAAAACTCTATAAAAAATCTGTGTTCTAGCTCTAACATAATGCACTAAAACTCAAAAAGCAGTAAGCGTGACATAATTATTGTATAACCATTGGATAGCCCAGTTTGATCTTTACAATCTAGCTAAATTTCATTACTTTAGCTCGTATAGTCTCTGCAATACAGCGTTTTGAAAAGTTATTCTGAATGGTCCAACTCGTAGGTTAAAAAAAAACTTGGAATTTTTTCCAAATAACATTTTCTGACACCAGGAGAACATAATTTTGTAGGAGGTGGATTCTTGCACACAATTTTATTTAAATTTTAATAACTCAGGAACCAGTTATGGTATTGACTTGAAATCTTCCTTGTCGGAAAGATAAGAGGACGGGCTATAATCCTGATATAATTTTTGAGAATTCTAGTGAAGAAATTTAGATCATAAATATCTCAGCTATTATCAGTTCTAAAATTTTATATGTACATTCAGCCAACAGTACAAATAAACCTCTACAAATCCGTTGAATTTCATTTATCTAACGCTTAAAATGTGGATGTTGAGCGAAAAACTCTATAAAAAATCTGTGTTCTAGCTCTAACATAATGCACTAAAACTCAAAAAGCAGTAAGCGTGACATAATTATTGTATAACCATTGGATAGCCCAGTTTGATCTTTACAATCTAGCTAAATTTCATTACATTAAAAAAAAACTTGGAATTTTTTCCAAATAACATTTTCTGACACCAGGAGAACATAATTTTGTAGGAGGTGGATTCTGGCGCACAATTTTATTTAAATTTTAATAACTCAGGAACCAGTTATGGTATTGACTTGAAATCTTCCTTGTCGGAAAGATAAGAGGACGGGCTATAATCCTGATATAATTTTTGCCGCCCACTGCCACGCCCATATTGAGAATTCTAGTGAAGAAATTTAGATCATAAATATCTCAGCTATTATCAGTTCTAAAATTTTATATGTACATTCAGCCAACAGTACAAATAAACCTCTACAAATCCGTTGAATTTCATTTATCTAACGCTTAAAATGTGGATGTTGAGCGAAAAACTCTATAAAAAATCTGTGTTCTAGCTCTAACATAATGCACTAAAACTCAAAAAGCAGAAAGCGTGACATAATTATTGTATAACCATTGGATAGCCCAGTTTGATCTTTACAATCTAGCTAAATTTCATTACTTTAGCTCGTATAGTCTCTGCAATACAGCGTTTTGAAAAGTTATTCTGAATGGTCCAACTCGTAGGTTAAAAAAAAACTTGGAATTTTTTCCAAATAACATTTTCTGACACCAGGAGAACATAATTTTGTAGGAGGTGGATTCTTGCACACAATTTTATTTAAATTTTAATAACTCAGGAACCAGTTATGGTATTGACTTGAAATCTTCCTTGTCGGAAAGATAAGAGGACGGGCTATAATCCTGATATAATTTTTGCCGCCCACTGCCACGCCCATATTGAGAATTCTAGTGAAGAAAGTTAGATCATAAATATCTCAGCTATTATCAGTTCTAAAATTTTATATGTACATTCAGCCAACAGTACAAATAAACCTCTACAAATCCGTTGAATTTCATTTATCTAACGCTTAAAATGTGGATGTTGAGCGAAAAACTCTATAAAAAATCTGTGTTCTAGCTCTAACATAATGCACTAAAACTCAAAAAGCAGTAAGCGTGACATAATTATTGTATAACCATTGGATAGCCCAGTTTGATCTTTACAATCTAGCTAAATTTCATTACATTAAAAAAAAACTTGGAATTTTTTCCAAATAACATTTTCTGACACCAGGAGAACATAATTTTGTAGGAGGTGGATTCTTGCACACAATTTTATTTAAATTTTAATAACTCAGGAACCAGTTATGGTATTGACTTGAAATCTTCCTTGTCGGAAAGATAAGAGGACGGGCTATAATCCTGATATAATTTTTGCCGCCCACTGCCACGCCCATATTGAGAATTCTAGTGAAGAAATTTAGATCATAAATATCTCAGCTATTATCAGTTCTAAAATTTTATATGTACATTCAGCCAACAGTACAAATAAACCTCTACAAATCCGTTGAATTTCATTTATCTAACGCTTAAAATGTGGATGTTAAGCGAAAAACTCTATAAAAAATCTGTGTTCTAGCTCTAACATAATGCACTAAAACTCAAAAAGCAGTAAGCGTGACATAATTATTGTATAACCATTGGATAGCCCAGTTTGATCTTTACAATCTAGCTAAATTTCATTACTTTAGCTCGTATAGTCTCTGCAATACAGCGTTTTGAAAAGTTATTCTGAATGCTCCAACTCGTAGGTTAAAAAAAAACTTGGAATTTTTCCAAATAACATTTTCTGACACCAGGAGAACATAATTTTGTAGGAGGTGGATTCTTGCACACAATTTTATTTAAATTTTAATAACTCAGGAACCAGTTATGGTATTGACTTGAAATCTTCCTTGTCGGAAAGATAAGAGGACGGGCTATAATCCTGATATAATTTTTGCCGCCCACTGCCACGCCCATATTGAGAATTCTAGTGAAGAAATTTAGATCATAAATATCTCAGCTATTATCAGTTCTAAAATTGTATATGTACATTCAGCCAACAGTACAAATAAACCTCTACAAATCCGTTGAATTTCATTTATCTAACGCTTAAAATGTGGATGTTGAGCGAAAAACTCTATAAAAAATCTGTGTTCTAGCTCTAACATAATGCACTAAAACTCAAAAAGCAGTAAGCGTGACATAATTATTGTATAACCATTGGATAGCCCAGTTTGATCTTTACAATCTAGCTAAATTTCATTACTTTAGCTCGTATAGTCTCTGCAATACAGCGTTTTGAAAAGTTATTCTGAATGGTCCAACTCGTAGGTTAAAAAAAAACTTGGAATTTTTTCCAAATAACATTTTCTGACACCAGTACCCATGTTCTGTAACTTTAGTGAGAACTTCTCGCATCGAAAAGATGTGAAACAAAATATTCCATCGTTTTTCGAAAAGTGAGAAAAAACTGTGTCTGTAACTCATGTCGAAAACTATCAGAAGAGATTACGTCGTTACGTTATAAATGTCATAACATTGCGCTCGAAGCCGATGTGACATTGCAGACGCTGAGAACGCCAGTAACACATTTCTTTGACGGCGACCAAAATTTACTAAAATTGAATATTTTTCAACGACGGCGACGAAAATATTATTGTCGGCTATACCAAATAATGTAAGGTGCGACTTTAATGTTTGTTGTTTGCAAACAAGCTTTGAAAACATTCGTATATTTTATAAAAATGTTAAAAGCAAAATAATTAAACAATGAAAAAATGTGCCAAGAACAAAATATTATTATTATTATTCTTTGCATTTTGCATTTTAAATTGTTTTTTCTGTTAAAATTTTTTCTCGCCCCATTTTAATTCGTGAGTTTATTTGACAGATCAAAGCGTGAACTTTTCTCACAAAAATGTTACAGACACACTTTTTCTGTAAATTGGCGTGTAATTTCCTTACGTGGCAACTAGTACTCGCCAAAAAAGTTACAGACACAGTTTAGTGAGAAAAACAGCTGTTTGTTTCAATATATGGCATTTATGTTTCAATTCACACATTTCAATCGAAAAGTTTTTCGACGCGAGAGTTACAGAACATGGGCACAGGAGAACATAATTTTGTAGGAGGTGGATTCTTGCACACAATTTTATTTAAATTTTAATAACTCAGGAACCAGTTATGGTATTGACTTGAAATCTTCCTTGTCGGAAAGATAAGAGGACGGGCTATAATCCTGATATAATTTTTGCCGCCCACTGCCACGCCCATATTGAGAATTCTAGTGAAGAAATTTAGATCATAAATATCTCAGCTATTATCAGTTCTAAAATTGTATATGTACATTCAGCCAACAGTACAAATAAACCTCTACAAATCCGTTGAATTTCATTTATCTAACGCTTAAAATGTGGATGTTGAGCGAAAAACTCTATAAAAAATCTGTGTTCTAGCTCTAACATAATGCACTAAAACTCAAAAAGCAGTAAGCGTGACATAATTATTGTATAACCATTGGATAGCCCAGTTTGATCTTTACAATCTAGCTAAATTTCATTACTTTAGCTCGTATAGTCTCTGCAATACAGCGTTTTGAAAAGTTATTCTGAATGGTCCAACTCGTAGGTTAAAAAAAAACTTGGAATTTTTTCCAAATAACATTTTCTGACACCAGGAGAACATAATTTTGTAGGAGGTGGATTCTTGCACACAATTTTATTTAAATTTTAATAACTCAGGAACCAGTTATGGTATTGACTTGAAATCTTCCTTGTCGGAAAGATAAGAGGACGGGCTATAATCCTGATATAATTTTCGCCCACTGCCACGCCCATATTGAGAATTCTAGTGAAGAAAGTTAGATCATAAATATCTCAGCTATTATCAGTTCTAAAATTTTATATGTACATTCAGCCAACAGTACAAATAAACCTCTACAAATCCGTTGAATTTCATTTATCTAACGCTTAAAATGTGGATGTTGAGCGAAAAACTCTATAAAAAATCTGTGTTCTAGCTCTAACATAATGCACTAAAACTCAAAAAGCAGTAAGCGTGACATAATTATTGTATAACCATTGGATAGCCCAGTTTGATCTTTACAATCTAGCTAAATTTCATTACATTAAAAAAAACTTGGAATTTTTTCCAAATAACATTTTCTGACACCAGGAGAACATAATTTTGTAGGAGGTGGATTCTTGCACACAATTTTATTTAAATTTTAATAACTCAGGAACCAGTTATGGTATTGACTTGAAATCTTCCTTGTCGGAAAGATAAGAGGACGGGCTATAATCCTGATATAATTTTTGCCGCCCACTGCCACGCCCATATTGAGAATTCTAGTGAAGAAATTTAGATCATAAATATCTCAGCTATTATCAGTTCTAAAATTTTATATGTACATTCAGCCAACAGTACAAATAAACCTCTACAAATCCGTTGAATTTCATTTATCTAACGCTTAAAATGTGGATGTTGAGCGAAAAACTCTATAAAAAATCTGTGTTCTAGCTCTAACATAATGCACTAAAACTCAAAAAGCAGTAAGCGTGACATAATTATTGTATAACCATTGGATAGCCCAGTTTGATCTTTACAATCTAGCTAAATTTCATTACTTTAGCTCGTATAGTCTCTGCAATACAGCGTTTTGAAAAGTTATTCTGAATGCTCCAACTCGTAGGTTAAAAAAAAACTTGGAATTTTTCCAAATAACATTTTCTGACACCAGGAGAACATAATTTTGTAGGAGGTGGATTCTTGCACACAATTTTATTTAAATTTTAATAACTCAGGAACCAGTTATGGTATTGACTTGAAATCTTCCTTGTCGGAAAGATAAGAGGACGGGCTATAATCCTGATATAATTTTTGCCGCCCACTGCCACGCCCATATTGAGAATTCTAGTGAAGAAATTTAGATCATAAATATCTCAGCTATTATCAGTTCTAAAATTGTATATGTACATTCAGCCAACAGTACAAATAAACCTCTACAAATCCGTTGAATTTCATTTATCTAACGCTTAAAATGTGGATGTTGAGCGAAAAACTCTATAAAAAATCTGTGTTCTAGCTCTAACATAATGCACTAAAACTCAAAAAGCAGTAAGCGTGACATAATTATTGTATAACCATTGGATAGCCCAGTTTGATCTTTACAATCTAGCTAAATTTCATTACTTTAGCTCGTATAGTCTCTGCAATACAGCGTTTTGAAAAGTTATTCTGAATGGTCCAACTCGTAGGTTAAAAAAAAACTTGGAATTTTTTCCAAATAACATTTTCTGACACCAGTACCCATGTTCTGTAACTTTAGTGAGAACTTCTCGCATCGAAAAGATGTGAAACAAAATATTCCATCGTTTTTCGAAAAGTGAGAAAAAACTGTGTCTGTAACTCATGTCGAAAACTATCAGAAGAGATTACGTCGTTACGTTATAAATGTCATAACATTGCGCTCGAAGCCGATGTGACATTGCAGACGCTGAGAACGCCAGTAACACATTTCTTTGACGGCGACCAAAATTTACTAAAATTGAATATTTTTCAACGACGGCGACGAAAATATTATTGTCGGCTATACCAAATAATGTAAGGTGCGACTTTAATGTTTGTTGTTTGCAAACAAGCTTTGAAAACATTCGTATATTTTATAAAAATGTTAAAAGCAAAATAATTAAACAATGAAAAAATGTGCCAAGAACAAAATATTATTATTATTATTCTTTGCATTTTGCATTTTAAATTGTTTTTTCTGTTAAAATTTTTTCTCGCCCCATTTTAATTCGTGAGTTTATTTGACAGATCAAAGCGTGAACTTTTCTCACAAAAATGTTACAGACACACTTTTTCTGTAAATTGGCGTGTAATTTCCTTACGTGGCAACTAGTACTCGCCAAAAAAGTTACAGACACAGTTTAGTGAGAAAAACAGCTGTTTGTTTCAATATATGGCATTTATGTTTCAATTCACACATTTCAATCGAAAAGTTTTTCGACGCGAAAGTTACAGAACATGGGCACAGGAGAACATAATTTTGTAGGAGGTGGATTCTTGCACACAATTTTATTTAAATTTTAATAACTCAGGAACCAGTTATGGTATTGACTTGAAATCTTCCTTGTCGGAAAGATAAGAGGACGGGCTATAATCCTGATATAATTTTTGCCGCCCACTGCCACGCCCATATTGAGAATTCTAGTGAAGAAATTTAGATCATAAATATCTCAGCTATTATCAGTTCTAAAATTGTATATGTACATTCAGCCAACAGTACAAATAAACCTCTACAAATCCGTTGAATTTCATTTATCTAACGCTTAAAATGTGGATGTTGAGCGAAAAACTCTATAAAAAATCTGTGTTCTAGCTCTAACATAATGCACTAAAACTCAAAAAGCAGTAAGCGTGACATAATTATTGTATAACCATTGGATAGCCCAGTTTGATCTTTACAATCTAGCTAAATTTCATTACTTTAGCTCGTATAGTCTCTGCAATACAGCGTTTTGAAAAGTTATTCTGAATGGTCCAACTCGTAGGTTAAAAAAAAACTTGGAATTTTTTCCAAATAACATTTTCTGACACCAGGAGAACATAATTTTGTAGGAGGTGGATTCTTGCACACAATTTTATTTAAATTTTAATAACTCAGGAACCAGTTATGGTATTGACTTGAAATCTTCCTTGTCGGAAAGATAAGAGGACGGGCTATAATCCTGATATAATTTTTGCCGCCCACTGCCACGCCCATATTGAGAATTCTAGTGAAGAAATTTAGATCATAAATATCTCAGCTATTATCAGTTCTAAAATTTTATATGTACATTCAGCCAACAGTACAAATAAACCTCTACAAATCAGTTGAATTTCATTTATCTAACGCTTAAAATGTGGATGTTGAGCGAAAAACTCTATAAAAAATCTGTGTTCTAGCTCTAACATAATGCACTAAAACTCAAAAAGGAGTAAGCGTGACATAATTATTGTATAACCATTGGATAGCCCAGTTTGATCTTTACAATCTAGCTAAATTTCATTACTTTAGCTCGTATAGTCTCTGCAATACAACGTTTTGAAAAGTTATTCTGAATGGTCCAACTCGTAGGTTAAAAAAAAACTTGGAATTTTTTCCAAATAACATTTTCTGACACCAGGAGAACATAATTTTGTAGGAGGTGGATTCTTGCACACAATTTTATTTAAATTTTAATAACTCAGGAACCAGTTATGGTATTGACTTGAAATCTTCCTTGTCGGAAAGATAAGAGGACGGGCTATAATCCTGATATAATTTTTGCCGCCCACTGCCACGCCCATATTGAGAATTCTAGTGAAGAAATTTAGATCATAAATATCTCAGCTATTATCAGTTCTAAAATTTTATATGTACATTCAGCCAACAGTACAAATAAACCTCTACAAATCCGTTGAATTTCATTTATCTAACGCTTAAAATGTGGATGTTGAGCGAAAAACTCTATAAAAAATCTGTGTTCTAGCTCTAACATAATGCACTAAAACTCAAAAAGCAGTAAGCGTGACATAATTATTGTATAACCATTGGATAGCCCAGTTTGATCTTTACAATCTAGCTAAATTTCATTACTTTAGCTCGTATAGTCTCTGCAATACAGCGTTTTGAAAAGTTATTCTGAATGGTCCAACTCGTAGGTTAAAAAAAAACTTGGAATTTTTTCCAAATAACATTTTCTGACACCAGGAGAACATAATTTTGTAGGAGGTGGATTCTTGCACACAATTTTATTTAAATTTTAATAACTCAGGAACCAGTTATGGTATTGACTTGAAATCTTCCTTGTCGGAAAGATAAGAGGACGGGCTATAATCCTGATATAAGTTTTGCCGCCCACTGCCACGCCCATATTGAGAATTCTAGTGAAGAAATTTAGATCATAAATATCTCAGCTATTATCAGTTCTAAAATTTTATATGTACATTCAGCCAACAGTACAAATAAACCTCTACAAATCCGTTGAATTTCATTTATCTAACGCTTAAAATGTGGATGTTGAGCGAAAAACTCTATAAAAAATCTGTGTTCTAGCTCTAACATAATGCACTAAAACTCAAAAAGCAGTAAGCGTGACATAATTATTGTATAACCATTGGATAGCCCAGTTTGATCTTTACAATCTAGCTAAATTTCATTACTTTAGCTCGTATAGTCTCTGCAATACAGCGTTTTGAAAAGTTATTCTGAATGGTCCAACTCGTAGGTTAAAAAAAAACTTGGAATTTTTTCCAAATAACATTTTCTGACACCAGGAGAACATAATTTTGTAGGAGGTGGATTCTTGCACACAATTTTATTTAAATTTTAATAACTCAGGAACCAGTTATGGTATTGACTTGAAATCTTCCTTGTCGGAAAGATAAGAGGACGGGCTATAATCCTGATATAATTTTTGCCGCCCACTGCCACGCCCATATTGAGAATTCTAGTGAAGAAATTTAGATCATAAATATCTCAGCTATTATCAGTTCTAAAATTTTATATGTACATTCAGCCAACAGTACAAATAAACCTCTACAAATCCGTTGAATTTCATTTATCTAACGCTTAAAATGTGGATGTTGAGCGAAAAACTCTATAAAAAATCTGTGTTCTAGCTCTAACATAATGCACTAAAACTCAAAAAGCAGTAAGCGTGACATAATTATTGTATAACCATTGGATAGCCCAGTTTGATCTTTACAATCTAGCTAAATTTCATTACTTTAGCTCGTATAGTCTCTGCAATACAGCGTTTTGAATAGTTATTCTGAATGGTCCAACTCGTAGGTTAAAAAAAAACTTGGAATTTTTTCCAAATAACATTTTCTGACACCAGGAGAACATAATTTTGTAGGAGGTGGATTCTTGCACACAATTTTATTTAAATTTTAATAACTCAGGAACCAGTTATGGTATTGACTTGAAATCTTCCTTGTCGGAAAGATAAGAGGACGGGCTATAATCCTGATATAATTTTTGCCGCCCACTGCCACGCCCATATTGAGAATTCTAGTGAAGAAATTTAGATCATAAATATCTCAGCTATTATCAGTTCTAAAATTTTATATGTACATTCAGCCAACAGTACAAATAAACCTCTACAAATCCGTTGAATTTCATTTATCTAACGCTTAAAATGTGGATGTTGAGCGAAAAACTTTATAAAAAATCTGTGTTCTAGCTCTAACATAATGCACTAAAACTCAAAAAGCAGTAAGCGTGACATAATTATTGTATAACCATTGGATAGCCCAGTTTGATCTTTACAATCTAGCTAAATTTCATTACTTTAGCTCGTATAGTCTCTGCAATACAGCGTTTTGAAAAGTTATTCTGAATGGTTCAACTCGTAGGTTAAAAAAAAACTTGGAATTTTTTCCAAATAACATTTTCTGACATCAGGAGAACATAATTTTGTAGGAGGTGGATTCTTGCACACAATTTTATTTAAATTTTAATAACTCAGGAACCAGTTATGGTATTGACTTGAAATCTTCCTTGTCGGAAAGATAAGAGGACGGGCTATAATCCTGATATAATTTTTGCCGCCGACTGCCACGCCCATATTGAGAATTCTAGTGAAGAAATTTAGATCACAAATATCTCAGCTATTATCAGTTCTAAAATTGTATATGTACATTCAGCCAACAGTACAAATAAACCTCTACAAATCCGTTGAATTTCATTTATCTAACGCTTAAAATGTGGATGTTGAGCGAAAAACTCTATAAAAAATCTGTGTTCTAGCTCTAACATAATGCACTAAAACTCAAAAAGCAGTAAGCGTGACATAATTATTGTATAACCATTGGATAGCCCAGTTTGATCTTTACAATCTAGCTAAATTTCATTACTTTAGCTCGTATAGTCTCTGCAATACAGCGTTTTTAAAAGTTATTCTGAATGGTCCAACTCGTAGGTTAAAAAAAAACTTGCAATTTTTTCCAAATAACATTTTCTGACACCAGGAGAACATAATTTTGTAGGAGGTGGATTCTTGCACACAATTTTATTTAAATTTTAATAACTCAGGAACCAGTTATGGTATTGACTTGAAATCTTCCTTGTCGGAAAGATAAGAGGACGGGCTATAATCCTGATATAATTTTTGCCGCCCACTGCCACGCCCATATTGAGAATTCTAGTGAAGAAATTTAGATCATAAATATCTCAGCTATTATCAGTTCTAAAATTGTATATGTACATTCAGCCAACAGTACAAATAAACCTCTACAAATCCGTTGAATTTCATTTATCTAACGCTTAAAATGTGGATGTTGAGCGAAAAACTCTATAAAAAATCTGTGTTCTAGCTCTAACATAATGCACTAAAACTCAAAAAGCAGTAAGCGTGACATAATTATTGTATAACCATTGGATAGCCCAGTTTGATCTTTACAATCTAGCTAAATTTCATTACTTTAGCTCGTATAGTCTCTGCAATACAGCGTTTTGAAAAGTTATTCTGAATGGTCCAACTCGTAGGTTAAAAAAAAACTTGGAATTTTTTCCAAATAACATTTTCTGACACCAGGAGAACATAATTTTGTAGGAGGTGGATTCTTGCACACAATTTTATTTAAATTTTAATAACTCAGGAACCAGTTATGGTATTGACTTGAAATCTTCCTTGTCGGAAAGATAAGAGGACGGGCTATAATCCTGATATAATTTTTGCCGCCCACTGCCACGCCCATATTGAGAATTCTAGTGAAGAAATTTAGATCATAAATATCTCAGCTATTATCAGTTCTAAAATTGTATATGTACATTCAGCCAACAGTACAAATAAACCTCTACAAATCCGTTGAATTTCATTTATCTAACGCTTAAAATGTGGATGTTGAGCGAAAAACTCTATAAAAAATCTGTGTTCTAGCTCTAACATAATGCACTAAAACTCAAAAAGCAGTAAGCGTGACATAATTATTGTATAACCATTGGATAGCCCAGTTTGATCTTTACAATCTAGCTAAATTTCATTACTTTAGCTCGTATAGTCTCTGCAATACAACGTTTTGAAAAGTTATTCTGAATGGTCCAACTCGTAGGTTAAAAAAAAACTTGGAATTTTTTCCAAATAACATTTTCTGACACCAGGAGAACATAATTTTGTAGGAGGTGGATTCTTGCACACAATTTTATTTAAATTTTAATAACTCAGGAACCAGTTATGGTATTGACTTGAAATCTTCCTTGTCGGAAAGATAAGAGGACGGGCTATAATCCTGATATAATTTTTGCCGCCCACTGCCACGCCCATATTGAGAATTCTAGTGAAGAAATTTAGATCATAAATATCTCAGCTATTATCAGTTCTAAAATTTTATATGTACATTCAGCCAACAGTACAAATAAACCTCTACAAATCCGTTGAATTTCATTTATCTAACGCTTAAAATGTGGATGTTGAGCGAAAAACTCTATAAAAAAATCTGTGTTCTAGCTCAAACATAATGCACTAAAACTCAAAAAGGAGTAAGCGTGACATAATTATTGTATAACCATTGGATAGCCCAGTTTGATCTTTACAATCTAGCTAAATTTCATTACTTTAGCTCGTATAGTCTCTGCAATACAGCGTTTTGAAAAGTTATTCTGAATGGTCCAACTCGTAGGTTAAAAAAAAACTTGGAATTTTTTCCAAATAACATTTTCTGACACCAGGAGAACATAATTTTGTAGGAGGTGGATTCTTGCACACAATTTTATTTAAATTTTAATAACTCAGGAACCAGTTATGGTATTGACTTGAAATCTTCCTTGTCGGAAAGATAAGAGGACGGGCTATAATCCTGATATAATTTTTGCCGCCCACTGCCACGCCCATATTGAGAATTCTAGTGAAGAAATTTAGATCATAAATATCTCAGCTATTATCAGTTCTAAAATTTTATATGTACATTCAGCCAACAGTACAAATAAACCTCTACAAATCCGTTGAATTTCATTTATCTAACGCTTAAAATGTGGATGTTGAGCGAAAAACTCTATAAAAAATCTGTGTTCTAGCTCTAACATAATGCACTAAAACTCAAAAAGCAGTAAGCGTGACATAATTATTGTATAACCATTGGATAGCCCAGTTTGATCTTTACAATCTAGCTAAATTTCATTACTTTAGCTCGTATAGTCTCTGCAATACAGCGTTTTGAAAAGTTATTCTGAATGGTCCAACTCGTAGGTTAAAAAAAAACTTGGAATTTTTTCCAAATAACATTTTCTGACACCAGGAGAACATAATTTTGTAGGAGGTGGATTCTTGCACACAATTTTATTTAAATTTTAATAACTCAGGAACCAGTTATGGTATTGACTTGAAATCTTCCTTGTCGGAAAGATAAGAGGACGGGCTATAATCCTGATATAATTTTTGCCGCCCACTGCCACGCCCATATTGAGAATTCTAGTGAAGAAATTTAGATCATAAATATCTCAGCTTTTATCAGTTCTAAAATTTTATATGTACATTCAGCCAACAGTACAAATAAACCTCTACAAATCCGTTGAATTTCATTTATCTAACGCTTAAAATGTGGATTTTGAGCGAAAAACTCTATAAAAAATCTGTGTTCTAGCTCTAACATAATGCACTAAAACTCAAAAAGCAGTAAGCGTGACATAATTATTGTATAACCATTGGATAGCCCAGTTTGATCTTTACAATCTAGCTAAATTTCATTACTTTAGCTCGTATAGTCTCTGCAATACAGCGTTTTGAAAAGTTATTCTGAATGGTCCAACTCGTAGGTTAAAAAAAAACTTGGAATTTTTTCCAAATAACATTTTCTGACACCAGGAGAACATAATTTTGTAGGAGGTGGATTCTTGCACACAATTTTATTTAAATTTTAATAACTCAGGAACCAGTTATGGTATTGACTTGAAATCTTCCTTGTCGGAAAGATAAGAGGACGGGCTATAATCCTGATATAATTTTTGCCGCCCATTGCCACGCCCATATTGAGAATTCTAGTGAAGAAATTTAGATCATAAATATCTCAGCAATTATCAGTTCTAAAATTTTATATGTACATTCAGCCAACAGTACAAATAAACCTCTACAAATCCGTTGAATTTCATTTATCTAACGCTTAAAATGTGGATGTTGAGCGAAAAACTCTATAAAAAATCTGTGTTCTAGCTCTAACATAATGTACTAAAACTCAAAAAGCAGTAAGCGTGACATAATTATTGTATAACCATTGGATAGCCCAGTTTGATCTTTACAATCTAGCTAAATTTCATTACTTTAGCTCGTATAGTCTCTGCAATACAGCGTTTTGAAAAGTTATTCTGAATGGTCCAACTCGTAAGTTAAAAAAAAAATTGGAATTTTTTCCAAATAACATTTTCTGACACCAGGAGAACATAATTTTGTAGGAGGTGGATTCTTGCACACAATTTTATTTAAATTTTAATAACTCAGGAACCAGTTATGGTATTGACTTGAAATCTTCCTTGTCGGAAAGATAAGAGGACGGGCTATAATCCTGATATAATTTTTGCCGCCCACTGCCACGCCCATATTGAGAATTCTAGTGAAGAAATTTAGATCATAAATATCTCAGCTATTATCAGTTCTAAAATTTTATATGTACATTCAGCCAACAGTACAAATAAACCTCTACAAATCCGTAGAATTTCATTTATCTAACGCTTAAAATGTGGATGTTGAGCGAAAAACTCTATAAAAAATCTGTGTTCTAGCTCTAACATAATGCACTAAAACTCAAAAAGCAGTAAGCGTGACATAATTATTGTATAACCATTGGATAGCCCAGTTTGATCTTTACAATCTAGCTAAATTTCATTACTTTAGCTCGTATAGTCTCTGCAATACAGCGTTTTGAAAAGTTATTCTGAATGGTCCAACTCGTAGGTTAAAAAAAAACTTGGAATTTTTTCCAAATAACATTTTCTGACACCAGGAGAACATAATTTTGTAGGAGGTGGATTCTTGCACACAATTTTATTTAAATTTTAATAACTCAGGAACCAGTTATGGTATTGACTTGAAATCTTCCTTGTCGGAAAGATAAGAGGACGGGCTATAATCCTGATATAATTTTTGCCGCCCACTGCCACGCTCATATTGAGAATTCTAGTGAAGAAATTTAGATCATAAATATCTCAGCTATTATCAGTTCTAAAATTTTATATGTACATTCAGCCAACAGTACAAATAAACCTCTACAAATCCGTTGAATTTCATTTATCTAACGCTTAAAATGTGGATGTTGAGCGAAAAACTCTATAAAAAATCTGTGTTCTAGCTCTAACATAATGCACTAAAACTCAAAAAGCAGTAAGCGTGACATAATTATTGTATAACCATTGGAAAGCCCAGTTTGATCTTTACAATCTAGCTAAATTTCATTACTTTAGCTCGTATAGTCTCTGCAATACAGCGTTTTGAAAAGTTATTCTGAATGGTCCAACTCGTAGGTTAAAAAAAAACTTGGAATTTTTTCCAAATAACATTTTCTGACACCAGGAGAACATAATTTTGTAGGAGGTGGATTCTTGCACACAATTTTATTTAAATTTTAATAACTCAGGAACCAGTTATGGTATTGACTTGAAATCTTCCTTGTCGGAAAGATAAGAGGACGGGCTATAATCCTGATATAATCCACGCCCATATTGAGAATTCTAGTGAAGAAATTTAGATCATAAATATCTCAGCTATTATCAGTTCTAAAATTGTATATGTACATTCAGCCAACAGTACAAATAAACCTCTACAAATCCGTTGAATTTCATTTATCTAACGCTTAAAATGTGGATGTTGAGCGAAAAACTCTATAAAAAATCTGTGTTCTAGCTCTAACATAATGCACTAAAACTCAAAAAGCAGTAAGCGTGACATAATTATTGTATAACCATTGGATATCCCAGTTTGATCTTTACAATCTAGCTAAATTTCATTACTTTAGCTCGTATAGTCTCTGCAATACAGCGTTTTGAAAAGTTATTCTGAATGGTCCAACTCGTAGGTTAAAAAAAAACTTGGAATTTTTTCCAAATAACATTTTCTGACACCAGGAGAACATAATTTTGTAGGAGGTGGATTCTTGCACACAATTTTATTTAAATTTTAATAACTCAGGAACCAGTTATGGTATTGACTTGAAATCTTCCTTGTCGGAAAGATAAGAGGACGGGCTATAATCCTGATATAATCCACGCCCATATTGAGAAATCTAGTGAAGAAATTTAGATCATAAATATCTCAGCTATTATCAGTTCTAAAATTGTATATGTACATTCAGCCAACAGTACAAATAAACCTCTACAAATCCGTTGAATTTCATTTATCTAACGCTTAAAATGTGGATGTTGAGCGAAAAACTCTATAAAAAATCTGTGTTCTAGCTCTAACATAATGCACTAAAACTCAAAAAGCAGTAAGCGTGACATAATTATTGTATAACCATTGGATAGCCCAGTTTGATCTTTACAATCTAGCTAAATTTCATTACTTTAGCTCGTATAGTCTCTGCAATACAGCGTTTTGAAAAGTTATTCTGAATGGTCCAACTCGTAGGTTAAAAAAAAACTTGGAATTTTTTCCAAATAACATTTTCTGACACCAGGAGAACATAATTTTGTAGGAGGTGGATTCTTGCACACAATTTTATTTAAATTTTAATAACTCAGGAACCAGTTATGGTATTGACTTGAAATCTTCCTTGTCGGAAAGATAAGAGGACGGGCTATAATCCTGATATAATCCACGCCCATATTGAGAATTCTAGTGAAGAAATTTAGATCATAAATATCTCAGCTATTATCAGTTCTAAAATTGTATATGTACATTCAGCCAACAGTACAAATAAACCTCTACAAATCCGTTGAATTTCATTTATCTAACGCTTAAAATGTGGATGTTGAGCGAAAAACTCTATAAAAAATCTGTGTTCTAGCTCTAACATAATGCACTAAAACTCAAAAAGCAGTAAGCGTGACATAATTATTGTATAACCATTGGATAGCCCAGTTTGATCTTTACAATCTAGCTAAATTTCATTACTTTAGCTCGTATAGTCTCTGCAATACAGCGTTTTGAAAAGTTATTCTGAATGGTCCAACTCGTAGGTTAAAAAAAAACTTGGAATTTTTTCCAAATAACATTTTCTGACACCAGGAGAACATAATTTTGTAGGAGGTGGATTCTTGCACACAATTTTATTTAAATTTTAATAACTCAGGAACCAGTTATGGTATTTACTTGAAATCTTCCTTGTCGGAAAGATAAGAGGACGGGCTATAATCCTGATATAATTTTTGCCGCCCACTGCCACGCCCATATTGAGAATTCTAGTGAAGAAATTTAGATCATAAATATCTCAGCTATTATCAGTTCTAAAATTTTATATGTACATTCAGCCAACAGTACAAATAAACCTCTACAAATCCGTTGAATTTCATTTATCTAACGCTTAAAATGTGGATGTTGAGCGAAAAACTCTATAAAAAATCTGTGTTCTAGCTCTAACATAATGCACTAAAACTCAAAAAGCAGTAAGCGTGACATAATTATTGTATAACCATTGGATAGCCCAGTTTGATCTTTACAATCTAGCTAAATTTCATTACTTTAGCTCGTATAGTCTCTGCAATACAGCGTTTTGAAAAGTTATTCTGAATGGTCCAACTCGTAGGTTAAAAAAAAACTTGGAATTTTTTCCAAATAACATTTTCTGACACCAGGAGAACATAATTTTGTAGGAGGTGGATTCTTGCACACAATTTTATTTAAATTTTAATAACTCAGGAACCAGTTATGGTATTGACTTGAAATCTTCCTTGTCGGAAAGATAAGAGGACGGGCTATAATCCTGATATAATTTTTGCCGCCCACTGCCACGCCCATATTGAGAATTCTAGTGAAGAAATTTAGATCATAAATATCTCAGCTATTATCAGTTCTAAAATTTTATATGTACATTCAGCCAACAGTACAAATAAACCTCTACAAATCCGTTGAATTTCATTTATCTAACGCTTAAAATGTGGATGTTGAGCGAAAAACTTTATAAAAAATCTGTGTTCTAGCTCTAACATAATGCACTAAAACTCAAAAAGCAGTAAGCGTGACATAATTATTGTATAACCATTGGATAGCCCAGTTTGATCTTTACAATCTAGCTAAATTTCATTACTTTAGCTCGTATAGTCTCTGCAATACAGCGTTTTGAAAAGTTATTCTGAATGGTTCAACTCGTAGGTTAAAAAAAAACTTGGAATTTTTTCCAAATAACATTTTCTGACATCAGGAGAACATAATTTTGTAGGAGGTGGATTCTTGCACACAATTTTATTTAAATTTTAATAACTCAGGAACCAGTTATGGTATTGACTTGAAATCTTCCTTGTCGGAAAGATAAGAGGACGGGCTATAATCCTGATGTAATTTTTGCCGCCGACTGCCACGCCCATATTGAGAATTCTAGTGAAGAAATTTAGATCACAAATATCTCAGCTATTATCAGTTCTAAAATTGTATATGTACATTCAGCCAACAGTACAAATAAACCTCTACAAATCCGTTGAATTTCATTTATCTAACGCTTAAAATGTGGATGTTGAGCGAAAAACTCTATAAAAAATCTGTGTTCTAGCTCTAACATAATGCACTAAAACTCAAAAAGCAGTAAGCGTGACATAATTATTGTATAACCATTGGATAGCCCAGTTTGATCTTTACAATCTAGCTAAATTTCATTACTTTAGCTCGTATAGTCTCTGCAATACAGCGTTTTTAAAAGTTATTCTGAATGGTCCAACTCGTAGGTTAAAAAAAAACTTGCAATTTTTTCCAAATAACATTTTCTGACACCAGGAGAACATAATTTTGTAGGAGGTGGATTCTTGCACACAATTTTATTTAAATTTTAATAACTCAGGAACCAGTTATGGTATTGACTTGAAATCTTCCTTGTCGGAAAGATAAGAGGACGGGCTATAATCCTGATATAATTTTTGCCGCCCACTGCCACGCCCATATTGAGAATTCTAGTGAAGAAATTTAGATCATAAATATCTCAGCTTTTATCAGTTCTAAAATTTTATATGTACATTCAGCCAACAGTACAAATAAACCTCTACAAATCCGTTGAATTTCATTTATCTAACGCTTAAAATGTGGATTTTGAGCGAAAAACTCTATAAAAAATCTGTGTTCTAGCTCTAACATAATGCACTAAAACTCAAAAAGCAGTAAGCGTGACATAATTATTGTATAACCATTGGATAGCCCAGTTTGATCTTTACAATCTAGCTAAATTTCATTACTTTAGCTCGTATAGTCTCTGCAATACAGCGTTTTGAAAAGTTATTTTGAATGGTCCAACTCGTAGGTTAAAAAAAACTTGGAATTTTTTCCAAATAACATTTTCTGACACCAGGAGAACATAATTTTGTAGGAGGTGGATTCTTGCACACAATTTTATTTAAATTTTAATAACTCAGGAACCAGTTATGGTATTGACTTGAAATCTTCCTTGTCGGAAAGATAAGAGGACGGGCTATAATCCTGATATAATTTTTGCCGCCCATTGCCACGCCCATATTGAGAATTCTAGTGAAGAAATTTAGATCATAAATATCTCAGCAATTATCAGTTCTAAAATTTTATATGTACATTCAGCCAACAGTACAAATAAACCTCTACAAATCCGTTGAATTTCATTTATCTAACGCTTAAAATGTGGATGTTGAGCGAAAAACTCTATAAAAAATCTGTGTTCTAGCTCTAACATAATGTACTAAAACTCAAAAAGCAGTAAGCGTGACATAATTATTGTATAACCATTGGATAGCCCAGTTTGATCTTTACAATCTAGCTAAATTTCATTACTTTAGCTCGTATAGTCTCTGCAATACAGCGTTTTGAAAAGTTATTCTGAATGGTCCAACTCGTAAGTTAAAAAAAAAATTGGAATTTTTTCCAAATAACATTTTCTGACACCAGGAGAACATAATTTTGTAGGAGGTGGATTCTTGCACACAATTTTATTTAAATTTTAATAACTCAGGAACCAGTTATGGTATTGACTTGAAATCTTCCTTGTCGGAAAGATAAGAGGACGGGCTATAATCCTGATATAATTTTTGCCGCCCACTGCCACGCCCATATTGAGAATTCTAGTGAAGAAATTTAGATCATAAATATCTCAGCTATTATCAGTTCTAAAATTTTATATGTACATTCAGC
Organism: Pollenia griseotomentosa; assembly: GCA_963931875.1. Taxonomy (NCBI): domain Eukaryota; kingdom Metazoa; phylum Arthropoda; class Insecta; order Diptera; family Polleniidae; genus Pollenia; species Pollenia griseotomentosa. The sequence continues at coordinate 74,910,048 of OZ007563.1, read as the reverse complement.
CAACAGTACAAATAAACCTCTACAAATCCGTAGAATTTCATTTATCTAACGCTTAAAATGTGGATGTTGAGCGAAAAACTCTATAAAAAATCTGTGTTCTAGCTCTAACATAATGCACTAAAACTCAAAAAGCAGTAAGCGTGACATAATTATTGTATAACCATTGGATAGCCCAGTTTGATCTTTACAATCTAGCTAAATTTCATTACTTTAGCTCGTATAGTCTCTGCAATACAGCGTTTTGAAAAGTTATTCTGAATGGTCCAACTCGTAGGTTAAAAAAAAACTTGGAATTTTTTCCAAATAACATTTTCTGACACCAGGAGAACATAATTTTGTAGGAGGTGGATTCTTGCACACAATTTTATTTAAATTTTAATAACTCAGGAACCAGTTATGGTATTGACTTGAAATCTTCCTTGTCGGAAAGATAAGAGGACGGGCTATAATCCTGATATAATTTTTGCCGCCCACTGCCACGCTCATATTGAGAATTCTAGTGAAGAAATTTAGATCATAAATATCTCAGCTATTATCAGTTCTAAAATTTTATATGTACATTCAGCCAACAGTACAAATAAACCTCTACAAATCCGTTGAATTTCATTTATCTAACGCTTAAAATGTGGATGTTGAGCGAAAAACTCTATAAAAAATCTGTGTTCTAGCTCTAACATAATGCACTAAAACTCAAAAAGCAGTAAGCGTGACATAATTATTGTATAACCATTGGAAAGCCCAGTTTGATCTTTACAATCTAGCTAAATTTCATTACTTTAGCTCGTATAGTCTCTGCAATACAGCGTTTTGAAAAGTTATTCTGAATGGTCCAACTCGTAGGTTAAAAAAAAACTTGGAATTTTTTCCAAATAACATTTTCTGACACCAGGAGAACATAATTTTGTAGGAGGTGGATTCTTGCACACAATTTTATTTAAATTTTAATAACTCAGGAACCAGTTATGGTATTGACTTGAAATCTTCCTTGTCGGAAAGATAAGAGGACGGGCTATAATCCTGATATAATCCACGCCCATATTGAGAATTCTAGTGAAGAAATTTAGATCATAAATATCTCAGCTATTATCAGTTCTAAAATTGTATATGTACATTCAGCCAACAGTACAAATAAACCTCTACAAATCCGTTGAATTTCATTTATCTAACGCTTAAAATGTGGATGTTGAGCGAAAAACTCTATAAAAAATCTGTACGATGAGGAGCGTTTTCCCCACCGGCGGCTATATAGAGCAATTAGATTTTTCTATAATTGTTGTCTATATGCCACTAAATATTTATGGGACAATCTAATTTAAGATTTTGCGACCGTGAACCCGAGAAATAAAAAAAGGCAACACTCACTTTCAAATTTAACAATACAATAGATCTTTATTTAAAACAATCCTGAGCTTAAACCTAACAATTAAAAGTACATGCAAATACATAAAAGGATCCACCGTCGTTGTTGGTATATTCTGTCTCTTTGCTAAATACAAAAAATTGACTCAATCATAAAATGTATTTTATCTGCAAAAACAACATAATATGCTAGAGTCAGTTGCATTTATTTAAACTACAACAACACCAAAACAAGTAATTATGGGCAGAGCAAATATAGAGACAGAAAAATTGAATATTAAAACCAACTGTAAATTTTAACTAAACACAAATACAGTGGGTACTGGATATAATTGACTTGGACAAAACTACAGTGGATACAAGTTATAACGAATTGAACAATTTAAAGTAAAATTAAATAAAATAAAATAGAGACAATTATGCAAAACAAATAAATAACAATCAAATTAAAATAAATGTAATATACGGTGACCTAACATTCCGGCCCCATTGAAAGGACACTTTCAAGCAGATGGTAGGAGGGCCAATTTGTGGATAGGGCGACGTATAATACCCTTTGTCGTTTTGACATCGACTACTCTGACACGTTCATCTCTGCCACGTACAATACTAATGATTTTACCCATGAGCCAGCGTTGTGGAGGTACATTATCTTCATGAACAATTACTAAAGCGCCAGTAGCGATATTGGGATTGGACCTAGTCCATTTGTTTCTGGTCTGGAGCTCATTTATATAGTCATGGGACCATTTCTTCCAAAACTGTAGCTTGATAGCAGTTATACGGGCCCAATACTGAAGATTATCAATCTCTTTCGTCGAAACATCACGTTCTGGCAACGCACGTAGGGCAGAGCCAATTAAAAAATGACCTGGTGTGAGGGCTTCAAAATCGCTGGGATCGGATGATAAGGGCGAAATCGGTCTTGAGTTTAAGATTGCTTCTATCTCGATCATTGCAGTTGCAAGCTCCTCATATGTCAGCCTAGTGTTGATAAGAGTCCGAGTTAGGTGACCTTTCGCAGATTTGACGGCCGCCTCCCACAATCCGCCGAAATGGGGTGCCCTGGGGGGAATAAAACGAAAATTAATAAATTGATTTGAGCAATAATTAATAATACAATTAGAATTTTTTGGATCAAAAAGGAACGATTTCAACTGTGACAACTTAGAATTTGCGCCAACAAAATTAGTGGCATTATCACAGAAAATATCTGTGGGGAGACCTCTTTGACCAATCATCCTTTTAAGAGCGGCAATGAAGGCATCTGTAGATAGGTCCGAGACAACTTCAATATGGACTGCTTTGGTAGCGAGACAGACAAAAACGGCAATGTAGGTTTTATATGGAACCTTTCCTCTGACCCTGAGATAAGTGTTGACTGGGCCACAAAAATCCACAGCACATCTAGCAAATGGCCTTGAAGGGTTGAGGCGTTCGACAGGCAAATTTCCCATCATTTGTGTAAGCAATTTCGGGCGATAGCGAATGCATTGTGGGCACGAGTTGACAATCCGTCGGCATAAATTTCGAGAATTGATGATCCAAAATTTTTGTCGAATTAGAGACATGAGAGCCTTGGCACCAGCATGGTAATTACTTAAATGTAGATGGCGTACATAACAATCAACAAAATGATTTTTCCTGGGCAAGATTAGTGGATGCTTTTGACCATCTGGTATAGCAGCGAGTTCTAAGCGACCACCGACTTTGAGCAAGTTGAAGCCATTTGTAGAATCGATAAAGGGGTTGAGACATTTTAAAGCGCCTTGAGGGTCCTTTTTCTTCAGAGCTCGAGAAATATCTTCTTGGAAGTATTGTCGCTGGATATTGAAAACTATGCGAGTCAAAGCGTTTTCTAATTCCTGAGGCTGCAAAGAGTCAGAATTATAAATATTAGATTTGATTTTTTGAGTAAATCGTAGCATCCAGGCGACAATTCGAAGAATCTTCAAATAAGAACTATATTTCTCAATTGAGTCCAAAATAGAATTTGATTTTGTTTCTAGGCAAAGTACGGTTTTACGTTTTTCTTTGTTGATTTCTTCTAGATTTTCGTTGCTAATTTGATCGATTTTGTTAGCCGGCCATTGAGCAGCATCAAGAGTAAGAAAGGTAGGTCCATTGAACCAGATTGATGGAGCGAGTTCCTGTACAGTTGAACCACGTGAAACGATATCAGCAGGATTTACATGTGTTGGAACATGTCTCCAAGTACAACCATTGGTGAGGTCTTGAATTTCTGATATTCTGTTGCCAACAAAAACTGATAAAGTTGAAGAATGTTGTTTGAGCCAGTGTAAAACGATTTGAGAATCGGTCCAAAAAACGACTTCCAAATTTGGTATAAGCAATAGACTTTTGATTTTTGAGTACAATTTTGCCAAAAGATGTGCTCCACATAGCTCTAGCTTTGGTAAAGATTTTCTTTTTGTAGGGGCAACTCTAGATTTGGCAGTAAAAAGATGAACAGTAATTTCTCCAGAAGCACTTTTTACTCGAAGATACAAACAGCAACCAAACGCGCGAATTGAAGAGTCACAAAAGCCATGAAGTTGAACTGATTGAGCATTAGGAGCGAGACAATAACGAGGAATTTTAAGCGACGATAACGTTTTGAGATCTGAGACAAAGTTTTCCCAAGCTGTATGAAGCTCTTGAGGTATAGATTCGTCCCAGCTTAGCTTTAAAATCCATAATTCTTGCATTATGATTTTGGCCTTTATAATAAGAGGCGCTACGAGTCCAAGGGGATCAAAAAGTGATGACGACAGTGACAAAATAGTTCTTTTGGTGATTTTTTCATCCAGTTGAGTTTTGAGCGAAAACGAGAAAAGAAAAACATCTTTTTGTTGGTCCCAAGTGATACCAAGTGCATTGGTCACAGCTGAGTCATCAATATTTAAATCCTTAGTGGTTTTGTCATCTTGAAACTCTTTGTGATTTGAATGCCATTTATCCAATTCAAAACAACCCTTAACTAGAATTTGATTTACCTCATTTTTGATTTGAGCCAACTCTTCTAATGTTTCTGCACCACCCAGAAAGTCATCCACGTAAAACGATGATTTTATTGTTTTTGCACCAAGTTCAAATTCATCCATGTATTGATCTGCGAGATAATGAAGACTTTTAATGGCGAGATAAGGGGCAGAAGACATCCCATAAGTGACAGTGTTGAGCTGGTAGGTACGAATTTCTTCTTCCTCAGAATTCCTCCACAAAATGTACTGATATTTTCGATCACGAGAGTCAATTAGAACTTGTCTGTACATTTTAACGATGTCAGCTGTAATAGCGAATCGATACAGGCGAAAACGAAGTAATATTTTGTAAAGTTCTTCTTGAATTGTTGGGCCAACCATGAGGATATCATTCAGAGATTTGTGTGTTGACGTGGGACAAGAGGCGTCGAAAACAACTCTCAATTTTGTTGAAGTGCTACTCATTTTAAATACGCAATGGTGGGGAATAAAATAATGAGGCTCATCTAAGCGAGGATTACGAACGAGTGTCATGTGTCCCAAATCTTCATATTCTTTCATAAAAGCAGCATATTGTGATTTCAGATTGCTGTCACGAGCAAACCGTCTTTCTTGAGAACCAAATCGTTTTAGAGCCATATTTCGGGAAAGACCTAAAGAACCAGAAGATTCTTTGAAAGGAAGTTTAACAACAATCCTACCTGAAGATTCACGATGGACAGTATCATTGAAAAATGATTCACAATCAGATTGTTCTTGAGTCAAAAGATTTGAACCAGAATCAATTTCTTCAATTTCCCATAAACGTCGTAATTTAAGGTCAACTTCTTCTTCAATTGACAGCATGCAGGATGAACCAACAGCGTTGGATTGATTTGAGACATATCGACCTGCTACAATCCATCCAAAAAGCGTTTTATGCAATTTAGGCAAGTTGAGACCAAGTTTTATTTGACCCACAGATAAAATATCGAAAAAAGTTTCTGTACCAATGAGCAAATCAATGCGCTTTGACTTGAAAAAGTTTTCATCAGCAAGTTGTGTGTTTGCAGGCAAATTCCAGGATGAAACATCAAGTTCAGAATCAGGCTGATACGAAATATGAGGTGTAATACAAAACGAGAGAGAAACTTCGAAATCAGTAAATCGAGACTTGATATTTGTAGCCGATTTGTGTTTGGTTTTTGTATGCGAATTTCCAATACTAGCGACTTCAGTGGCTTGTTTTATTCTAGGCAGATGTAATTTTTGAGAAAATTCATCGGTCATGAAATTCAATTGAGAGCAAGAGTCCAACAAAGCGCGTCCCAATTGATAGCGACCAGTGGCGTCACGAACTAGAACCATGGCAGTAGCAAGAAGTACCTGTTCCGGCGAAGATTTTTCCATATGGGTATGGACCGAGGCTGAGGTTTCATTCAAGGCAGCACGAGAAGTAGAAGCAACTGGTTCAGCAGCTGGAGACGAGGGCTTTGAAGCTGGCTGAGACCGATGAAGCAAACTATGATGAGAGCGAGAACAAAATTTGCACTTGAATGTAGAGGAACAGTTGTTAACTTGATGCCCTTTCGACAAACAGTTGAGACAAAGACCTAAACGTTTGACATTTTCAAAGCGTTTGGTAACATCCAAATCTTTAAAGCGAGAACAACGACTAATTGTATGGTCTGCCTTTGAGCATAGAGCGCAAATGCGATTTGAGACCGAAAACGAATAACCAGATTTTGTATTTTTAGATTTGGACTTACCAGAATGAACGTCAGGTTTACGAGGGGCAGCGTGTGTATGGTTAGTGTCAACCGATTCTAAAAATTGGCAACGTCTTTCAAGAACCTTGGAGCATTCATCCCATGATGGCAGTTTGGTAAAGTCCAAAGAGTCTTTCCATTTTCTTTTGGTGTCATCATCAACTTTTTCCATCACTATATAAATTAGCATTGAATTTGCAATGTCAGTTGGGGAGCCAAGAGACAGAAGTGAACTATAAAGAGCTGAAACATTATCCACTAGACTGCGCAATTGACCACAATTGTAATTGGACATGGTTGGAAGTTCGAAAAGAGTGGTAATATTTTCCATAAAAATGAGCGTGCTGTTGTCATAACGCGACTTAAGCCGTTCCAGAGCCTTGGGATAATTTTCATTTGTAATTTGGAAAGCCTTAACAGTTTCCAATGCTTGGCCTTGGAGGCAGTTGAGCAAATGGTTAAATTTCTCGATATTCGATATACCGTATTCACGATCAATAGTATGATTGAACGAGGTAATAAAGTTTTTGTACTCACTGTACTTACCACTGAATGTAGGCAATTTGAGTTGAGGCAGTTTATGGCTGGTAGCTGGGAGACAGATGGACGATTCAGCACAAGTTGTATTATGAATATCCTCGCATAGCTGTGACTGAATATTCGTTTTAGCCGAGATATACAAATCTTCTATATCGGGTCTAGCATTGTCCTCTGGATCATATTTTTCAATTTGGGTTTGGAACGACAAAATTTGTTTAAAATACGATTCCAAAATTCCCAGGCGACACTTTAACTCAGGAACTGAAAGTGCCTTACCTTCACCCCTACCATTGGCTTCGATTTGGTTTTTAATGCGGGTTAAACTTTTCTTCGTATTAGCCCGTTGCTGCTTTAACTCTTCCAAAGACATTTTAAAAATATTTAAAATTTTATATTTTATCAGCCGAACAAATTTTTAAATCACTGTATTTTTGATGATGGACGATGGGCCAAAAAATTTTTCAAAGTTGATTGATTTTTATTTTAAAAATAAAGTGGAAAATATTTTTTATTTTTTATGTACTGTGTGAGCGACAAAAAATTTAACAAAGAGACACACTATGTACTGGACCAACACAACAACAAAATTGAAGCAAATATTTTTATGTAACTATTTTTATAAATATGGCGAAAAGTTCAGAGTCAGTGGCAAAAAGATTTTTTTTTTTTATAATCACCAAATGTGTTTTATTTGATGAACCAAAAGATTTTTTTTTATATTTATTAAAATGAAATTTCTTTAAATTTATTTTAAGTGGCGACAAAATTTTTTGATTAACTGTATTCACAATTTAATTTTTCCACAACAGTTTTTTGTTCCTTTTTTTTAATTTGTATGCACCAAAGTTTTTATTGAAAGCACCAACAGTTTTTTATTTGCAAATATTTATTTATTTGAAATAATGTTTTTGTTTTACACAAGCTACAACGACAAAGTTTTTTTTTCTTCACAAAACGACCGTACACTTATTGCCTAAGATGTACATCAACGAACAGGTTTTTAGAATTTTTCACGGACCGCACCAAAAAGTCTTTTTCGTGCCCCACGTTGGGCGCCAAAATGTACGATGAGGAGCGTTTTCCCCACCGGCGGCTATATAGAGCAATTAGATTTTTCTATAATTGTTGTCTATATGCCACTAAATATTTATGGGACAATCTAATTTAAGATTTTGCGACCGTGAACCCGAGAAATAAAAAAAGGCAACACTCACTTTCAAATTTAACAATACAATAGATCTTTATTTAAAACAATCCTGAGCTTAAACCTAACAATTAAAAGTACATGCAAATACATAAAAGGATCCACCGTCGTTGTTGGTATATTCTGTCTCTTTGCTAAATACAAAAAATTGACTCAATCATAAAATGTATTTTATCTGCAAAAACAACATAATATGCTAGAGTCAGTTGCATTTATTTAAACTACAACAACACCAAAACAAGTAATTATGGGCAGAGCAAATATAGAGACAGAAAAATTGAATATTAAAACCAACTGTAAATTTTAACTAAACACAAATACAGTGGGTACTGGATATAATTGACTTGGACAAAACTACAGTGGATACAAGTTATAACGAATTGAACAATTTAAAGTAAAATTAAATAAAATAAAATAGAGACAATTATGCAAAACAAATAAATAACAATCAAATTAAAATAAATGTAATATACGGTGACCTAACAAAATCTGTGTTCTAGCTCTAACATAATGCACTAAAACTCAAAAAGCAGTAAGCGTGACATAATTATTGTATAACCATTGGATAGCCCAGTTTGATCTTTACAATCTAGCTAAATTTCATTACTTTAGCTCGTATAGTCTCTGCAATACAGCGTTTTGAAAAGTTATTCTGAATGGTCCAACTCGTAGGTTAAAAAAAAACTTGGAATTTTTTCCAAATAACATTTTCTGACACCAGGAGAACATAATTTTGTAGGAGGTGGATTCTTGCACACAATTTTATTTAAATTTTAATAACTCAGGAACCAGTTATGGTATTGACTTGAAATCTTTCTTGTCGGAAAGATAAGAGGACGGGCTATAATCCTGATATAATTTTTGCCGCCCACTGCCACGCCCATATTGAGAATTCTAGTGAAGAAATTTAGATCATAAATATCTCAGCTATTATCAGTTCTAAAATTTTATATGTACATTCAGCCAACAGTACAAATAAACCTCTACAAATCCGTTGAATTACATTTATCTAACGCTTAAAATGTGGATGTTGAGCGAAAAACTCTATAAAAAATCTGTGTTCTAGCTCTAACATAATGCACTAAAACTCAAAAAGCAGTAAGCGTGACATAATTATTGTATAACCATTGGATAGCCCAGTTTGATCTTTACAATCTAGCTAAATTTCATTACTTTAGCTCGTATAGTCTCTGCAATACAGCGTTTTGAAAAGTTATTCTGAATGGTCCAACTCGTAGCTTAAAAAAAAACTTGGAATTTTTTTTAAATAACATTTTCTGACACCAGGAGAACATAATTTTGTAGGAGGTGGATTCTTGCACACAATTTTATTTAAATTTTAATAACTCAGGAACCAGTTATGGTATTGACTTGAAATCTTCCTTGTCGGAAAGATAAGAGGACGGGCTATAATCCTGATATAATTTTTGCCGCCCACTGCCACGCCCATATTGAGAATTCTAGTGAAGAAATTTAGATCATAAATATCTCAGCTATTATCAGTTCTAAAATTTTATATGTACATTCAGCCAACAGTACAAATAAACCTCTACAAATCCGTTGAATTTCATTTATCTAACGCTTAAAATGTGGATGTTGAGCGAAAAACTCTATAAAAAATCTGTGTTCTAGCTCTAACATAATGCACTAAAACTCAAAAAGCAGTAAGCGTGACATAATTATTGTATAACCATTGGATAGCCCAGTTTGATCTTTACAATCTAGCTAAATTTCATTACTTTAGCTCGTATAGTCTCTGCAATACAGCGTTTTGAAAAGTTATTCTGAATGGTCCAACTCGTAGGTTAAAAAAAAACTTGGAATTTTTTCCAAATAACATTTTCTGACACCAGGAGAACATAATTTTGTAGGAGGTGGATTCTTGCACACAATTTTATTTAAATTTTAATAACTCAGGAACCAGTTATGGTATTGACTTGAAATCTTCCTTGTCGGAAAGATAAGAGGACGGGCTATAATCCTGATATAATTTTTGCCGCCCACTGCCACGCTCATATTGAGAACTCTAGTGAAGAAATTTAGATCATAAATATCTCAGCTATTATCAGTTCTAAAATTTTATATGTACATTCAGCCAACAGTACAAATAAACCTCTACAAATCCGTTGAATTTCATTTATCTAACGCTTAAAATGTGGATGTTGAGCGAAAAACTCTATAAAAAATCTGTGTTCTAGCTCTAACATAATGCACTAAAACTCAAAAAGCAGTAAGCGTGACATAATTATTGTATAACCATTGGAAAGCCCAGTTTGATCTTTACAATCTAGGTTAATTTCATTACTTTAGCTCGTATAGTCTCTGCAATACAGCGTTTTGAAAAGTTATTCTGAATGGTCCAACTCGTAGGTTAAAAAAAACTTGGAATTTTTTCCAAATAACATTTTCTGACACCAGGAGAACATAATTTTGTAGGAGGTGGATTCTTGCACACAATTTTATTTAAATTTTAATAACTCAGGAACCAGTTATGGTATTGACTTGAAATCTTCCTTGTCGGAAAGATAAGAGGACGGGCTATAATCCTGATATAATCCACGCCCATATTGAGAATTCTAGTGAAGAAATTTAGATCATAAATATCTCAGCTATTATCAGTTCTAAAATTGTATATGTACATTCAGCCAACAGTACAAATAAACCTCTACAAATCCGTTGAATTTCATTTATCTAACGCTTAAAATGTGGATGTTGAGCGAAAAACTCTATAAAAAATCTGTGTTCTAGCTCTAACATAATGCACTAAAACTCAAAAAGCAGTAAGCGTGACATAATTATTGTATATTCATTGGATAGCCCAGTTTGATCTTTACAATCTAGCTAAATTTCATTACTTTAGCTCGTATAGTCTCTGCAATACAGCGTTTTGAAAAGTTATTCTGAATGGTCCAACTCGTAGGTTAAAAAAAAACTTGGAATTTTTTCCAAATAACATTTTCTGACACCAGGAGAACATAATTTTGTAGGAGGTGGATTCTTGCACACAATTTTATTTAAATTTTAATAACTCAGGAACCAGTTATGGTATTGACTTGAAATCTTCCTTGTCGGAAAGATAAGAGGACGGGCTATAATCCTGATATAATCCACGCCCATATTGAGAATTCTAGTGAAGAAATTTAGATCATAAATATCTCAGCTATTATCAGTTCTAAAATTGTATATGTACATTCAGCCAACAGTACAAATAAACCTCTACAAATCCGTTGAATTTCATTTATCTAACGCTTAAAATGTGGATGTTGAGCGAAAAACTCTATAAAAAATCTGTGTTCTAGCTCTAACATAATGCACTAAAACTCAAAAAGCAGTAAGCGTGACATAATTATTGTATAACCATTGGATAGCCCAGTTTAATCTTTACAATCTAGCTAAATTTCATTACTTTAGCTCGTATAGTCTCTGCAATACAGCGTTTTGAAAAGTTATTCTGAATGGTCCAACTCGTAGGTTAAAAAAAAACTTGGAATTTTTTCCAAATAACATTTTCTGACACCAGGAGAACATAATTTTGTAGGAGGTGGATTCTTGCACACAATTTTATTTAAATTTTAATAACTCAGGAACCAGTTATGGTATTGACTTGAAATCTTCCTTGTCGGAAAGATAAGAGGACGGGCTATAATCCTGATATAATTTTTGCCGCCCACTGCCACGCCCTTATTGAGAATTCTAGTGAAGAAATTTAGATCATAAATATCTCAGCTATTATCAGTTCTAAAATTTTATATGTACATTCAGCCAACAGTACAAATAAACATCTACAAATCCGTTGAATTTCATTTATCTAACGCTTAAAATGTGGATGTTGAGCGAAAAACTCTATAAAAAATCTGTGTTCTAGCTCTAACATAATGCACTAAAACTCAAAAAGCAGTAAGCGTGACATAATTATTGTATAACCATTGGATAGCCCAGTTTGATCTTTACAATCTAGCTAAATTTCATTACTTTAGCTCGTATAGTCTCTGCAATACAGCGTTTTGAAAAGTTATTCTGAATGGTCCAACTCGTAGGTTAAAAAAAAACTTGGAATTTTTTCCAAATAACATTTTCTGACACCAGGAGAACATAATTTTGTAGGAGGTGGATTCTTGCACACAATTTTATTTAAATTTTAATAACTCAGGAACCAGTTATGGTATTGACTTGAAATCTTCCTTGTCGGAAAGATAAGAGGACGGGCTATAATCGTGATATAATTTTTGCCGCCCACTGCCACGCCCATATTGAGAATTCTAGTGAAGAAATTTAGATCATAAATATCTCAGCTATTATCAGTTCTAAAATTTTATATGTACATTCAGCCAACAGTACAAATAAACCTCTACAAATCCGTTGAATTTCATTTATCTAACGCTTAAAATGTGGATGTTGAGCGAAAAACTCTATAAAAAATCTGTGTTCTAGCTCTAACATAATGCACTAAAACTCAAAAAGCAGTAAGCGTGACATAATTATTGTATAACCATTGGATAGCCCAGTTTGATCTTTACAATCTAGCTAAATTTCATTACTTTAGCTCGTATAGTCTCTGCAATACAGCGTTTTGAAAAGTTATTCTGAATGGTCCAACTCGTAGGTTAAAAAAAAACTTGGAATTTTTTCCAAATAACATTTTCTGACACCAGGAGAACATAATTTTGTAGGAGGTGGATTCTTGCACACAATTTTATTTAAATTTTAATAACTCAGGAACCAGTTATGGTATTGACTTGAAATCTTCCTTGTCGGAAAGATAAGAGGACGGGCTATAATCCTGATATAATTTTTGCCGCCCACTGCCACGCCCATATTGAGAATTCTAGTGAAGAAATTTAGATCATAAATATCTCAGCTATTATCAGTTCTAAAATTTTATATGTACATTCAGCCAACAGTACAAATAAACCTCTACAAATCCGTTGAATTACATTTATCTAACGCTTAAAACGTGGATGTTGAGCGAAAAACTCTATACAAAATCTGTGTTCTAGCTCTAACATAATGCACTAAAACTCAAAAAGCAGTAAGCGTGACATAATTATTGTATAACCATTGGATAGCCCAATTTGATCTTTACAATCTAGCTAAATTTCATTACTTTAGCTCGTATAGTCTCTGCAATACAGCGTTTTGAAAAGTTATTCTGAATGGTCCAACTCGTAGCTTAAAAAAAAACTTGGAATTTTTTTCAAATAACATTTTCTGACACCAGTAGCCCGTTTCTGTATATCTCACATCGTAAAACTCTTCGCATGAAACGTGTGAATTGCAACAAAAATAGTGTGAAATGAAACAAAAAATGGTTTTTCCCACACAAGTGTTTCTGTATCTTTTTTTTGCGAGAATTATCTGTCATTTAAATAATTTTCCAGCAATTATTGGAAGGATGCGAGAAAAAGTGTTTCTATAACAATATTTTGCGAAAAGTTTCTTTCAAGAACTGTCAAAATAAGTCACATTTGAAATTGGTGGCGAGAAAAACAAAATGTAGATATTTTTAATTTAAAATATGTTTATATACTATTTTTTTTAAATAAATAAAAAAATAGAAGGAATATAAATGATAAATGCATTTATATGATGAAAATAAACAAAAAAAAATTGTTATATTTTGTTAGTTTAAATTTTTGTTAGCCTTTTCTTGTTTTGGTTTTAATCAGTGCTGCCAGATAAATTTGTGTCAAAATCGTCAATTTCCTGAGAAAAAAATAAAAAAGATCGTCTTTTTTGTTTTAAAAATCGTGCAATTTAAAATCAATTTTAAACAAATTTGTTTCGACTTTTATTAAAAAATAATCAAACAAAAACATAGTTAAAGTTCATGGGTATTAATTAATTATTATTTAATAATTGAGATATAAATCTTTAATTTACCTATTCCTATAATCTTTTTCTTTTTTACCTGAAATAGACTTAGTAGAATACCATGTAGTTAAAATTAAAAAAAATCGGTTCATAAATAAACGGGTTAAAGACCCAGTAAAATCTTCGCCTACAAAATAATATGTTAAGTAATCAGAAACACATAAAAGCACTACATACAATTCTACTGAAAAACTAATGAATTTTACAAGGGTTGTGCCAAAAAGAACAAATTCAAAAGTAAGTCATTTTTTTTTTATCTTAGGAAGAAAGCTACTTAATAACGAGTGAAAGAAGCTATCCATTTTGAAAAAGTTTTTACTGGGAGACAAACAAATTTCTTTCTTGCCGGAATAATGGTTTTGGCACAAAAGTGTACATATAAGATAAGAATATCAAATATCAATCATATTTTGTATATGTATATAAGAAGTATTAAATGTTCAAAATAAGCCAAGTCGGTCCATTACTTTCCCTCGAAATTTTGCTTTTGCCGATACATTTTTTAGGGAAGAAACAATTTCGAGGACAATTTTCACAATAGGGATAAATATAAAAATTTAAGCAGCCTTGTTTCTAAAGATATCTTTTTTTTCTAATAAACAAACATATAAAAATATTTACTATTATCTTATTTCGAAGACTAAGGGGCTTATAGTGTAAAACGCAACGCCAACAATTTCTTTAAAAGCAAAAATAAAATCAAAAATATTTTATAAATTTGTTGTTGCTTTCTACAGACATTCATATTATTTTTTTTTTTTCAATTTTCAACGCCACAAAATAGAAGTGTTTGAAATTTAAAAATTCAAGATGAATTTCTATAGAAAGTAACAACAAAATTATAAAATATTTTTGATTTTGTTTTTGCTTTCGTCACTTTTTTAGAAAAAATCATCAAAACGTCACTTTGTTAATATCGGAACAAAAAATCGTCAAGATGACGATAACTCGTCAAATCTGGCAGCCCTGTTTTTATTATATTTATTTCTTTTGTTGACGTTTCGCTTTTATTTGACACTTAAGTACTGGAAATATTCCAGTATAAACAGAATTTGTTGTGTCTGTTTTCGCATTCAAATACAGAAACACTTTTATCTCATAAATCGAGAAACGATGGAATTTTTTGTTTCACACTTCATGTAAGAAATTTTACGATGCGAGAAATACAGAAACGAGCTACAGGAGAACATAATTTTGTAGGAGGTGGATTCTTGCACACAATTTTATTTAAATTTTAATAACTCAGGAACCAGTTATGGTATTGACTTGAAATCTTCCTTGTCGGAAAGATAAGAGGACGGGCTATAATCCTGATATAATTTTTGCCGCCCACTGCCACGCCCATATTGAGAATTCTAGTGAAGAAATTTAGATCATAAATATCTCAGCTATTATCAGTTCTAAAATTTTATATGTATATTCAGCCAACAGTACAAATAAACCTCTACAAATCCGTTGAGTTTCATTTATCTAACGCTTAAAATGTGGATGTTGAGCGAAAAACTCTATAAAAAATCTGTGTTCTAGCTCTAACATAATGCACTAAAACTCAAAAAGCAGTAAGCGTGACATAATTATTGTATAACCATTGGATAGCCCAGTTTGATCTTTACAATCTAGCTAAATTTCTTTACTTTAGCTCGTATAGTCTCTGCAATACAGCGTTTTGAAAAGTTATTCTGAATGGTCCAACTCGTAGGTTAAAAAAAAACTTGGAATTTTTTCCAAATAACATTTTCTGACACCAGGAGAACATAATTTTGTAGGAGGTGGATTCTTGCACACAATTTTATTTAAATTTTAATAACTCAGGAACCAGTTATGGTATTGACTTGAAATCTTCCTTGTCGGAAAGATAAGAGGACGGGCTATAATCCTGATATAATTTTTGCCGCCCACTGCCACGCCCATATTGAGAATTCTAGTGAAGAAATTTAGATCATAAATATCTCAGCTATTATTAGTTCTAAAATTTTATATGTACATTCAGCCAACAGTACAAATAAACCTCTACAAATCCGTTGAATTTCATTTATCTAACGCTTAAAATGTGGATGTTGAGCGAAAAACTCTATAAAAAATCTGTGTTCTAGCTCTAACATAATGCACTAAAACTCAAAAAGCAGTAAGCGTGACATAATTATTGTATAACCATTGGATAGCCCAGTTTGATCTTTACAATCTAGCTAAATTTCATTACTTTAGCTCGTATAGTCTCTGCAATACAGCGTTTTGAAAAGTTATTCTGAATGGTCCAACTCGTAGGTTAAAAAAAAACTTGGAATTTTTCCAAATAACATTTTCTGACACCAGGAGAACATAATTTTGTAGGAGGTGGATTCTTGCACACAATTTTATTTAAATTTTAATAACTCAGGAACCAGTTATGGTATTGACTTGAAATCTTCCTTGTCGGAAAGATATTGAGAATTCTAGTGAAGAAATTTAGATCATAAATATCTCAGCTATTATCAGTTCTAAAATTTTATATGTACATTCAGCCAACAGTACAAATAAACCTCTACAAATCCGTTGAATTTCATTTATCTAACGCTTAAAATGTGGATGTTGAGCGAAAAACTCTATAAAAAATCTGTGTTCTAGCTCTAACATAATGCACTAAAACTCAAAAAGCAGTAAGCGTGACATAATTATTGTATAACCATTGGATAGCCCAGTTTGATCTTTACAATCTAGCTAAATTTCATTACTTTAGCTCGTATAGTCTCTGCAATACAGCGTTTTGAAAAGTTATTCTGAATGGTTCAACTCGTAGGTTAAAAAAAAACTTGGAATTTTTTCCAAATAACATTTTCTGACACCAGGAGAACATAATTTTGTAGGAGGTGGATTCTTGCACACAATTTTATTTAAATTTTAATAACTCAGGAACCAGTTATGGTATTGACTTGAAATCTTCCTTGTCGGAAAGATAAGAGGACGGGCTATAATCGTGATATAATTTTTGCCGCCCACTGCCACGCCCATATTGAGAATTCTAGTGAAGAAATTTAGATCATAAATATCTCAGCTATTATCAGTTCTAAAATTGTATATGTACATTCAGCCAACAGTACAAATAAACCTCTACAAATCCGTTGAATTTCATTTATCTAACGCTTAAAATGTGGATGTTGAGCGAAAAACTCTATAAAAAATCTGTGTTCTAGCTCTAACATAATGCACTAAAACTCAAAAAGCAGTAAGCGTGACATAATTATTGTATAACCATTGGATAGCCCAGTTTGATCTTTACAATCTAGCTAAATTTCATTACTTTAGCTCGTATAGTCTCTGCAATACAGCGTTTTGAAAAGTTATTCTGAATGGTCCAACTCGTAGGTTAAAAAAAAACTTGGAATTTTTTCCAAATAACATTTTCTGACACCAGGAGAACATAATTTTGTAGGAGGTGGATTCTTGCACACAATTTTATTTAAATTTTAATAACTCAGGAACCAGTTATGGTATTGACTTGAAATCTTCCTTGTCGGAAAGATAAGAGGACGGGCTATAATCCTGATATAATTTTTGCCGCCCACTGCCACGCCCATATTGAGAATTCTAGTGAAGAAATTTAGATCATAAATATCTCAGCTATTATCAGTTCTAAAATTGTATATGTACATTCAGCCAACAGTACAAATAAACCTCTACAAATCCGTTGAATTTCATTTATCTAACGCTTAAAATGTGGATGTTGAGCGAAAAACTCTATAAAAAATCTGTGTTCTAGCTCTAACATAATGCACTAAAACTCAAAAAGCAGTAAGCGTGACATAATTATTGTATAACCATTGGATAGCCCAGTTTGATCTTTACAATCTAGCTAAATTTCATTACTTTAGCTCGTATAGTCTCTGCAATACAGCGTTTTGAAAAGTTATTCTGAATGGTCCAACTCGTAGGTTAAAAAAAAACTTGGAATTTTTTCCAAATAACATTTTCTGACACCAGGAGAACATAATTTTGTAGGAGGTGGATTCTTGCACACAATTTTATTTAAATTTTAATAACTCAGGAACCAGTTATGGTATTGACTTGAAATCTTCCTTGTCGGAAAGATAAGAGGACGGGCTATAATCCTGATATAATTTTTGCCGCCCACTGCCACGCCCATATTGAGAATTCTAGTGAAGAAATTTAGATCATAAATATCTCAGCTATTATCAGTTCTAAAATTGTATATGTACATTCAGCCAACAGTACAAATAAACCTCTACAAATCCGTTGAATTTCATTTATCTAACGCTTAAAATGTGGATGTTGAGCGAAAAACTCTATAAAAAATCTGTGTTCTAGCTCTAACATAATGCACTAAAACTCAAAAAGCAGTAAGCGTGACATAATTATTGTATAACCATTGGATAGCCCAGTTTGATCTTTACAATCTAGCTAAATTTCATTACTTTAGCTCGTATAGTCTCTGCAATACAGCGTTTTGAAAAGTTATTCTGAATGGTCCAACTCGTAGGTTAAAAAAAAACTTGGAATTTTTTCCAAATAACATTTTCTGACACCAGGAGAACATAATTTTGTAGGAGGTGGATTCTTGCACACAATTTTATTTAAATTTTAATAACTCAGGAACCAGTTATGGTATTGACTTGAAATCTTCCTTGTCGGAAAGATAAGAGGACGGGCTATAATCCTGATATAATTTTTGCCGCCCACTGCCACGCCCATATTGAGAATTCTAGTGAAGAAATTTAGATCATAAATATCTCAGCTATTATCAGTTCTAAAATTGTATATGTACATTCAGCCAACAGTACAAATAAACCTCTACAAATCCGTTGAATTTCATTTATCTAACGCTTAAAATGTGGATGTTGAGCGAAAAACTCTATAAAAAATCTGTGTTCTAGCTCTAACATAATGCACTAAAACTCAAAAAGCAGTAAGCGTGACATAATTATTGTATAACCATTGGATAGCCCAGTTTGATCTTTACAATCTAGCTAAATTTCATTACTTTAGCTCGTATAGTCTCTGCAATACAGCGTTTTTAAAAGTTATTCTGAATGGTCCAACTCGTAGGTTAAAAAAAAACTTGGAATTTTTTCCAAATAACATTTTCTGACACCAGGAGAACATAATTTTGTAGGAGGTGGATTCTTGCACACAATTTTATTTAAATTTTAATAACTCAGGAACCAGTTATGGTATTGACTTGAAATCTTCCTTGTCGGAAAGATAAGAGGACGGGCTATAATCCTGATATAATTTTTGCCGCCCACTGCCACGCCCATATTGAGAATTCTAGTGAAGAAATTTAGATCATAAATATCTCAGCTATTATCAGTTCTAAAATTTTATATGTACATTCAGCCAACAGTACAAATAAACCTCTACAAATCCGTTGAATTTCATTTATCTAACGCTTAAAATGTGGATTTTGAGCGAAAAACTCTATAAAAAATCTGTGTTCTAGCTCTAACATAATGCACTAAAACTCAAAAAGCAGTAAGCGTGACATAATTATTGTATAACCATTGGATAGCCCAGTTTGATCTTTACAATCTAGCTAAATTTCATTACTTTAGCTCGTATAGTCTCTGCAATACAGCGTTTTGAAAAGTTATTCTGAATGGTCCAACTCGTAGGTTAAAAAAAAACTTGAAATTTTTTCCAAATAACATTTTCTGACACCATGAGAACATAATTTTGTAGGAGGTGGATTCTTGCACACAATTTTATTTAAATTTTAATAACTCAGGAACCAGTTATGGTATTGACTTGAAATCTTCCTTGTCGGAAAGATAAGAGGACGGGCTATAATCCTGATATAATTTTTGCCGCCCATTGCCACGCCCATATTGAGAATTCTAGTGAAGAAATTTAGATCATAAATATCTCAGCTATTATCAGTTCTAAAATTTTATATGTACATTCAGCCAACAGTACAAATAAACCCCTACAAATCCGTTGAATTTCATTTATCTAACGCTTAAAATGTGGATGTTGAGCGAAAAACTCTATAAAAAATCTGTGTTCTAGCTCTAACATAATGCACTAAAACTCAAAAAGCAGTAAGCGTGACATAATTATTGTATAACCATTGGATAGCCCAGTTTGATCTTTACAATCTAGCTAAATTTCATTACTTTAGCTCGTATAGTCTCTGCAATACAGCGTTTTGAAAAGTTATTCTGAATGGTCCAACTCGTAGGTTAAAAAAAAACTTGGAATTTTTTCCAAATAACATTTTCTGACTCCAGGAGAACATAATTTTGTAGGAGGTGGATTCTTGCACACAATTTTATTTGAATTTTAATAACTCAGGAACCAGTTATGGTATTGACTTGAAATCTTCCTTGTCGGAAAGATAAGAGGACGGGCTATAATCCTGATATAATTTTTGCCGCCCACTGCCACGCCCATATTGAGAATTCTAGTGAAGAAATTTAGATCATAAATATCTCAGCTATTATCAGTTCTAAAATTTTATATGTACATTCAGCCAACAGTACAAATAAACCTCTACAAATCCGTTGAATTTCATTTATCTAACGCTTAAAATGTGGATGTTGAGCGAAAAACTCTATAAAAAATCTGTGTTCTAGCTCTAACATAATGCACTAAAACTCAAAAAGCAGTAAGCGTGACATAATTATTGTATAACCATTGGATAGCCCAGTTTGATCTTTACAATCTAGCTAAATTTCATTACTTTAGCTCGTATAGTCTCTGCAATACAGCGTTTTGAAAAGTTATTCTGAATGGTCCAACTCGTAGGTTAAAAAAAAACTTGGAATTTTTTCCAAATAACATTTTCTGACACCAGGAGAACATAATTTTGTAGGAGGTGGATTCTTGCACACAATTTTATTTAAATTTTAATAACTCAGGAACCAGTTATGGTATTGACTTGAAATCTTCCTTGTCGGAAAGATAAGAGGACGGGCTATAATCCTGATATAATTTTTGCCGCCCACTGCCACGCTCATATTGAGAATTCTAGTGAAGAAATTTAAATCATAAATATCTCAGCTATTATCAGTTCTAAAATTTTATATGTACATTCAGCCAACAGTACAAATAAACCTCTACAAATCCGTTGAATTTCATTTATCTAACGCTTAAAATGTGGATGTTGAGCGAAAAACTCTATAAAATATCTGTGTTCTAGCTCTAACATAATGCACTGAAACTCAAAAAGCAGTAAGCGTGACATAATTATTGTATAACCATTGGATATCCCAGTTTAATCTTTACAATCTAGCTAAATTTCATTACTTTAGCTCGTATAGTCTCTGCAATACAGCGTTTTGAAAAGTTATTCTGAATGGTCCAACTCGTAGGTTAAAAAAAAACTTGGAATTTTTTCCAAATAACATTTTCTGACACCAGGAGAACATAATTTTGTAGGAGGTGGATTCTTGCACACAATTTTATTTAAATTTTAATAACTCAGGAACCAGTTATGGTATTGACTTGAAATCTTCCTTGTCGGAAAGATAAGAGGACGGGCTATAATCCTGATATAATTTTTGCCGCCCACTGCCACGCCCATATTGAGAATTCTAGTGAAGAAATTTAGATCATAAATATCTCAGCTATTATCAGTTCTAAAATTTTATATGTACATTCAGCCAACAGTACAAATAAACCTCTACAAATCCGTTGAATTTCATTTATCTAACGCTTAAAATGTGGATGTTGAGCGAAAAACTCTATAAAATATCTGTGTTCTAGCTCTAACATAATGCACTAAAACTCAAAAAGCAGTAAGCGTGACATAATTATTGTATAACCATTGGATAGCCCAGTTTGATCTTTACAATCTAGCTAAATTTCATTACTTTAGCTCGTATAGTCTCTGCAATACAGCGTTTTGAAAAGTTATTCTGAATGGTCCAACTCGTAGGTTAAAAAAAAACTTGGAATTTTTTCCAAATAACATTTTCTGACACCAGGAGAACATAATTTTGTAGGAGGTGGATTCTTGCACACAATTTTATTTAAATTTTAATAACTCAGGAACCAGTTATGGTATTGACTTGAAATCTTCCTTGTCGGAAAGATAAGAGGACGGGCTATAATCCTGATATAATTTTTGCCGCCCACTGCCACGCCCATATTGAGAATTCTAGTGAAGAAATTTAGATCATAAATATCTCAGCTATTATCAGTTCTAAAATTTTATATGTACATTCAGCCAACAGTACAAATAAACCTCTACAAATCCGTTGAATTTCATTTATCTAACGCTTAAAATGTGGATGTTGAGCGAAAAACTCTATAAAAAATCTGTGTTCTAGCTCTAACATAATGCACTAAAACTCAAAAAGCAGTAAGCGTGACATAATTATTGTATAACCATTGGATAGCCCAGTTTGATCTTTACAATCTAGCTAAATTTCATTACTTTAGCTCGTATAGTCTCTGCAATACAGCGTTTTGAAAAGTTATTCTGAATGGTCCAACTCGTAGGTTAAAAAAAAACTTGGAATTTCTTCCAAATAACATTTTCTGACACCAGGAGAACATAATTTTGTAGGAGGTGGATTCTTGCACACAATTTTATTTAAATTTTAATAACTCAGGAACCAGTTATGGTATTGACTTGAAATCTTCCTTGTCGGAAAGATAAGAGGACGGGCTATAATCCTGATATAATTTTTGCCGCCCACTGTCACGCCCATATTGAGAATTCTAGTGAAGAAATTTAGATCATAAATATCTCAGCTATTATCAGTTCTAAAATTTTATATGTACATTCAGCCAACAGTACAAATAAACCTCTACAAATCCGTTGAATTTCATTTATCTAACGCTTAAAATGTGGATGTTGAGCGAAAAACTCTATAAAAAATCTGTGTTCTAGCTCTAACATAATGCACTAAAACTCAAAAAGCAGTAAGCGTGACATAATTATTGTATAACCATTGGATAGCCCAGTTTGATCTTTACAATCTAGCTAAATATTATTACTTAAGCTCGTATAGTCTCTGCAATACAGCGTTTTGAAAAGTTATTCTGAATGGTCCAACTCGTAGGTTAAAAAAAAACTTGGAATTTTTTCCAAATAACATTTTCTGACACCAGGAGAACATTATTTTGTAGGAGGTGGATTCTTGCACACAATTTTATTTAAATTTTAATAACTCAGGAACCAGTTATGGTATTGACTTGAAATCTTCCTTGTCGGAAAGATAAGAGGACGGGCTATAATCCTGATGTAATTTTTGCCGCCCACTGCCACGCCCATATTGAGAATTCTAGTGAAGAAATTTAGATCATAAATATCACAGCTATTATCAGTTCTAAAATTTTATATGTACATTCAGCCAACAGTACAAATAAACCTCTACAAATCCGTTGAATTTCATTTATCTAACGCTTAAAATGTGGATGTTGAGCGAAAAATTCTATAAAAAATCTGTGTTCTAGCTCTAACATAATGCACTAAAACTCAAAAAGCAGTAAGCGTGACATAATTATTGTATAACCATTGGATAGCCCAGTTTGATCTTTACAATCTAGCTAAATTTCATTACTTTAGCTCGTATAGTCTCTGCAATACAGCGTTTTGAAAAGTTATTCTGAATGGTCCAACTCGTAGGTTAAAAAAAAACTTGGAATTTTTTCCAAATAACATTTTCTGACACCAGGAGAACATAATTTTGTAGGAGGTGGATTTTTGCGCACAATTTTATTTAAATTTTAATAACTCAGGAACCAGTTATGGTATTGACTTGAAATCTTCCTTGTCGGAAAGATAAGAGGACGGGCTATAATCCTGATATAATTTTTGCCGCCCACTGCCACGCCCATATTGAGAATTCTAGTGAAGAAATTTAGATCATAAATATCTCAGCTATTATCAGTTCTAAAATTTTATATGTACATTCAGCCAACAGTACAAATAAACCTCTACAAATCCGTTGAATTTCATTTATCTAACGCTTAAAATGTGGATGTTGAGCGAAAAACTCTATAAAAAATCTGTGTTCTAGCTCTAACATAATGCACTAAAACTCAAAAAGCAGTAAGCGTGACATAATTATTGTATAACCATTGGATAGCCCAGTTTGATCTTTACAATCTAGCTAAATATTATTACTTAAGCTCGTATAGTCTCTGCAATACAGTGTTTTGAAAAGTTATTCTGAATGGTCCAACTCGTAGGTTAAAAAAAAACTTGGAATTTTTTCCAAATAACATTTTCTGACACCAGGAGAACATAATTTTGTAGGAGGTGGATTCTTGCACACAATTTTATTTAAATTTTAATAACTCAGGAACCAGTTATGGTATTGACTTGAAATCTTCCTTGTCGGAAAGATAAGAGGACGGGCTATAATCCTGATGTAATTTTTGCCGCCCACTGCCACGCCCATATTGAGAATTCTAGTGAAGAAATTTAGATCATAAATATCTCAGCTATTATCAGTTCTAAAATTTTATATGTACATTCAGCCAACAGTACAAATAAACCTCTACAAATCCGTTGAATTTCATTTATCTAACGCTTAAAATGTGGATGTTGAGCGAAAAACTCTATAAAAAATCTGTGTTCTAGCTCTAACATAATGCACTAAAACTCAAAAAGCAATAAGCGTGACATAATTATTGTATAACCATTGGATAGCCCAGTTTGATCTTTACAATCTAGCTAAATTTCATTACTTTAGCTCGTATAGTCTCTGCAATACAGCGTTTTGAAAAGTTATTCTGAATGGTCCAACTCGTAGGTTAAAAAAAAACTTGGAATTTTTTCCAAATAACATTTTCTGACACCAGGAGAACATAATTTTGTAGGAGGTGGATTCTTGCACACAATTTTATTTAAATTTTAATAACTCAGGAACCAGTTATGGTATTGACTTGAAATCTTCCTTGTCGGAAAGATAAGAGGACGGGCTATAATCCTGATATATTTTTTGCCGCCCACTGCCACGCCCATATTGAGAATTCTAGTGAAGAAATTTAGATCATAAATATCTCAGCTATTATCAGTTCTAAAATTTTATATGTACATTCAGCCAACAGTACAAATAAACCTCTACAAATCCGTTGAATTTCATTTATCTAACGCTTAAAATGTGGATGTTGAGCGAAAAACTCTATAAAAAATCTGTGTTCTAGCTCTAACATAATGCACTAAAACTCAAAAAGCAGTAAGCGTGACATAATTATTGTATAACCATTGGATAGTCCAGTTTGATCTTTACAATCTAGCTAAATTTCATTACTTTAGCTCGTATAGTCTCTGCAATACAGCGTTTTGAAAAGTTATTCTGAATGGTCCAACTCGTAGGTTAAAAAAAAACTTGGAATTTTTTCCAAATAACATTTTCTGACACCAGGAGAACATAATTTTGTAGGAGGTGGATTCTTGCACACAATTTTATTTAAATTTTAATAACTCAGGAACCAGTTATGGTATTGACTTGAAATCTTCCTTGTCGGAAAGATAAGAGGACGGGCTATAATCCTGATATAATTTTTGCCGCCCACTGCCACGCCCATATTGAGAATTCTAGTGAAGAAATTTAGATCATAAATATCTCAGCTATTATCAGTTCTAAAATTTTATATGTACATTCAGCCAACAGTACAAATAAACCTCTACAAATCCGTTGAATTTCATTTATCTAACGCTTAAAATGTGGATGTTGAGCGAAAAACTCTATAAAAAATCTGTGTTCTAGCTCTAACATAATGCACTAAAACTCAAAAAGCAGTAAGCGTGACATAATTATTGTATAACCATTGGATAGCCCAGTTTGATCTTTACAATCTAGCTAAATTTCATTACTTTAGCTCGTATAGTCTCTGCAATACAGCGTTTTGAAAAGTTATTCTGAATGGTCCAACTCGTAGGTTAAAAAAAAACTTGGAATTTTTCCAAATAACATTTTCTGACACCAGGAGAACATAATTTTGTAGGAGGTGGATTCTTGCACACAATTTTATTTAAATTTTAATAACTCAGGAACCAGTTATGGTATTGACTTAAAATCTTCCTTGTCGGAAAGATAAGAGGACGGGCTATAATCCTGATATAATTTTTGCCGCCCACTGACACGCCCATATTGAGAATTCTAGTGAAGAAATTTAGATCATAAATATCTCAGCTATTATCAGTTCTAAAATTTTATATGTACATTCAGCCAACAGTACAAATAAACCTCTACAAATCCGTTGAATTTCATTTATCTATCGCTTAAAATGTGGATGTTGAGCGAAAAACTCTATAAAAAATCTGTGTTCTAGCTCTAACATAATGCACTAAAACTCAAAAAGCAGTAAGCGTGACATAATTATTGTATAACCATTGGATAGCCCAGTTTGATCTTTACAATCTAGCTAAATTTCATTACTTTAGCTCGTATAGTCTCTGCAATACAGCGTTTTGAAAAGTTATTCTGAATGGTCCAACTCGTAGGTTAAAAAAAAACTTGGAATTTTTTCCAAATAACATTTTCTGACACCAGGAGAACATAATTTTGTAGGAGGTGGATTCTTGCACACAATTTTATTTAAATTTTAATAACTCAGGAACCAGTTATGGTATTGACTTGAAATCTTCCTTGTCGGAAAGATAAGAGGACGGGCTATAATCCTGATATAATTTTTGCCGCCCACTGCCACGCCCATATTGAGAATTCTAGTGAAGAAATTTAGATCATAAATATCTCAGCTATTATCAGTTCTAAAATTTTATATGTACATTCAGCCAACAGTACAAATAAACCTCTACAAATCCGTTGAATTTCATTTATCTAACGCTTAAAATATGGATGTTGAGCGAAAAACTCTATAAAAAATCTGTGTTCTAGCTCTAACATAATGCACTAAAACTCAAAAAGCAGTAAGCGTGACATAATTATTGTATAACCATTGGATAGCCCAGTTTGATCTTTACAATCTAGCTAAATTTCATTACTTTAGCTCGTATAGTCTCTGCAATACAGCGTTTTGAAAAGTTATTCTGAATGGTCCAACTCGTAGGTTAAAAAAAAACTTGGAATTTTTTCCAAATAACATTTTCTGACACCAGGAGAACATAATTTTGTAGGAGGTGGATTCTTGCACACAATTTTATTTAAATTTTAATAACTCAGGAACCAGTTATGGTATTGACTTGAAATCTTCCTTGTCGGAAAGATAAGAGGACGGGCTATAATCCTGATATAATTTTTGCCGCCCACTGACACGCCCATATTGAGAATTCTAGTGAAGAAATTTAGATCATAAATATCTCAGCTATTATCAGTTCTAAAATTTTATATGTACATTCAGCCAACAGTACAAATAAACCTCTACAAATCCGTTGAATTTCATTTATCTAACGCTTAAAATGTGGATGTTGAGCGAAAAACTCTATAAAAAATCTGTGTTCTAGCTCTAACATAATGCACTAAAACTCAAAAAGCAGTAAGCGTGACATAATTATTGTATAACCATTGGATAGCCCAGTTTGATCTTTATAATCTAGCTAAATTTCATTACTTTAGCTCGTATAGTCTCTGCAATACAGCGTTTTGAAAAGTTATTCTGAATGGTCCAACTCGTAGGTTAAAAAAAAACTTGGAATTTTTTCCAAATAACATTTGCTGACACCAGGAGAACATAATTTTGTAGGAGGTGGATTCTTGCACACAATTTTATTTAAATTTTAATAACTCAGGAACCAGTTATGGTATTGACTTGAAATCTTCCTTGTCGGAAAGATAAGAGGACGGGCTATAATCCTGATATAATTTTTGCCGCCCACTGCCACGCCCATATTGAGAATTCTAGTGAAGAAATGTAGATCATAAATATCTCAGCTATTATCAGTTCTAAAATTTTATATGTACATTCAGCCAACAGTACAAATAAACCTCTACAAATCCGTTGAATTTCATTTATCTAACGCTTAAAATGTGGATGTTGAGCGAAAAACTCTATAAAAAATCTGTGTTCTAGCTCTAACATAATGCACTAAAACTCAAAAAGCAGTAAGCGTGACATAATTATTGTATAACCATTGGATAGCCCAGTTTGATCTTTACAATCTAGCTAAATTTCATTACTTTAGCTCGTATAGTCTCTGCAATACAGCGTTTTGAAAAGTTATTCTGAATGGTCCAACTCGTAGGTTAAAAAAAAACTTGGAATTTTTTCCAAATAACATTTTCCGACACCAGTAGCGCGATTCACTAACTTTTTTAACGATAATCGTATCGATAAAATAAATATAACGAAATTTTATCGAATATGGTATTCAGTAACATTTTTAACGATATTCGCTGTCGTTTAAAGTCAGCTGTGCTGTCGTTTAAAGTCAGCTGTTAACTTAAGCAATTGTTTTGTCGTTATTTTAGCGACAATTATTAGGTTGTGTTTATTTAATCGATAAAATGTATTTTATGTTTAAAATAGCTTCCATACATACAAAGATATATTCATATGTAAATGTATGAACAAAAACAAAATCCTAAACTTAACATTTACAAAAAAAGCAAATTAAGAACAAAAACAAAATTCTAAATGTAAAGTTCACAAAAAAATATAAAAACCACAAATTAACCCTTCGTCTTACTCATGAGTCTGGCCAGACTTTTTTCAATGCATTTTGAATAAAAAACATGTGTAACACGGTGGGTTAATAACAATTTCATTTGTTTTTATTTTATTCTCTTTTGTGCTTTTCGTTTTTTTTTTAATATTTTGTAGACAGAGATGTTACAAAAAAAGAGCTGTAAAAAATCGTTAAAAATAAGTTACTGAATCGCACTATCGTTACTGCAAGCGAATATTGGTGTCGACAAATATAACAATTGTCGGATCGTTAAAAGTTAGTGAATCGCACTACAGGAGAACATAATTTTGTAGGAGGTGGATTCTTGCACACAATTTTATTTAAATTTTAATAACTCAGGAACCAGTTATGGTATTGACTTGAAATCTTCCTTGTCGGAAAGATAAGAGGACGGGCTATAATCCTGATATAATTTTTGCCGCCCACTGCCACGCCCATATTGAGAATTCTAGTGAAGAAATTTAGATCATAAATATCTCAGCTATTATCAGTTCTAAAATTTTATATGTACATTCAGCCAACAGTACAAATAAACCTCTACAAATCCGTTGAATTTCATTTATCTAACGCTTAAAATGTGGATGTTGATCGAAAAACTCTATAAAAAATCTGTGTTCTAGCTCTAACATAATGCACTAAAACTCAAAAAGCAGTAAGCGTGACATAATTATTGTATAACCATTGGATAGCCCAGTTTGATCTTTACAATCTAGCTAAATTTCATTACTTTAGCTCGTATAGTCTCTGCAATACAGCGTTTTGAAAAGTTATTCTGAATGGTCCAACTCGTAGGTTAAAAAAAAACTTGGAATTTTTTCCAAATAACATTTTCTGACACCAGGAGAACATAATTTTGTAGGAGGTGGATTCTTGCACACAATTTTATTTAAATTTTAATAACTCAGGAACCAGTTATGGTATTGACTTGAAATCTTCCTTGTCGGAAAGATAAGAGGACGGGCTATAATCCTGATATAAGTTTTGCCGCCCACTGCCACGCCCATATTGAGAATTCTAGTGAAGAAATTTAGATCATAAATATCTCAGCTATTATCAGTTCTAAAATTTTATATGTACATTCAGCCAACAGTACAACTAAACCTCTACAAATCCGTTGAATTTCATTTATCTAACGCTTAAAATGTGGATGTTGAGCGAAAAACTCTATAAAAAATCTGTGTTCTAGCTCTAACATAATGCACTAAAACTCAAAAAGCAGTAAGCGTGACATAATTATTGTATAACCATTGGATAGCCCAGTTTGATCTTTACAATCTAGCTAAATTTCATTACTTTAGCTCGTATAGTCTCTGCAATACAGCGTTTTGAAAAGTTATTCTGAATGGTCCAACTCGTAGGTTAAAAAAAAACTTGGAATTTTTTCCAAATAACATTTTCTGACACCAGGAGAACATAATTTTGTAGGAGGTGGATTCTTGCACACAATTTTATTTAAATTTTAATAACTCAGGAACCAGTTATGGTATTGACTTGAAATCTTCCTTGTCGGAAAGATAAGAGGACGGGCTATAATCCTGATATAAGTTTTGCCGCCCACTGCCACGCCCATATTGAGAATTCTAGTGAAGAAATTTAGATCATAAATATCTCAGCTATTATCAGTTCTAAAATTTTATATGTACATTCAGCCAACAGTACAACTAAACCTCTACAAATCCGTTGAATTTCATTTATCTAACGCTTAAAATGTGGATGTTGAGCGAAAAACTCTATAAAAAATCTGTGTTCTAGCTCTAACATAATGCACTAAAACTCAAAAAGCAGTAAGCGTGACATAATTATTGTATAACCATTGGATAGCCCAGTTTGATCTTTACAATCTAGCTAAATTTCATTACTTTAGCTCGTATAGTCTCTGCAATACAGCGTTTTGAAAAGTTATTCTGAATGGTCCAACTCGTAGGTTAAAAAAAAACTTGGAATTTTTTCCAAATAACATTTTCTGACACCAGGAGAACATAATTTTGTAGGAGGTGGATTCTTGCACACAATTTTATTTAAATTTTAATAACTCAGGAACCAGTTATGGTATTGACTTGAAATCTTCCTTGTCGGAAAGATAAGAGGACGGGCTATAATCCTGATATAAGTTTTGCCGCCCACTGCCACGCCCATATTGAGAATTCTAGTGAAGAAATTTAGATCATAAATATCTCAGCTATTATCAGTTCTAAAATTTTATATGTACATTCAGCCAACAGTACAACTAAACCTCTACAAATCCGTTGAATTTCATTTATCTAACGCTTAAAATGTGGATGTTGAGCGAAAAACTCTATAAAAAATCTGTGTTCTAGCTCTAACATAATGCACTAAAACTCAAAAAGCAGTAAGCGTGACATAATTATTGTATAACCATTGGATAGCCCAGTTTGATCTTTACAATCTAGCTAAATTTCATTACTTTAGCTCGTATAGTCTCTGCA
Source organism: Pollenia griseotomentosa (assembly GCA_963931875.1). NCBI lineage: Eukaryota > Metazoa > Arthropoda > Insecta > Diptera > Polleniidae > Pollenia > Pollenia griseotomentosa. Next base: position 74,879,356 of record OZ007563.1, on the reverse strand, counting down.
ATACAGCGTTTTGAAAAGTTATTCTGAATGGTCCAACTCGTAGGTTAAAAAAAAACTTGGAATTTTTTCCAAATAACATTTTCTGACACCAGGAGAACATAATTTTGTAGGAGGTGGATTCTTGCACACAATTTTATTTAAATTTTAATAACTCAGGAACCAGTTATGGTATTGACTTGAAATCTTCCTTGTCGGAAAGATAAGAGGACGGGCTATAATCCTGATATAAGTTTTGCCGCCCACTGCCACGCCCATATTGAGAATTCTAGTGAAGAAATTTAGATCATAAATATCTCAGCTATTATCAGTTCTAAAATTTTATATGTACATTCAGCCAACAGTACAACTAAACCTCTACAAATCCGTTGAATTTCATTTATCTAACGCTTAAAATGTGGATGTTGAGCGAAAAACTCTATAAAAAATCTGTGTTCTAGCTCTAACATAATGCACTAAAACTCAAAAAGCAGTAAGCGTGACATAATTATTGTATAACCATTGGATAGCCCAGTTTGATCTTTACAATCTAGCTAAATTTCATTACTTTAGCTCGTATAGTCTCTGCAATACAGCGTTTTGAAAAGTTATTCTGAATGGTCCAACTCGTAGGTTAAAAAAAAACTTGGAATTTTTTCCAAATAACATTTTCTGACACCAGGAGAACATAATTTTGTAGGAGGTGGATTCTTGCACACAATTTTATTTAAATTTTAATAACTCAGGAACCAGTTATGGTATTGACTTGAAATCTTCCTTGTCGGAAAGATAAGAGGACGGGCTATAATCCTGATATAATTTTTGCCGCCCACTGCCACGCCCATATTGAGAATTCTAGTGAAGAAATTTAGATCATAAATATCTCAGCTATTATCAGTTCTAAAATTTTATATGTACATTCAGCCAACAGTACAAATAAACCTCTACAAATCCGTTGAATTTCATTTATCTAACGCTTAAAATGTGGATGTTGAGCGAAAAACTCTATAAAAAATCTGTGTTCTAGCTTTAACATAATGCACTAAAACTCAAAAAGCAGTAAGCGTGACATAATTATTGTATAACCATTGGATAGCCCAGTTTGATCTTTACAATCTAGCTAAATTTCATTACTTTAGCTCGTATAGTCTCTGCAATACAGCGTTTTGAAAAGTTATTCTGAATGGTCCAACTCGTAGGTTAAAAAAAAACTTGGAATTTTTTCCAAATAACTTTTCTGACACCAGGAGAACATAGTTTTGTAGGAGGTGGATTCTTGCACACAATTTTATTTAAATTTTAATAACTCAGGAACCAGTTATGGTATTGACTTGAAATCTTCCTTGTCGGAAAGATAAGAGGACGGGCTATAATCCTGATATAATTTTTGCCGCCCACTGACACGCCCATATTGAAAATTCTAGTGAAGAAATTTAGATCATAAATATCTCAGCTATTATCAGTTCTAAAATTTTATATGTACATTCAGCCAACAGTACAAATAAACCTCTACAAATCCGTTGAATTTCATTTATCTAACGCTTAAAATGTGGATGTTGAGCGAAAAACTCTATAAAAAATCTGTGTTCTAGCTCTAACATAATGCACTAAAACTCAAAAAGCAGTAAGCGTGACATAATTATTGTATAACCATTGGATAGCCCAGTTTGATCTTTACAATCTAGCTAAATTTCATTACTTTAGCTCGTATAGTCTCTGCAATACAGCGTTTTGAAAAGTTATTCTGAATGGTCCAACTCGTAGGTTAAAAAAAAACTTGGAATTTTTTCCAAATAACATTTTCTGACACCAGGAGAACATAATTTTGTAGGAGGTGGATTCTTGCACACAATTTTATTTAAATTTTAATAACTCAGGAACCAGTTATGGTATTGACTTGAAATCTTCCTTGTCGGAAAGATAAGAGGACGGGCTATAATCCTGATATAATTTTTGCCGCCCACTGCCACGCCCATATTGAGAATTCTAGTGAAGAAATTAAGATCATAAATATCTCAGCTATTATCAGTTCTAAAATTTTATATGTACATTCAGCCAACAGTACAAATAAACCTCTACAAATCCGTTGAATTTCATTTATCTAACGCTTAAAATGTGGATGTTGAGCGAAAAACTCTATAAAAAATCTGTGTTCTAGCTCTAACATAATGCACTAAAACTCAAAAAGCAGTAAGCGTGACATAATTATTGTATAACCATTGGATAGCCCAGTTTGATCTTTACAATCTAGCTAAATTTCATTACTTTAGCTCGTATAGTCTCTGCAATACAGCGTTTTGAAAAGTTATTCTGAATGGTCCAACTAGGGTTGCCAGCCGTCCTCTTTTCCCCGGACAACGTCCTCCTTTTTTGGGTATCCGGGGCAGTCCTACTTCTTTTTCATCAAGTGTCCGGGGTTGTCCGGCTTTTTACACCTTCATTGAAAATTTGTTCCTGCATTTAAATCACAGGTCACAAAATTTATTTTAAAAAAATATTTAGGTGCTCGGGGTTTTTTTTAAGATAGGTATGATTTAATTTTTGGGGACGTACTTTTCTTTGAATGTGCCCAAAATGGAGCTCCCAACAAAATGCAACAAATAAGCAAAAGCAACTTTATCAATGTCGTTACTTTTGTTCAAATAAATACTTATTGCTGAAATGATTATATTAAAATTTTATTTGAAGATTATTTTTGGAAAGAAAAAAAAAATCATATCTTAAAAAAAGCACATCTTTCAAAGCTTTAGGATTTTTAAAAAACAGTTTGAAGTATTATATAAAGAAAAAATCAGCAAAAAAATAGGGTTGACTTAGTCCATTTTTAAAATTTGATATTTTGCATAGACATTTTTTTCAATACATTTATTGTAGCCTCAAGTATTCTCTTTAAACTGACAAAAATCATCTTCGTATGTAAAGTAGTTTTCGAGATATTAAAAGAATAAACTCAACACATTCGGCTTATTCGGCGAAGTTATGACAATTTGAATATGAAATAACTTTTGAAAAAAATTAAAAAATTGTTTTTCGTTGATATATGTTCTCTATGGGATTAAATAAACCCTCTCGCCAAATTTTATTCAAATCGAAAGAGGTCGAGTCCCACTCTTGGTTGACTTGAGATGGAATTACCCAAATTATGTTTTTGTGTACAAACGAATTTTGGTTGTTAATTTTTATGCCGTCGTTAATTTTATTAATATTAGGTTGTTTAGAAAGTGTCCTCTTTTTTCGAACAAATGTCCTACATTTTTAATGCTGGCGTCCTCTTTTTCTCAAAATAGAAATGGCAAGCCTAGGTCCAACTCGTAGGTTAAAAAAAACTTGGAATTTTTTCCAAATAACATTTTCTGACACCAGGAGAACATAATTTTGTAGGAGGTGGATTCTTGCACACAATTTTATTTAAATTTTAATAACTCAGGAACCAGTTATGGTATTGACTTGAAATCTTCCTTGTCGGAAAGATAAGAGGACGGGCTATAATCCTGATATAATTTTTGCCGCCCACTGCCACGCCCATATTGAGAATTCTAGTGAAGAAATTTAGATCATAAATATCTCAGCTATTATCAGTTCTAAAATTTTATATGTACATTCAGCCAACAGTACAAATAAACCTCTACAAATCCGTTGAATTTCATTTATCTAACGCTTAAAATGTGGATGTTGAGCGAAAAACTCTATAAAAAATCTGTGTTCTAGCTCTAACATAATGCACTAAAACTCAAAAAGCAGTAAGCGTGACATAATTATTGTATAACCATTGGATAGCCCAGTTTGATCTTTACAATCTAGCTAAATTTCATTACTTTAGCTCGTATAGTCTCTGCAATACAGCGTTTTGAAAAGTTATTCTGAATGGTCCAACTCGTAGGTTAAAAAAAAACTAGGAATTTTTTCCAAATAACATTTTCTGACACCAGGAGAACATAATTTTGTAGGAGGTGGATTCTTGCTCACAATTTTATTTAAATTTTAATAACTCAGGAACCAGTTATGGTATTGACTTGAAATCTACCTTGTCGGAAAGATAAGAGGACGGGCTATAATCCTGATATAATTTTTGCCGCCCACTGCCACGCCCATATTGAGAATTCTAGTGAAGAAATTTAGATCATAAATATCTCAGCTATTATCAGTTCTAAAATTGTATATGTACATTCAGCCAACAGTACAAATAAACCTCTACAAATCCGTTGAATTTCATTTATCTGACGCTTAAAATGTGGATGTTGAGCGAAAAACTCTATAAAAAATCTGTGTTCTAGCTCTAACATAATGCACTAAAACTCAAAAAGCAGTAAGCGTGACATAATTATTGTATAACCATTGCATAGCCCAGTTTGATCTTTACAATCTAGCTAAATTTCATTACTTTAGCTCGTATAGTCTCTGCAATACAGCGTTTTGAAAAGTCATTCTGAATGGTCCAACTCGTAGGTTAAAAAAAAACTTGGAATTTTTTCCAAATAACATTTTCATTTCATTTGAATTTCATTTATCTAACGCTTAAAATGTGGATGTTGAGCGAAAAACTCTATAAAAAATCTGTGTTCTAGCTCTAACATAATGCACTAAAACTCAAAAAGCAGTAAGCGTGACATAATTATTGTATAACCATTGGATAGCCCAGTTTGATCTTTACAATCTAGCTAAATTTCATTACTTTAGCTCGTATAGTCTCTGCAATACAGCGTTTTGAAAAGTTATTCTGAATGGTCCAACTCGTAGGTTAAAAAAAAACTTGGAATTTTTTCCAAATAACATTTTCTGACACCAGGAGAACATAATTTTGTAGGAGGTGGATTCTTGCACACAATTTTATTTAAATTTTAATAACTCAGGAACCAGTTATGGTATTGACTTGAAATCTTCCTTGTCGGAAAGATAAGAGGACGGGCTATAATCCTGATATAATTTTTGCCGCCCACTGCCACGCCCATATTGAGAATTCTAGTGAAGAAATTTAGATCATAAATATCTCAGCTATTATCAGTTCTAAAATTTTATATGTACATTCAGCCAACAGTACAAATAAACCTCTACAAATCCGTTGAATTTCATTTATCTAACGCTTAAAATGTGGATGTTGAGCGAAAAACTCTATAAAAAATCTGTGTTCTAGCTCTAACATAATGCACTAAAACTCAAAAAGCAGTAAGCGTGACATAATTATTGTATAACCATTGGATAGCCCAGTTTGATCTTTACAATCTAGCTAAATTTCATTACTTTAGCTCGTATAGTCTCTGCAATACAGCGTTTTGAAAAGTTATTCTGAATGGTCCAACTCGTAGGTTAAAAAAAAACTAGGAATTTTTTCCAAATAACATTTTCTGACACCAGGAGAACATAATTTTGTAGGAGGTGGATTCTTGCTCACAATTTTATTTAAATTTTAATAACTCAGGAACCAGTTATGGTATTGACTTGAAATCTACCTTGTCGGAAAGATAAGAGGACGGGCTATAATCCTGATATAATTTTTGCCGCCCACTGCCACGCCCATATTGAGAATTCTAGTGAAGAAATTTAGATCATAAATATCTCAGCTATTATCAGTTCTAAAATTTTATATGTACATTCAGCCAACAGTACAAATAAACCTCTACAAATCCGTTGAATTTCATTTATCTGACGCTTAAAATGTGGATGTTGAGCGAAAAACTCTATAAAAAATCTGTGTTCTAGCTCTAACATAATGCACTAAAACTCAAAAAGCAGTAAGCGTGACATAATTATTGTATAACCATTGGATAGCCCAGTTTGATCTTTACAATCTAGCTAAATTTCATTACTTTAGCTCGTATAGTCTCTGCAATACAGCGTTTTGAAAAGTCATTCTGAATGGTCCAACTCGTAGGTTAAAAAAAAACTTGGAATTTTTTCCAAATAACATTTTCTGACACCAGGAGAACATAATTTTGTAGGAGGTGGATTCTTGCACACAATTTTATTTAAATTTTAATAACTCAGGAACCAGTTATGGTATTGACTTGAAATCTTCCTTGTCGGAAAGATAAGAGGACGGGCTATAATCCTGATATAATTTTTGCCGCCCACTGCCACGCCCATATTGAGAATTCTAGTGAAGAAATTTAGATCATAAATATCTCAGCTATTATCAGTTCTAAAATTTTATATGTACATTCAGCCAACAGTACAAATAAACCTCTACAAATCCGTTGAATTTCATTTATCTAACGCTTAAAATGTGGATGTTGAGCGAAAAACTCTATAAAGAATCTGTGTTCTAGCTCTAACATAATGCACTAAAACTCAAAAAGCAGTAAGCGTGACATAATTATTGTATAACCATTAGATAGCCCAGTGTGATCTTTACAATCTAGCTAAATTTCATTACTTTAGCTCGTATAGTCTCTGCAATACAGCGTTTTGAAAAGTTATTCTGAATGGTCCAACTCGTAGGTTAAAAAAAAACTTGGAATTTTTTCCAAATAACATTTTCTGACACCAGGAGAACATAATTTTGTAGGAGGTGGATTCTTGCACACAATTTTATTTAAATTTTAATAACTCAGGAACCAGTTATGGTATTGACTTGAAATCTTCCTTGTCGGAAAGATAAGAGGACGGGCTATAATCCTGATATAATTTTTGCCGCCCACTGCCACGCCCATATTGAGAATGCTAGTGAAGAAATTTAGATCATAAATATCTCAGCTATTATCAGTTCTAAAATTTTATATGTACATTCAGCCAACAGTACAAATAAACCTCTACAAATCCGTTGAATTTCATTTATCTAACGCTTAAAATGTGGATGTTGAGCGAAAAACTCTATAAAAAATCTGTGTTCTAGCTCTAACATAATGCACTAAAACTCAAAAAGCAGTAAGCGTGACATAATTATTGTATAACCATTGGATAGCCCAGTTTGATCTTTACAATCTAGCTAAATTTCATTACTTTAGCTCGTATAGTCTCTGCAATACAGCGTTTTGAAAAGTCATTCTGAATGGTCCAACTCGTAGGTTAAAAAAAAACTTGGAATTTTTTCCAAATAACATTTTCTGACACCAGGAGAACATAATTTTGTAGGAGGTGGATTCTTGCACACAATTTTATTTAAATTTTAATAACTCAGGAACCAGTTATGGTATTGACTTGAAATCTTCCTTGTCGGAAAGATAAGAGGACGGGCTATAATCCTGATATAATTTTTGCCGCCCACTGCCACGCCTATATTGAGAATTCTAGTGAAGAAATTTAGATCATAAATATCTCAGCTATTATCAGTTCTAAAATTTTATATGTACATTCAGCCAACAGTACAAATAAACCTCTACAAATCCGTTGAATTTCATTTATCTAACGCTTAAAATGTGGATGTTGAGCGAAAAACTCTATAAAAAATCTGTGTTCTAGCTCTAACATAATGCACTAAAACTCAAAAAGCAGTAAGCGTGACATAATTATTGTATAACCATTGGATAGCCCAGTTTGATCTTTACAATCTAGCTAAATTTCATTACTTTAGCTCGTATAGTCTCTGCAATACAGCGTTTTGAAAAGTTATTCTGAATGGTCCAACTCGTAGGTTAAAAAAAAACTTGGAATTTTTTCCAAATAACATTTTCTGACACCAGGAGAACATAATTTTGTAGGAGGTGGATTCTTGCACACAATTTTATTTAAATTTTAATAACTCAGGAACCAGTTATGGTATTGACTTGAAATCTTCCTTGTCGGAAAGATAAGAGGACGGGCTATAATCCTGATATAATTTTTGCCGCCCACTGCCACGCCCATATTGAGAATGCTAGTGAAGAAATTTAGATCATAAATATCTCAGCTATTATCAGTTCTAAAATTTTATATGTACATTCAGCCAACAGTACAAATAAACCTCTACAAATCCGTTGAATTTCATTTATCTAACGCTTAAAATGTGGATGTTGAGCGAAAAACTCTATAAAAAATCTGTGTTCTAGCTCTAACATAATGCACTAAAACTCAAAAAGCAGTAAGCGTGACATAATTATTGTATAACCATTGGATAGCCCAGTTTGATCTTTACAATCTAGCTAAATTTCATTACTTTAGCTCGTATAGTCTCTGCAATACAGCGTTTTGAAAAGTCATTCTGAATGGTCCAACTCGTAGGTTAAAAAAAAACTTGGAATTTTTTCCAAATAACATTTTCTGACACCAGGAGAACATAATTTTGTAGGAGGTGGATTCTTGCACACAATTTAATTTAAATTTTAATAACTCAGGAACCAGTTATGGTATTGACTTGAAATCTTCCTTGTCGGAAAGATAAGAGGACGGGCTATAATCCTGATATAATTTTTGCCGCCCACTGCCACGCCCATATTGAGAATTCTAGTGAAGAAATTTAGATCATAAATATCTCAGCTATTATCAGTTCTAAAATTTTATATGTACATTCAGCCAACAGTACAAATAAACCTCTACAAATCCGTTGAATTTCATTTATCTAACGCTTAAAATGTGGATGTTGAGCGAAAAACTCTATAAAAAATCTGTGTTCTAGCTCTAACATAATGCACTAAAACTCAAAAAGCAGTAAGCGTGACATAATTATTGTATAACCATTGGATAGCCCAGTTTGATCTTTACAATCTAGCTAAATTTCATTACTTTAGCTCGTATAGTCTCTGCAATACAGCGTTTTGAAAAGTTATTCTGAATGGTCCAACTCGTAGGTTAAAAAAAAACTTGGAATTTTTTCCAAATAACATTTTCTGACACCAGGAGAACATAATTTTGTAGGAGGTGGATTCTTGCACACAATTTTATTTAAATTTTAATAACTCAGGAACCAGTTATGGTATTGACTTGAAATCTTCCTTGTCGGAAAGATAAGAGGACGGGCTATAATCCTGATATAATTTTTGCCGCCCACTGCCACGCCCATATTGAGAATGCTAGTGAAGAAATTTAGATCATAAATATCTCAGCTATTATCAGTTCTAAAATTTTATATGTACATTCAGCCAACAGTACAAATAAACCTCTACAAATCCGTTGAATTTCATTTATCTAACGCTTAAAATGTGGATGTTGAGCGAAAAACTCTATAAAAAATCTGTGTTCTAGCTCTAACATAATGCACTAAAACTCAAAAAGCAGTAAGCGTGACATAATTATTGTATAACCATTGGATAGCCCAGTTTGATCTTTACAATCTAGCTAAATTTCATTACTTTAGCTCGTATAGTCTCTGCAATACAGCGTTTTGAAAAGTTATTCTGAATGGTCCAACTCGTAGGTTAAAAAAAAACTTGGAATTTTTTCCAAATAACATTTTCTGACACCAGGAGAACATAATTTTGTAGGAGGTGGATTCTTGCACACAATTTTATTTAAATTTTAATAACTCAGGAACCAGTTATGGTATTGACTTGAAATCTTCCTTGTCGGAAAGATAAGAGGACGGGCTATAATCCTGATATAATTTTTGCCGCCCACTGCCACGCCCATATTGAGAATTCTAGTGAAGAAATTTAGATCATAAATATCTCAGCTATTATCAGTTCTAAAATTTTATATGTACATTCAGCCAACAGTACAAATAAACCTCTACAAATCCGTTGAATTTAATTTATCTAACGCTTAAAATGTGGATGTTGAGCGAAAAACTCTATAAAAAATCTGTGTTCTAGCTCTAACATAATGCACTAAAACTCAAAAAGCAGTAAGCGTGACATAATTATTGTATAACCATTGGATAGCCCAGTTTGATCTTTACAATCTAGCTAAATTTCATTACTTTAGCTCGTATAGTCTCTGCAATACAGCGTTTTGAAAAGTTATTCTGAATGGTCCAACTCGTAGGTTAAAAAAAACTTGGAATTTTTTCCAAATAACATTTTCTGACACCAGGAGAACATAATTTTGTAGGAGGTGGATTCTTGCACACAATTTTATTTAAATTTTAATAACTCAGGAACCAGTTATGGTATTGACTTGAAATCTTCCTTGTCGGAAAGATAAGAGGACGGGCTATAATCCTGATATAATTTTTGCCGCCCACTGCCACGCCCATATTGAGAATTCTAGTGAAGAAATTTAGATCATAAATATCTCAGCTATTATCAGTTCTAAAATTTTATATGTACATTCAGCCAACAGTACAAATAAACCTCTACAAATCCGTTGAATTTCATTTATCTAACGCTTAAAATGTGGATGTTGAGCGAAAAACTCTATAAAAAATCTGTGTTCTAGCTCTAACATAATGCACTAAAACTCAAAAAGCAGTAAGCGTGACATAATTATTGTATAACCATTGGATAGCCCAGTTTGATCTTTACAATCTAGCTAAATTTCATTACTTTAGCTCGTATAGTCTCTGCAATACAGCGTTTTGAAAAGTTATTCTGAATGGTCCAACTCGTAGGTTAAAAAAAAACTTGGAATTTTTTCCAAATAACATTTTCTGACACCAGGAGAACATAATTTTGTAGGAGGTGGATTCTTGCACACAATTTTATTTAAATTTTAATAACTCAGGAACCAGTTATGGTATTGACTTGAAATCTTCCTTGTCGGAAAGATAAGAGGACGGGCTATAATCCTGATATAATTTTTGCCGCCCACTGCCACGCTTATATTGAGAATTCTAGTGAAGAAATTTAGATCATAAATATCTCAGCTATTATCAGTTCTAAAATTTTATATGTACATTCAGCCAACAGTACAAATAAACCTCTACAAATCCGTTGAATTTCATTTATCTAACGCTTAAAATGTGGATGTTGAGCGAAAAACTCTATAAAAAATCTGTGTTCTAGCTCTAACATAATGCACTAAAACTCAAAAAGCAGTAAGCGTGACATAATTATTGTATAACCATTGGATAGCCCAGTTTGATCTTTACAATCTAGCTAAATTTCATTACTTTAGCTCGTATAGTCTCTGCAATACAGCGTTTTGAAAAGTTCTTCTGAATGGTCCAACTCGTAGGTAAAAAAAAAAACTTGGAATTTTTTCCAAATAACATTTTCTGACACCAGGAGAACATAATTTTGTAGGAGGTGGATTCTTGCACACAATTTTATTTAAATTTTAATAACTCAGGAACCAGTTATGGTATTGACTTGAAATCTTCCTTGTCGGAAAGATAAGAGGACGGGCTATAATCCTGATATAATTTTTGCCGCCCACTGCCACGCCCATATTGAGAATTCTAGTGAAGAAATTTAGATCATAAATATCTCAGCTATTATCAGTTCTAAAATTTTATATGTACATTCAGCCAACAGTACAAATAAACCTCTACAAATCCGTTGAATTTCATTTATCTAACGCTTAAAATGTGGATGTTGAGCGAAAAACTCTATAAAAAATCTGTGTTCTAGCTCTAACATAATGCACTAAAACTCAAAAAGCAGTAAGCGTGACATAATTATTGTATAACCATTGGATAGCCCAGTTTGATCTTTACAATCTAGCTAAATTTCATTACTTTAGCTCGTATAGTCTCTGCAATACAGCGTTTTGAAAAGTTCTTCTGAATGGTCCAACTCGTAGGTTAAAAAAAAAACTTGGAATTTTTTCCAAATAACATTTTCTGACACCAGGAGAACATAATTTTGTAGGAGGTGGATTCTTGCACACAATTTTATTTAAATTTTAATAACTCAGGAACCAGTTATGGTATTGACTTGAAATCTTCCTTGTCGGAAAGATAAGAGGACGGGCTATAATCCTGATATAATTTTTGCCGCCCACTGCCACGCCCATATTGAGAATTCTAGTGAAGAAATTTAGATCATAAATATCTCAGCTATTATCAGTTCTAAAATTGTATATGTACATTCAGCCAACAGTACAAATAAACCTCTACAAATCCGTTGAATTTCATTTATCTAACGCTTAAAATGTGGATGTTGAGCGAAAAACTCTATAAAAAATCTGTGTTCTAGCTCTAACATAATGCACTAAAACTCAAAAAGCAGTAAGCGTGACATAATTATTGTATAACCATTGGATAGCCCAGTTTGATCTTTACAATCTAGCTAAATTTCATTACTTTAGCTCGTATAGTCTCTGCAATACAGCGTTTTGAAAAGTTATTCTGAATGGTCCAACTCGTAGGTTAAAAAAAAACTTGGAATTTTTTCCAAATACAGTAGACGCTCGCAAATTAGAACCGCTTTGTTTTTGAGGCAATTCTAATTTCTGAATTATTCTAATTTCTGGACGTTTTTATTTCGAATAAAAAATAAAAATTACTTAAATTTTTTTAAATTCAATTTTATTTGATTGACATTAAATGTATTTTTTAAAATTAAAAATACCGTGTCGTTTCTTATATTTGGAAAACTATCCATTGCTTCCACGGAATGCATTTTCATCTTTATAGGGATATTCCTCTCTAAATATTTTTTTAGCTTTCTCTTTAAACCACTCATACAGACGACTTACCATATTTGGGTATTCAGCGCTGTGCAAAGATTTATTGCTTGCTTCCTGATATGTGTTGAAAACAGCATTTAATATTGCTGTTCTATGTGATTTGATATAGCTGATTGAAGATGTCGTAACATTAATATTCTCTTCAAACCCTTTGTCAAGCTTTTCTAATATTTTGACCTTCGTTTCCAATGATAAAGTGTTTTTTTTACGTTTATTTGACATTTCGAATGATACACTTTCACTTTTTAATAGAGACTTCCAAAATATGTACACATGTTTCGAATTTCACAAATAAACTAGCCACAAATATATATAAATGCGACAAAAAAACAACAAATAAAGAAACACATCTAAAATTTGGTAATTCCCCTTTTTAGTTTTACATGTTCAAACAGAATAAAAATAAATTGCGGATTTCTTGTGTTCAAATAACAAAAAAAAAAAAAACGCTCTGAAATTAGAACTATAAATTCGAATTTTAGAGCGTTTAATGTATTGCAAACACTGATTCTAATTTCTGGACGTTCGAATTACTGAAAGCTCTAATTTGTGAGCGTCTACTGTAACATTTTCTGACACCAGTAGCCCGTTTCTGTATATCTCGCATCGTAAAACTCTTCGCATGAAACGTGTGAATTGCAACAAAAATAGTGTGAAATGAAACAAAAAATGGTTTTTCTCACACAAGTGTTTCTGTATCTTTTTTTTGCGAGAATTATCTGTCATTTAAATAATTTTCCAGCAATTATTGGAAGGATGCGAGAAAAAGTGTTTCTATAACAATATTTTGCGAAAAGTTTCTTTCAAGAACTGTCAAAATAAGTCACATTTGAAATTGGTGGCGAGAAAAACAAAATGTAGATATTTTGAATTTAAAATATGTTTATATACTATTTTTTTTAAATAATTAAAAAAATAAAAGTAATATAAATGATAAATTCATAATTTATATAATGAAAATAAACAAAAAACAATTGTTATATTTTGTTAGTTTAAATTTTTTGTTAGCCTTTTCTTGTTTTGGTGTTAATCAGTGCTGCCAGATAAATTTGTGTCAAAATCGTCAATTTCCTGAGAAAAAAATAAAAAAGATCGTCTTTTTTGTTTTAAAAATCGTGCAATTTAAAATCAATTTTAAACAAATTTGTTTCGACTTTTATTAAAAAAATAATCAAACAAAAACATAGTTAAAGTTCATGGGTATTTAATAATTATTATTTAATAATTGAGATATAAATCTTGAATTTACCTATTCCTATAATCTTTTTCTTTTTTACCTGAAATAGACTTAGTAGAATACCTTGTAGTTAAAATTAAAAAAAATCGGTTCATAAATAAACGGGTTAAAGACCCAGTAAAATCTTCTCCTACAAAATAATATGTTAAGTAATCAGAAACACATAAAAGCACTACATACAATTCTACTGAAAAACTAATGAATTTTACAAGGGTTGTGCCAAAAAGAACAAATTCAAAAGTAAGTCATTTTTTTATCTTAATACATCCAGAAAAAAGTAGTTATCGAAGTTCTTATGGAAGAAAACTACTTAATAACGAGTGAAAGAAGCTATCCATTTTGAAAAAGTTTTTACTGGGAGACAAACAAATTTCTTTCTTGCCGGAATAATGGTTTTGGCACAAAAGTGTTAATATAAGATAAGAATATCAAATATCAATCATATTTTGTATATGTATATAAAAAGTATTAAATGTTCAAAATAAGCCAAGTCGGTCCATTACTTTCCCTCGAAATTTTGCTTTTGCCGATACATTTTTTAGGGAAGAAACAAACAATTTTCGAGGACAATTTTCACAATAGGGATAAATATAAAAATTTAACCAGCCTTGTTTCTAAAGATATCTTTTTTTCTAATAAACAAACACATAAAAATATTTACAATTATCTTATTTGGAAGACTAAGGGGCTTATAGTGTAAAACGCAACGCCAACAATTTCTTTAAAAGCAAAAATAAAATCAAAAATATTTTATAAATTTGTTTTTGCTTTCTACAGACATTCATATTATTTTTTTTTTTTTCAATTTTCAACGCCACAAAATAGAAGTGTTTGAAATTTAAAAATTCAAGATGAATTTCTATAGAAAGTAACAACAAAATTATAAAATATTTTTGATTTTGTTTTTGTTTTCGTCACTTTTTTAGAAAAAATCATCAAAACGTCACTTTGTTAATATCGGAACAAAAAATCGTCAAGATGACGATAACTCGTCAAATCTGGCAGCCCTGTTTTTATTATATTTATTTCTTTTGTTGACGTTTCGCTTTTATTTGACACTTAAGTACTGGAAATATTCCAGTATAAACAGAATTTGTTGTGTCTGTTTTCGCATTCAAATACAGAAACACTTTTATCTCATAAATCGAGAAACGATGGAATTTTTTGTTTCACACTTCATGCAAGAAATTTTACGATGCGAGAAATACAGAAACGAGCTACAGGAGAACATAATTTTGTAGGAGGTGGATTCTTGCACACAATTTTATTTAAATTTTAATAACTCAGGAACCAGTTATGGTATTGACTTGAAATCTTCCTTGTCGGAAAGATAAGAGGACGGGCTATAATCCTGATATAATTTTTGCCGCCCACTGCCACGCCCATATTGAGAATTCTAGTGAAGAAATTTAGATCATAAATATCTCAGCTATTATCAGTTCTAAAATTTTATATGTACATTCAGCCAACAGTACAAATAAACCTCTACAAATCCGTTGAATTTCATTTATCTAACGCTTAAAATGTGGATGTTGAGCGAAAAACTCTATAAAAAATCTGTGTTCTAGCTCTAACATAATGCACTAAAACTCAAAAAGCAGTAAGCGTGACATAATTATTGTATAACCATTGGATAGCCCAGTTTGATATTTACAATCTAGCTAAATTTCATTACTTTAGCTCGTATAGTCTCTGCAATACAGCGTTTTGAAAAGTTATTCTGAATGGTCCAACTCGTAGGTTAAAAAAAAACTTGGAATTTTTTCCAAATAACATTTTCTGACACCAGGAGAACATAATTTTGTAGGAGGTGGATTCTTGCACACAATTTTATTTAAATTTTAATAACTCAGGAACCAGTTATGGTATTGACTTGAAATCTTCCTTGTCGGAAAGATAAGAGGACGGGCTATAATCCTGATATAATTTTTGCCGCCCACTGCCACGCCCATATTGAGAATTCTAGTGAAGAAATTTAGATCATAAATATCTCAGCTATTATCAGTTCTAAAATTTTATATGTACATTCAGCCAACAGTACAAATAAACCTCTACAAATCCGTTGAATTTCATTTATCTAACGCTTAAAATGTGGATGTTGAGCGAAAAACTCTATAAAAAATCTGTGTTCTAGCTCTAACATAATGCACTAAAACTCAAAAAGCAGTAAGCGTGACATAATTATTGTATAACCATTGGATAGCCCAGTTTGATCTTTACAATCTAGCTAAATTTCATTACTTTAGCTCGTATAGTCTCTGCAATACAGCGTTTTGAAAAGTTCTTCTGAATGGTCCAACTCGTAGGTTAAAAAAAAAACTTGGAATTTTTTCCAAATAACATTTTCTGACACCAGGAGAACATAATTTTGTAGGAGGTGGATTCTTGCACACAATTTTATTTAAATTTTAATAACTCAGGAACCAGTTATGGTATTGACTTGAAATCTTCCTTGTCGGAAAGATAAGAGGACGGGCTATAATCCTGATATAATTTTTGCCGCCCACTGCCACGCCCATATTGAGAATTCTAGTGAAGAAATTTAGATCATAAATATCTCAGCTATTATCAGTTCTAAAATTTTATATGTACATTCAGCCAACAGTACAAATAAACCTCTACAAATCCGTTGAATTTCATTTATCTAACGCTTAAAATGTGGATGTTGAGCGAAAAACTCTATAAAAAATCTGTGTTCTAGCTCTAACATAATGCACTAAAACTCAAAAAGCAGTAAGCGTGACATAATTATTGTATAACCATTGGATAGCCCAGTTTGATCTTTACAATCTAGCTAAATTTCATTACTTTAGCTCGTATAGTCTCTGCAATACAGCGTTTTGAAAAGTTCTTCTGAATGGTCCAACTCGTAGGTTAAAAAAAAAACTTGGAATTTTTTCCAAATAACATTTTCTGACACCAGGAGAACATAATTTTGTAGGAGGTGGATTCTTGCACACAATTTTATTTAAATTTTAATAACTCAGGAACCAGTTATGGTATTGACTTGAAATCTTCCTTGTCGGAAAGATAAGAGGACGGGCTATAATCCTGATATAATTTTTGCCGCCCACTGCCACGCCCATATTGAGAATTCTAGTGAAGAAATTTAGATCATAAATATCTCAGCTATTATCAGTTCTAAAATTTTATATGTACATTCAGCCAACAGTACAAATAAACCTCTACAAATCCGTTGAATTTCATTTATCTAACGCTTAAAATGTGGATGTTGAGCGAAAAACTCTATAAAAAATCTGTGTTCTAGCTCTAACATAATGCACTAAAACTCAAAAAGCAGTAAGCGTGACATAATTATTGTATAACCATTGGATAGCCCAGTTTGATCTTTACAATCTAGCTAAATTTCATTACTTTAGCTCGTATAGTCTCTGCAATACAGCGTTTTGAAAAGTTATTCTGAATGGTCCAACTCGTAGGTTAAAAAAAAACTTGGAATTTTTTCCAAATAACATTTTCTGACACCAGGAGAACATAATTTTGTAGGAGGTGGATTCTTGCACACAATTTTATTTAAATTTTAATAACTCAGGAACCAGTTATGGTATTGACTTGAAATCTTCCTTGTCGGAAAGATAAGAGGACGGGCTATAATCCTGATATAATTTTTGCCGCCCACTGCCACGCCCATATTTAGAATTCTAGTGAAGAAATTTAGATCATAAATATCTCAGCTATTATCAGTTCTAAAATTTTATATGTACATTCAGCCAACAGTACAAATAAACCTCTACAAATCCGTTGAATTTCATTTATCTGACGCTTAAAATGTGGATGTTGAGCGAAAAACTCTATAAAAAATCTGTGTTCTAGCTCTAACATAATGCACTAAAACTCAAAAAGCAGTAAGCGTGACATAATTATTGTATAACCATTGGATAGCCCAGTTTGATCTTTACAATCTAGCTAAATTTCATTACTTTAGCTCGTATAGTCTCTGCAATACAGCGTTTTGAAAAGTCATTCTGAATGGTCCAACTCGTAGGTTAAAAAAAAACTTGGAATTTTTTCCAAATAACATTTTCTGACACCAGGAGAACATAATTTTGTAGGAGGTGGATTCTTGCACACAATTTTTTTTAAATTTTAATAACTCAGGAACCAGTTATGGTATTGACTTGAAATCTTCCTTGTCGGAAAGATAAGAGGACGGGCTATAATCCTGATATAATTTTTGCCGCCCACTGCCACGCCCATATTGAGAATTCTAGTGAAGAAATTTAGATCATAAATATCTCAGCTATTATCAGTTCTAAAATTTTATATGTACATTCAGCCAACAGTACAAATAAACCTCTACAAATCCGTTGAATTTCATTTATCTAACGCTTAAAATGTGGATGTTGAGCGAAAAACTCTATAAAAAATCTGTGTTCTAGCTCTAACATAATGCACTAAAACTCAAAAAGCAGTAAGCGTGACATAATTATTGTATAACCATTGGATAGCCCAGTTTGATCTTTACAATCTAGCTAAATTTCATTACTTTAGCTCGTATAGTCTCTGCAATACAGCGTTTTGAAAAGTTATTCTGAATGGTCCAACTCGTAGGTTAAAAAAAAACTTGGAATTTTTTCCAAATAACATTTTCTGACACCAGGAGAACATAATTTTGTAGGAGGTGGATTCTTGCACACAATTTTATTTAAATTTTAATAACTCAGGAACCAGTTATGGTATTGACTTGAAATCTTCCTTGTCGGAAAGATAAGAGGACGGGCTATAATCCTGATATAATTTTTGCCGCCCACTGCCACGCCCATATTGAGAATTCTAGTGAAGAAATTTAGATCATAAATATCTCAGCTATTATCAGTTCTAAAATTTTATATGTACATTCAGCCAACAGTACAAATAAACCTCTACAAATCCGTTGAATTTCATTTATCTAACGCTTAAAATGTGGATGTTGAGCGAAAAACTCTATAAAAAATCTGTGTTCTAGCTCTAACATAATGCACTAAAACTCAAAAAGCAGTAAGCGTGACATAATTATTGTATAACCATTGGATAGCCCAGTTTGATCTTTACAATCTAGCTAAATTTCATTACTTTAGCTCGTATAGTCTCTGCAATACAGCGTTTTGAAAAGTTATTCTGAATGGTCCAACTCGTAGGTTAAAAAAAAACTTGGAATTTTTTCCAAATAACATTTTCTGACACCAGGAGAACATAATTTTGTAGGAGGTGGATTCTTGCACACAATTTTATTTAAATTTTAATAACTCAGGAACCAGTTATGGTATTGACTTGAAATCTTCCTTGTCGGAAAGATAAGAGGACGGGCTATAATCCTGATATAATTTTTGCCGCCCACTGCCACGCCCATATTGAGAATTCTAGTGAAGAAATTTAGATCATAAATATCTCAGCTATTATCAGTTCTAAAATTTTATATGTACAGTACAAATAAACCTCTACAAATCCGTTGAATTTAATTTATCTAACGCTTAAAATGTGGATGTTGAGCGAAAAACTCTATAAAAAATCTGTGTTCTAGCTCTAACATAATGCACTAAAACTCAAAAAGCAGTAAGCGTGACATAATTATTGTATAACCATTGGATAGCCCAGTTTGATCTTTACAATCTAGCTAAATTTCATTACTTTAGCTCGTATAGTCTCTGCAATACAGCGTTTTGAAAAGTTATTCTGAATGGTCCAACTCGTAGGTTAAAAAAAACTTGGAATTTTTTCCAAATAACATTTTCTGACACCAGGAGAACATAATTTTGTAGGAGGTGGATTCTTGCACACAATTTTATTTAAATTTTAATAACTCAGGAACCAGTTATGGTATTGACTTGAAATCTTCCTTGTCGGAAAGATAAGAGGACGGGCTATAATCCTGATATAATTTTTGCCGCCCACTGCCACGCCCATATTGAGAATTCTAGTGAAGAAATTTAGATCATAAATATCTCAGCTATTATCAGTTCTAAAATTTTATATGTACATTCAGCCAACAGTACAAATAAACCTCTACAAATCCGTTGAATTTCATTTATCTAACGCTTAAAATGTGGATGTTGAGCGAAAAACTCTATAAAAAATCTGTGTTCTAGCTCTAACATAATGCACTAAAACTCAAAAAGCAGTAAGCGTGACATAATTATTGTATAACCATTGGATAGCCCAGTTTGATCTTTATAATCTAGCTAAATTTCATTACTTTAGCTCGTATAGTCTCTGCAATACAGCGTTTTGAAAAGTTATTCTGAATGGTCCAACTCGTTTTCTGACACCAGGAGAACATAATTTTGTAGGAGGTGGATTCTTGCACACAATTTTATTTAAATTTTAATAACTCAGGAACCAGTTATGGTATTGACTTGAAATCTTCCTTGTCGGAAAGATAAGAGGACGGGCTATAATCCTGATATAATTTTTGCCGCCCACTGCCACGCCCATATTTAGAATTCTAGTGAAGAAATTTAGATCATAAATATCTCAGCTATTATCAGTTCTAAAATTTTATATGTACATTCAGCCAACAGTACAAATAAACCTCTACAAATCCGTTGAATTTAATTTATCTAACGCTTAAAATGTGGATGTTGAGCGAAAAACTCTATAAAAAATCTGTGTTCTAGCTCTAACATAGCTATAACCATTGGATAGCCCAGTTTGATCTTTACAATCTAGCTAAATTTCATTACTTTAGCTCGTATAGTCTCTGCAATACAGCGTTTTGAAAAGTTATTCTGAATGGTCCAACTCGTAGGTTAAAAAAAAACTTGGAATTTTTTCCAAATAACATTTTCTGACGCCAGGAGAACATAATTTTGTAGGAGGTGGATTCTTGCACACAATTTTATTTAAATTTTAATAACTCAGGAACCAGTTATGGTATTGACTTGAAATCTTCCTTGTCGGAAAGATAAGAGGACGGGCTATAATCCTGATATAATTTTTGCCGCCCACTGCCACGCCCATATTGAGAATTCTAGTGAAGAAATTTAGATCATAAATATCTCAGCTATTATCAGTTCTAAAATTGTATATGTACATTCAGCCAACAGTACAAATAAACCTCTACAAATCCGTTGAATTTCATTTATCTAACGCTTAAAATGTGGATGTTGAGCGAAAAACTCTATAAAAAATCTGTGTTCTAGCTCTAACATAATGCACTAAAACTCAAAAAGCAGTAAGCGTGACATAATTATTGTACAACCATTGGATAGCCCAGTTTGATCTTTACAATCTAGCTAAATTTCATTACTTTAGCTCGTATAGTCTCTGCAATACAGCGTTTTGAAAAGTTATTCTGAATGGTCCAACTCGTAGGTTAAAAAAAAACTTGGAATTTTTTCCAAATAACATTTTCTGACACCAGGAGAACATAATTTTGTAGGAGGTGGATTCTTGCACACAATTTTATTTAAATTTTAATAACTCAGGAACCAGTTATGGTATTGACTTGAAATCTTCCTTGTCGGAAAGATAAGAGGACGGGCTATAATCCTGATATAATTTTTGCCGCCCACTGCCACGCCCATATTGAGAATTCTAGTGAAGAAATTTAGATCATAAATATCTCAGCTATTATCAGTTCTAAAATTTTATATGTACATTCAGCCAACAGTACAAATAAACCTCTACAAATCCGTTGAATTTCATTTATCTAACGCTTAAAATGTGGATGTTGAGCGAAAAACTCTATAAAAAATCTGTGTTCTAGCTCTAACATAATGCACTAAAACTCAAAAAGCAGTAAGCGTGACATAATTATTGTATAACCATTGGATAGCCCAGTTTGATCTTTACAATCTAGCTAAATTTCATTACTTTAGCTCGTATAGTCTCTGCAATACAGCGTTTTGAAAAGTTATTCTGAATGGTCCAACTCGTAGGTTAAAAAAAAACTTGGAATTTTTTCCAAATAACATTTTCTGACACCAGGAGAACATAATTTTGTAGGAGGTGGATTCTTGCACACAATTTTATTTAAATTTTAATAACTCAGGAACCAGTTATGGTATTGACTTGAAATCTTCCTTGTCGGAAAGATAAGAGGACGGGCTATAATCCTGATATAATTTTTGCCGCCCACTGCCACGCCCATATTGAGAATTCTAGTGAAGAAATTTAGATCATAAATATCTCAGCTATTATCAGTTCTAAAATTTTATATGTACATTCAGCCAACAGTACAAATAAACCTCTACAAATCCGTTGAATTTCATTTATCTAACGCTTAAAATGTGGATGTTGAGCGAAAAACTCTATAAAAAATCTGTGTTCTAGCTCTAACATAATGCACTAAAACTCAAAAAGCAGTAAGCGTGACATAATTATTGTATAACCATTGGATAGCCCAGTTTGATCTTTACAATCTAGCTAAATTTCATTACTTTAGCTCGTATAGTCTCTGCAATACAGCGTTTTGAAAAGTTATTCTGAATGGTCCAACTCGTAGGTTAAAAAAAACTTGGAATTTTTTCCAAATAACATTTTCTGACACCAGGAGAACATAATTTTGTAGGAGGTGGATTCTTGCACACAATTTTATTTAAATTTTAATAACTCAGGAACCAGTTATGGTATTGACTTGAAATCTTCCTTGTCGGAAAGATAAGAGGACGGGCTATAATCCTGATATAATTTTTGCCGCCCACTGCCACGCCCATATTGAGAATTCTAGTGAAGAAATTTAGATCATAAATATCTCAGCTATTATCAGTTCTAAAATTTTATATGTACATTCAGCCAACAGTACAAATAAACCTCTACAAATCCGTTGAATTTCATTTATCTAACGCTTAAAATGTGGATGTTGAGCGAAAAACTCTATAAAAAATCTGTGTTCTAGCTCTAACATAATGCACTAAAACTCAAAAAGCAGTAAGCGTGAAATAATTATTGTATAACCATTGGATAGCCCAGTTTGATCTTTATAATCTAGCTAAATTTCATTACTTTAGCTCGTATAGTCTCTGCAATACAGCGTTTTGAAAAGTTATTCTGAATGGTCCAACTCGTAGGTTAAAAAAAAACTTGGAATTTTTTCCAAATAACATTTTCTGACACCAGGAGAACATAATTTTGTAGGAGGTGGATTCTTGCACACAATTTTATTTAAATTTTAATAACTCAGGAACCAGTTATGGTATTGACTTGAAATCTTCCTTGTCGGAAAGATAAGAGGACGGGCTATAATCCTGATATAATTTTTGCCGCCCACTGCCACGCCCATATTAAGAATTCTAGTGAAGAAATTTAGATCATAAATATCTCAGCTATTATCAGTTCTAAAATTTTATATGTACAGTACAAATAAACCTCTACAAATCCGTTGAATTTAATTTATCTAACGCTTAAAATGTGGATGTTGAGCGAAAAACTCTATAAAAAATCTGTGTTCTAGCTCTAACATAATGCACTAAAACTCAAAAAGCAGTAAGCGTGACATAATTATTGTATAACCATTGGATAGCCCAGTTTGATCTTTACAATCTAGCTAAATTTCATTACTTTAGCTCGTATAGTCTCTGCAATACAGCGTTTTGAAAAGTTATTCTGAATGGTCCAACTCGTAGGTTAAAAAAAACTTGGAATTTTTTCCAAATAACATTTTCTGACACCAGGAGAACATAATTTTGTAGGAGGTGGATTCTTGCACACAATTTTATTTAAATTTTAATAACTCAGGAACCAGTTATGGTATTGACTTGAAATCTTCCTTGTCGGAAAGATAAGAGGACGGGCTATAATCCTGATATAATTTTTGCCGCCCACTGCCACGCCCATATTGAGAATTCTAGTGAAGAAATTTAGATCATAAATATCTCAGCTATTATCAGTTCTAAAATTTTATATGTACATTCAGCCAACAGTACAAATAAACCTCTACAAATCCGTTGAATTTCATTTATCTAACGCTTAAAATGTGGATGTTGAGCGAAAAACTCTATAAAAAATCTGTGTTCTAGCTCTAACATAATGCACTAAAACTCAAAAAGCAGTAAGCGTGACATAATTATTGTATAACCATTGGATAGCCCAGTTTGATCTTTACAATCTAGCTAAATTTCATTACTTTAGCTCGTATAGTCTCTGCAATACAGCGTTTTGAAAAGTTATTCTGAATGGTCCAACTCGTAGGTTAAAAAAAAACTTGGAATTTTTTCCAAATAACATTTTCTGACACCAGGAGAACATAATTTTGTAGGAGGTGGATTCTTGCACACAATTTTATTTAAATTTTAATAACTCAGGAACCAGTTATGGTATTGACTTGAAATCTTCCTTGTCGGAAAGATAAGAGGACGGGCTATAATCCTGATATAATTTTTGCCGCCCACTGCCACGCCCATATTGAGAATTCTAGTGAAGAAATTTAGATCATAAATATCTCAGCTATTATCAGTTCTAAAATTTTATATGTACATTCAGCCAACAGTACAAATAAACCTCTACAAATCCGTTGAATTTAATTTATCTAACGCTTAAAATGTGGATGTTGAGCGAAAAACTCTATAAAAAATCTGTGTTCTAGCTCTAACATAATTCACTAAAACTCAAAAAGCAGTAAGCGTGACATAATTATTGTATAACCATTGGATAGCCCAGTTTGATCTTTACAATCTAGCTAAATTTCATTACTTTAGCTCGTATAATCTCTGCAATACAGCGTTTTGAAAAGTTATTCTGAATGGTCCAACTCGTAGGTTAAAAAAAAACTTGGAATTTTTTCCAAATAACATTTTCTGACACCAGGAGAACATAATTTTGTAGGAGGTGGATTCTTGCACACAATTTTATTTAAATTTTAATAACTCAGGAACCAGTTATGGTATTGACTTGAAATCTTCCTTGTCGGAAAGATAAGAGGACGGGCTATAATCCTGATATAATTTTTGCCGCCCACTGCCACGCCCATATTTAGAATTCTAGTGAAGAAATTTAGATCATAAATATCTCAGCTATTATCAGTTCTAAAATTTTATATGTACATTCAGCCAACAGTACAAATAAACCTCTACAAATCCGTTGAATTTTTTTTTTTTTTTTTAATTTAATTTATCTAACGCTTAAAATGTGGATGTTGAGCGAAAAACTCTATAAAAAATCTGTGTTCTAGCTCTAACATAGCTATAACCATTGGATAGCCCAGTTTGATCTTTACAATCTAGCTAAATTTCATTACTTTAGCTCGTATAGTCTCTGCAATACAGCGTTTTGAAAAGTTATTCTGAATGGTCCAACTCGTAGGTTAAAAAAAAACTTGGAATTTTTTCCAAATAACATTTTCTGACGCCAGGAGAACATAATTTTGTAGGAGGTGGATTCTTGCACACAATTTTATTTAAATTTTAATAACTCAGGAACCAGTTATGGTATTGACTTGAAATCTTCCTTGTCGGAAAGATAAGAGGACGGGCTATAATCCTGATATAATTTTTGCCGCCCACTGCCACGCCCATATTGAGAATTCTAGTGAAGAAATTTAGATCATAAATATCTCAGCTATTATCAGTTCTAAAATTGTATATGTACATTCAGCCAACAGTACAAATAAACCTCTACAAATCCGTTGAATTTCATTTATCTAACGCTTAAAATGTGGATGTTGAGCGAAAAACTCTATAAAAAATCTGTGTTCTAGCTCTAACATAATGCACTAAAACTCAAAAAGCAGTAAGCGTGACATAATTATTGTATAACCATTGGATAGCCCAGTTTGATCTTTACAATCTAGCTAAATTTCATTACTTTAGCTCGTATAGTCTCTGCAATACAGCGTTTTGAAAAGTTATTCTGAATGGTCCAACTCGTAGGTTAAAAAAAAACTTGGAATTTTTTCCAAATAACATTTTCTGACACCAGGAGAACATAATTTTGTAGGAGGTGGATTCTTGCACACAATTTTATTTAAATTTTAATAACTCAGGAACCAGTTATGGTATTGACTTGAAATCTTCCTTGTCGGAAAGATAAGAGGACGGGCTATAATCCTGATATAATTTTTGCCGCCCACTGCCACGCCCATATTGAGAATTCTAGTGAAGAAATTTAGATCATAAATATCTCAGCTATTATCAGTTCTAAAATTTTATATGTACATTCAGCCAACAGTACAAATAAACCTCTACAAATCCGTTGAATTTAATTTATCTAACGCTTAAAATGTGGATGTTGAGCGAAAAACTCTATAAAAAATCTGTGTTCTAGCTCTAACATAATGCACTAAAACTCAAAAAGCAGTAAGCGTGACATAATTATTGTATAACCATTGGATAGCCCAGTTTGATCTTTACAATCTAGCTAAATTTCATTACTTTAGCTCGTATAATCTCTGCAATACAGCGTTTTGAAAAGTTATTCTGAATGGTCCAACTCGTAGGTTAAAAAAAAACTTGGAATTTTTTCCAAATAACATTTTCTGACACCAGGAGAACATAATTTTGTAGGAGGTGGATTCTTGCACACAATTTTATTTAAATTTTAATAACTCAGGAACCAGTTATGGTATTGACTTGAAATCTTCCTTGTCGGAAAGATAAGAGGACGGGCTATAATCCTGATATAATTTTTGCCGCCCACTGCCACGCCCATATTGAGAATTCTAGTGAAGAAATTTAGATCATAAATATCTCAGCTTAAATCAGTTCTAAAATTGTATATGTACATTCAGCCAACAGTACAAATAAACCTCTACAAATCCGTTGAATTCCATTTATCTAACGCTTAAAATGTGGATGTTGAGCGAAAAACTCTATAAAAAATCTGTGTTCTAGCTCTAACATAATGCACTAAAACTCAAAAAGCAGTAAGCGTGACATAATTATTGTATAACCATTGGATAGCCCAGTTTGATCTTTACAATCTAGCTAAATTTCATTACTTTAGCTCGTATAATCTCTGCAATACAGCGTTTTGAAAAGTTATTCTGAATGGTCCAACTCGTAGGTTAAAAAAAAACTTGGAATTTTTTCCAAATAACATTTTCTGACACCAGGAGAACATAATTTTGTAGGAGGTGGATTCTTGCACACAATTTTATTTAAATTTTAATAACTCAGGAACCAGTTATGGTATTGACTTGAAATCTTCCTTGTCGGAAAGATAAGAGGACGGGCTATAATCCTGATATAATTTTTGCCGCCCACTGCCACGCCCATATTGAGAATTCTAGTGAAGAAATTTAGATCATAAATATCTCAGCTATTATCAGTTCTAAAATTTTATATGTACATTCAGCCAACAGTACAAATAAACCTCTACAAATCCGTTGAATTTCATTTATCTAACGCTTAAAATGTGGATGTTGAGCGAAAAACTCTATAAAAAATCTGTGTTCTAGCTCTAACATAATGCACTAAAACTCAAAAAGCAGTAAGCGTGACATAATTATTGTATAACCATTGGATAGCCCAGTTTGATCTTTATAATCTAGCTAAATTTCATTACTTTAGCTCGTATAGTCTCTGCAATACAGCGTTTTGAAAAGTTATTCTGAATGGTCCAACTCGTAGGTTAAAAAAAAACTTGGAATTTTTTCCAAATAACATTTTCTGACACCAGGAGAACATAATTTTGTAGGAGGTGGATTCTTGCACACAATTTTATTTAAATTTTAATAACTCAGGAACCAGTTATGGTATTGACTTGAAATCTTCCTTGTCGGAAAGATAAGAGGACGGGCTATAATCCTGATATAATTTTTGCCGCCCACTGCCACGCCCATATTGAGAATTCTAGTGAAGAAATTTAGATCATAAATATCTCAGCTATTATCAGTTCTAAAATTGTATATGTACATTCAGCCAACAGTACAAATAAACCTCTACAAATCCGTTGAATTTCATTTATCTAACGCTTAAAATGTGGATGTTGAGCGAAAAACTCTATAAAAAATCTGTGTTCTAGCTCTAACATAATGCACTAAAACTCAAAAAGCAGTAAGCGTGACATAATTATTGTATAACCATTGGATAGCCCAGTTTGATCTTTACAATCTAGCTAAATTTCATTACTTTAGCTCGTATAGTCTCTGCAATACAGCGTTTTGAAAAGTTATTCTGAATGGTCCAACTCGTAGGTTAAAAAAAAACTTGGAATTTTTTCCAAATAACATTTTCTGACACCAGTAGCCCGTTTCTGTATATCTCGCATCGTAAAATTTTCCGACTGAAACCAGTGAATCGGGACAGAAACAGTGAAAAATGAAACAAAAAATGGTTTTTCTCACACAAGTGTTTCTTTATCTTTTTTTTGCGAGAATTATCTGTCATTTAAATAATTTTCCAGCAATTATTGGAAGGATGCGAGAAAAAGTGTTTCTATAACAATATTTTGCGAAAAGTTTTTTTCAAGAACTGTCAAAATAAGTCACATTTGAAATTGGTGGCGAGAAAAACAAAATGTAGATATTTTGAATTTAAAATATGTTTATATACTATTTTTTTTTAATAAATAAAAAAATAGAAGGAATATAAATGATAAATGCATAATATATATGATGAAAATAAACAAAAAACAATTGTTATATTTTGTTAGTTTAAATTTTTGTTAGCCTTTTCTTGTTTTGGTTTTAATCAGTGCTGCCAGATAAATTTGTGTCAAAATCGTCAATTTCCTGAGAAAAAATAAAAAAAATCGTCTCTTTTGTTTTAAAAATCGTGCAATTTAAAATCAATTTTAAACAAATTTGTTTCGACTTTTATTAAAAAATAATCAAACAAAAACATAGTTAAAGTTCATGGGTATTTAATAATTATTATTTAATAATTGAGATATAAATCTCTAATTTACCTATTCCTATAATCTTTTTCTTTTTTACCTGAAATAGACTTAGTAGAATACCTTGTAGTTAAAATTAAAAAAATCGGTTCATAAATAAACGGGTTAAAGACCCAGTAAAATCTTCGCCAACAAAATAATATGTTAAGTAATCAGAAACACATAAAAGCACTACATACAATTCTACTGAAAAACTAATGAATTTTACAAGGGTTGTGCCAAAAAGAACAAATTCAAAAGTAAGTCATTTTTTTATATCTTAATACATCCAGAAAAAAGTAGTTATCGAAGTTCTTATGGAAGAAAGCTACTTAATAACGAGTTAAAGAAGCTATCCATTTTGAAAAAGTATATAAGAAGTATTAAATGTTCAAAATAAGCCAAGTCGGTCCATTACTTTCCCTCGAAATTTTGCTTTTGCCGATACATTTTTTAGGGAAGAAACAAACAATTTCGAGGACAATTTTCACAATAGGGATAAATATAAAAATTTAAGCAGCCTTGTTTCTAAAGATATCTTTTTTTCTAATAAACAAACATATAAAAATATTTACAATTATCTTATTTCGAAGACTAATACCCGTAATAGATATCTAGTGGTGTTCATACCTAACAGTTATCTTTACCTATCCGGTATCACTATTGTGGTAACTTCAAAGTTAATTTTGCCTACGTGAATTAACTACCGAGAATCGATGGGGTAAAATACATTACACTTTAACCCGTAGGTTAGACATACGTTTTAAAATTATGAAAACCATAGATACCTATACACAGCTAGATACCTATTTGTAGAAATTACGGGCATAAGGGGCTTATAGTGTAAAAAGCAACGCCAACAATTTCATTAAAAGTAAAAATAAAATCAAAAATATTTTATAAATTTGTTGTTGCTTTCTACAGACATTCATATTATTTTTTTTTCAATTTTCAACGCCACAAAATAGAAGTGTTTGAAATTTAAAAATTCAAGATGAATTTCTATAGAAAGTAACAACAAAATTATAAAATATTTTTGATTTTGTTTTTGCTTTCGTCACTTTTTTAGAAAAAATCATCAAAAAGTCACTTTGTTAATATCGGAACAAAAAATCGTCAAGATGACGATAACTCGTCAAATCTGGCAGCCCTGTTTTTATTATATTTATTTCTTTTGTTGACGTTTCGCTTTTATTTGACACTTAAGTACTGGAAATATTCCAGTATAAACAGAATTTGTTGTGTCTGTTTTCGCATTCAAATACAGAAACACTTTTATCTCATAAATCGAGAAACGATGGAATTTTGTGTTTCACACTTCATGTAAGAAATTTTACGATGCGAGAAATACAGAAACGAGCTACAGGAGAACATAATTTTGTAGGAGGTGGATTCTTGCACACAATTTTATTTAAATTTTAATAACTCAGGAACCAGTTATGGTATTGACTTGAAATCTTCCTTGTCGGAAAGATAAGAGGACGGGCTATAATCCTGATATAATTTTTGCCGCCCACTGCCACGCCCATATTGAGAATTCTAGTGAAGAAATTTAGATCATAAATATCTCAGCTATTATCAGTTCTAAAATTGTATATGTACATTCAGCCAACAGTACAAATAAACCTCTACAAATCCGTTGAATTTCATTTATCTAACGCTTAAAATGTGGATGTTGAGCGAAAAACTCTATAAAAAATCTGTGTTCTAGCTCTAACATAATGCACTAAAACTCAAAAAGCAGTAAGCGTGACATAATTATTGTATAACCATTGGATAGCCCAGTTTGATCTTTACAATCTAGCTAAATTTCATTACTTTAGCTCGTATAGTCTCTGCAATACAGCGTTTTGAAAAGTTATTCTGAATGGTCCAACTCGTAGGTTAAAAAAAACTTGGAATTTTTTCCAAATAACATTTTCTGACACCAGGAGAACATAATTTTGTAGGAGGTGGATTCTTGCACACAATTTTATTTAAATTTTAATAACTCAGGAACCAGTTATGGTATTGACTTGAAATCTTCCTTGTCGGAAAGATAAGAGGACGGGCTATAATCCTGATATAATTTTTGCCGCCCACTGCCACGCCCATATTGAGAATTCTAGTGAAGAAATTTAGATCATAAATATCTCAGCTATTATCAGTTCTAAAATTGTATATGTACATTCAGCCAACAGTACAAATAAACCTCTACAAATCCGTTGAATTTCATTTATCTAACGCTTAAAATGTGGATGTTGAGCGAAAAACTCTATAAAAAATCTGTGTTCTAGCTCTAACATAATGCACTAAAACTCAAAAAGCAGTAAGCGTGACATAATTATTGTATAACCATTGGATAGCCCAGTTTGATCTTTACAATCTAGCTAAATTTCATTACTTTAGCTCGTATAGTCTCTGCAATACAGCGTTTTGAAAAGTTATTCTGAATGGTCCAACTCGTAGGTTAAAAAAAACTTGGAATTTTTTCCAAATAACATTTTCTGACACCAGGAGAACATAATTTTGTAGGAGGTGGATTCTTGCACACAATTTTATTTAAATTTTAATAACTCAGGAACCAGTTATGGTATTGACTTGAAATCTTCCTTGTCGGGAAGATAAGAGGACGGGCTATAATCCTAATATAATTTTTGCCGCCCACTGCCACGCCCATATTGAGAATTCTAGTGAAGAAATTTAGATCATAAATATCTCAGCTATTATCAGTTCTAAAATTTTATATGTACATTCAGCCAACAGTACAAATAAACCTCTACAAATCCGTTGAATTTCATTTATCTAACGCTTAAAATGTGGATGTTGAGCGAAAAACTCTATAAAAAATCTGTGTTCTAGCTCTAACATAATGCACTAAAACTCAAAAAGCAGTAAGCGTGACATAATTATTGTATAACCATTGGATAGCCCAGTTTGATCTTTATAATCTAGCTAAATTTCATTACTTTAGCTCGTATAGTCTCTGCAATACAGCGTTTTGAAAAGTTATTCTGAATGGTCCAACTCGTAGGTTAAAAAAAAACTTGGAATTTTTTCCAAATAACATTTTCTGACACCAGGAGAACATAATTTTGTAGGAGGTGGATTCTTGCACACAATTTTATTTAAATTTTAATAACTCAGGAACCAGTTATGGTATTGACTTTAAATCTTCCTTGTCGGAAAGATAAGAGGACGGGCTATAATCCTGATATAATTTTTGCCACCCACTGCCACGCCCATATTGAGAATTCTAGTGAAGAAATTTAGATCATAAATATCTCAGCTATTATCAGTTCTAAAATTGTATATGTACATTCAGCCAACAGTACAAATAAACCTCTACAAATCCGTTGAATTTCATTTATCTAACGCTTAAAATGTGGATGTTGAGCGAAAAACTCTATAAAAAATCTGTGTTCTAGCTCTAACATAATGCACTAAAACTCAAAAAGCAGTAAGCGTGACATAATTATTGTATAACCATTGGATAGCCCAGTTTGATCTTTACAATCTAGCTAAATTTCATTACTTTAGCTCGTATAGTCTCTGCAATACAGCGTTTTGAAAAGTTATTTTGAATGGTCCAACTCGTAGGTTAAAAAAAAACTTGGAATTTTTTCCAAATAACATTTTCTGACACCAGGAGAACATAATTTTGTAGGAGGTGGATTCTTGCACACAATTTTATTTAAATTTTAATAACTCAGGAACCAGTTATGGTATTGACTTGAAATCTTCCTTGTCGGAAAGATAAGAGGACGGGCTATAATATAATATAATTTTTTGATATAATTTTTGCCGCCCACTGCCACGCCCATATTGAGAATTCTAGTGAAGAAATTTAGATCATAAATATCTCAGCTATTATCAGTTCTAAAATTTTATATGTACATTCAGCCAACAGTACAAATAAACCTCTACAAATCCGTTGAATTTAATTTATCTAACGCTTAAAATGTGGATGTTGAGCGAAAAACTCTATAAAAAATCTGTGTTCTAGCTCTAACATAATGCACTAAAACTCAAAAAGCAGTAAGCGTGACATAATTATTGTATAACCATTGGATAGCCCAGTTTGATCTTTACAATCTAGCTAAATTTCATTACTTTAGCTCGTATAGTCTCTGCAATACAGCGTTTTGAAAAGTTATTCTGAATGGTCCAACTCGTAGGTTAAAAAAAAACTTGGAATTTTTTCCAAATAACATTTTCTGACACCAGGAGAACATAATTTTGTAGGAGGTGGATTCTTGCACACAATTTTATTTAAATTTTAATAACTCAGGAACCAGTTATGGTATTGACTTGAAATCTTCCTTGTCGGAAAGATAAGAGGACGGGCTATAATCCTGATATAATTTTTGCCGCCCACTGCCACGCCCATATTGAGAATTCTAGTGAAGAAATTTAGATCATAAATATCTCAGCTATTATCAGTTCTAAAATTGTATATGTACATTCAGCCAACAGTACAAATAAACCTCTACAAATCCGTTGAATTTCATTTATCTAACGCTTAAAATGTGGATGTTGAGCGAAAAACTCTATAAAAAATCTGTGTTCTAGCTCTAACATAATGCACTAAAACTCAAAAAGCAGTAAGCGTGACATAATTATTGTATAACCATTGGATAGCCCAGTTTGATCTTTACAATCTAGCTAAATTTCATTACTTTAGCTCGTATAGTCTCTGCAATACAGCGTTTTGAAAAGTTATTCTGAATGGTCCAACTCGTAGGTTAAAAAAAAACTTGGAATTTTTTCCAAATAACATTTTCTGACACCAGGAGAACATAATTTTGTAGGAGGTGGATTCTTGCACACAATTTTATTTAAATTTTAATAACTCAGGAACCAGTTATGGTATTGACTTGAAATCTTCCTTGTCGGAAAGATAAGAGGACGGGCTATAATCCTGATATAATTTTTGCCGCCCACTGCCACGCCCATATTGAGAATTCTAGTGAAGAAATTTCTAAAATTTTATATGTACATTCAGCCAACAGTACAAATAAACCTCTACAAATCCGTTGAATTTAATTTATCTAACGCTTAAAATGTGGATGTTGAGCGAAAAACTCTATAAAAAATCTGTGTTCTAGCTCTAACATAATGCACTAAAACTCAAAAAGCAGTAAGCGTGACATAATTATTGTATAACCATTGGATAGCCCAGTTTGATCTTTACAATCTAGCTAAATTTCATTACTTTAGCTCGTATAATCTCTGCAATACAGCGTTTTGAAAAGTTATTCTGAATGGTCCAACTCGTAGGTTAAAAAAAACTTCGAATTTTTTCCAAATAACATTTTCTGACACCAGGAGAACATAATTTTGTAGGAGGTGGATTCTTGCACACAATTTTATTTAAATTTTAATAACTCAGGAACCAGTTATGGTATTGACTTGAAATCTTCCTTGTCGGAAAGATAAGAGGACGGGCTATAATCCTGATATAATTTTTGCCGCCCACTGCCACGCCCATATTGAGAATTCTAGTGAAGAAATTTAGATCATAAATATCTCAGCTATTATCAGTTCTAAAATTTTATATGTACATTCAGCCAACAGTACAAATAAACCTCTACAAATCCGTTGAATTTCATTTATCTAACGCTTAAAATGTGGATGTTGAGCGAAAAACTCTATAAAAAATCTGTGTTCTAGCTCTAACATAATGCACTAAAACTCAAAAAGCAGTAAGCGTGACATAATTATTGTATAACCATTGGATAGCCCAGTTTGATCTTTACAATCTAGCTAAATTTCATTACTTTAGCTCGTATAGTCTCTGCAATACAGCGTTTTGAAAAGTTATTCTGAATGGTCCAACTCGTAGGTTAAAAAAAAACTTGGAATTTTTTCCAAATAACATTTTCTGACACCAGGAGAACATAATTTTGTAGGAGGTGGATTCTTGCACACAATTTTATTTAAATTTTAATAACTCAGGAACCAGTTATGGTATTGACTTGAAATCTTCCTTGTCGGAAAGATAAGAGGACGGGCTATAATCCTGATATAATTTTTGCCGCCCACTGCCACGCCCATATTGAGAATTCTAGTGAAGAAATTTAGATCATAAATATCTCAGCTATTATCAGTTCTAAAATTTTATATGTACATTCAGCCAACAGTACAAATAAACCTCTACAAATCCGTTGAATTTCATTTATCTAACGCTTAAAATGTGGATGTTGAGCGAAAAACTCTATAAAAAATCTGTGTTCTAGCTCTAACATAATGCACTAAAACTCAAAAAGCAGTAAGCGTGACATAATTATTGTATAACCATTGGATAGCCCAGTTTGATCTTTACAATCTAGCTAAATTTCATTACTTTAGCTCGTATAGTCTCTGCAATACAGCGTTTTGAAAAGTTATTCTGAATGGTCCAACTCGTAGGTTAAAAAAAAACTTGGAATTTTTTCCAAATAACATTTTCTGACACCAGGAGAACATAATTTTGTAGGAGGTGGATTCTTGCACACAATTTTATTTAAATTTTAATAACTCAGGAACCAGTTATGGTATTGACTTGAAATCTTCCTTGTCGGAAAGATAAGAGGACGGGCTATAATCCTGATATAATTTTTGCCGCCCACTGCCACGCCCATTTTGAGAATTCTAGTGAAGAAATTTAGATCATAAATATCTCAGCTATTATCAGTTCTAAAATTTTATATGTACATTCAGCCAACAGTACAAATAAACCTCTACAAATCCGTTGAATTTAATTTATCTAACGCTTAAAATGTGGATGTTGAGCGAAAAACTCTATAAAAAATCTGTGTTCTAGCTCTAACATAATGCACTAAAACTCAAAAAGCAGTAAGCGTGACATAATTATTGTATAACCATTGGATAGCCCAGTTTGATCTTTACAATCTAGCTAAATTTCATTACTTTAGCTCGTATAGTCTCTGCAATACAGCGTTTTGAAAAGTTATTCTGAATGGTCCAACTCGTAGGTTAAAAAAAAACTTGGAATTTTTTCCAAATAACATTTTCTGACACCAGGAGAACATAATTTTGTAGGAGGTGGATTCTTGCACACAATTTTATTTAAATTTTAATAACTCAGGAACCAGTTATGGTATTGACTTGAAATCTTCCTTGTCGGAAAGATAAGAGGACGGGCTATAATCCTGATATAATTTTTGCCGCCCACTGCCACGCCCATATTGAGAATTCTAGTGAAGAAATTTAGATCATAAATATCTCAGCTATTATCAGTTCTAAAATTGTATATGTACATTCAGCCAACAGTACAAATAAACCTCTACAAATCCGTTGAATTTCATTTATCTAACGCTTAAAATGTGGATGTTGAGCGAAAAACTCTATAAAAAATCTGTGTTCTAGCTCTAACATAATGCACTAAAACTCAAAAAGCAGTAAGCGTGACATAATTATTGTATAACCATTGGATAGCCCAGTTTGATCTTTACAATCTAGCTAAATTTCATTACTTTAGCTCGTATAGTCTCTGCAATACAGCGTTTTGAAAAGTTATTCTGAATGGTCCAACTCGTAGGTTAAAAAAAACTTGGAATTTTTTCCAAATAACATTTTCTGACACCAGGAGAACATAATTTTGTAGGAGGTGGATTCTTGCACACAATTTTATTTAAATTTTAATAACTCAGGAACCAGTTATGGTATTGACTTGAAATCTTCCTTGTCGGAAAGATAAGAGGACGGGCTATAATCCTGATATAATTTTTGCCGCCCACTGCCACGCCCATATTGAGAATTCTAGTGAAGAAATTTCTAAAATTTTATATGTACATTCAGCCAACAGTACAAATAAACCTCTACAAATCCGTTGAATTTAATTTATCTAACGCTTAAAATGTGGATGTTGAGCGAAAAACTCTATAAAAAATCTGTGTTCTAGCTCTAACATAATGCACTAAAACTCAAAAAGCAGTAAGCGTGACATAATTATTGTATAACCATTGGATAGCCCAGTTTGATCTTTACAATCTAGCTAAATTTCATTACTTTAGCTCGTATAATCTCTGCAATACAGCGTTTTGAAAAGTTATTCTGAATGGTCCAACTCGTAGGTTAAAAAAAAACTTGGAATTTTTTCCAAATAACATTTTCTGACACCAGGAGAACATAATTTTGTAGGAGGTGGATTCTTGCACACAATTTTATTT
The DNA here is from genome assembly GCA_963931875.1 of Pollenia griseotomentosa. NCBI lineage: Eukaryota > Metazoa > Arthropoda > Insecta > Diptera > Polleniidae > Pollenia > Pollenia griseotomentosa. The sequence goes on along the minus strand of OZ007563.1, from coordinate 74,842,825 downwards.
AAATTTTAATAACTCAGGAACCAGTTATGGTATTGACTTGAAATCTTCCTTGTCGGAAAGATAAGAGGACGGGCTATAATCCTGATATAATTTTTGCCGCCCACTGCCACGCCCATATTGAGAATTCTAGTGAAGAAATTTAGATCATAAATATCTCAGCTATTATCAGTTCTAAAATTTTATATGTACATTCAGCCAACAGTACAAATAAACCTCTACAAATCCGTTGAATTTCATTTATCTAACGCTTAAAATGTGGATGTTGAGCGAAAAACTCTATAAAAAATCTGTGTTCTAGCTCTAACATAATGCACTAAAACTCAAAAAGCAGTAAGCGTGACATAATTATTGTATAACCATTGGATAGCCCAGTTTGATCTTTACAATCTAGCTAAATTTCATTACTTTAGCTCGTATAGTCTCTGCAATACAGCGTTTTGAAAAGTTATTCTGAATGGTCCAACTCGTAGGTTAAAAAAAAACTTGGAATTTTTTCCAAATAACATTTTCTGACACCAGGAGAACATAATTTTGTAGGAGGTGGATTCTTGCACACAATTTTATTTAAATTTTAATAACTCAGGAACCAGTTATGGTATTGACTTGAAATCTTCCTTGTCGGAAAGATAAGAGGACGGGCTATAATCCTGATATAATTTTTGCCGCCCACTGCCACGCCCATATTGAGAATTCTAGTGAAGAAATTTAGATCATAAATATCTCAGCTATTATCAGTTCTAAAATGTTATATGTACATTCAGCCAACAGTACAAATAAACCTCTACAAATCCGTTGAATTTCATTTATCTAACGCTTAAAATGTGGATGTTGAGCGAAAAACTCTATAAAAAATCTGTGTTCTAGCTCTAACATAATGCAATAAAACTCAAAAAGCAGTAAGCGTGACATAATTATTGTATAACCATTGGATAGCCCAGTTTGATCTTTACAATCTAGCTAAATTTCATTACTTTAGCTCGTATAGTCTCTGCAATACAGCGTTTTGAAAAGTTATTCTGAATGGTCCAACTCGTAGGTTAAAAAAAAACTTGGAATTTTTTCCAAATAACATTTTCTGACACCAGGAGAACATAATTTTGTAGGAGGTGGATTCTTGCACACAATTTTATTTAAATTTTAATAACTCAGGAACCAGTTATGGTATTGACTTGAAATCTTCCTTGTCGGAAAGATAAGAGGACGGGCTATAATCCTGATATAATTTTTGCCGCCCACTGCCACGCCCATATTGAGAATTCTAGTGAAGAAATTTAGATCATAAATATCTCAGCTATTATCAGTTCTAAAATTTTATATGTACATTCAGCCAACAGTACAAATAAACCTCTACAAATCCGTTGAATTTCATTTATCTAACGCTTAAAATGTGGATGTTGAGCGAAAAACTCTATAAAAAATCTGTGTTCTAGCTCTAACATAATGCACTAAAACTCAAAAAGCAGTAAGCGTGACATAATTATTGTATAACCATTGGATAGCCAAGTTTGATCTTTACAATCTAGCTAAATTTCATTACTTTAGCTCGTACAGTCTCTGCAATACAGCGTTTTGAAAAGTTATTCTGAATGGTCCAACTCGTAGGTTAAAAAAAAACTCGGAATTTTTTCCAAATAACATTTTCTGACACCAGGAGAACATAATTTTGTAGGAGGTGGATTCTTGCACACAATTTTATTTAAATTTTAATAACTCAGGAACCAGTTATGGTATTGACTTGAAATCTTCCTTGTCGGAAAGATAAGAGGACGGGCTATAATCCTTATATAATTTTTGCCGCCCACTGCCACGCCCATATTGAGAATTCTAGTGAAGAAATTTAGATCATAAATATCTCAGCTATTATCAGTTCTAAAATTTTATATGTACATTCAGCCAACAGTACAAATAAACCTCTACAAATCCGTTGAATTTCATTTATCTAACGCTTAAAATGTGGATGTTGAGCGAAAAACTCTATAAAAAATCTGTGTTCTAGCTCTAACATAATGCACTAAAACTCAAAAAGCAGTAAGCGTGACATAATTATTGTATATTCATTGGATAGCCCAGTTTGGTCTTTACAATCTAGCTAAATTTCATTACTTTAGTCTCTGCAATACAGCGTTTTGAAAAGTTATTCTGAATGGTCCAACTCGTAGGTTAAAAAAAAACTTGGAATTTTTTCCAAATAACATTTTCTGACACCAGGAGAACATAATTTTGTAGGAGGTGGATTCTTGCACACAATTTTATTTAAATTTTAATAACTCAGGAACCAGTTATGGTATTGACTTGAAATCTTCCTTGTCGGAAAGATAAGAGGACGGGCTATAATCCTGATATAATTTTTGCCGCCCACTGCCACGCCCATATTGAGAATTCTAGTGAAGAAATTTAGATCATAAATATCTCAGCTATTATCAGTTCTAAAATTGTATATGTACATTCAGCCAACAGTACAAATAAACCTCTACAAATCCGTTGAATTTCATTTATCTAACGCTTAAAATGTGGATGTTGAGCGAAAAACTCTATAAAAAATCTGTGTTCTAGCTCTAACATAATGCACTAAAACTCAAAAAGCAGTAAGCGTGACATAATTATTGTATAACCATTGGATAGCCCAGTTTGATCTTTACAATCTAGCTTAATTTCATTACTTTAGCTCGTATAGTCTCTGCAATACAGCGTTTTGAAAAGTTATTCTGAATGGTCCAACTCGTAGGTTAAAAAAAAACTTGGAATTTTTTCCAAATAACATTTTCTGACACCAGGAGAACATAATTTTGTAGGAGGTGGATTCTTGCACACAATTTTATTTAAATTTTAATAACTCAGGAACCAGTTATGGTATTGACTTGAAGTCTTCCTTGTCGGAAAGATAAGAGGACGGGCTATAATCCTGATATAATTTTTGCCGCCCACTGCCACGCCCATATTGAGAATTCTAGTGAAGAAATTTAGATCATAAATATCTCAGCTATTATCAGTTCTAAAATTTTATATGTACATTCAGCCAACAGTACAAATAAACCTCTACAAATCCGTTGAATTTAATTTATCTAACGCTTAAAATGTGGATGTTGAGCGAAAAACTCTATAAAAAATCTGTGTTCTAGCTCTAACATAATGCACTAAAACTCAAAAAGCAGTAAGCGTGACATAATTATTGTATAACCATTGGATAGCCCAGTTTGATCTTTACAATCTAGCTAAATTTCATTACTTTAGCTCGTATAGTCTCTGCAATACAGCGTTTTGAAAAGTTATTCTGAATGGTCCAACTCGTAGGTTAAAAAAAAACTTGGAATTTTTTCCAAATAACATTTTCTGACACCAGGAGAACATAATTTTGTAGGAGGTGGATTCTTGCACACAATTTTATTTAAATTTTAATAACTCAGGAACCAGTTATGGTATTGACTTGAAATCTTCCTTGTCGGAAAGATAAGAGGACGGGCTATAATCCTGATATAATTTTTGCCGCCCACTGCCACGCCCATATTGAGAATTCTAGTGAAGAAATTTAGATCATAAATATCTCAGCTATTATCAGTTCTAAAATTTTATATGTACATTCAGCCAACAGTACAAATAAACCTCTACAAATCCGTTGAATTTCATTTATCTAACGCTTAAAATGTGGATGTTGAGCGAAAAACTCTATAAAAAATCTGTGTTCTAGCTCTAACATAATGCACTAAAACTCAAAAAGCAGTAAGCGTGACATAATTATTGTATAACCATTGGATAGCCCAGTTTGATCTTTACAATCTAGCTAAATTTCATTACTTTAGCTCGTATAGTCTCTGCAATACAGCGTTTTGAAAAGTTATTCTGAATGGTCCAACTCGTAGGTTAAAAAAAAACTTGGAATTTTTTCCAAATTACATTTTCTGACACCAGGAGAACATAATTTTGTAGGAGGTGGATTCTTGCACACAATTTTATTTAAATTTTAATAACTCAGGAACCAGTTATGGTATTGACTTGAAATCTTCCTTGTCGGAAAGATAAGAGGACGGGCTATAATCCTGATATAATTTTTGCCGCCCACTGCCACGCCCATATTGAGAATTCTAGTGAAGAAATTTAGATCATAAATATCTCAGCTATTATCAGTTCTAAAATTTTATATGTACATTCAGCCAACAGTACAAATAAACCTCTACAAATCCGTTGAATTTAATTTATCTAACGCTTAAAATGTGGATGTTGAGCGAAAAACTCTATAAAAAATCTGTGTTCTAGCTCTAACATAATGCACTAAAACTCAAAAAGCAGTAAGCGTGACATAATTATTGTATAACCATTGGATAGCCCAGTTTGATCTTTACAATCTAGCTAAATTTCATTACTTTAGCTCGTATAGTCTCTGCAATACAGCGTTTTGAAAAGTTATTCTGAATGGTCCAACTCGTAGGTTAAAAAAAAACTTGGTATTTTTTCCAAATAACATTTTCTGACACCAGGAGAACATAATTTTGTAGGAGGTGGATTCTTGCACACAATTTTATTTAAATTTTAATAACTCAGGAACCAGTTATGGTATTGACTTGAAATCTTCCTTGTCGGAAAGATAAGAGGACGGGCTATAATCCTGATATAATTTTTGCCGCCCACTGCCACGCCCATATTGAGAATTCTAGTGAAGAAATTTAGATCATAAATATCTCAGCTATTATCAGTTCTAAAATTGTATATGTACATTCAGCCAACAGTACAAATAAACCTCTACAAATCCGTTGAATTTCATTTATCTAACGCATAAAATGTGGATGTTGAGCGAAAAACTCTATAAAAAATCTGTGTTCTAGCTCTAACATAATGCACTAAAACTCAAAAAGCAGTAAGCGTGACATAATTATTGTATAACCATTGGATAGCCCAGTTTGATCTTTACAATCTAGCTAAATTTCATTACTTTAGCTCGTATAGTCTCTGCAATACAGCGTTTTGAAAAGTTATTCTGAATGGTCCAACTCGTAGGTAAAAAAAAAACTTGGAATTTTTTCCAAATAACATTTTCTGACACCAGGAGAACATAATTTTGTAGGAGGTGGATTCTTGCACACAATTTTATTTAAATTTTAATAACTCAGGAACCAGTTATGGTATTGACTTGAAATCTTCCTTGTCGGAAAGATAAGAGGACGGGCTATAATCCTGATATAATTTTTGCCGCCCACTGCCACGCCCATATTGGGAATTCTAGTGAAGAAATTTAGATCATAAATATCTCAGCTATTATCAGTTCTAAAATTTTATATGTACATTCAGCCAACAGTACAAATAAACCTCTACAAATCCGTTGAATTTCATTTATCTAACGCTTAAAATGTGGATGTTGAGCGAAAAACTCTATAAAAAATCTGTGTTCTAGCTCTAACATAATGCACTAAAACTCAAAAAGCAGTAAGCGTGACATAATTATTGTATAACCATTGGATAGCCCAGATTGATCTTTACAATCTAGCTAAATTTCATTACTTTAGCTCGTATAGTCTCTGCAATACAGCGTTTTGAAAAGTTATTCTGAATGGTCCAACTCGTAGGTTAAAAAAAAACTTGGAATTTTTTCCAAATAACATTTTCTGACACCAGGAGAACATAATTTTGTAGGAGGTGGATTCTTGCACACAATTTTATTTAAATTTTAATAACTCAGGAACCAGTTATGGTATTGACTTGAAATCTTCCTTGTCGGAAAGATAAGAGGACGGGCTATAATCCTGATATAATTTTTGCCGCCCACTACCACGCCCATATTGAGAATTCTAGTGAAGAAATTTAGATCATAAATATCTCAGCTATTATCAGTTCTAAAATTTTATATGTACATTCAGCCAACAGTACAAATAAACCTCTACAAATCCGTTGAATTTCATTTATCTAACGCTTAAAATGTGGATGTTGAGCGAAAAACTCTATAAAAAATCTGTGTTCTAGCTCTAACATAATGCACTAAAACTCAAAAAGCAGTAAGCGTGACATAATTATTGTATAACCATTAGATAGCCCAGTTTGATCTTTACAATCTAGCTAAATTTCATTACTTTAGCTCGTATAGTCTCTGCAATACAGCGTTTTGAAAAGTTATTCTGAATGGTCCAACTCGTAGTTTAAAAAAAAACTTGGAATTTTTTCCAAATAACATTTTCTGACACCAGGAGAACATAATTTTGTAGGAGGTGGATTCTTGCACACAATTTTATTTAAATTTTAATAACTCAGGAACCAGTTATGGTATTGACTTGAAATCTTCCTCGTCGGAAAGATAAGAGGACGGGCTATAATCCTGATATAATTTTTGCCGCCCACTGCCACGCCCATATTGAGAATTCTAGTGAAGAAATTTAGATCATAAATATCTCAGCTATTATCAGTTCTAAAATTTTATATGTACATTCAGCCAACAGTACAAATAAACCTCTACAAATCCGTTGAATTTCATTTATCTAACGCTTAAAATGTGGATGTTGAGCGAAAAACTCTATAAAAAATCTGTGTTCTAGCTCTAACATAATGCACTAAAACTCAAAAAGCAGTAAGCGTGACATAATTATTGTATAACCATTGGATAGCCCAGTTTGATCTTTACAATCTAGCTAAATTTCATTACTTTAGCTCGTATAGTCTCTGCAATACAGCGTTTTGAAAAGTTATTCTGAATGGTCCAACTCGTAGGTTAAAAAAAAACTTGGAATTTTTTCCAAATAACATTTTCTGACACCAGGAGAACATAATTTTGTAGGAGGTGGATTCTTGCACACAATTTTACTTAAATTTTAATAACTCAGGAACCAGTTATGGTATTGACTTGAAATCTTCCTTGTCGGAAAGATAAGAGGACGGGCTATAATCCTGATATAATTTTTGCCCATATTGAGAATTCTAGTGAAGAAATTTAGATCATAAATATCTCAGCTATTATCAGTTCTAAAATTTTATATGTACATTCAGCCAACAGTACAAATAAACCTCTACAAATCCGTTGAATTTCATTTATCTAACGCTTAAAATGTGGATGTTGAGCGAAAAACTCTATAAAAAATCTGTGTTCTAGCTCTAACATAATGCACTAAAACTCAAAAAGCAGTAAGCGTGACATAATTATTGTATAACCATTGGATAGCCCAGTTTGATCTTTACAATCTAGCTAAATTTCATTACTTTAGCTCGTATAGTCTCTGCAATACAGCGTTTTGAAAAGTTATTCTGAATGGTCCAACTCGTAGGTTAAAAAAAAACTTGGAATTTTTTCCAAATAACATTTTCTGACACCAGGAGAACATAATTTTGTAGGAGGTGGATTCTTGCACACAATTTTATTTAAATTTTAATAACTCAGGAACCAGTTATGGTATTGACTTGAAATCTTCCTTGTCGGAAAGATAAGAGGACGGGCTATAATCCTGATATAATTTTTGCCGCCCACTGCCATGCCCATATTGAGAATTCTAGTGAAGAAATTTAGATCATAAATATCTCAGCTATTATCAGTTCTAAAATTTTATATGTACATTCAGCCAACAGTACAAATAAACCTCTACAAATCCGTTGAATTTCATTTATCTAACGCTTAAAATGTGGATGTTGAGCGAAAAACTCTATAAAAAATCTGTGTTCTGGCTCTAACATAATGCACTAAAACTCAAAAAGCAGTAAGCGTGACATAATTATTGTATAACCATTGGATAGCCCAGTTTGATCTTTACAATCTAGCTAAATTTCATTACTTTAGCTCGTATAGTCTCTGCAATACAGCGTTTTGAAAAGTTATTCTGAATGGTCCAACTCGTAGGTTAAAAAAAAACTTGGAATTTTTTCCAAATAACATTTTCTGACACCAGGAGAACATAATTTTGTAGGAGGTGGATTCTTGCACACAATTTTATTTAAATTTTAATAACTCAGGAACCAGTTATGGTATTGACTTGAAATCTTCCTTGTCGGAAAGATAAGAGGACGGGCTATAATCCTGATATAATTTTTGCCGCCCACTGCCACGCCCATATTGAGAATTCTAGTGAAGAAATTTAGATCATAAATATCTCAGCTATTATCAGTTCTAAAATTTTATATGTACATTCAGCCAACAGTACAAATAAACCTCTACAAATCCGTTGAATTTCATTTATCTAACGCTTAAAATGTGGATGTTGAGCGAAAAACTCTATAAAAAATCTGTGTTCTAGCTCTAACATAATGCACTAAAACTCAAAAAGCAGTAAGCGTGACATAATTATTGTATAACCATTGGATAGCCCAGTTTGATCTTTACAATCTAGCTAAATTTCATTACTTTAGCTCGTATAGTCTCTGCAATACAGCGTTTTGAAAAGTTATTCTGAATGGTCCAACTCGTAGGTTAAAAAAAAACTTGGAATTTTTTCCAAATAACATTTTCTGACACCAGTACCCATGTTCTGTAACTTTAGTGAGAACTTCTCGCATCGAAAAGATGTGAAACAAAATATTCCATCGTTTCTCGAAAAGTGAGAAAAAAGTGTGTCTGTAACTTATGTCGAAAACTATCAAAAGAGATTACGTCGTTACGTTATAAAAGTCATAACATTGCACTCGAAGCCGATGTGACATTGCAGACGTTGAGGACGCCAGTCACACATATAGTTAACGGCGACCAAAATTTACTAAAATTGAAAAATTTTCAACGACGGCGGCGAAAATACAACCGTCGGCCATGCCAAATAATGTAAAGTGCGACTTTAATGTTTGTTGTTTGTAAACGAGCTTTGAAAAAATTCGTATATTTTATAAAAATGGTAAAAGAAAATAATTAAACAATAAAAAAAGGGCCAAGAACATAATTTTATTATTATTATTCTTTGCAATTTGCATTTTTAGTTGTTTTTTAGTGTTGAAATTTTTTTCTCGCCCCATTTTTATTCGTGAGTTTTTTTGACAGTCCAAAGCGGGAACTTTTCTCACCAAAATGTTACAGACACACTTTTTCTGTAAATTGGCGAGTAATTTCCTTGCGTGACAGCTTGTACTCGCCAAAAAAAGTTACAGACACAGTTTAGTGAGAAAAACAGCTGTTTGTTTCAATATACGGCATTTTTGTTCTATTTCACACATTTCAATCGAAAAGTTTCTCGACACGAGAGTTACAGAACATGGGCACAGGAGAACATAATTTTGTAGGAGGTGAATTCTTGCACACAATTTTATTTAAATTTTAATAACTCAGGAATTAGTTATGGTATTGACTTGAAATCTTCCTTGTCGGAAAGATAAGAGGACGGGCTATAATCCTGATATAATTTTTGCCGCCCACTGCCACGCCCATATTGAGAATTCTAGTGAAGAAATTTAGATCATAAATATCTCAGCTATTATCAGTTCTAAAATTTTATATGTACATTCAGCCAACAGTACAAATAAACCTCTACAAATCCGTTGAATTTCATTTATCTAACGCTTAAAATGTGGATGTTGAGCGAAAAACTCTATAAAAAATCTGTGTTCTAGCTCTAACATAATGCACTAAAACTCAAAAAGCAGTAAGCGTGACATAATTATTGTATAACCATTGGATAGCCCAGTTTGATCTTTACAATCTAGCTAAATTTCATTACTTTAGCTCGTATAGTCTCTGCAATACAGCGTTTTGAAAAGTTATTCTGAATGGTCCAACTCGTAGGTTAAAAAAAAACTTGGAATTTTTTCCAAATAACATTTTCTGACACCAGGAGAACATAATTTTGTAGGAGGTGGATTCTTGCACACAATTTTATTTAAATTTTAATAACTCAGGAACCAGTTATGGTATTGACTTGAAATCTTCCTTGTCGGAAAGATAAGAGGACGGGCTATAATCCTGATATAATTTTTGCCGCCCACTGCCACGCCCATATTGAGAATTCTAGTGAAGAAATTTAGATCATAAATATCTCAGCTATTATCAGTTCTAAAATTTTATATGTACATTCAGCCAACAGTACAAATAAACCTCTACAAATCCGTTGAATTTCATTTATCTAACGCTTAAAATGTGGATGTTGAGCGAAAAACTCTATAAAAAATCTGTGTTCTAGCTCTAACATAATGCACTAAAACTCAAAAAGCAGTAAGCGTGACATAATTATTGTATAACCATTGGATAGCCCAGATTAATCTTTACAATCTAGCTAAATTTCATTACTTTAGCTCGTATAGTCTCTGCAATACAGCGTTTTGAAAAGTTATTCTGAATGGTCCAACTCGTAGGTTAAAAAAAAACTTGGAATTTTTTCCAAATAACATTTTCTGACACCAGGAGAACATAATTTTGTAGGAGGTGGATTCTTGCACACAATTTTATTTAAATTTTAATAACTCAGGAACCAGTTATGGTATTGACTTGAAATCTTCCTTGTCGGAAAGATAAGAGGACGGGCTATAATCCTGATATAATTTTTGCCGCCCACTGCCACGCCCATATTGAGAATTCTAGTGAAGAAATTTAGATCATAAATATCTCAGCTATTATCAGTTCTAAAATTTTATATGTACATTCAGCCAACAGTACAAATAAACCTCTACAAATCCGTTGAATTTAATTTATCTAACGCTTAAAATGTGGATGTTGAGCGAAAAACTCTATAAAAAATCTGTGTTCTAGCTCTAACATAATGCACTAAAACTCAAAAAGCAGTAAGCGTGACATAATTATTGTATAACCATTGGATAGCCCAGTTTGATCTTTACAATCTAGCTAAATTTCATTACTTTAGCTCGTATAGTCTCTGCAATACAGCGTTTTGAAAAGTTATTCTGAATGGTCCAACTCGTAGGTTAAAAAAAAACTTGGAATTTTTTCCAAATAACATTTTCTGACACCAGGAGAACATAGTTTTGTAGGAGGTGGATTCTTGCACACAATTTTATTTAAATTTTAATAACTCAGGAACCAGTTATGGTATTGACTTGAAATCTTCCTTGTCGGAAAGATAAGAGGACGGGCTATAATCCTGATATAATTTTTGCCGCCCACTGCCACGCCCATATTGAGAATTCTAGTGAAGAAATTTAGATCATAAATATCTCAGCTATTATCAGTTCTAAAATTTTATATGTACATTCAGCCAACAGTACAAATAAACCTCTACAAATCCGTTGAATTTCATTTATCTAACGCTTAAAATGTGGATGTTGAGCGAAAAACTCTATAAAAAATCTGTGTTCTAGCTCTAACATAATGCACTAAAACTCAAAAAGCAGTAAGCGTGACATAATTATTGTATAACCATTGGATAGCCCAGTTTGATCTTTACAATCTAGCTAAATTTCATTACTTTAGCTCGTATAGTCTCTGCAATACAGCGTTTTGAAAAGTTATTCTGAATGGTCCAACTCGTAGGTTAAAAAAAAACTTGGAATTTTTTCCAAATAACATTTTCTGACACCAGGAGAACATAATTTTGTAGGAGGTGGATTCTTGCACACAATTTTATTTAAATTTTAATAACTCAGGAACCAGTTATGGTATTGACTTGAAATCTTCCTTGTCGGAAAGATAAGAGGACGGGCTATAATCCTGATATAATTTTTGCCGCCCACTGCCACGCCCATATTGAGAATTCTAGTGAAGAAATTTAGATCATAAATATCTCAGCTATTATCAGTTCTAAAATTTTATATGTACATTCAGCCAACAGTACAAATAAACCTCTACAAATCCGTTGAATTTCATTTATCTAACGCTTAAAATGTGGATGTTGAGCGAAAAACTCTATAAAAAATCTGTGTTCTAGCTCTAACATAATGCACTAAAACTCAAAAAGCAGTAAGCGTGACATAATTATTGTATAACCATTGGATAGCCCAGTTTGATCTTTACAATCTAGCTAAATTTCATTACTTTAGCTCGTATAGTCTCTGCAACACAGCGTTTTGAAAAGTTATTCTGAATGGTCCAACTCGTAGGTTAAAAAAAAACTTGGAATTTTTTCCAAATAACATTTTCTGACACCAGGAGAACATAATTTTGTAGGAGGTGGATTCTTGCACACAATTTTATTTAAATTTTAATAACTCAGGAACCAGTTATGGTATTGACTTGAAATCTTCCTTGTCGGAAAGATAAGAGGACGGGCTATAATCCTGATATAATTTTTACCGCCCACTGCCACGCCCATATTGAGAATTCTAGTGAAGAAATTTAGATCATAAATATCTCAGCTATTATCAGTTCTAAAATTTTATATGTACATTCAGCCAACAGTACAAATAAACCTCTACAAATCCGTTGAATTTCATTTATCTAACGCTTAAAATGTGGATGTTGAGCGAAAAACTCTATAAAAAATCTGTGTTCTAGCTCTAACATAATGCACTTACACTCAAAAAGCAGTAAGCGTGACATAATTATTGTATAACCATTGGATAGCCCAGTTTGATCTTTACAATCTAGCTAAATTTCATCACTTTAGCTCGTATAGTCTCTGCAATACAGCGTTTCGAAAAGTTATTCTGAATGGTCCAACTCGTAGGTTAAAAAAAAACTTGGAATTTTTTCCAAATAACATTTTCTGACACCAGGAGAACATAATTTTGTAGGAGGTGGATTCTTGCACACAATTTTATTTAAATTTTAATAACTCAGGAACCAGTTATGGTATTGACTTGAAATCTTCCTTGTCGGAAAGATAAGAGGACGGGCTATAATCCTGATATAATTTTTGCCGCCCACTGCCACGCCCATATTGAGAATTCTAGTGAAGAAATTTAGATCATAAATATCTCAGCTATTATCAGTTCTAAAATTTTATATGTACATTCAGCCAACAGTACAAATAAACCTCTACAAATCCGTTGAATTTCATTTATCTAACGCTTAAAATGTGGATGTTGAGCGAAAAACTCTATAAAAAATCTGTGTTCTAGCTCTAACATAATGCACTAAAACTCAAAAAGCAGTAAGCGTGACATAATTATTGTATAACCATTGGATAGCCCAGTTTGATCTTTACAATCTAGCTAAATTTCATTACTTTAGCTCGTATAGTCTCTGCAATACAGCGTTTTGAAAAGTTATTCTGAATGGTCCAACTCGTAGGTTAAAAAAAAACTTGGAATTTTTTCCAAATAACATTTTCTGACACCAGGAGAACATAATTTTGTAGGAGGTGGATTCTTGCACACAATTTTATTTAAATTTTAATAACTCTAAAATTTTATATGTACATTCAGCCAACAGTACAAATAAACCTCTACAAATCCGTTGAATTTCATTTATCTAACGCTTAAAATGTGGATGTTGAGCGAAAAACTCTATAAAAAATCTGTGTTCTAGCTCTAACATAATGCACTAAAACTCAAAAAGCAGTAAGCGTGACATAATTATTGTATAACCATTGGATAGCCCAGTTTGATCTTTACAATCTAGCTAAATTTCATTACTTTAGCTCGTATAGTCTCTGCAATACAGCGTTTTGAAAAGTTATTCTGAATGGTCCAACTCGTAGGTTAAAAAAAAACTTGGAATTTTTTCCAAATAACATTTTCTGACACCAGGAGAACATAATTTTGTAGGAGGTGGATTCTTGCACACAATTTTATTTAAATTTTAATAACTCAGGAACCAGTTATGGTATTGACTTGAAATCTTCCTTGTCGGAAAGATAAGAGGACGGGCTATAATCCTGATATAATTTTTGCCGCCCACTGCCACGCCCATATTGAGAATTCTAGTGAAGAAATTTAGATCATAAATATCTCAGCTATTATCAGTTCTAAAATTTTATATGTACATTCAGCCAACAGTACAAATAAACCTCTACAAATCCGTTGAATTTCATTTATCTAACGCTTAAAATGTGGATGTTGAGCGAAAAACTCTATAAAAAATCTGTGTTCTAGCTCTAACATAATGCACTAAAACTCAAAAAGCAGTAAGCGTGACATAATTATTGTATAACCATTGGATAGCCCAGTTTGATCTTTACAATCTAGCTAAATTTCATTACTTTAGCTCGTATAGTCTCTGCAATACAGCGTTTTGAAAAGTTATTCTGAATGGTCCAACTCGTAGGTTAAAAAAAAACTTGGAATTTTTTCCAAATAACATTTTCTGACACCAGGAGAACATAATTTTGTAGGAGGTGGATTCTTGCACACAATTTTATTTAAATTTTAATAACTCAGGAACCAGTTATGGTATTGACTTGAAATCTTCCTTGTCGGAAAGATAAGAGGACGGGCTATAATCCTGATATAATTTTTGCCGCCCACTGCCACGCCCATATTGAGAATTCTAGTGAAGAAATTTAGATCATAAATATCTCAGCTATTATCAGTTCTAAAATTTTATATGTACATTCAGCCAACAGTACAAATAAACCTCTACAAATCCGTTGAATTTCATTTATCTAACGCTTAAAATGTGGATGTTGAGCGAAAAACTATAAAAAATCTGTGTTCTAGCTCTAACATAATGCACTAAAACTCAAAAAGCAGTAAGCGTGACATAATTATTGTATAACCATTGGATAGCCCAGTTTGATCTTTACAATCTAGCTAAATTTCATTACTTTAGCTCGTATAGTCTCTGCAATACAGCGTTTTGAAAAGTTATTCTGAATGGTCCAACTCGTAGGTTAAAAAAAAACTTGGAATTTTTTCCAAATAACATTTTCTGACACCAGGAGAACATAATTTTGTAGGAGGTGGATTCTTGCACACAATTTTATTTAAATTTTAATAACTCAGGAACCAGTTATGGTATTGACTTGAAATCTTCCTTGTCGGAAAGATAAGAGGACGGGCTATAATCCTGATATAATTTTTGCCGCCCACTGCCACGCCCATATTGAGAATTCTAGTGAAGAAATTTAGATCATAAATATCTCAGCTATTATCAGTTCTAAAATTTTATATGTACATTCAGCCAACAGTACAAATAAACCTCTACAAATCCGTTGAATTTCATTTATCTAACGCTTAAAATGTGGATGTTGAGCGAAAAACTCTATAAAAAATCTGTGTTCTAGCTCTAACATAATGCACTAAAACTCAAAAAGCAGTAAGCGTGACATAATTATTGTATAACCATTGGATAGCCCAGTTTGATCTTTACAATCTAGCTAAATTTCATTACTTTAGCTCGTATAGTCTCTGCAATACAGCGTTTTGAAAAGTTATTCTGAATGGTCCAACTCGTAGGTTAAAAAAAAACTTGGAATTTTTTCCAAATAACATTTTCTGACACCAGGAGAACATAATTTTGTAGGAGGTGGATTCTTGCACACAATTTTATTTAAATTTTAATAACTCAGGAACCAGTTATGGTATTGACTTGAAATCTTCCTTGTCGGAAAGATAAGAGGACGGGCTATAATCCTGATATAATTTTTGCCGCCCACTGCCACGCCAATATTGAGAATTCTAGTGAAGAAATTTAGATCATAAATATCTCAGCTATTATCAGTTCTAAAATTTTATATGTACATTCAGCCAACAGTACAAATAAACCTCTACAAATCCGTTGAATTTCATTTATCTAACGCTTAAAATGTGGATGTTGAGCGAAAAACTCTATAAAAAATCTGTGTTCTAGCTCTAACATAATGCACTAAAACTCAAAAAGCAGTAAGCGTGACATAATTATTGTATAACCATTGGATAGCCCAGTTTGATCTTTACAATCTAGCTAAATTTCATTACTTTAGCTCGTATAGTCTCTGCAATACAGCGTTTTGAAAAGTTATTCTGAATGGTCCAACTCGTAGGTTAAAAAAAAACTTGGAATTTTTTCCAAATAACATTTTCTGACACCAGGAGAACATAATTTTGTAGGAGGTGGATTCTTGCACACAATTTTATTTAAATTTTAATAACTCAGGAACCAGTTATGGTATTGACTTGAAATCTTCCTTGTCGGAAAGATAAGAGGACGGGCTATAATCCTGATATAATTTTTGCCGCCCACTGCCACGCCCATATTGAGAATTCTAGTGAAGAAATTTAGATCATAAATATCTCAGCTATTATCAGTTCTAAAATTTTATATGTACATTCAGCCAACAGTACAAATAAACCTCTACAAATCCGTTGAATTTCATTTATCTAACGCTTAAAATGTGGATGTTGAGCGAAAAACTCTATAAAAAATCTGTGTTCTAGCTCTAACATAATGCACTAAAACTCAAAAAGCAGTAAGCGTGACATAATTATTGTATAACCATTGGATAGCCCAGTTTGATCTTTACAATCTAGCTAAATTTCATTACTTTAGCTCGTATAGTCTCTGCAATACAGCGTTTTGAAAAGTTATTCTGAATGGTCCAACTCGTAGGTTAAAAAAAAACTTGGAATTTTTTCCAAATAACATTTTCTGACACCAGGAGAACATAATTTTGTAGGAGGTGGATTCTTGCACACAATTTTATTTAAATTTTAATAACTCAGGAACCAGTTATGGTATTGACTTGAAATCTTCCTTGTCGGAAAGATAAGAGGACGGGCTATAATCCTGATATAATTTTTGCCGCCCACTGCCACGCCCATATTGAGAATTCTAGTGAAGAAATTTAGATCATAAATATCTCAGCTATTATCAGTTCTAAAATTTTATATGTACATTCAGCCAACAGTACAAATAAACCTCTACAAATCCGTTGAATTTCATTTATCTAACGCTTAAAATGTGGATGTTGAGCGAAAAACTCTATAAAAAATCTGTGTTCTAGCTCTAACATAATGCACTAAAACTCAAAAAGCAGTAAGCGTGACATAATTATTGTATAACCATTGGATAGCCCAGTTTGATCTTTACAATCTAGCTAAATTTCATTACTTTAGCTCGTATAGTCTCTGCAATACAGCGTTTTGAAAAGTTATTCTGAATGGTCCAACTCGTAGGTTAAAAAAAACTTGGAATTTTTTCCAAATAACATTTTCTGACACCAGGAGAACATAATTTTGTAGGAGGTGGATTCTTGCACACAATTTTATTTAAATTTTAATAACTCAGGAACCAGTTATGGTATTGACTTGAAATCTTCCTTGTCGGAAAGATAAGAGGACGGGCTATAATCCTGATATAATTTTTGCCGCCCACTGCCACGCCCATATTGAGAATTCTAGTGAAGAAATTTAGATCATAAATATCTCAGCTATTATCAGTTCTAGAATTTTATATGTACATTCAGCCAACAGTACAAATAAACCTCTACAAATCCGTTGAATTTCATTTATCTAACGCTTAAAATGTGGATGTTGAGCGAAAAACTCTATAAAAAATCTGTGTTCTAGCTCTAACATAATGCACTAAAACTCAAAAAGCAGTAAGCGTGACATAATTATTGTATAACCATTGGATAGCCCAGTTTGATCTTTACAATCTAGCTAAATTTCATTACTTTAGCTCGTATAGTCTCTGCAATACAGCGTTTTGAAAAGTTATTCTGAATGGTCCAACTCGTAGGTTAAAAAAAAACTTGGAATTTTTTCCAAATAACATTTTCTGACACCAGGAGAACATAATTTTGTAGGAGGTGGATTCTTGCACACAATTTTATTTAAATTTTAATAACTCAGGAACCAGTTATGGTATTGACTTGAAATCTTCCTTGTCGGAAAGATAAGAGGACGGGCTATAATCCTGATATAATTTTTGCCGCCCACTGCCACGCCCATATTGAGAATTCTAGTGAAGAAATTTAGATCATAAATATCTCAGCTATTATCAGTTCTAAAATTTTATATGTACATTCAGCCAACAGTACAAATAAACCTCTACAAATCCGTTGAATTTCATTTATCTAACGCTTAAAATGTGGATGTTGAGCGAAAAACTCTATAAAAAATCTGTGTTCTAGCTCTAACATAATGCACTAAAACTCAAAAAGCAGTAAGCGTGACATAATTATTGTATAACCATTGGATAGCCCAGTTTGATCTTTACAATCTAGCTAAATTTCATTACTTAAGCTCGTATAGTCTCTGCAATACAGCGTTTTGAAAAGTTATTCTGAATGGTCCAACTCGTAGGTTAAAAACAAACTTGGAATTTTTTCCAAATAACATTTTCTGACACCAGGAGAACATAATTTTGTAGGAGGTGGATTCTTGCACACAATTTTATTTAAATTTTAATAACTCAGGAACCAGTTATGGTATTGACTTGAAATCTTCCTTGTCGGAAAGATAAGAGGACGGGCTATAATCCTGATATAATTTTTGCCGCCAACTGCCACGCCCATATTGAGAATTCTAGTGAAGAAATTTAGATCATAAATATCTCAGCTATTATCAGTTCTAAAATTTTATATGTACATTCAGCCAACAGTACAAATAAACCTCTACAAATCCGTTGAATTTCATTTATCTAACGCTTAAAATGTGGATGTTGAGCGAAAAACTCTATAAAAAATCTGTGTTCTAGCTCTAACATAATGCACTAAAACTCAAAAAGCAGTAAGCGTGACATAATTATTGTATAACCATTGGATAGCCCAGTTTGATCTTTACAATCTAGCTAAATTTCATTACTTTAGCTCGTATAGTCTCTGCAATACAGCGTTTTGAAAAGTTATTCTGAATGGTCCAACTCGTAGGTTAAAAAAAAACTTGGAATTTTTTCCAAATAACATTTTCTGACACCAGGAGAACATAATTTTGTAGGAGGTGGATTCTTGCACACAATTTTATTTAAATTTTAATAACTCAGGAACCAGTTATGGTATTGACTTGAAATCTTCCTTGTCGGAAAGATAAGAGGACGGGCTATAATCCTGATATAATTTTTGCCGCCCACTGCCACGCCCATATTGAGAATTCTAGTGAAGAAATTTAGATCATAAATATCTCAGCTATTATCAGTTCTAAAATTTTATATGTACATTCAGCCAACAGTACAAATAAACCTCTACAAATCCGTTGAATTTCATTTATCTAACGCTTAAAATGTGGATGTTGAGCGAAAAACTCTATAAAAAATCTGTGTTCTAGCTCTAACATAATGCACTAAAACTCAAAAAGCAGTAAGCGTGACATAATTATTGTATAACCATTGGATAGCCCAGTTTGATCTTTACAATCTAGCTAAATTTCATTACTTTAGCTCGTATAGTCTCTGCAATACAGCGTTTTGAAAAGTTATTCTGAATGGTCCAACTCGTAGGTTAAAAAAAAACTTGGAATTTTTTCCAAATAACATTTTCTGACACCAGGAGAACATAATTTTGTAGGAGGTGGATTCTTGCACACAATTTTATTTAAATTTTAATAACTCAGGAACCAGTTATGGTATTGACTTGAAATCTTCCTTGTCGGAAAGATAAGAGGACGGGCTATAATCCTGATATATAATCCCACTGCCACGCCCATATTGAGAATTCTAGTGAAGAAATTTAGATCATAAATATCTCAGCTATTATCAGTTCTAAAATTTTATATGTACATTCAGCCAACAGTACAAATAAACCTCTACAAATCCGTTGAATTTCATTTATCTAACGCTTAAAATGTGGATGTTGAGCGAAAAACTCTATAAAAAATCTGTGTTCTAGCTCTAACATAATGCACTAAAACTCAAAAAGCAGTAAGCGTGACATAATTATTGTATAACCATTGGATAGCCCAGTTTGATCTTTACAATCTAGCTAAATTTCATTACTTTAGCTCGTATAGTCTCTGCAATACAGCGTTTTGAAAAGTTATTCTGAATGGTCCAACTCGTAGGTTAAAAAAAAACTTGGAATTTTTTCCAAATAACATTTTCTGACACCAGGAGAACATAATTTTGTAGGAGGTGGATTCTTGCACACAATTTTATTTAAATTTTAATAACTCAGGAACCAGTTATGGTATTGACTTGAAATCTTCCTTGTCGGAAAGATAAGAGGACGGGCTATAATCCTGATATAATTTTTGCCGCCCACTGCCACGCCCATATTGAGAATTCTAGTGAAGAAATTTAGATCATAAATATCTCAGCTATTATCAGTTCTAAAATTTTATATGTACATTCAGCCAACAGTACAAATAAACCTCTACAAATCCGTTGAATTTCATTTATCTAACGCTTAAAATGTGGATGTTGAGCGAAAAACTCTATAAAAAATCTGTGTTCTAGCTCTAACATAATGCACTAAAACTCAAAAAGCAGTAAGCGTGACATAATTATTGTATAACCATTGGATAGCCCAGTTTGATCTTTACAATCTAGCTAAATTTCATTACTTTAGCTCGTATAGTCTCTGCAATACAGCGTTTTGAAAAGTTATTCTGAATGGTCCAACTCGTAGGTTAAAAAAAACTTGGAATTTTTTCCAAATAACATTTTCTGACACCAGGAGAACATAATTTTGTAGGAGGTGGATTCTTGCACACAATTTTATTTAAATTTTAATAACTCAGGAACCAGTTATGGTATTGACTTGAAATCTTCCTTGTCGGAAAGATAAGAGGACGGGCTATAATCCTGATATAATTTTTGCCGCCCACTGCCACGCCCATATTGAGAATTCTAGTGAAGAAATTTAGATCATAAATATCTCAGCTATTATCAGTTCTAGAATTTTATATGTACATTCAGCCAACAGTACAAATAAACCTCTACAAATCCGTTGAATTTCATTTATCTAACGCTTAAAATGTGGATGTTGAGCGAAAAACTCTATAAAAAATCTGTGTTCTAGCTCTAACATAATGCACTAAAACTCAAAAAGCAGTAAGCGTGACATAATTATTGTATAACCATTGGATAGCCCAGTTTGATCTTTACAATCTAGCTAAATTTCATTACTTTAGCTCGTATAGTCTCTGCAATACAGCGTTTTGAAAAGTTATTCTGAATGGTCCAACTCGTAGGTTAAAAAAAAACTTGGAATTTTTTCCAAATAACATTTTCTGACACCAGGAGAACATAATTTTGTAGGAGGTGGATTCTTGCACACAATTTTATTTAAATTTTAATAACTCAGGAACCAGTTATGGTATTGACTTGAAATCTTCCTTGTCGGAAAGATAAGAGGACGGGCTATAATCCTGATATAATTTTTGCCGCCCACTGCCACGCCCATATTGAGAATTCTAGTGAAGAAATTTAGATCATAAATATCTCAGCTATTATCAGTTCTAAAATTTTATATGTACATTCAGCCAACAGTACAAATAAACCTCTACAAATCCGTTGAATTTCATTTATCTAACGCTTAAAATGTGGATGTTGAGCGAAAAACTCTATAAAAAATCTGTGTTCTAGCTCTAACATAATGCACTAAAACTCAAAAAGCAGTAAGCGTGACATAATTATTGTATAACCATTGGATAGCCCAGTTTGATCTTTACAATCTAGCTAAATTTCATTACTTAAGCTCGTATAGTCTCTGCAATACAGCGTTTTGAAAAGTTATTCTGAATGGTCCAACTCGTAGGTTAAAAACAAACTTGGAATTTTTTCCAAATAACATTTTCTGACACCAGGAGAACATAATTTTGTAGGAGGTGGATTCTTGCACACAATTTTATTTAAATTTTAATAACTCAGGAACCAGTTATGGTATTGACTTGAAATCTTCCTTGTCGGAAAGATAAGAGGACGGGCTATAATCCTGATATAATTTTTGCCGCCAACTGCCACGCCCATATTGAGAATTCTAGTGAAGAAATTTAGATCATAAATATCTCAGCTATTATCAGTTCTAAAATTTTATATGTACATTCAGCCAACAGTACAAATAAACCTCTACAAATCCGTTGAATTTCATTTATCTAACGCTTAAAATGTGGATGTTGAGCGAAAAACTCTATAAAAAATCTGTGTTCTAGCTCTAACATAATGCACTAAAACTCAAAAAGCAGTAAGCGTGACATAATTATTGTATAACCATTGGATAGCCCAGTTTGATCTTTACAATCTAGCTAAATTTCATTACTTTAGCTCGTATAGTCTCTGCAATACAGCGTTTTGAAAAGTTATTCTGAATGGTCCAACTCGTAGGTTAAAAAAAAACTTGGAATTTTTTCCAAATAACATTTTCTGACACCAGGAGAACATAATTTTGTAGGAGGTGGATTCTTGCACACAATTTTATTTAAATTTTAATAACTCAGGAACCAGTTATGGTATTGACTTGAAATCTTCCTTGTCGGAAAGATAAGAGGACGGGCTATAATCCTGATATAATTTTTGCCGCCCACTGCCACGCCCATATTGAGAATTCTAGTGAAGAAATTTAGATCATAAATATCTCAGCTATTATCAGTTCTAAAATTTTATATGTACATTCAGCCAACAGTACAAATAAACCTCTACAAATCCGTTGAATTTCATTTATCTAACGCTTAAAATGTGGATGTTGAGCGAAAAACTCTATAAAAAATCTGTGTTCTAGCTCTAACATAATGCACTAAAACTCAAAAAGCAGTAAGCGTGACATAATTATTGTATAACCATTGGATAGCCCAGTTTGATCTTTACAATCTAGCTAAATTTCATTACTTTAGCTCGTATAGTCTCTGCAATACAGCGTTTTGAAAAGTTATTCTGAATGGTCCAACTCGTAGGTTAAAAAAAAACTTGGAATTTTTTCCAAATAACATTTTCTGACACCAGGAGAACATAATTTTGTAGGAGGTGGATTCTTGCACACAATTTTATTTAAATTTTAATAACTCAGGAACCAGTTATGGTATTGACTTGAAATCTTCCTTGTCGGAAAGATAAGAGGACGGGCTATAATCCTGATATATAATCCCACTGCCACGCCCATATTGAGAATTCTAGTGAAGAAATTTAGATCATAAATATCTCAGCTATTATCAGTTCTAAAATTTTATATGTACATTCAGCCAACAGTACAAATAAACCTCTACAAATCCGTTGAATTTCATTTATCTAACGCTTAAAATGTGGATGTTGAGCGAAAAACTCTATAAAAAATCTGTGTTCTAGCTCTAACATAATGCACTAAAACTCAAAAAGCAGTAAGCGTGACATAATTATTGTATAACCATTGGATAGCCCAGTTTGATCTTTACAATCTAGCTAAATTTCATTACTTTAGCTCGTATAGTCTCTGCAATACAGCGTTTTGAAAAGTTATTCTGAATGGTCCAACTCGTAGGTTAAAAAAAAACTTGGAATTTTTTCCAAATAACATTTTCTGACACCAGGAGAACATAATTTTGTAGGAGGTGGATTCTTGCACACAATTTTATTTAAATTTTAATAACTCAGGAACCAGTTATGGTATTGACTTGAAATCTTCCTTGTCGGAAAGATAAGAGGACGGGCTATAATCCTGATATAATTTTTGCCGCCCACTGCCACGCCCATATTGAGAATTCTAGTGAAGAAATTTAGATCATAAATATCTCAGCTATTATCAGTTCTAAAATTTTATATGTACATTCAGCCAACAGTACAAATAAACCTCTACAAATCCGTTGAATTTCATTTATCTAACGCTTAAAATGTGGATGTTGAGCGAAAAACTCTATAAAAAATCTGTGTTCTAGCTCTAACATAATGCACTAAAACTCAAAAAGCAGTAAGCGTGACATAATTATTGTATAACCATTGGATAGCCCAGTTTGTTCTTTACAATCTAGCTAAATTTCATTACTTTAGCTCGTATAGTCTCTGCAATACAGCGTTTTGAAAAGTTATTCTGAATGGTCCAACTCGTAGGTTAAAAAAAAACTTGGAATTTTTTCCAAATAACATTTTCTGACACCAGGAGAACATAATTTTGTAGGAGGTGGATTCTTGCACACAATTTTATTTAAATTTTAATAACTCAGGAACCAGTTATGGTATTGACTTGAAATCTTCCTTGTCGGAAAGATAAGAGGACGGGCTATAGTCCTGATATAATTTTTGCCGCCCACTGCCACGCCCATATTGAGAATTCTAGTGAAGAAATTTAGATCATAAATATCTCAGCTATTATCAGTTCTAAAATTTTATATGTACATTCAGCCAACAGTACAAATAAACCTCTACAAATCCGTTGAATTTCATTTATCTTACGCTTAAAATGTGGATGTTGAGCGAAAAACTCTATAAAAAATCTGTGTTCTAGCTCTAACATAATGCACTAAAACTCAAAAAGCAGTAAGCGTGACATAATTATTGTATAACCATTGGATAGCCCAGTTTGATCTTTACAATCTAGCTAAATTTCATTACTTTAGCTCGTATAGTCTCTGCAATACAGCGTTTTGAAAAGTTATTCTGAATGGTCCAACTCGTAGGTTAAAAAACAACTTGGAATTTTTTCCAAATAACATTTTCTGACACCAGGAGAACATAATTTTGTAGGAGGTGGATTCTTGCACACAATTTTATTTAAATTTTAATAACTGAGGAACCAGTTATGGTATTGACTTGAAATCTTCCTTGTCGGAAAGATAAGATTACGGGCTATAATCCTGATATAATTTTTGCCGCCCACTGCCACGCCCATATTGAGAATTCTAGTGAAGAAATTTAGATCATAAATATCTCAGCTATTATCAGTTCTAAAATTTTATATGTACATTCAGCCAACAGTACAAATAAACCTCTACAAATCCGTTGAATTTCATTTATCTAACGCTTAAAATGTGGATGTTGAGCGAAAAACTCTATAAAAAATCTGTGTTCTAGCTCTAACATAATGCACTAAAACTCAAAAAGCAGTAAGCGTGACATAATTATTGTATAACCATTGGATAGCCCAGTTTGATCTTTACAATCTAGCTAAATTTCATTACTTTAGCTCGTATAGTCTCTGCAATACAGCGTTTTGAAAAGTTATTCTGAATGGTCCAACTCGTAGGTTAAAAAAAAACTTGGAATTTTTTCCAAATAACATTTTCTGACACCAGGAGAACATAATTTTGTAGGAGGTGGATTCTTGCACACAATTTTATTTAAATTTTAATAACTCAGGAACCAGTTATGGTATTGACTTGAAATCTTCCTTGTCGGAAAGATAAGAGGACGGGCTATAATCCTGATATAATTTTTGCCGCCCACTGCCACGCCCATATTGAGAATTCTAGTGAAGAAATTTAGATCATAAATATCTCAGCTATTATCAGTTCTAAAATTTTATATGTACATTCAGCCAACAGTACAAATAAACCTCTACAAATCCGTTGAATTTCATTTATCTAACGCTTAAAATGTGGATGTTGAGCGAAAAACTCTATAAAAAAATCTGTGTTCTAGCTCTAACATAATGCACTAAAACTCAAAAAGCAGTAAGCGTGACATAATTATTGTATAACCATTGGATAGCCCAGTTTGATCTTTACAATCTAGCTAAATTTCATTACTTTAGCTCGTATAGTCTCTGCAATACAGCGTTTTGAAAAGTTATTCTGAATGGTCCAACTCGTAGGTTAAAAAAAAACTTGGAATTTTTTCCAAATAACATTTTCTGACACCAGGAGAACATAATTTTTTAGGAGGTGGATTCTTGCACACAATTTTATTTAAATTTTAATAACTCAGGAACCAGTTATGGTATTGCCTTGAAATCTTCCTTGTCGGAAAGATAAGAGGACGGGCTATAATCCTGATATAATTTTTGCCGCCCACTGCCACGCCCATATTGAGAATTCTAGTGAAGAAATTTAGATCATAAATATCTCAGCTATTATCAGTTCTAAAATTTTATATGTATATTCAGCCAACAGTACAAATAAACCTCTACAAATCCGTTGAATTTCATTTATCTAACGCTTAAAATGTGGATGTTGAGCGAAAAACTCTATAAAAAATCTGTGTTCTAGCTCTAACATAATGCACTAAAACTCAAAAAGCAGTAAGCGTGACATAATTATTGTATAACCATTGGATAGCCCAGTTTGATCTTTACTATTTAGCTAAATTTCATTACTTTAGCTCGTATAGTCTCTGCAATACAGCGTTTTGAAAAGTTATTCTGAATGGTCCAACTCGTAGGTTAAAAAAAAACTTGGAATTTTTTCCAAATAACATTTTCTGACACCAGGAGAACATAATTTTGTAGGAGGTGGATTCTTGCACACAATTTTATTTAAATTTTAATAACTCAGGAACCAGTTATGGTATTGACTTGAAATCTTCCTTGTCGGAAAGATAAGAGGACGGGCTATAATCCTGATATAATTTTTGCCGCCCACTGCCACGCCCATATTGAGAATTCTAGTAAAGAAATTTAGATCATAAATATCTCAGCTATTATCAGTTCTAAAATTTTATATGTACATTCAGCCAACAGTACAAATAAACCTCTACAAATCCGTTGAATTTCATTTATCTAACGCTTAAAATGTGGATGTTGAGCGAAAAACTCTATAAAAAATCTGTGTTCTAGCTCTAACATAATGCACTAAAACTCAAAAAGCAGTAAGCGTGACATAATTATTGTATAACCATTGGATAGCCCAGTTTGATCTTTACAATCTAGCTAAATTTCATTACTTTAGCTCGTATAGTCTCTGCAATACAGCGTTTTGAAAAGTTATTCTGAATGGTCCAACTCGTAGGTTAAAAAAAAACTTGGAATTTTTTCCAAATAACATTTTCTGACACCAGGAGAACATAATTTTGTAGGAGGTGGATTCTTGCACACAATTTTATTTAAATTTTAATAACTCAGGAACCAGTTATGGTATTGACTTGAAATCTTCCTTGTCGGAAAGATAAGAGGACGGGCTATAATCCTGATATAATTTTTGCCGCCCACTGCCACGCCCATATTGAGAATTCTAGTGAAGAAATTAAGATCATAAATATCTCAGCTATTATCAGTTCTAAAATTTTATATGTACATTCAGCCAACAGTACAAATAAACCTCTACAAATCCGTTGAATTTCATTTATCTAACGCTTAAAATGTGGATGTTGAGCGAAAAACTCTATAAAAAAATCTGTGTTCTAGCTCTAACATAATGCACTAAAACTCAAAAAGCAGTAAGCGTGACATAATTATTGTATAACCATTGGATAGCCCAGTTTGATCTTTACAATCTAGCTAAATTTCATTACTTTAGCTCGTATAGTCTCTGCAATACAGCGTTTTGAAAAGTTATTCTGAATGGTCCAACTCGTAGGTTAAAAAAAAACTTGGAATTTTTTCCAAATAACATTTTCTGACACCAGGAGAACATAATTTTGTAGGAGGTGGATTCTTGCACACAATTTTATTTAAATTTTAATAACTCAGGAACCAGTTATGGTATTGACTTGAAATCTTCCTTGTCGGAAAGATAAGAGGACGGGCTATAATCCTGATATAATTTTTGCCGCCCACTGCCACGCCCATATTGAGAATTCTAGTGAAGAAATTTAGATCATAAATATCTCAGCTATTATCAGTTCTAAAATTTTATATGTACATTCAGCCAACAGTACAAATAAACCTCTACAAATCCGTTGAATTTCATTTATCTAACGCTTAAAATGTGGATGTTGAGCGAAAAACTCTATAAAAAAATCTGTGTTCTAGCTCTAACATAATGCACTAAAACTCAAAAAGCAGTAAGCGTGACATAATTATTGTATAACCATTGGATAGCCCAGTTTGATCTTTACAATCTAGCTAAATTTCATTACTTTAGCTCGTATAGTCTCTGCAATACAGCGTTTTGAAAAGTTATTCTGAATGGTCCAACTCGTAGGTTAAAAAAAAACTTGGAATTTTTTCCAAATAACATTTTCTGACACCAGGAGAACATAATTTTTTAGGAGGTGGATTCTTGCACACAATTTTATTTAAATTTTAATAACTCAGGAACCAGTTATGGTATTGCCTTGAAATCTTCCTTGTCGGAAAGATAAGAGGACGGGCTATAATCCTGATATAATTTTTGCCGCCCACTGCCACGCCCATATTGAGAATTCTAGTGAAGAAATTTAGATCATAAATATCTCAGCTATTATCAGTTCTAAAATTTTATATGTATATTCAGCCAACAGTACAAATAAACCTCTACAAATCCGTTGAATTTCATTTATCTAACGCTTAAAATGTGGATGTTGAGCGAAAAACTCTATAAAAAAATCTGTGTTCTAGCTCTAACATAATGCACTAAAACTCAAAAAGCAGTAAGCGTGACATAATTATTGTATAACCATTGGATAGCCCAGTTTGATCTTTACTATTTAGCTAAATTTCATTACTTTAGCTCGTATAGTCTCTGCAATACAGCGTTTTGAAAAGTTATTCTGAATGGTCCAACTCGTAGGTTAAAAAAAAACTTGGAATTTTTTCCAAATAACATTTTCTGACACCAGGAGAACATAATTTTGTAGGAGGTGGATTCTTGCACACAATTTTATTTAAATTTTAATAACTCAGGAACCAGTTATGGTATTGACTTGAAATCTTCCTTGTCGGAAAGATAAGAGGACGGGCTATAATCCTGATATAATTTTTGCCGCCCACTGCCACGCCCATATTGAGAATTCTAGTAAAGAAATTTAGATCATAAATATCTCAGCTATTATCAGTTCTAAAATTTTATATGTACATTCAGCCAACAGTACAAATAAACCTCTACAAATCCGTTGAATTTCATTTATCTAACGCTTAAAATGTGGATGTTGAGCGAAAAACTCTATAAAAAATCTGTGTTCTAGCTCTAACATAATGCACTAAAACTCAAAAAGCAGTAAGCGTGACATAATTATTGTATAACCATTGGATAGCCCAGTTTGATCTTTACAATCTAGCTAAATTTCATTACTTTAGCTCGTATAGTCTCTGCAATACAGCGTTTTGAAAAGTTATTCTGAATGGTCCAACTCGTAGGTTAAAAAAAAACTTGGAATTTTTTCCAAATAACATTTTCTGACACCAGGAGAACATAATTTTGTAGGAGGTGGATTCTTGCACACAATTTTATTTAAATTTTAATAACTCAGGAACCAGTTATGGTATTGACTTGAAATCTTCCTTGTCGGAAAGATAAGAGGACGGGCTATAATCCTGATATAATTTTTGCCGCCCACTGCCACGCCCATATTGAGAATTCTAGTGAAGAAATTTAGATCATAAATATCTCAGCTATTATCAGTTCTAAAATTTTATATGTACATTCAGCCAACAGTACAAATAAACCTCTACAAATCCGTTGAATTTCATTTATCTAACGCTTAAAATGTGGATGTTGAGCGAAAAACTCTATAAAAAAATCTGTGTTCTAGCTCTAACATAATGCACTAAAACTCAAAAAGCAGTAAGCGTGACATAATTATTGTATAACCATTGGATAGCCCAGTTTGATCTTTACAATCTAGCTAAATTTCATTACTTTAGCTCGTATAGTCTCTGCAATACAGCGTTTTGAAAAGTTATTCTGAATGGTCCAACTCGTAGGTTAAAAAAAAACTTGGAATTTTTTCCAAATAACATTTTCTGACACCAGGAGAACATAATTTTGTAGGAGGTGGATTCTTGCACACAATTTTATTTAAATTTTAATAACTCAGGAACCAGTTATGGTATTGACTTGAAATCTTCCTTGTCGGAAAGATAAGAGGACGGGCTATAATCCTGATATAATTTTTGCCGCCCACTGCCACGCCCATATTGAGAATTCTAGTGAAGAAATTTAGATCATAAATATCTCAGCTATTATCAGTTCTAAAATTTTATATGTACATTCAGCCAACAGTACAAATAAACCTCTACAAATCCGTTGAATTTCATTTATCTAACGCTTAAAATGTGGATGTTGAGCGAAAAACTCTATAAAAAATCTGTGTTCTAGCTCTAACATAATGCACTAAAACTCAAAAAGCAGTAAGCGTGACATAATTATTGTATAACCATTGGATAGCCCAGTTTGATCTTTACAATCTAGCTAAATTTCATTACTTTAGCTCGTATAGTCTCTGCAATACAGCGTTTTGAAAAGTTATTCTGAATGGTCCAACTCGTAGGTTAAAAAAAAACTTGGAATTTTTTCCAAATAACATTTTCTGACACCAGGAGAACATAATTTTGTAGGAGGTGGATTCTTGCACAAAATTTTATTTAAATTTTAATAACTCAGGAACCAGTTATGGTGATGACTTGAAATCTTCCTTGTCGGAAAGATAAGAGGACGGGCTATAATCCTGATATAATTTTTGCCGCCCACTGCCACGCCCATATTGAGAATTCTAGTGAAGAAATTTAGATCATAAATATCTCAGCTATTATCAGTTCTAAAATTTTATATGTACATTCAGCCAACAGTACAAATAAACCTCTACAAATCCGTTGAATTTCATTTATCTAACGCTTAAAATGTGGATGTTGAGCGAAAAACTCTATAAAAAATCTGTGTTCTAGCTCTAACATAATGCACTAAAACTCAAAAAGCAGTAAGCGTGACATAATTATTGTATAACCATTGGATAGCCCAGTTTGATCTTTACAATCTAGCTAAATTTCATTACTTTAGCTCGTATAGTCTCTGCAATACAGCGTTTTGAAAAGTTATTCTGAATGGTCCAACTCGTAGGTTAAAAAAAAACTTGGAATTTTTTCCAAATAACATTTTCTGACACCAGTGCCCATGTTCTGTAACTCTCGTGTCGAGAAACTTTTCGATTGAAATGTGTGAAATAGAACAAAAATGCCGTATATTGAAACAAACAGCTGTTTTTCTCACTAAACTGTGTCTGTAACTTTTTTTGGCGAGTACAAGCTGTCACGCAAGGAAATTACTCGCCAATTTACAGAAAAAGTGTGTCTGTAACATTTTGGTGAGAAAAGTTCCCGCTTTGGACTGTCAAAAAAACTTACGAATAAAAATGGGGCGAGAAAAAAATTTTAACACTAAAAATGCAAATTGCAAAGAATAATAATAATAAAATTATGTTCTTGGCCCTTTTTTTATTGTTTAATTATTTTCTTTTACCATTTTTATAAAATATACGAATTTTTTCAAAGCTCGTTTACAAACAACAAACATTAAAGTCGCACTTTACATTATTTGGCATGGCCGACGGTTGTATTTTCGCCGCCGTCGTTGAAAATTTTTCAATTTTAGTAAATTTTGGTCGCCGTTAACTATATGTGTGACTGGCGTCCTCAACGTCTGCAATGTCACATCGGCTTCGAGTGCAATGTTATGACTTTTATAACGTAACGACGTAATCTCTTTTGATAGTTTTCGACATAAGTTACAGACACACTTTTTTCTCACTTTTCGAGAAACGATGGAATATTTTGTTTCACATCTTTTCGATGCGAGAAGTTCTCACTAAAGTTACAGAACATGGGTACAGGAGAACATAATTTTGTAGGAGGTGGATTCTTGCACACAATTTTATTTAAATTTTAATAACTCAGGAACCAGTTATGGTATTGACTTGAAATCTTCCTTGTCGGAAAGATAAGAGGACGGGCTATAATCCTGATATAATTTTTGCCGCCCACTGCCACGCCCATATTGAGAATTCTAGTGAAGAAATTTAGATCATAAATATCTCAGCTATTATCAGTTCTAAAATTTTATATGTATATTCAGCCAACAGTACAAATAAACCTCTACAAATCCGTTGAATTTCATTTATCTAACGCTTAAAATGTGGATGTTGAGCGAAAAACTCTATAAAAAATCTGTGTTCTAGCTCTAACATAATGCACTAAAACTCAAAAAGCAGTAAGCGTGACATAATTATTGTATAACCATTGGATAGCCCAGTTTGATCTTTACTATTTAGCTAAATTTCATTACTTTAGCTCGTATAGTCTCTGCAATACAGCGTTTTGAAAAGTTATTCTGAATGGTCCAACTCGTAGGTTAAAAAAAAACTTGGAATTTTTTCCAAATAACATTTTCTGACACCAGGAGAACATAATTTTGTAGGAGGTGGATTCTTGCACACAATTTTATTTAAATTTTAATAACTCAGGAACCAGTTATGGTATTGACTTGAAATCTTCCTTGTCGGAAAGATAAGAGGACGGGCTATAATCCTGATATAATTTTTGCCGCCCACTGCCACGCCCATATTGAGAATTCTAGTAAAGAAATTTAGATCATAAATATCTCAGCTATTATCAGTTCTAAAATTTTATATGTACATTCAGCCAACAGTACAAATAAACCTCTACAAATCCGTTGAATTTCATTTATCTAACGCTTAAAATGTGGATGTTGAGCGAAAAACTCTATAAAAAATCTGTGTTCTAGCTCTAACATAATGCACTAAAACTCAAAAAGCAGTAAGCGTGACATAATTATTGTATAACCATTGGATAGCCCAGTTTGATCTTTACAATCTAGCTAAATTTCATTACTTTAGCTCGTATAGTCTCTGCAATACAGCGTTTTGAAAAGTTATTCTGAATGGTCCAACTCGTAGGTTAAAAAAAAACTTGGAATTTTTTCCAAATAACATTTTCTGACACCAGGAGAACATAATTTTGTAGGAGGTGGATTCTTGCACACAATTTTATTTAAATTTTAATAACTCAGGAACCAGTTATGGTATTGACTTGAAATCTTCCTTGTCGGAAAGATAAGAGGACGGGCTATAATCCTGATATAATTTTTGCCGCCCACTGCCACGCCCATATTGAGAATTCTAGTGAAGAAATTTAGATCATAAATATCTCAGCTATTATCAGTTCTAAAATTTTATATGTACATTCAGCCAACAGTACAAATAAACCTCTACAAATCCGTTGAATTTCATTTATCTAACGCTTAAAATGTGGATGTTGAGCGAAAAACTCTATAAAAAATCTGTGTTCTAGCTCTAACATAATGCACTAAAACTCAAAAAGCAGTAAGCGTGACATAATTATTGTATAACCATTGGATAGCCCAGTTTGATCTTTACAATCTAGCTAAATTTCATTACTTTAGCTCGTATAGTCTCTGCAATACAGCGTTTTGAAAAGTTATTCTGAATGGTCCAACTCGTAGGTTAAAAAAAAACTTGGAATTTTTTCCAAATAACATTTTCTGACACCAGGAGAACATAATTTTGTAGGAGGTGGATTCTTGCACACAATTTTATTTAAATTTTAATAACTCAGGAACCAGTTATGGTATTGACTTGAAATCTTCCTTGTCGGAAAGATAAGAGGACGGGCTATAATCCTGATATAATTTTTGCCGCCCACTGCCACGCCCATATTGAGAATTCTAGTGAAGAAATTTAGATCATAAATATCTCAGCTATTATCAGTTCTAAAATTTTATATGTACATTCAGCCAACAGTACAAATAAACCTCTACAAATCCGTTGAATTTCATTTATCTAACGCTTAAAATGTGGATGTTGAGCGAAAAACTCTATAAAAAATCTGTGTTCTAGCTCTAACATAATGCACTAAAACTCAAAAAGCAGTAAGCGTGACATAATTATTGTATAACCATTGGATAGCCCAGTTTGATCTTTACAATCTAGCTAAATTTCATTACTTTAGCTCGTATAGTCTCTGCAATACAGCGTTTTGAAAAGTTATTCTAAATGGTCCAACTCGTAGGTTAAAAAAAAACTTGGAATTTTTTCCAAATAACATTTTCTGACACCAGGAGAACATAATTTTGTAGGAGGTGGATTCTTGCACACAATTTTATTTAAATTTTAATAACTCAGGAACCAGTTATGGTATTGACTTGAAATCTTCCTTGTCGGAAAGATAAGAGGACGGGCTATAATCCTGATATAATTTTTGCCGCCCACTGCCACGCCCATATTGAGAATTCTAGTGAAGAAATTTAGATCATAAATATCTCAGCTATTATCAGTTCTAAAATTTTATATGTACATTCAGCCAACAGTACAAATAAACCTCTACAAATCCGTTGAATTTCATTTATCTAACGCTTAAAATGTGGATGTTGAGCGAAAAACTCTATAAAAAATCTGTGTTCTAGCTCTAACATAATGCACTAAAACTCAAAAAGCAGTAAGCGTGACATAATTATTGTATAACCATTGGATAGCCCAGTTTGATCTTTACAATCTAGCTAAATTTCATTACTTTAGCTCGTATAGTCTTTGCAATACAGCGTTTTGAAAAGTTATTCTGAATGGTCCAACTCGTAGGTTAAAAAAAAACTTGGAATTTTTTCCAAATAACATTTTCTGACACCAGGAGAACATAATTTTGTAGGAGGTGGATTCTTGCACACAATTTTATTTAAATTTTAATAACTCAGGAACCAGTTATGGTATTGACTTGAAATCTTCCTTGTCGGAAAGATAAGAGGACGGGCTATAATCCTGATATAATTTTTGCCGCCCACTGCCACGCCCATATTGAGAATTCTAGTGAAGAAATTTAGATCATAAATATCTCAGCTATTATCAGTTCTAAAATTTTATATGTACATTCAGCTAACAGTACAAATAAACCTCTACAAATCCGTTGAATTTCATTTATCTAACGCTTAAAATGTGGATGTTGAGCGAAAAACTCTATAAAAAATCTGTGTTCTAGCTCTAACATAATGCACTAAAACTCAAAAAGCAGTAAGCGTGACATAATTATTGTATAACCATTGGATAGCCCAGTTTGATCTTTACAATCTAGCTAAATTTCATTACTTTAGCTCGTATAGTCTCTGCAATACAGCGTTTTGAAAAGTTATTCTGAATGGTCCAACTCGTAGGTTAAAAAAAAACTTGGAATTTTTTCCAAATAACATTTTCTGACACCAGGAGAACATAATTTTGTAGGAGGTGGATTCTTGCACACAATTTTATTTAAATTTTAATAACTCAGGAACCAGTTACGGTATTGACTTGAAATCTTCCTTGTCGGAAAGATAAGAGGACGGGCTATAATCCTGATATAATTTTTGCCGCCCACTGCCACGCCCATATTGAGAATTCTAGTGAAGAAATTTAGATCATAAATATCTCAGCTATTATCAGTTCTAAAATTTTATATGTACATTCAGCCAACAGTACAAATAAACCTCTACAAATCCGTTGAATTTCATTTATCTAACGCTTAAAATGTGGATGTTGAGCGAAAAACTCTATAAAAAATCTGTGTTCTAGCTCTAACATAATGCACTAAAACTCAAAAAGCAGTAAGCGTGACATAATTATTGTATAACCATTGGATAGCCCAGTTTGATCTTTACAATCTAGCTAAATTTCATTACTTTAGCTCGTATAGTCTCTGCAATACAGCGTTTTGAAAAGTTATTCTGAATGGTCCAACTCGTAGGTTAAAAAAAAACTTGGAATTTTTTTCCAAATAACATTTTCTGACACCAGGAGAACATAATTTTGTAGGAGGTGGATTCTTGCACACAGTTTTATTTAAATTTTAATAACTCAGGAACCAGTTATGGTATTGACTTGAAATCTTCCTTGTCGGAAAGATAAGAGGACGGGCTATAATCCTGATAAAATTTTTGCCGCCCACTGCCACGCCCATATTGAGAATTCTAGTGAAGAAATTAAGATCATAAATATCTCAGCTATTATCAGTTCTAAAATTTTATATGTACATTCAGCCAACAGTACAAATAAACCTCTACAAATCCGTTGAATTTCATTTATCTAACGCTTAAAATGTGGATGTTGAGCGAAAAACTCTATAAAAAATCTGTGTTCTAGCTCTAACATAATGCACTAAAACTCAAAAAGCAGTAAGCGTGACATAATTATTGTATAACCATTGGATAGCCCAGTTTGATCTTTACAATCTAGCTAAATTTCATTACTTTAGCTCGTAAAGTCTCTGCAATACAGCGTTTTGAAAAGTTCTTCTGAATGGTCCAACTCGTAGGTTAAAAAAAAACTTGGAATTTTTTCCAAATAACATTTTCTGACACCAGGAGAACATAATTTTGTAGGAGGTGGATTCTTGCACACAATTTTATTTAAATTTTAATAACTCAGGAACCAGTTATGGTATTGACTTGAAATCTTCCTTGTCGGAAAGATAAGAGGACGGGCTATAATCCTGATATAATTTTTGCCGCCCACTGCCACGCCCATATTGAGTAATCTAGTGAAGAAATTTAGATCATAAATATCTCAGCTATTATCAGTTCTAAAATTTTATATGTACATTCAGCCAACAGTACAAATAAACCTCTACAAATCCGTTGAATTTCATTTATCTAACGCTTAAAATGTGGATGTTGAGCGAAAAACTCTATAAAAAATCTGTGTTCTAGCTCTAACATAATGCACTAAAACTCAAAAAGCAGTAAGCGTGACATAATTATTGTATAACCATTGGATAGCCCAGTTTGATCTTTACAATCTAGCTAAATTTCATTACTTTAGCTCGTATAGTCTCTGCAATACAGCGTTTTGAAAAGTTATTCTGAATGGTCCAACTCGTAGGTTAAAAAAAAACTTGGAATTTTTTCCAAATAACATTTTCTGACACCAGGAGAACATAATTTTGTAGGAGGTGGATTCTTGCACACAATTTTATTTAAATTTTAATAACTCAGGAACCAGTTATGGTATTGACTTGAAATCTTCCTTGTCGGAAAGATAAGAAGACGGGCTATAATCCTGATATAATTTTTGCCGCCCACTGCCACGCCCATATTGAGAATCTATTGAAGAAATTTAGATCATAAATATCTCAGCTATTATCAGTTCTAAAATTTTATATGTACATTCAGCCAACAGTACAAATAAACCTCTACAAATCCGTTGAATTTCATTTATCTAACGCTTAAAATGTGGATGTTGAGCGAAAAACTCTATAAAAAATCTGTGTTCTAGCTCTAACATAATGCACTAAAACTCAAAAAGCAGTAAGCGTGACATAATTATTGTATAACCATTGGATAGCCCAGTTTGATCTTTACAATCTAGCTAAATTTCATTACTTTAGCTCGTATAGTCTCTGCAATACAGCGTTTTGAAAAGTTATTCTGAATGGTCCAACTCGTAGGTTAAAAAAAAAACTTGGAATTTTTTCCAAATAACATTTTCTGACACCAGGAGAACATAATTTTGTAGGAGGTGGATTCTTGCACACAATTTTATTTAAATTTTAATAACTCAGGAACCAGTTATGGTATTGACTTGAAATCTTCCTTGTCGGAAAGATAAGAGGACGGGCTATAATCCTGATATAATTTTTGCCGCCCACTGCCACGCCCATATTGAGAATTCTAGTGAAGAAATTTAGATCATAAATATCTCAGCTATTATCAGTTCTAAAATTTTATATGTACATTCAGCCAACAGTACAAATAAACCTCTACAAATCCGTTGAATTTCTTTTATCTTACGCTTAAAATGTGGATGTTGAGCGAAAAACTCTATAAAAAATCTGTGTTCTAGCTCTAACATAATGCACTAAAACTCAAAAAGCAGTAAGCGTGACATAATTATTGTATAACCATTGGATAGCCCAGTTTGATCTTTACAATCTAGCTAAATTTCATTACTTTAGCTCGTATAGTCTCTGCAATACAGCGTTTTGAAAAGTTCTTCTGAATGGTCCAACTCGTAGGTTAAAAAAAAAACTTGGAATTTTTTCCAAATAACATTTTCTGACACCAGGAGAACATAATTTTGTAGGAGGTGGATTCTTGCACACAATTTTATTTAAATTTTAATAACTCAGGAACCAGTTATGGTATTGACTTGAAATCTTCCTTGTCGGAAAGATAAGAGGACGGGCTATAATCCTGATATAATTTTTGCCGCCCACTGCCACGCCCATATTGAGAATTCTAGTGAAGAAATTAAGATCATAAATATCTCAGCTATTATCAGTTCTAAAATTTTATATGTACATTCAGCCAACAGTACAAATAAACCTCTACAAATCCGTTGAATTTCATTTATCTAACGCTTAAAATGTGGATGTTGAGCGAAAAACTCTATAAAAAATCTGTGTTCTAGCTCTAACATAATGCACTAAAACTCAAAAAGCAGTAAGCGTGACATAATTATTGTATAACCATTGGATAGCCCAGTTTGATCTTTACAATCTAGCTAAATTTCATTACTTTAGCTCGTATAGTCTCTGCAATACAGCGTTTTGAAAAGTTCTTCTGAATGGTCCAACTCGTAGGTTAAAAAAAAAACTTGGAATTTTTTCCAAATAACATTTTCTGACACCAGGAGAACATAATTTTGTAGGAGGTGGATTCTTGCACACAATTTTACTTAAATTTTAATAACTAAGGAACCAGTTATGGTATTGACTTGAAATCTTCCTTGTCGGAAAGATAAGAAGACGGGCTATAATCCTGATATAATTTTTGCCGCCCACTGCCACGCCCATATTGAGAATTCTAGCGAAGAAATTTAGATCATAAATATCTCAGCTATTATCAGTTCTAAAATTTTATATGTACATTCAGCCAACAGTACAAATAAACCTCTACAAATCCGTTGAATTTCATTTATCTAACGCTTAAAATGTGGATGTTGAGCGAAAAACTCTATAAAAAATCTGTGTTCTAGCTCTAACATAATGCACTAAAACTCAAAAAGCAGTAAGCGTGACATAATTATTGTATAACCATTGGATAGCCCAGTTTGATTTTTACAATCTAGCTAAATTCATTACTTTAGCTCGTATAGTCTCTGCAATACAGCGTTTTGAAAAGTTCTTCTGAATGGTCCAACTCGTAGGTTAAAAAAAAACTTGGAATTTTTTCCAAATAACATTTTCTGACACCAGGAGAACATAATTTTGTAGGAGGTGGATTCTTGCACACAATTTTATTTAAATTTTAATAACTCAGGAACCAGTTATGGTATTGACTTGAAATCTTCCTTGTCGGAAAGATAAGAGGACGGGCTATAATCCTGATATAATTTTTGCCGCCCACTGCCACGCCCATATTGAGAATTCTAGTGAAGAAATTTAGATCATAAATATCTCAGCTATTATCAGTTCTAAAATTTTATATGTACATTCAGCCAACAGTACAAATAAACCTCTACAAATCCGTTGAATTTCATTTATCTAACGCTTAAAATGTGGATGTTGAGCGAAAAACTCTATAAAAAATCTGTGTTCTAGCTCTAACATAATGCACTAAAACTCAAAAAGCAGTAAGCGTGACATAATTATTGTATAACCATTGGATAGCCCAGTTTGATCTTTACAATCTAGCTAAATTTCATTACTTTAGCTCGTATAGTCTCTGCAATACAGCGTTTTGAAAAGTTCTTCTGAATGGTCCAACTCGTAGGTTAAAAAAAAAACTTGGAATTTTTTCCAAATAACATTTTCTGACACCAGGAGAACATAATTTTGTAGGAGGTGGATTCTTGCACACAATTTTATTTAAATTTTAATAACTAAGGAACCAGTTATGGTATTGACTTGAAATCTTCCTTGTCGGAAAGATAAGAAGACGGGCTATAATCCTGATATAATTTTTGCCGCCCACTGCCACGCCCATATTGAGAATTCTAGCGAAGAAATTTAGATCATAAATATCTCAGCTATTATCAGTTCTAAAATTTTATATGTACATTCAGCCAACAGTACAAATAAACCTCTACAAATCCGTTGAATTTCATTTATCTAACGCTTAAAATGTGGATGTTGAGCGAAAAACTCTATAAAAAATCTGTGTTCTAGCTCTAACATAATGCACTAAAACTCAAAATGCAGTAAGCGTGACATAATTATTGTATAACCATTGGATAGCCCAGTTTGATTTTTACAATCTAGCTAAATTTCATTACTTTAGCTCGTATAGTCTCTGCAATACAGCGTTTTGAAAAGTTCTTCTGAATGGTCCAACTCGTAGGTTAAAAAAAAACTTGGAATTTTTTCCAAATAACATTTTCTGACACCAGGAGAACATAATTTTGTAGGAGGTGGATTCTTGCACACAATTTTATTTAAATTTTAATAACTCAGGAACCAGTTATGGTATTGACTTGAAATCTTCCTTGTCGGAAAGATAAGAGGACGGGCTATAATCCTGATATAATTTTTGCCGCCCACTGCCACGCCCATATTGAGAATTCTAGTGAAGAAATTTAGATCATAAATATCTCAGCTATTATCAGTTCTAAAATTTTATATGTACATTCAGCCAACAGTACATATAAACCTCTACAAATCCGTTGAATTTCATTTATCTAACGCTTAAAATGTGGATGTTGAGCGAAAAACTCTATAAAAAATCTGTGTTCTAGCTCTAACATAATGCACTAAAACTCAAGAAGCAGTAAGCGTGACATAATTATTGTATAACCATTGGATAGCCCAGTTTGATCTTTACAATCTAGCTAAATTTCATTACTTTAGCTCGTATAGTCTCTGCAATACAGCGTTTTAAAAAGTTATTCTGAATGGTCCAACTCGTAGGTTAAAAAAAAACTTGGAATTTTTTCCAAATAACATTTTCTGACACCAGGAGAACATAATTTTGTAGGAGGTGGATTCTTGCACACAATTTTATTTAAATTTTAATAACTCAGGAACCAGTTATGGTATTGACTTGAAATCTTCCTTGTCGGAAAGATAAGAGGACGGGCTATAATCCTGATATAATTTTTGCCGCCCACTGCCACGCCCATATTGAGAATTTTAGTGAAGAAATTAAGATCATAAATATCTCAGCTATTATCAGTTCTAAAATTTTATATGTACATTCAGCCAACAGTACAAATAAACCTCTACAAATCCGTTGAATTTCATTTATCTAACGCTTAAAATGTGGATGTTGAGCGAAAAACTCTATAAAAAATCTGTGTTCTAGCTCTAACATAATGCACTAAAACTCAAAAAGCAGTAAGCGTGACATAATTATTGTATAACCATTGGATAGCCCAGTTTGATCTTTACAATCTAGCTAAATTTCATTACTTTAGCTCGTATAGTCTCTGCAATACAGCGTTTTGAAAAGTTATTCTGAATGGTCCAACTCGTAGGTTGAAAAAAAACTTGGAATTTTTTCCAAATAACATTTTCTGACACCAGGAGAACATAATTTTGTAGGAGGTGGATTCTTGCACACAATTTTATTTAAATTTTAATAACTCAGGAACCAGTTATGGTATTGACTTGAAATCTTCCTTGTCGGAAAGATAAGAGGACGGGCTATAATCCTGATATAATTTTTGCCGCCCACTGCCACGCCCATATTGAGAATTCTAGTGAAGAAATTTAGATCATAAATATCTCAGTTATTATCAGTTCTAAAATTTTATATGTACATTCAGCCAACAGTACAAATAAACCTCTACAAATCCGTTGAATTTCATTTATCTAACGCTTAAAATGTGGATGTTGAGCGAAAACCTCTATAAAAAATCTGTGTTCTAGCTCTAACATAATGCACTAAAACTCAAAAAGCAGTAAGCGTGACATAATTATTGTATAACCATTGGATAGCCCAGTTTGATCTTTACAATCTAGCTAAATTTCATTACTTTAGCTCGTATAGTCTCTGCAATACAGCGTTTTGAAAAGTTATTCTGAATGGTCCAACTCGTAGGTTAAAAAAAAACTTGGAGTTTTTTCCAAATAACATTTTCTGACACCAGAAGAACATAATTTTGTAGGAGGTGGATTCTTGCACACAATTTTATTTAAATTTTAATAACTCAGGAACCAGTTATGGTATTGACTTGAAATCTTCCTTGTCGGAAAGATAAGAGGACGGGCTATAATCCTGATATAATTTTTGCCGCCCACTGCCACGCCCATATTGAGAATTCTAGTGAAGAAATTTAGATCATAAATATCTCAGCTATTATCAGTTCTAAAATTTTATATGTACATTCAGCCAACAGTACAAATAAACCTCTACAAATCCGTTGAATTTCATTTATCTTACGCTTAAAATGTGGATGTTGAGCGAAAAACTCTATAAAAAATCTGTGTTCTAGCTCTAACATAATGCACTAAAACTCAAAAAGCAGTAAGCGTGACATAATTATTGTATAACCATTGGATAGCCCAGTTTGATCTTTACAATCTAGCTAAATTTCATTACTTTAGCTCGTATAGTCTCTGCAATACAGCGTTTTGAAAAGTTATTCTGAATGGTCCAACTCGTAGGTTAAAAAAAAACTTGGAATTTTTTCCAAATAACATTTTCTGACACCAGGAGAACATAATTTTGTAGGAGGTGGATTCTTGCACACAATTTTATTTAAATTTTAATAACTCAGGAACCAGTTATGGTATTGACTTGAAATCTTCCTTGTCGGAAAGATAAGAAGACGGGCTATAATCCTGATATAATTTTTGCCGCCCACTGCCACGCCCATATTGAGAATCTATTGAAGAAATTTAGATCATAAATATCTCAGCTATTATCAGTTCTAAAATTTTATATGTACATTCAGCCAACAGTACAAATAAACCTCTACAAATCCGTTGAATTTCATTTATCTAACGCTTAAAATGTGGATGTTGAGCGAAAAACTCTATAAAAAATCTGTGTTCTAGCTCTAACATAATGCACTAAAACTCAAAAAGCAGTAAGCGTGACATAATTATTGTATAACCATTGGATAGCCCAGTTTGATCTTTACAATCTAGCTAAATTTCATTACTGTAGCTCGTATAGTCTCTGCAATACAGCGTTTTGAAAAGTTATTCTGAATGGTCCAACTCGTAGGTTAAAAAAAAAACTTGGAATTTTTTCCAAATAACATTTTCTGACACCAGGAGAACATAATTTTTTGGAGGTGGATTCTTGCACACAATTTTATTTAAATTTTAATAACTCAGGAACCAGTTATGGTATTGACTTGAAATCTTCCTTGTCGGAAAGATAAGAGGACGGGCTATAATCCTGATATAATTTTTGCCGCCCACTGCCACGCCCATATTGAGAATTCTAGTGAAGAAATTTAGATCATAAATATCTCAGCTATTATCAGTTCTAAAATTTTATATGTACATTCAGCCAACAGTACAAATAAACCTCTACAAATCCGTTGAATTTCATTTATCTTACGCTTAAAATGTGGATGTTGAGCGAAAAACTCTATAAAAAATCTGTGTTCTAGCTCTAACATAATGCACTAAAACTCAAAAAGCAGTAAGCGTGACATAATTATTGTATAACCATTGGATAGCCCAGTTTGATCTTTACAATCTAGCTAAATTTCATTACTTTAGCTCGTATAGTCTCTGCAATACAGCGTTTTGAAAAGTTCTTCTGAATGGTCCAACTCGTAGGTTAAAAAAAAAACTTGGAATTTTTTCCAAATAACATTTTCTGACACCAGGAGAACATAATTTTGTAGGAGGTGGATTCTTGCACACAATTTTATTTAAATTTTAATAACTCAGGAACCAGTTATGGTATTGACTTGAAATCTTCCTTGTCGGAAAGATAAGAGGACGGGCTATAATCCTGATATAATTTTTGCCGCCCACTGCCACGCCCATATTGAGAATTCTAGTGAAGAAATTAAGATCATAAATATCTCAGCTATTATCAGTTCTAAAATTTTATATGTACATTCAGCCAACAGTA
Organism: Pollenia griseotomentosa; assembly: GCA_963931875.1. Lineage (NCBI taxonomy): Eukaryota > Metazoa > Arthropoda > Insecta > Diptera > Polleniidae > Pollenia > Pollenia griseotomentosa. The sequence continues at coordinate 74,799,475 of OZ007563.1, read as the reverse complement.
CAAATAAACCTCTACAAATCCGTTGAATTTCATTTATCTAACGCTTAAAATGTGGATGTTGAGCGAAAAACTCTATAAAAAATCTGTGTTCTAGCTCTAACATAATGCACTAAAACTCAAAAAGCAGTAAGCGTGACATAATTATTGTATAACCATTGGATAGCCCAGTTTGATCTTTACAATCTAGCTAAATTTCATTACTTTAGCTCGTATAGTCTCTGCAATACAGCGTTTTGAAAAGTTCTTCTGAATGGTCCAACTCGTAGGTTAAAAAAAAAACTTGGAATTTTTTCCAAATAACATTTTCTGACACCAGGAGAACATAATTTTGTAGGAGGTGGATTCTTGCACACAATTTTACTTAAATTTTAATAACTAAGGAACCAGTTATGGTATTGACTTGAAATCTTCCTTGTCGGAAAGATAAGAAGACGGGCTATAATCCTGATATAATTTTTGCCGCCCACTGCCACGCCCATATTGAGAATTCTAGCGAAGAAATTTAGATCATAAATATCTCAGCTATTATCAGTTCTAAAATTTTATATGTACATTCAGCCAACAGTACAAATAAACCTCTACAAATCCGTTGAATTTCATTTATCTAACGCTTAAAATGTGGATGTTGAGCGAAAAACTCTATAAAAAATCTGTGTTCTAGCTCTAACATAATGCACTAAAACTCAAAAAGCAGTAAGCGTGACATAATTATTGTATAACCATTGGATAGCCCAGTTTGATTTTTACAATCTAGCTAAATTCATTACTTTAGCTCGTATAGTCTCTGCAATACAGCGTTTTGAAAAGTTCTTCTGAATGGTCCAACTCGTAGGTTAAAAAAAAACTTGGAATTTTTTCCAAATAACATTTTCTGACACCAGGAGAACATAATTTTGTAGGAGGTGGATTCTTGCACACAATTTTATTTAAATTTTAATAACTCAGGAACCAGTTATGGTATTGACTTGAAATCTTCCTTGTCGGAAAGATAAGAGGACGGGCTATAATCCTGATATAATTTTTGCCGCCCACTGCCACGCCCATATTGAGAATTCTATTGAAGAAATTTAGATCATAAATATCTCAGCTATTATCAGTTCTAAAATTTTATATGTACATTCAGCCAACAGTACAAATAAACCTCTACAAATCCGTTGAATTTCATTTATCTAACGCTTAAAATGTGGATGTTGAGCGAAAAACTCTATAAAAAATCTGTGTTCTAGCTCTAACATAATGCACTAAAACTCAAAAAGCAGTAAGCGTGACATAATTATTGTATAACCATTGGATAGCCCAGTTTGATCTTTACAATCTAGCTAAATTTCATTACTTTAGCTCGTATAGTCTCTGCAATACAGCGTTTTGAAAAGTTATTCTGAATGGTCCAACTCGTAGGTTAAAAAAAAACTTGGAATTTTTTCCAAATAACATTTTCTGACACCAGGAGAACATAATTTTGTAGGAGGTGGATTCTTGCACACAATTTTATTAAAATTTTAATAACTCAGGAACCAGTTATGGTATTGACTTGAAATCTTCCTTGTCGGAAAGATAAGAGGACGGGCTATAATCCTGATATAATTTTTGCCGCCCACTGCCACGCCCATATTGAGAATTCTAGTGAAGAAATTAAGATCATAAATATGTCAGCTATTATCAGTTCTAAAATTTTATATGTACATTCAGCCAACAGTACAAATAAACCTCTACAAATCCGTTGAATTTCATTTATCTAACGCTTAAAATGTGGATGTTGAGCGAAAAACTCTATAAAAAATCTGTGTTCTAGCTCTAACATAATGCACTAAAACTCAAAAAGCAGTAAGCGTGACATAATTATTGTATAACCATTGGATAGCCCAGTTTGATCTTTACAATCTAGCTAAATTTCATTACTTTAGCTCGTATAGTCTCTGCAATACAGCGTTTTGAAAAGTTCTTCTGAATGGTCCAACTCGTAGGTTAAAAAAAAAACTTGGAATTTTTTCCAAATAACATTTTCTGACACCAGGAGAACATAATTTTGTAGGAGGTGGATTCTTGCACACAATTTTATTTAAATTTTAATAACTAAGGAACCAGTTATGGTATTGACTTGAAATCTTCCTTGTCGGAAAGATAAGAAGACGGGCTATAATCCTGATATAATTTTTGCCGCCCACTGCCACGCCCATATTGAGAATTCTAGCGAAGAAATTTAGATCATAAATATCTCAGCTATTATCAGTTCTAAAATTTTATATGTACATTCAGCCAACAGTACAAATAAACCTCTACAAATCCGTTGAATTTCATTTATCTAACGCTTAAAATGTGGATGTTGAGCGAAAAACTCTATAAAAAATCTGTGTTCTAGCTCTAACATAATGCACTAAAACTCAAAAAGCAGTAAGCGTGACATAATTATTGTATAACCATTGGATAGCCCAGTTTGATTTTTACAATCTAGCTAAATTTCATTACTTTAGCTCGTATAGTCTCTGCAATACAGCGTTTTGAAAAGTTCTTCTGAATGGTCCAACTCGTAGGTTAAAAAAAAACTTGGAATTTTTTCCAAATAACATTTTCTGACACCAGGAGAACATAATTTTGTAGGAGGTGGATTCTTGCACACAATTTTATTTAAATTTTAATAACTCAGGAACCAGTTATGGTATTGACTTGAAATCTTCCTTGTCGGAAAGATAAGAGGACGGGCTATAATCCTGATATAATTTTTGCCGCCCACTGCCACGCCCATATTGAGAATTCTAGTGAAGAAATTTAGATCATAAATATCTCAGCTATTATCAGTTCTAAAATTTTATATGTACATTCAGCCAACAGTACATATAAACCTCTACAAATCCGTTGAATTTCATTTATCTAACGCTTAAAATGTGGATGTTGAGCGAAAAACTCTATAAAAAATCTGTGTTCTAGCTCTAACATAATGCACTAAAACTCAAAAAGCAGTAAGCGTGACATAATTATTGTATAACCATTGGATAGCCCAGTTTGATCTTTACAATCTAGCTAAATTTCATTACTTTAGCTCGTATAGTCTCTGCAATACAGCGTTTTGAAAAGTTATTCTGAATGGTCCAACTCGTAGGTTAAAAAAAAACTTGGAATTTTTTCCAAATAACATTTTCTGACACCAGGAGAACATAATTTTGTAGGAGGTGGATTCTTGCACACAATTTTATTTAAATTTTAATAACTCAGGAACCAGTTATGGTATTGACTTGAAATCTTCCTTGTCGGAAAGATAAGAGGACGGGCTATAATCCTGATATAATTTTTGCCGCCCACTGCCACGCCCATATTGAGAATTCTAGTGAAGAAATTTAGATCATAAATATCTCAGCTATTATCAGTTCTAAAATTTTATATGTACATTCAGCCAACAGTACAAATAAACCTCTACAAATCCGTTGAATTTCATTTATCTAACGCTTAAAATGTGGATGTTGAGCGAAAAACTCTATAAAAAATCTGTGTTCTAGCTCTAACATAATGCACTAAAACTCAAAAAGCAGTAAGCGTGACATAATTATTGTATAACCATTGGATAGCCCAGTTTGATCTTTACAATCTAGCTAAATTTCATTACTTTAGCTCGTATAGTCTCTGCAATACAGCGTTTTGAAAAGTTATTCTGAATGGTCCAACTCGTAGGTTAAAAAAAAACTTGGAATTTTTTCCAAATAACATTTTCTGACACCAGGAGAACATAATTTTGTAGGAGGTGGATTCTTGCACACAATTTTATTTAAATTTTAATAACTCAGGAACCAGTTATGGTATTGACTTGAAATCTTCCTTGTCGGAAAGATAAGAGGACGGGCTATAATCCTGATATAATTTTTGCCGCCCACTGCCACGCCCATATTGAGAATTCTAGTGAAGAAATTTAGATCATAAATATCTCAGCTATTATCAGTTCTAAAATTTTATATGTACATTCAGCCAACAGTACAAATAAACCTCTACAAATCCGTTGAATTTCATTTATCTAACGCTTAAAATGTGGATGTTGAGCGAAAAACTCTATAAAAAATCTGTGTTCTAGCTCTAACATAATGCACTAAAACTCAAAAAGCAGTAAGCGTGACATAATTATTGTATAACCATTGGATAGCCCAGTTTGATCTTTACAATCTAGCTAAATTTCATTACTTTAGCTCGTATAGTCTCTGCAATACAGCGTTTTGAAAAGTTATTCTGAATGGTCCAACTCGTAGGTTAAAAAAAAACTTGGAATTTTTTCCAAATAACATTTTCTGACACCAGGAGAACATAATTTTGTAGGAGGTGGATTCTTGCACACAATTTTATTTAAATTTTAATAACTCAGGAACCAGTTATGGTATTGACTTGAAATCTTCCTTGTCGGAAAGATAAGAGGACGGGCTATAATCCTGATATAATTTTTGCCGCCCACTGCCACGCCCATATTGAGAATTCTAGTGAAGAAATTTAGATCATAAATATCTCAGCTATTATCAGTTCTAAAATTTTATATGTACATTCAGCCAACAGTACAAATAAACCTCTACAAATCCGTTGAATTTCATTTATCTAACGCTTAAAATGTGGATGTTGAGCGAAAAACTCTATAAAAAATCTGTGTTCTAGCTCTAACATAATGCACTAAAACTCAAAAAGCAGTAAGCGTGACATAATTATTGTATAACCATTGGATAGCCCAGTTTGATCTTTACAATCTAGCTAAATTTCATTACTTTAGCTCGTATAGTCTCTGCAATACAGCGTTTTGAAAAGTTATTCTGAATGGTCCAACTCGTAGGTTAAAAAAAAACTTGGAATTTTTTCCAAATAACATTTTCTGACACCAGGAGAACATAATTTTGTAGGAGGTGGATTCTTGCACACAATTTTATTTAAATTTTAATAACTCAGGAACCAGTTATGGTATTGACTTGAAATCTTCCTTGTCGGAAAGATAAGAGGACGGGCTATAAACCTGATATAATTTTTGCCGCCCACTGCCACGCCCATATTGAGAATTCTAGTGAAGAAATTTAGATCATAAATATCTCAGCTATTATCAGTTCTAAAATTTTATATGTACATTCAGCCAACAGTACAAATAAACCTCTACAAATCCGTTGAATTTCATTTATCTAACGCTTAAAATGTGGATGTTGAGCGAAAAACTCTATAAAAAATCTGTGTTCTAGCTCTAACATAATGCACTAAAACTCAAAAAGCAGTAAGCGTGACATAATTATTGTATAACCATTGGATAGCCCAGTTTGATCTTTACAATCTAGCTAAATTTCATTACTTTAGCTCGTATAGTCTCTGCAATACAGCGTTTTGAAAAGTTATTCTGAATGGTCCAACTCGTAGGTTAAAAAAAAACTTGGAATTTTTTCCAAATAACATTTTCTGACACCAGGAGAACATAATTTTGTAGGAGGTGGATTCTTGCACACAATTTTATTTAAATTTTAATAACTCAGGAACCAGTTATGGTATTGACTTGAAATCTTCCTTGTCGGAAAGATAAGAGGACGGGCTATAATCCTGATATAATTATTGCCGCCCACTGCCACGCCCATATTGAGAATTCTAGTGAAGAAATTTAGATCATAAATATCTCAGCTATTATCAGTTCTAAAATTTTATATGTACATTCAGCCAACAGTACAAATAAACCTCTACAAATCCGTTGAATTTCATTTATCTAACGCTTAAAATGTGGATGTTGAGCGAAAAACTCTATAAAAAATCTGTGTTCTAGCTCTAACATAATGCACTAAAACTCAAAAAGCAGTAAGCGTGACATAATTATTGTATAACCATTGGATAGCCCAGTTTGATCTTTACAATCTAGCTAAATTTCATTACTTTAGCTCGTATAGTCTCTGCAATACAGCGTTTTGAAAAGTTATTCTGAATGGTCCAACTCGTAGGTTAAAAAACAACTTGGAATTTTTTCCAAATAACATTTTCTGACACCAGGAGAACATAATTTTGTAGGAGGTGGATTCTTGCACACAATTTTATTTAAATTTTAATAACTGAGGAACCAGTTATGGTATTGACTTGAAATCTTCCTTGTCGGAAAGATAAGATTACGGGCTATAATCCTGATATAATTTTTGCCGCCCACTGCCACGCCCATATTGAGAATTCTAGTGAAGAAATTTAGATCATAAATATCTCAGCTATTATCAGTTCTAAAATTTTATATGTACATTCAGCCAACAGTACAAATAAACCTCTACAAATCCGTTGAATTTCATTTATCTAACGCTTAAAATGTGGATGTTGAGCGAAAAACTCTATAAAAAATCTGTGTTCTAGCTCTAACATAATGCACTAAAACTCAAAAAGCAGTAAGCGTGACATAATTATTGTATAACCATTGGATAGCCCAGTTTGATCTTTACAATCTAGCTAAATTTCATTACTTTAGCTCGTATAGTCTCTGCAATACAGCGTTTTGAAAAGTTATTCTGAATGGTCCAACTCGTAGGTTAAAAAAAAACTTGGAATTTTTTCCAAATAACATTTTCTGACACCAGGAGAACATAATTTTGTAGGAGGTGGATTCTTGCACACAATTTTATTTAAATTTTAATAACTCAGGAACCAGTTATGGTATTGACTTGAAATCTTCCTTGTCGGAAAGATAAGAGGACGGGCTATAATCCTGATATAATTTTTGCCGCCCACTGCCACGCCCATATTGAGAATTCTAGTGAAGAAATTTAGATCATAAATATCTCAGCTATTATCAGTTCTAAAATTGTATATGTACATTCAGCCAACAGTACAAATAAACCTCTACAAATCCGTTGAATTTCATTTATCTAACGCTTAAAATGTGGATGTTGAGCGAAAAACTCTATAAAAAATCTGTGTTCTAGCTCTAACATAATGCACTAAAACTCAAAAAGCAGTAAGCGTGACATAATTATTGTATAACAATTGGATAGCCCAGTTTGATCTTTACAATCTAGCTAAATTTCATTACTTTAGCTCGTATAGTCTCTGCAATACAGCGTTTTGAAAAGTTATTCTGAATGGTCCAACTCGTAGGTTAAAAAAAAACTTGGAATTTTTTCCAAATAACATTTTCTGACACCAGGAGAACATAATTTTGTAGGAGGTGGATTCTTGCACACAATTTTATTTAAATTTTAATAACTCAGGAACCAGTTATGGTATTGACTTGAAATCTTCCTTGTCGGAAAGATAAGAGGACGGGCTATAATCCTGATATAATTTTTGCCGCCCACTGCCACGCCCATATTGAGAATTCTAGTGAAGAAATTTAGATCATAAATATCTCAGCTATTATCAGTTCTAAAATTTTATATGTACATTCAGCCAACAGTACAAATAAACCTCTACAAATCCGTTGAATTTCATTTATCTAACGCTTAAAATGTGGATGTTGAGCGAAAAACTCTATAAAAAATCTGTGTTCTAGCTCTAACATAATGCACTAAAACTCAAAAAGCAGTAAGCGTGACATAATTATTGTATAACCATTGGATAGCCCAGTTTGATCTTTACAATCTAGCTAAATTTCATTACTTTAGCTCGTATAGTCTCTGCAATACAGCGTTTTGAAAAGTTATTCTGAATGGTCCAATTTGTAGGTTAAAAAAAAACTTGGAATTTTTTCCAAATAACATTTTCTGACACCAGGAGAACATAATTTTGTAGGAGGTGGATTCTTGCACACAATTTTATTTAAATTTTAATAACTCAGGAACCAGTTATGGTATTGACTTGAAATCTTCCTTGTCGGAAAGATAAGAGGACGGGCTATAATCCTGATATAATTTTTGCCGCCCACTGCCACGCCCATATTGAGAATTCTAGTGAAGAAATTTAGATCATAAATATCTCAGCTATTATCAGTTCTAAAATTTTATATGTACATTCAGCCAACAGTACAAATAAACCTCTACAAATCCGTTGAATTTCATTTATCTAACGCTTAAAATGTGGATGTTGAGCGAAAAACTCTATAAAAAATCTGTGTTCTAGCTCTAACATAATGCACTAAAACTCAAAAAGCAGTAAGCGTGACATAATTATTGTATAACCATTGGATAGCCCAGTTTGATCTTTACAATCTAGCTAAATTTCATTACTTTAGCTCGTATAGTCTCTGCAATACAGCGTTTTGAAAAGTTATTCTGAATGGTCCAACTCGTAGGTTAAAAAAAAACTTGGAATTTTTTCCAAATAACATTTTCTGACACCAGGAGAACATAATTTTGTAGGAAGTGGATTCTTGCACACAATTTTATTTAAATTTTAATAACTCAGGAAAAGTTATTCTGAATGGTCCAACTCGTAGGTTAAAAAAAAACTTGGAATTTTTTCCAAATAACATTTTCTGACACCAGGAGAACATAATTTTGTAGGAGGTGGATTCTTGCACACAATTTTATTTAAATTTTAATAACTCAGGAACCAGTTATGGTATTGACTTGAAATCTTCCTTGTCGGAAAGATAAGAGGACGGGCTATAATCCTGATATAATTTTTGCCGCCCACTGCCACGCCCATATTGAGAATTCTAGTGAAGAAATTTAGATCATAAATATCTCAGCTATTATCAGTTCTAAAATTTTATATGTACATTCAGCCAACAGTACAAATAAACCTCTACAAATCCGTTGAATTTAATTTATCTAACGCTTAAAATGTGGATGTTGAGCGAAAAACTCTATAAAAAATCTGTGTTCTAGCTCTAACATAATGCACTAAAACTCAAAAAGCAGTAAGCGTGACATAATTATTGTATAACCATTGGATAGCCCAGTTTGATCTTTACAATCTAGCTAAATTTCATTACTTTAGCTCGTATAGTCTCTGCAATACAGCGTTTTGAAAAGTTATTCTGAATGGTCCAACTCGTAGGTTAAAAAAAAACTTGGAATTTTTTCCAAATAACATTTTCTGACACCAGGAGAACATAATTTTGTAGGAGGTGGATTCTTGCACACAATTTTATTTAAATTTTAATAACTCAGGAACCAGTTATGGTATTGACTTGAAATCTTCCTTGTCGGAAAGATAAGAGGACGGGCTATAATCCTGATATAATTTTTGCCGCCCACTGCCACGCCCATATTGAGAATTCTAGTGAAGAAATTTAGATCATAAATATCTCAGCTATTATCAGTTCTAAAATTTTATATGTACATTCAGCCAACAGTACAAATAAACCTCTACAAATCCGTTGAATTTCATTTATCTAACGCTTAAAATGTGGATGTTGATCGAAAAACTCTATAAAAAATCTGTGTTCTAGCTCTAACATAATGCACTAAAACTCAAAAAGCAGTAAGCGTGACATAATTATTGTATAACCATTGGATAGCCCAGTTTGATCTTTACAATCTAGCTAAATTTCATTACTTTAGCTCGTACAGTCTCTGCAATACAGCGTTTTGAAAAGTTATTCTGAATGGTCCAACTCGTAGGTTAAAAAAAAACTTGGAATTTTTTCCAAATAACATTTTCTGACACCAGGAGAACATAATTTTGTAGGAGGTGGATTCTTGCACACAATTTTATTTAAATTTTAATAACTCAGGAACCAGTTATGGTATTGACTTGAAATCTTCCTTGTCGGAAAGATAAGAGGACGGGCTATAATCCTGATATAATTTTTGCCGCCCACTGCCACGCCCATATTGAGAATTCTAGTGAAGAAATTTAGATCATAAATATCTCAGCTATTATCAGTTCTAAAATTTTATATGTACATTCAGCCAACAGTACAAATAAACCTCTACAAATCCGTTGAATTTCATTTATCTAACGCTTAAAATGTGGATGTTGAGCGAAAAACTCTATAAAAAATCTGTGTTCTAGCTCTAACATAATGCACTAAAACTCAAAAAGCAGTAAGCGTGACATAATTATTGTATAACCATTGGATAGCCCAGTTTGATCTTTACAATCTAGCTAAATTTCATTACTTTAGCTCGTATAGTCTCTGCAATACAGCGTTTTGAAAAGTTATTCTGAATGGTCCAACTCGTAGGTTAAAAAAAAACTTGGAATTTTTTCCAAATAACATTTTCTGACACCAGGAGAACATAATTTTGTAGGAGGTGGATTCTTGCACACAATTTTATTTAAATTTTAATAACTCAGGAACCAGTTATGGTATTGACTTGAAATCTTCCTTGTCGGAAAGATAAGAGGACGGGCTATAATCCTGATATAATTTTTGCCGCCCACTGCCACGCCCATATTGAGAATTCTAGTGAAGAAATTTAGATCATAAATATCTCAGCTATTATCAGTTCTAAAATTTTATATGTACATTCAGCCAACAGTACAAATAAACCTCTACAAATCCGTTGAATTTCATTTATCTTACGCTTAAAATGTGGATGTTGAGCGAAAAACTCTATAAAAAATCTGTGTTCTAGCTCTAACATAATGCACTAAAACTCAAAAAGCAGTAAGCGTGACATAATTATTGTATAACCATTGGATAGCCCAGTTTGATCTTTACAATCTAGCTAAATTTCATTACTTTAGCTCGTATAGTCTCTGCAATACAGCGTTTTGAAAAGTTATTCTGAATGGTCCAACTCGTAGGTTAAAAAAAAACTTGGAATTTTTTCCAAATAACATTTTCTGACACCAGGAGAACATAATTTTGTAGGAGGTGGATTCTTGCACACAATTTTATTTAAATTTTAATAACTCAGGAACCAGTTATGGTATTGACTTGAAATCTTCCTTGTCGGAAAGATAAGAGGACGGGCTATAATCCTGATATAATTTTTGCCGCCCACTGCCACGCCCATATTGAGAATTCTAGTGAAGAAATTTAGATCATAAATATCTCAGCTATTATCAGTTCTAAAATTTTATATGTACATTCAGCCAACAGTACAAATAAACCTCTACAAATCCGTTGAATTTCATTTATCTAACGCTTAAAATGTGGATGTTGAGCGAAAAACTCTATAAAAAATCTGTGTTCTAGCTCTAACATAATGCACTAAAACTCAAAAAGCAGTAAGCGTGACATAATTATTGTATAACCATTGGATAGCCCAGTTTGATCTTTACAATCTAGCTAAATTTCATTACTTTAGCTCGTATAGTCTCTGCAATACAGCGTTTTGAAAAGTTATTCTGAATGGTCCAACTCGTAGGTTAAAAAAAAACTTGGAATTTTTTCCAAATAACATTTTCTGACACCAGGAGAACATAATTTTGTAGGAGGTGGATTCTTGCACACAATTTTATTTAAATTTTAATAACTCAGGAACCAGTTATGGTATTGACTTGAAATCTTCCTTGTCGGAAAGATAAGAGGACGGGCTATAATCCTGATATAATTTTTGCCGCCCACTGCCACGCCAATATTGAGAATTCTAGTGAAGAAATTTAGATCATAAATATCTCAGCTATTATCAGTTCTAAAATTTTATATGTACATTCAGCCAACAGTACAAATAAACCTCTACAAATCCGTTGAATTTCATTTATCTAACGCTTAAAATGTGGATGTTGAGCGAAAAACTCTATAAAAAATCTGTGTTCTAGCTCTAACATAATGCACTAAAACTCAAAAAGCAGTAAGCGTGACATAATTATTGTATAACCATTGGATAGCCCAGTTTGATCTTTACAATCTAGCTAAATTTCATTACTTTAGCTCGTATAGTCTCTGCAATACAGCGTTTTGAAAAGTTATTCTGAATGGTCCAACTCGTAGGTTAAAAAAAAACTTGGAATTTTTTCCAAATAACATTTTCTGACACCAGGAGAACATAATTTTGTAGGAGGTGGATTCTTGCACACAATTTTATTTAAATTTTAATAACTCAGGAACCAGTTATGGTATTGACTTGAAATCTTCCTTGTCGGAAAGATAAGAGGACGGGCTATAATCCTGATATAATTTTTGCCGCCCACTGCCACGCCCATATTGAGAATTCTAGTGAAGAAATTTAGATCATAAATATCTCAGCTATTATCAGTTCTAAAATTTTATATGTACATTCAGCCAACAGTACAAATAAACCTCTACAAATCCGTTGAATTTCATTTATCTAACGCTTAAAATGTGGATGTTGAGCGAAAAACTCTATAAAAAATCTGTGTTCTAGCTCTAACATAATGCACTAAAACTCAAAAAGCAGTAAGCGTGACATAATTATTGTATAACCATTGGATAGCCCAGTTTGATCTTTACAATCTAGCTAAATTTCATTACTTAAGCTCGTATAGTCTCTGCAATACAGCGTTTTGAAAAGTTATTCTGAATGGTCCAACTCGTAGGTTAAAAAAAAACTTGGAATTTTTTCCAAATAACATTTTCTGACACCAGGAGAACATAATTTTGTAGGAGGTGGATTCTTGCACACAATTTTATTTAAATTTTAATAACTCAGGAACCAGTTATGGTATTGACTTGAAATCTTCCTTGTCGGAAAGATAAGAGGACGGGCTATAATCCTGATATAATTTTTGCCGCCCACTGCCACGCCCATATTGAGAATTCTAGTGAAGAAATTTAGATCATAAATATCTCAGCTATTATCAGTTCTAAAATTTTATATGTACATTCAGCCAACAGTACAAATAAACCTCTACAAATCCGTTGAATTTCATTTATCTAACGCTTAAAATGTGGATGTTGAGCGAAAAACTCTATAAAAAATCTGTGTTCTAGCTCTAACATAATGCACTAAAACTCAAAAAGCAGTAAGCGTGACATAATTATTGTATAACCATTGGATAGCCCAGTTTGATCTTTACAATCTAGCTAAATTTCATTACTTAAGCTCGTATAGTCTCTGCAATACAGCGTTTTGAAAAGTTATTCTGAATGGTCCAACTCGTAGGTTAAAAAAAAACTTGGAATTTTTTCCAAATAACATTTTCTGACACCAGGAGAACATAATTTTGTAGGAGGTGGATTCTTGCACACAATTTTATTTAAATTTTAATAACTCAGGAACCAGTTATGGTATTGACTTGAAATCTTCCTTGTCGGAAAGATAAGAGGACGGGCTATAATCTTGATATAATTTTTGCCGCCCACTGCCACGCCCATATTGAGAATTCTAGTGAAGAAATTTAGATCATAAATATCTCAGCTATTATCAGTTCTAAAATTTTATATGTACATTCAGCCAACAGTACAAATAAACCTCTACAAATCCGTTGAATTTCATTTATCTAACGCTTAAAATGTGGATGTTGAGCGAAAAACTCTATAAAAAATCTGTGTTCTAGCTCTAACATAATGCACTAAAACTCAAAAAGCAGTAAGCGTGACATAATTATTGTATAACCATTGGATAGCCCAGTTTGATCTTTACAATCTAGCTAAATTTCATTACTTTAGCTCGTATAGTCTCTGCAATACAGCGTTTTGAAAAGTTATTCTGAATGGTCCAACTCGTAGGTTAAAAAAAAACTTGGAATTTTTTCCAAATAACATTTTCTGACACCAGGAGAATATAATTTTGTAGGAGGTGGATTCTTGCACACAATTTTATTTAAATTTTAATAACTCAGGAACCAGTTATGGTATTGACTTGAAATCTTCCTTGTCGGAAAGATAAGAGGACGGGCTATAATCCTGATATAATTTTTGCCGCCCACTGCCACGCCCATATTGAGAATTCTAGTGAAGAAATTTAGATCATAAATATCTCAGCTATTATCAGTTCTAAAATTTTATATGTACATTCAGCCAACAGTACAAATAAACCTCTACAAATCCGTTGAATTTCATTTATCTAACGCTTAAAATGTGGATGTTGAGCGAAAAACTCTATAAAAAATCTGTGTTCTAGCTCTAACATAATGCACTAAAACTCAAAAAGCAGTAAGCGTGACATAATTATTGTATAACCATTGGATAGCCCAGTTTGATCTTTACAATCTAGCTAAATTTCATTACTTTAGCTCGTATAGTCTCTGCAATACAGCGTTTTGAAAAGTTATTCTGAATGGTCCAACTCGTAGGTTAAAAAAAAACTTGGAATTTTTTCCAAATAACATTTTCTGACACCAGGAGAACATAATTTTGTAGGAGGTGGATTCTTGCACACAATTTTATTTAAATTTTAATAACTCAGGAACCAGTTATGGTATTGACTTGAAATCTTCCTTGTCGGAAAGATAAGAGGACGGGCTATAATCCTGATATAATTTTTGCCGCCCACTGCCACGCCCATATTGAGAATTCTAGTGAAGAAATTTAGATCATAAATATCTCAGCTATTATCAGTTCTAAAATTTTATATGTACATTCAGCCAACAGTACAAATAAACCTCTACAAATCCGTTGAATTTCATTTATCTAACGCTTAAAATGTGGATGTTGAGCGAAAAACTCTATAAAAAATCTGTGTTCTAGCTCTAACATAATGCACTAAAACTCAAAAAGCAGTAAGCGTGACATAATTATTGTATAACCATTGGATAGCCCAGTTTGATCTTTACAATCTAGCTAAATTTCATTACTTTAGCTCGTATAGTCTCTGCAATACAGCGTTTTGAAAAGTTATTCTGAATGGTCCAACTCGTAGGTTAAAAAAAAACTTGGAATTTTTTCCAAATAACATTTTCTGACACCAGGAGAACATAATTTTGTAGGAGGTGGATTCTTCCACACAATTTTATTTAAATTTTAATAACTCAGGAACCAGTTATGGTATTGACTTGAAATCTTCCTTGTCGGAAAGATAAGAGGACGGGCTATAATCCTGATATAATTTTTGCCGCCCACTGCCACGCCCATATTGAGAATTCTAGTGAAGAAATTTAGATCATAAATATCTCAGCTATTATCAGTTCTAAAATTTTATATGTACATTCAGCCAACAGTACAAATAAACCTCTACAAATCCGTTGAATTTCATTTATCTAACGCTTAAAATGTGGATGTTGAGCGAAAAACTCTATAAAAAATCTGTGTTCTAGCTCTAACATAATGCACTAAAACTCAAAAAGCAGTAAGCGTGACATAATTATTGTATAACCATTGGATAGCCCAGTTTGATCTTTACAATCTAGCTAAATTTCATTACTTTAGCTCGTATAGTCTCTGCAATACAGCGTTTTGAAAAGTTATTCTGAATGGTCCAACTCGTAGGTTAAAAAAAAACTTGGAATTTTTTCCAAATAACATTTTCTGACACCAGGAGAACATAATTTTGTAGGAGGTGGATTCTTGCACACAATTTTATTTAAATTTTAATAACTCAGGAACCAGTTATGGTATTGACTTGAAATCTTCCTTGTCGGAAAGATAAGAGGACGGGCTATAATCCTGATATAATTTTTGCCGCCTACTGCCACGCCCATATTGAGAATTCTAGTGAAGAAATTTAGATCATAAATATCTCAGCTATTATCAGTTCTAAAATTTTATATGTACATTCAGCCAACAGTACAAATAAACCTCTACAAATCCGTTGAATTTCATTTATCTAACGCTTAAAATGTGGATGTTGAGCGAAAAACTCTATAAAAAATCTGTGTTCTAGCTCTAACATAATGCACTAAAACTCAAAAAGCAGTAAGCGTGACATAATTATTGTATAACCATTGGATAGCCCAGTTTGATCTTTACAATCTAGCTAAATTTCATTACTTTAGCTCGTATAGTCTCTGCAATACAGCGTTTTGAAAAGTTATTCTGAATGGTCCAACTCGTAGGTTAAAAAAAAACTTGGAATTTTTTCCAAATAACATTTTCTGACACCAGGAGAACATAATTTTGTAGGAGGTGGATTCTTGCACACAATTTTATTTAAATTTTAATAACTCAGGAACCAGTTATGGTATTGACTTGAAATCTTCCTTGTCGGAAAGATAAGAGGACGGGCTATAATCCTGATATAATTTTTGCCGCCCACTGCCACGCCCATATTGAGAATTCTAGTGAAGAAATTTAGATCATAAATATCTCAGCTATTATCAGTTCTAAAATTTTATATGTACATTCAGCCAACAGTACAAATAAACCTCTACAAATCCGTTGAATTTCATTTATCTTACGCTTAAAATGTGGATGTTGAGCGAAAAACTCTATAAAAAATCTGTGTTCTAGCTCTAACATAATGCACTAAAACTCAAAAAGCAGTAAGCGTGACATAATTATTGTATAACCATTGGATAGCCCAGTTTGATCTTTACAATCTAGCTAAATTTCATTACTTTAGCTCGTATAGTCTCTGCAATACAGCGTTTTGAAAAGTTATTCTGAATGGTCCAACTCGTAGGTTAAAAAAAAACTTGGAATTTTTTCCAAATAACATTTTCTGACACCAGGAGAACATAATTTTGTAGGAGGTGGATTCTTGCACACAATTTTATTTAAATTTTAATAACTCAGGAACCAGTTATGGTATTGACTTGAAATCTTCCTTGTCGGAAAGATAAGAGGACGGGCTATAATCCTGATATAATTTTTGCCGCCCACTGCCACGCCCATATTGAGAATTCTAGTGAAGAAATTTAGATCATAAATATCTCAGCTATTATCAGTTCTAAAATTTTATATGTACATTCAGCCAACAGTACAAATAAACCTCTACAAATCCGTTGAATTTCATTTATCTAACGCTTAAAATGTGGATGTTGAGCGAAAAACTCTATAAAAAATCTGTGTTCTAGCTCTAACATAATGCACTAAAACTCAAAAAGCAGTAAGCGTGACATAATTATTGTATAACCATTGGATAGCCCAGTTTGATCTTTACAATCTAGCTAAATTTCATTACTTTAGCTCGTATAGTCTCTGCAATACAGCGTTTTGAAAAGTTATTCTGAATGGTCCAACTCGTAGGTTAAAAAACAACTTGGAATTTTTTCCAAATAACATTTTCTGACACCAGGAGAACATAATTTTGTAGGAGGTGGATTCTTGCACACAATTTTATTTAAATTTTAATAACTGAGGAACCAGTTATGGTATTGACTTGAAATCTTCCTTGTCGGAAAGATAAGATTACGGGCTATAATCCTGATATAATTTTTGCCGCCCACTGCCACGCCCATATTGAGAATTCTAGTGAAGAAATTTAGATCATAAATATCTCAGCTATTATCAGTTCTAAAATTTTATATGTACATTCAGCCAACAGTACAAATAAACCTCTACAAATCCGTTGAATTTCATTTATCTAACGCTTAAAATGTGGATGTTGAGCGAAAAACTCTATAAAAAATCTGTGTTCTAGCTCTAACATAATGCACTAAAACTCAAAAAGCAGTAAGCGTGACATAATTATTGTATAACCATTGGATAGCCCAGTTTGATCTTTACAATCTAGCTAAATTTCATTACTTTAGCTCGTATAGTCTCTGCAATACAGCGTTTTGAAAAGTTATTCTGAATGGTCCAACTCGTAGGTTAAAAAAAAACTTGGAATTTTTTCCAAATAACATTTTCTGACACCAGGAGAACATAATTTTGTAGGAGGTGGATTCTTGCACACAATTTTATTTAAATTTTAATAACTCAGGAACCAGTTATGGTATTGACTTGAAATCTTCCTTGTCGGAAAGATAAGAGGACGGGCTATAATCCTGATATAATTTTTGCCGCCCACTGCCACGCCCATATTGAGAATTCTAGTGAAGAAATTTAGATCATAAATATCTCAGCTATTATCAGTTCTAAAATTTTATATGTACATTCAGCCAACAGTACAAATAAACCTCTACAAATCCGTTGAATTTCATTTATCTAACGCTTAAAATGTGGATGTTGAGCGAAAAACTCTATAAAAAAATCTGTGTTCTAGCTCTAACATAATGCACTAAAACTCAAAAAGCAGTAAGCGTGACATAATTATTGTATAACCATTGGATAGCCCAGTTTGATCTTTACAATCTAGCTAAATTTCATTACTTTAGCTCGTATAGTCTCTGCAATACAGCGTTTTGAAAAGTTATTCTGAATGGTCCAACTCGTAGGTTAAAAAAAAACTTGGAATTTTTTCCAAATAACATTTTCTGACACCAGGAGAACATAATTTTTTAGGAGGTGGATTCTTGCACACAATTTTATTTAAATTTTAATAACTCAGGAACCAGTTATGGTATTGCCTTGAAATCTTCCTTGTCGGAAAGATAAGAGGACGGGCTATAATCCTGATATAATTTTTGCCGCCCACTGCCACGCCCATATTGAGAATTCTAGTGAAGAAATTTAGATCATAAATATCTCAGCTATTATCAGTTCTAAAATTTTATATGTATATTCAGCCAACAGTACAAATAAACCTCTACAAATCCGTTGAATTTCATTTATCTAACGCTTAAAATGTGGATGTTGAGCGAAAAACTCTATAAAAAATCTGTGTTCTAGCTCTAACATAATGCACTAAAACTCAAAAAGCAGTAAGCGTGACATAATTATTGTATAACCATTGGATAGCCCAGTTTGATCTTTACTATTTAGCTAAATTTCATTACTTTAGCTCGTATAGTCTCTGCAATACAGCGTTTTGAAAAGTTATTCTGAATGGTCCAACTCGTAGGTTAAAAAAAAACTTGGAATTTTTTCCAAATAACATTTTCTGACACCAGGAGAACATAATTTTGTAGGAGGTGGATTCTTGCACACAATTTTATTTAAATTTTAATAACTCAGGAACCAGTTATGGTATTGACTTGAAATCTTCCTTGTCGGAAAGATAAGAGGACGGGCTATAATCCTGATATAATTTTTGCCGCCCACTGCCACGCCCATATTGAGAATTCTAGTAAAGAAATTTAGATCATAAATATCTCAGCTATTATCAGTTCTAAAATTTTATATGTACATTCAGCCAACAGTACAAATAAACCTCTACAAATCCGTTGAATTTCATTTATCTAACGCTTAAAATGTGGATGTTGAGCGAAAAACTCTATAAAAAATCTGTGTTCTAGCTCTAACATAATGCACTAAAACTCAAAAAGCAGTAAGCGTGACATAATTATTGTATAACCATTGGATAGCCCAGTTTGATCTTTACTATTTAGCTAAATTTCATTACTTTAGCTCGTATAGTCTCTGCAATACAGCGTTTTGAAAAGTTATTCTGAATGGTCCAACTCGTAGGTTAAAAAAAAACTTGGAATTTTTTCCAAATAACATTTTCTGACACCAGGAGAACATAATTTTGTAGGAGGTGGATTCTTGCACACAATTTTATTTAAATTTTAATAACTCAGGAACCAGTTATGGTATTGACTTGAAATCTTCCTTGTCGGAAAGATAAGAGGACGGGCTATAATCCTGATATAATTTTTGCCGCCCACTGCCACGCCCATATTGAGAATTCTAGTGAAGAAATTTAGATCATAAATATCTCAGCTATTATCAGTTCTAAAATTTTATATGTACATTCAGCCAACAGTACAAATAAACCTCTACAAATCCGTTGAATTTCATTTATCTAACGCTTAAAATGTGGATGTTGAGCGAAAAACTCTATAAAAAATCTGTGTTCTAGCTCTAACATAATGCACTAAAACTCAAAAAGCAGTAAGCGTGACATAATTATTGTATAACCATTGGATAGCCCAGTTTGATCTTTACAATCTAGCTAAATTTCATTACTTTAGCTCGTATAGTCTCTGCAATACAGCGTTTTGAAAAGTTATTCTGAATGGTCCAACTCGTAGGTTAAAAAAAAACTTGGAATTTTTTCCAAATAACATTTTCTGACACCAGGAGAACATAATTTTGTAGGAGGTGGATTCTTGCACAAAATTTTATTTAAATTTTAATAACTCAGGAACCAGTTATGGTGATGACTTGAAATCTTCCTTGTCGGAAAGATAAGAGGACGGGCTATAATCCTGATATAATTTTTGCCGCCCACTGCCACGCCCATATTGAGAATTCTAGTGAAGAAATTTAGATCATAAATATCTCAGCTATTATCAGTTCTAAAATTTTATATGTACATTCAGCCAACAGTACAAATAAACCTCTACAAATCCGTTGAATTTCATTTATCTAACGCTTAAAATGTGGATGTTGAGCGAAAAACTCTATAAAAAATCTGTGTTCTAGCTCTAACATAATGCACTAAAACTCAAAAAGCAGTAAGCGTGACATAATTATTGTATAACCATTGGATAGCCCAGTTTGATCTTTACAATCTAGCTAAATTTCATTACTTTAGCTCGTATAGTCTCTGCAATACAGCGTTTTGAAAAGTTATTCTGAATGGTCCAACTCGTAGGTTAAAAAAAAACTTGGAATTTTTTCCAAATAACATTTTCTGACACCAGGAGAACATAATTTTGTAGGAGGTGGATTCTTGCACACAATTTTATTTAAATTTTAATAACTCAGGAACCAGTTATGGTATTGACTTGAAATCTTCCTTGTCGGAAAGATAAGAGGACGGGCTATAATCCTGATATAATTTTTGCCGCCCACTGCCACGCCCATATTGAGAATTCTAGTGAAGAAATTTAGATCATAAATATCTCAGCTATTATCAGTTCTAAAATTTTATATGTATATTCAGCCAACAGTACAAATAAACCTCTACAAATCCGTTGAATTTCATTTATCTAACGCTTAAAATGTGGATGTTGAGCGAAAAACTCTATAAAAAATCTGTGTTCTAGCTCTAACATAATGCACTAAAACTCAAAAAGCAGTAAGCGTGACATAATTATTGTATAACCATTGGATAGCCCAGTTTGATCTTTACTATTTAGCTAAATTTCATTACTTTAGCTCGTATAGTCTCTGCAATACAGCGTTTTGAAAAGTTATTCTGAATGGTCCAACTCGTAGGTTAAAAAAAAACTTGGAATTTTTTCCAAATAACATTTTCTGACACCAGGAGAACATAATTTTGTAGGAGGTGGATTCTTGCACACAATTTTATTTAAATTTTAATAACTCAGGAACCAGTTATGGTATTGACTTAAAATCTTCCTTGTCGGAAAGATAAGAGGACGGGCTATAATCCTGATATAATTTTTGCCGCCCACTGCCACGCCCATATTGAGAATTCTAGTAAAGAAATTTAGATCATAAATATCTCAGCTATTATCAGTTCTAAAATTTTATATGTACATTCAGCCAACAGTACAAATAAACCTCTACAAATCCGTTGAATTTCATTTATCTAACGCTTAAAATGTGGATGTTGAGCGAAAAACTCTATAAAAAATCTGTGTTCTAGCTCTAACATAATGCACTAAAACTCAAAAAGCAGTAAGCGTGACATAATTATTGTATAACCATTGGATAGCCCAGTTTGATCTTTACAATCTAGCTAAATTTCATTACTTTAGCTCGTATAGTCTCTGCAATACAGCGTTTTGAAAAGTTATTCTGAATGGTCCAACTCGTAGGTTAAAAAAAAACTTGGAATTTTTTCCAAATAACATTTTCTGACACCAGGAGAACATAATTTTGTAGGAGGTGGATTCTTGCACACAATTTTATTTAAATTTTAATAACTCAGGAACCAGTTATGGTATTGACTTGAAATCTTCCTTGTCGGAAAGATAAGAGGACGGGCTATAATCCTGATATAATTTTTGCCGCCCACTGCCACGCCCATATTGAGAATTCTAGTGAAGAAATTTAGATCATAAATATCTCAGCTATTATCAGTTCTAAAATTTTATATGTACATTCAGCCAACAGTACAAATAAACCTCTACAAATCCGTTGAATTTCATTTATCTAACGCTTAAAATGTGGATGTTGAGCGAAAAACTCTATAAAAAATCTGTGTTCTAGCTCTAACATAATGCACTAAAACTCAAAAAGCAGTAAGCGTGACATAATTATTGTATAACAATTGGATAGCCCAGTTTGATCTTTACAATCTAGCTAAATTTCATTACTTTAGCTCGTATAGTCTCTGCAATACAGCGTTTTGAAAAGTTATTCTGAATGGTCCAACTCGTAGGTTAAAAAAAAACTTGGAATTTTTTCCAAATAACATTTTCTGACACCAGGAGAACATAATTTTGTAGGAGGTGGATTCTTGCACACAATTTTATTTTAATTTTAATAACTCAGGAACCAGTTATGGTATTGACTTGAAATCTTCCTTGTCGGAAAGATAAGAGGACGGGCTATAATCCTGATATAATTTTTGCCGCCCACTGCCACGCCCATATTGAGAATTCTAGTGAAGAAATTTAGATCATAAATATCTCAGCTATTATCAGTTCTAAAATTTTATATGTACATTCAGCCAACAGTACAAATAAACCTCTACAAATCCGTTGAATTTAATTTATCTAACGCTTAAAATGTGGATGTTGAGCGAAAAACTCTATAAAAAATCTGTGTTCTAGCTCTAACATAATGCACTAAAACTCAAAAAGCAGTAAGCGTGACATAATTATTGTATAACCATTGGATAGCCCAGTTTGATCTTTACAATCTAGCTAAATTTCATTACTTTAGCTCGTATAGTCTCTGCAATACAGCGTTTTGAAAAGTTATTCTGAATGGTCCAACTCGTAGGTTAAAAAAAAACTTGGAATTTTTTCCAAATAACATTTTCTGACACCAGGAGAACATAATTTTGTAGGAGGTGGATTCTTGCACACAATTTTATTTAAATTTTAATAACTCAGGAACCAGTTATGGTATTGACTTGAAATCTTCCTTGTCGGAAAGATAAGAGGACGGGCTATAATCCTGATATAATTTTTGCCGCCCACTGCCACGCCCATATTGAGAATTCTAGTGAAGAAATTTAGATCATAAATATCTCAGCTATTATCAGTTCTAAAATTTTATATGTACATTCAGCCAACAGTACAAATAAACCTCTACAAATCCGTTGAATTTCATTTATCTAACGCTTAAAATGTGGATGTTGAGCGAAAAACTCTATAAAAAATCTGTGTTCTAGCTCTAACATAATGCACTAAAACTCAAAAAGCAGTAAGCGTGACATAATTATTGTATAACCATTGGATAGCCCAGTTTGATCTTTACAATCTAGCTAAATTTCATTACTTTAGCTCGTATAGTCTCTGCAATACAGCGTTTTGAAAAGTTATTCTAAATGGTCCAACTCGTAAGTTAAAAAAAAACTTGGAATTTTTTCCAAATAACATTTTCTGACACCAGGAGAACATAATTTTGTAGGAGGTGGATTCTTGCACACAATTTTATTTAAATTTTAATAACTCAGGAACCAGTTATGGTATTGACTTGAAATCTTCCTTGTCGGAAAGATAAGAGGACGGGCTATAATCCTGATATAATTTTTGCCGCCCACTGCCACGCCCATATTGAGAATTCTAGTGAAGAAATTTAGATCATAAATATCTCAGCTATTATCAGTTCTAAAATTTTATATGTACATTCAGCCAACAGTACAAATAAACCTCTACAAATCCGTTGAATTTCATTTATCTAACGCTTAAAATGTGGATGTTGAGCGAAAAACTCTATAAAAAATCTGTGTTCTAGCTCTAACATAATGCACTAAAACTCAAAAAGCAGTAAGCGTGACATAATTATTGTATAACCATTGGATAGCCCAGTTTGATCTTTACAATCTAGCTAAATTTCATTACTTTAGCTCGTATAGTCTCTGCAATACAGCGTTTTGAAAAGTTCTTCTGAATGGTCCAACTCGTAGGTTAAAAAAAAAACTTGGAATTTTTTCCAAATAACATTTTCTGACACCAGGAGAACATAATTTTGTAGGAGGTGGATTCTTGCACACAATTTTATTTAAATTTTAATAACTCAGGAACCAGTTATGGTATTGACTTGAAATCTTCCTTGTCGGAAAGATAAGAGGACGGGCTATAATCCTGATATAATTTTTGCCGCCCACTGCCACGCCCATATTGAGAATTCTAGTGAAGAAATTTAGATCATAAATATCTCAGCTATTATCAGTTCTAAAATTTTATATGTACATTTAGCCAACAGTACAAATAAACCTCTACAAATCCGTTGAATTTCATTTATCTAACGCTTAAAATGTGGATGTTGAGCGAAAAACTCTATAAAAAATTTGTGTTCTAGCTCTAACATAATGCACTAAAACTCAAAAAGCAGTAAGCGTGACATAATTATTGTATAACCATTGGATAGCCCAGTTTGATCTTTACAATCTAGCTAAATTTCATTACTTTAGCTCGTATAGTCTTTGCAATACAGCGTTTTGAAAAGTTATTCTGAATGGTCCAACTCGTAGGTTAAAAAAAAACTTGGAATTTTTTCCAAATAACATTTTCTGACACCAGGAGAACATAATTTTGTAGGAGGTGGATTCTTGCACACAATTTTATTTAAATTTTAATAACTCAGGAACCAGTTATGGTATTGACTTGAAATCTTTCTTGTCGGAAAGATAAGAGGACGGGCTATAATCCTGATATAATTTTTGCCGCCCACTGCCACGCCCATATTGAGAATTCTAGTGAAGAAATTTAGATCATAAATATCTCAGCTATTATCAGTTCTAAAATTTTATATGTACATTCAGCCAACAGTACAAATAAACCTCTACAAATCCGTTGAATTTCATTTATCTAACGCTTAAAATGTGGATGTTGAGCGAAAAACTCTATAAAAAATCTGTGTTCTAGCTCTAACATAATGCACTAAAACTCAAAAAGCAGTAAGCGTGACATAATTATTGTATAACCATTGGATAGCCCAGTTTGATCTTTACAATCTAGCTAAATTTCATTACTTTAGCTCGTATAGTCTCTGCAATACAGCGTTTTGAAAAGTTATTCTGAATGGTCCAACTCGTAGGTTAAAAAAAAACTTGGAATTTTTTCCAAATAACATTTTCTGACACCAGGAGAACATAATTTTGTAGGAGGTGGATTCTTGCACACAATTTTATTTAAATTTTAATAACTCAGGAACCAGTTATGGTATTGACTTAAAATCTTCCTTGTCGGAAAGATAAGAGGACGGGCTATAATCCTGATATAATTTTTGCCGCCCACTGCCACGCCCATATTGAGAATTCTAGTAAAGAAATTTAGATCATAAATATCTCAGCTATTATCAGTTCTAAAATTTTATATGTACATTCAGCCAACAGTACAAATAAACCTCTACAAATCCGTTGAATTTCATTTATCTAACGCTTAAAATGTGGATGTTGAGCGAAAAACTCTATAAAAAATCTGTGTTCTAGCTCTAACATAATGCACTAAAACTCAAAAAGCAGTAAGCGTGACATAATTATTGTATAACCATTGGATAGCCCAGTTTGATCTTTACAATCTAGCTAAATTTCATTACTTTAGCTCGTATAGTCTCTGCAATACAGCGTTTTGAAAAGTTATTCTGAATGGTCCAACTCGTAGGTTAAAAAAAAACTTGGAATTTTTTCCAAATAACATTTTCTGACACCAGGAGAACATAATTTTGTAGGAGGTGGATTCTTGCACACAATTTTATTTAAATTTTAATAACTCAGGAACCAGTTATGGTATTGACTTGAAATCTTCCTTGTCGGAAAGATAAGAGGACGGGCTATAATCCTGATATAATTTTTGCCGCCCACTGCCACGCCCATATTGAGAATTCTAGTGAAGAAATTTAGATCATAAATATCTCAGCTATTATCAGTTCTAAAATTTTATATGTACATTCAGCCAACAGTACAAATAAACCTCTACAAATCCGTTGAATTTCATTTATCTAACGCTTAAAATGTGGATGTTGAGCGAAAAACTCTATAAAAAATCTGTGTTCTAGCTCTAACATAATGCACTAAAACTCAAAAAGCAGTAAGCGTGACATAATTATTGTATAACAATTGGATAGCCCAGTTTGATCTTTACAATCTAGCTAAATTTCATTACTTTAGCTCGTATAGTCTCTGCAATACAGCGTTTTGAAAAGTTATTCTGAATGGCCCAACTCGTAGGTTAAAAAAAAACTTGGAATTTTTTCCAAATAACATTTTCTGACACCAGGAGAACATAATTTTGTAGGAGGTGGATTCTTGCACACAATTTTATTTTAATTTTAATAACTCAGGAACCAGTTATGGTATTGACTTGAAATCTTCCTTGTCGGAAAGATAAGAGGACGGGCTATAATCCTGATATAATTTTTGCCGCCCACTGCCACGCCCATATTGAGAATTCTAGTGAAGAAATTTAGATCATAAATATCTCAGCTATTATCAGTTCTAAAATTTTATATGTACATTCAGCCAACAGTACAAATAAACCTCTACAAATCCGTTGAATTTAATTTATCTAACGCTTAAAATGTGGATGTTGAGCGAAAAACTCTATAAAAAATCTGTGTTCTAGCTCTAACATAATGCACTAAAACTCAAAAAGCAGTAAGCGTGACATAATTATTGTATAACCATTGGATAGCCCAGTTTGATCTTTACAATCTAGCTAAATTTCATTACTTTAGCTCGTATAGTCTCTGCAATACAGCGTTTTGAAAAGTTATTCTGAATGGTCCAACTCGTAGGTTAAAAAAAAACTTGGAATTTTTTCCAAATAACATTTTCTGACACCAGGAGAACATAATTTTGTAGGAGGTGGATTCTTGCACACAATTTTATTTAAATTTTAATAACTCAGGAACCAGTTATGGTATTGACTTGAAATCTTCCTTGTCGGAAAGATAAGAGGACGGGCTATAATCCTGATATAATTTTTGCCGCCCACTGCCACGCCCATATTGAGAATTCTAGTGAAGAAATTTAGATCATAAATATCTCAGCTATTATCAGTTCTAAAATTTTATATGTACATTCAGCCAACAGTACAAATAAACCTCTACAAATCCGTTGAATTTCATTTATCTAACGCTTAAAATGTGGATGTTGAGCGAAAAACTCTATAAAAAATCTGTGTTCTAGCTCTAACATAATGCACTAAAACTCAAAAAGCAGTAAGCGTGACATAATTATTGTATAACCATTGGATAGCCCAGTTTGATCTTTACAATCTAGCTAAATTTCATTACTTTAGCTCGTATAGTCTCTGCAATACAGCGTTTTGAAAAGTTATTCTAAATGGTCCAACTCGTAAGTTAAAAAAAAACTTGGAATTTTTTCCAAATAACATTTTCTGACACCAGGAGAACATAATTTTGTAGGAGGTGGATTCTTGCACACAATTTTATTTAAATTTTAATAACTCAGGAACCAGTTATGGTATTGACTTGAAATCTTCCTTGTCGGAAAGATAAGAGGACGGGCTATAATCCTGATATAATTTTTGCCGCCCACTGCCACGCCCATATTGAGAATTCTAGTGAAGAAATTTAGATCATAAATATCTCAGCTATTATCAGTTCTAAAATTTTATATGTACATTCAGCCAATAGTACAAATAAACCTCTACAAATCCGTTGAATTTCATTTATCTAACGCTTAAAATGTGGATGTTGAGCGAAAAACTCTATAAAAAATCTGTGTTCTAGCTCTAACATAATGCACTAAAACTCAAAAAGCAGTAAGCGTGACATAATTATTGTATAACCATTGGATAGCCCAGTTTGATCTTTACAATCTAGCTAAATTTCATTACTTTAGCTCGTATAGTCTCTGCAATACAGCGTTTTGAAAAGTTCTTCTGAATGGTCCAACTCGTAGGTTAAAAAAAAAACTTGGAATTTTTTCCAAATAACATTTTCTGACACCAGGAGAACATAATTTTGTAGGAGGTGGATTCTTGCACACAATTTTATTTAAATTTTAATAACTCAGGAACCAGTTATGGTATTGACTTGAAATCTTCCTTGTCGGAAAGATAAGAGGACGGGCTATAATCCTGATATAATTTTTGCCGCCCACTGCCACGCCCATATTGAGAATTCTAGTGAAGAAATTTAGATCATAAATATCTCAGCTATTATCAGTTCTAAAATTTTATATGTACATTTAGCCAACAGTACAAATAAACCTCTACAAATCCGTTGAATTTCATTTATCTAACGCTTAAAATGTGGATGTTGAGCGAAAAACTCTATAAAAAATTTGTGTTCTAGCTCTAACATAATGCACTAAAACTCAAAAAGCAGTAAGCGTGACATAATTATTGTATAACCATTGGATAGCCCAGTTTGATCTTTACAATCTAGCTAAATTTCATTACTTTAGCTCGTATAGTCTTTGCAATACAGCGTTTTGAAAAGTTATTCTGAATGGTCCAACTCGTAGGTTAAAAAAAAACTTGGAATTTTTTCCAAATAACATTTTCTGACACCAGGAGAACATAATTTTGTAGGAGGTGGATTCTTGCACACAATTTTATTTAAATTTTAATAACTCAGGAACCAGTTATGGTATTGACTTGAAATCTTTCTTGTCGGAAAGATAAGAGGACGGGCTATAATCCTGATATAATTTTTGCCGCCCACTGCCACGCCCATATTGAGAATTCTAGTGAAGAAATTTAGATCATAAATATCTCAGCTATTATCAGTTCTAAAATTTTATATGTACATTCAGCCAACAGTACAAATAAACCTCTACAAATCCGTTGAATTTCATTTATCTAACGCTTAAAATGTGGATGTTGAGCGAAAAACTCTATAAAAAATCTGTGTTCTAGCTCTAACATAATGCACTAAAACTCAAAAAGCAGTAAGCGTGACATAATTATTGTATAACCATTGGATAGCCCAGTTTGATCTTTACAATCTAGCTAAATTTCATTACTTTAGCTCGTATAGTCTCTGCAATACAGCGTTTTGAAAAGTTATTCTGAATGGTCCAACTCGTAGGTTAAAAAAAAACTTGGAATTTTTTCCAAATAACATTTTCTGACACCAGGAGAACATAATTTTGTAGGAGGTGGATTCTTGCACACAATTTTATTTAAATTTTAATAACTCAGGAACCAGTTACGGTATTGACTTGAAATCTTCCTTGTCGGAAAGATAAGAGGACGGGCTATAATCCTGATATAATTTTTGCCGCCCACTGCCACGCCCATATTGAGAATTCTAGTGAAGAAATTAAGATCATAAATATCTCAGCTATTATCAGTTCTAAAATTTTATATGTACATTCAGCCAACAGTACAAATAAACCTCTACAAATCCGTTGAATTTCATTTATCTAACGCTTAAAATGTGGATGTTGAGCGAAAAACTCTATAAAAAATCTGTGTTCTAGCTCTAACATAATGCACTAAAACTCAAAAAGCAGTAAGCGTGACATAATTATTGTATAACCATTGGATAGCCCAGTTTGATCTTTACAATCTAGCTAAATTTCATTACTTTAGCTCGTATAGTCTCTGCAATACAGCGTTTTGAAAAGTTATTCTGAATGGTCCAACTCGTAGGTTAAAAAAAAACTTGGAATTTTTTTCCAAATAACATTTTCTGACACCAGGAGAACATAATTTTGTAGGAGGTGGATTCTTGCACACAGTTTTATTTAAATTTTAATAACTCAGGAACCAGTTATGGTATTGACTTGAAATCTTCCTTGTCGGAAAGATAAGAGGACGGGCTATAATCCTGATAAAATTTTTGCCGCCCACTGCCACGCCCATATTGAGAATTCTAGTGAAGAAATTAAGATCATAAATATCTCAGCTATTATCAGTTCTAAAATTTTATATGTACATTCAGCCAACAGTACAAATAAACCTCTACAAA
The DNA here is from genome assembly GCA_963931875.1 of Pollenia griseotomentosa. Lineage (NCBI taxonomy): Eukaryota > Metazoa > Arthropoda > Insecta > Diptera > Polleniidae > Pollenia > Pollenia griseotomentosa. The sequence continues at coordinate 74,769,876 of OZ007563.1, read as the reverse complement.
TCCGTTGAATTTCATTTATCTAACGCTTAAAATGTGGATGTTGAGCGAAAAACTCTATAAAAAATCTGTGTTCTAGCTCTAACATAATGCACTAAAACTCAAAAAGCAGTAAGCGTGACATAATTATTGTATAACCATTGGATAGCCCAGTTTGATCTTTACAATCTAGCTAAATTTCATTACTTTAGCTCGTATAGTCTCTGCAATACAGCGTTTTGAAAAGTTCTTCTGAATGGTCCAACTCGTAGGTTAAAAAAAAACTTGGAATTTTTTCCAAATAACATTTTCTGACACCAGGAGAACATAATTTTGTAGGAGGTGGATTCTTGCACACAATTTTATTTAAATTTTAATAACTCAGGAACCAGTTATGGTATTGACTTGAAATCTTCCTTGTCGGAAAGATAAGAGGACGGGCTATAATCCTGATATAATTTTTGCCGCCCACTGCCACGCCCATATTGAGAATTCTAGTGAAGAAATTTAGATCATAAATATCTCAGCTATTATCAGTTCTAAAATTTTATATGTACATTCAGCCAACAGTACAAATAAACCTCTACAAATCCGTTGAATTTCATTTATCTAACGCTTAAAATGTGGATGTTGAGCGAAAAACTCTATAAAAAATCTGTGTTCTAGCTCTAACATAATGCACTAAAACTCAAAAAGCAGTAAGCGTGACATAATTATTGTATAACCATTGGATAGCCCAGTTTGATCTTTACAATCTAGCTAAATTTCATTACTTTAGCTCGTATAGTCTCTGCAATACAGCGTTTTGAAAAGTTATTCTGAATGGTCCAACTCGTAGGTTAAAAAAAAACTTGGAATTTTTTCCAAATAACATTTTCTGACACCAGGAGAACATAATTTTGTAGGAGGTGGATTCTTGCACACAATTTTATTTAAATTTTAATAACTCAGGAACCAGTTATGGTATTGACTTGAAATCTTCCTTGTCGGAAAGATAAGAGGACGGGCTATAGTCCTGATATAATTTTTGCCGCCCACTACCACGCCCATATTGAGAATTCTAGTGAAGAAATTAAGATCATAAATATCTCAGCTATTATCAGTTCTAAAATTTTATATGTACATTCAGCCAACAGTACAAATAAACCTCTACAAATCCGTTGAATTTCATTTATCTAACGCTTAAAATGTGTATGTTGAGCGAAAAACTCTATAAAAAATCTGTGTTCTAGCTCTAACATAATGCACTAAAACTCAAAAAGCAGTAAGCGTGACATAATTATTGTATAACCATTGGATAGCCCAGTTTGATCTTTACAATCTAGCTAAATTTCATTACTTTAGCTCGTATAGTCTCTGCAATACAGCGTTTTGAAAAGTTATTCTGAATGGTCCAACTCGTAGGTTAAAAAAAACTTGGAATTTTTTCCAAATAACATTTTCTGACACCAGGAGAACATAATTTTGTAGGAGGTGGATTCTTGCACACAATTTTATTTAAATTTTAATAACTCAGGAACCAGTTATGGTATTGACTTGAAATCTTCCTTGTCGGAAAGATAAGAAGACGGGCTATAATCCTGATATAATTTTTGCCGCCCACTGCCACGCCCATATTGAGAATTCTATTGAAGAAATTTAGATCATAAATATCTCAGCTATTATCAGTTCTAAAATTTTATATGTACATTCAGCCAACAGTACAAATAAACCTCTACAAATCCGTTGAATTTCATTTATCTAACGCTTAAAATGTGGATGTTGAGCGAAAAACTCTATAAAAAATCTGTGTTCTAGCTCTAACATAATGCACTAAAACTCAAAAAGCAGTAAGCGTGACATAATTATTGTATAACCATTGGATAGCCCAGTTTGATCTTTACAATCTAGCTAAATTTCATTACTTTAGCTCGTATAGTCTCTGCAATACAGCGTTTTGAAAAGTTATTCTGAATGGTCCAACTCGTAGGTTAAAAAAAAAACTTGGAATTTTTTCCAAATAACATTTTCTGACACCAGGAGAACATAATTTTGTAGGAGGTGGATTCTTGCACACAATTTTATTTAAATTTTAATAACTCAGGAACCAGTTATGGTATTGACTTGAAATCTTCCTTGTCGGAAAGATAAGAGGACGGGCTATAATCCTGATATAATTTTTGCCGCCCACTGCCACGCCCATATTGAGAATTCTAGTGAAGAAATTTAGATCATAAATATCTCAGCTATTATCAGTTCTAAAATTTTATATGTACATTCAGCCAACAGTACAAATAAACCTCTACAAATCCGTTGAATTTCATTTATCTTACGCTTAAAATGTGGATGTTGAGCGAAAAACTCTATAAAAAATCTGTGTTCTAGCTCTAACATAATGCACTAAAACTCAAAAAGCAGTAAGCGTGACATAATTATTGTATAACCATTGGATAGCCCAGTTTGATCTTTACAATCTAGCTAAATTTCATTACTTTAGCTCGTATAGTCTCTGCAATACAGCGTTTTGAAAAGTTCTTCTGAATGGTCCAACTCGTAGGTTAAAAAAAAAACTTGGAATTTTTTCCAAATAACATTTTCTGACACCAGGAGAACATAATTTTGTAGGAGGTGGATTCTTGCACACAATTTTATTTAAATTTTAATAACTCAGGAACCAGTTATGGTATTGACTTGAAATCTTCCTTGTCGGAAAGATAAGAGGACGGGCTATAATCCTGATATAATTTTTGCCGCCCACTGCCACGCCCATATTGAGAATTCTAGTGAAGAAATTAAGATCATAAATATCTCAGCTATTATCAGTTCTAAAATTTTATATGTACATTCAGCCAACAGTACAAATAAACCTCTACAAATCCGTTGAATTTCATTTATCTAACGCTTAAAATGTGGATGTTGAGCGAAAAACTCTATAAAAAATCTGTGTTCTAGCTCTAACATAATGCACTAAAACTCAAAAAGCAGTAAGCGTGACATAATTATTGTATAACCATTGGATAGCCCAGTTTGATCTTTACAATCTAGCTAAATTTCATTACTTTAGCTCGTATAGTCTCTGCAATACAGCGTTTTGAAAAGTTCTTCTGAATGGTCCAACTCGTAGGTTAAAAAAAAAACTTGGAATTTTTTCCAAATAACATTTTCTGACACCAGGAGAACATAATTTTGTAGGAGGTGGATTCTTGCACACAATTTTATTTAAATTTTAATAACTCAGGAACCAGTTATGGTATTGACTTGAAATCTTCCTTGTCGGAAAGATAAGAGGACGGGCTATAATCCTGATATAATTTTTGCCGCCCACTGCCACGCCCATATTGAGAATTCTAGTGAAGAAATTTAGATCATAAATATCTCAGCTATTATCAGTTCTAAAATTTTATATGTACATTCAGCCAACAGTACAAATAAACCTCTACAAATCCGTTGAATTTCATTTATCTAACGCTTAAAATGTGGATGTTGAGCGAAAAACTCTATAAAAAATCTGTGTTCTAGCTCTAACATAATGCACTAAAACTCAAAAAGCAGTAAGCGTGACATAATTATTGTATAACCATTGGATAGCCCAGTTTGATCTTTACAATCTAGCTAAATTTCATTACTTTAGCTCGTATAGTCTCTGCAATACAGCGTTTTGAAAAGTTCTTCTGAATGGTCCAACTCGTAGGTTAAAAAAAAAACTTGGAATTTTTTCCAAATAACATTTTCTGACACCAGGAGAACATAATTTTGTAGGAGGTGGATTCTTGCACACAATTTTATTTAAATTTTAATAACTAAGGAACCAGTTATGGTATTGACTTGAAATCTTCCTTGTCGGAAAGATAAGAAGACGGGCTATAATCCTGATATAATTTTTGCCGCCCACTGCCACGCCCATATTGAGAATTCTAGCGAAGAAATTTAGATCATAAATATCTCAGCTATTATCAGTTCTAAAATTTTATATGTACATTCAGCCAACAGTACAAATAAACCTCTACAAATCCGTTGAATTTCATTTATCTAACGCTTAAAATGTGGATGTTGAGCGAAAAACTCTATAAAAAATCTGTGTTCTAGCTCTAACATAATGCACTAAAACTCAAAAAGCAGTAAGCGTGACATAATTATTGTATAACCATTGGATAGCCCAGTTTGATTTTTACAATCTAGCTAAATTTCATTACTTTAGCTCGTATAGTCTCTGCAATACAGCGTTTTGAAAAGTTCTTCTGAATGGTCCAACTCGTAGGTTAAAAAAAAACTTGGAATTTTTTCCAAATAACATTTTCTGACACCAGGAGAACATAATTTTGTAGGAGGTGGATTCTTGCACACAATTTTATTTAAATTTTAATAACTCAGGAACCAGTTATGGTATTGACTTGAAATCTTCCTTGTCGGAAAGATAAGAGGACGGGCTATAATCCTGATATAATTTTTGCCGCCCACTGCCACGCCCATATTGAGAATTCTAGTGAAGAAATTTAGATCATAAATATCTCAGCTATTATCAGTTCTAAAATTTTATATGTACATTCAGCCAACAGTACAAATAAACCTCTACAAATCCGTTGAATTTCATTTATCTAACGCTTAAAATGTGGATGTTGAGCGAAAAACTCTATAAAAAATCTGTGTTCTAGCTCTAACATAATGCACTAAAACTCAAGAAGCAGTAAGCGTGACATAATTATTGTATAACCATTGGATAGCCCAGTTTGATCTTTACAATCTAGCTAAATTTCATTACTTTAGCTCGTATAGTCTCTGCAATACAGCGTTTTAAAAAGTTATTCTGAATGGTCCAACTCGTAGGTTAAAAAAAAACTTGGAATTTTTTCCAAATAACATTTTCTGACACCAGGAGAACATAATTTTGTAGGAGGTGGATTCTTGCACACAATTTTATTTAAATTTTAATAACTCAGGAACCAGTTATGGTATTGACTTGAAATCTTCCTTGTCGGAAAGATAAGAGGACGGGCTATAATCCTGATATAATTTTTGCCGCCCACTGCCACGCCCATATTGAGAATTTTAGTGAAGAAATTAAGATCATAAATATCTCAGCTATTATCAGTTCTAAAATTTTATATGTACATTCAGCCAACAGTACAAATAAACCTCTACAAATCCGTTGAATTTCATTTATCTAACGCTTAAAATGTGGATGTTGAGCGAAAAACTCTATAAAAAATCTGTGTTCTAGCTCTAACATAATGCACTAAAACTCAAGAAGCAGTAAGCGTGACATAATTATTGTATAACCATTGGATAGCCCAGTTTGATCTTTACAATCTAGCTAAATTTCATTACTTTAGCTCGTATAGTCTCTGCAATACAGCGTTTTAAAAAGTTATTCTGAATGGTCCAACTCGTAGGTTAAAAAAAAACTTGGAATTTTTTCCAAATAACATTTTCTGACACCAGGAGAACATAATTTTGTAGGAGGTGGATTCTTGCACACAATTTTATTTAAATTTTAATAACTCAGGAACCAGTTATGGTATTGACTTGAAATCTTCCTTGTCGGAAAGATAAGAGGACGGGCTATAATCCTGATATAATTTTTGCCGCCCACTGCCACGCCCATATTGAGAATTCTAGTGAAGAAATTTAGATCATAAATATCTCAGCTATTATCAGTTCTAAAATTGTATATGTACATTCAGCCAACAGTACAAATAAACCTCTACAAATCCGTTGAATTTCATTTATCTAACGCTTAAAATGTGGATGTTGAGCGAAAAACTCTATAAAAAATCTGTGTTCTAGCTCTAACATAATGCACTAAAACTCAAAAAGCAGTAAGCGTGACATAATTATTGTATAACCATTGGATAGCCCAGTTTGATCTTTACAATCTAGCTAAATTTCATTACTTTAGCTCGTATAGTCTCTGCAATACAGCGTTTTGAAAAGTTATTCTGAATGGTCCAACTCGTGGGTTAAAAAAAAACTTGGAATTTTTTCCAAATAACATTTTCTGACACCAGGAGAACATAATTTTGTAGGAGGTGGATTCTTGCACACAATTTTATTTAAATTTTAATAACTCAGGAACCAGTTATGGTATTGACTTGAAATCTTCCTTGTCGGAAAGATAAGAGGACGGGCTATAATCCTGATATAATTTTTGCCGCCCACTGCCACGCCCATATTGAGAATTCTAGTGAAGAAATTTAGATCATAAATATCTCAGCTATTATCAGTTCTAAAATTGTATATGTACATTCAGCCAACAGTACAAATAAACCTCTACAAATCCGTTGAATTTCATTTATCTAACGCTTAAAATGTGGATGTTGAGCGAAAAACTCTATAAAAAATCTGTGTTCTAGCTCTAACATAATGCACTAAAACTCAAAAAGCAGTAAGCGTGACATAATTATTGTATAACCATTGGATAGCCCAGTTTGATCTTTACAATCTAGCTAAATTTCATTACTTTAGCTCGTATAGTCTCTGCAATACAGCGTTTTAAAAAGTTATTCTGAATGGTCCAACTCGTAGGTTAAAAAAAAACTTGGAATTTTTTCCAAATAACATTTTCTGACACCAGGAGAACATAATTTTGTAGGAGGTGGATTCTTGCACACAATTTTATTTAAATTTTAATAACTCAGGAACCAGTTATGGTATTGACTTGAAATCTTCCTTGTCGGAAAGATAAGAGGACGGGCTATAATCCTGATATAATTTTTGCCGCCCACTGCCACGCCCATATTGAGAATTTTAGTGAAGAAATTAAGATCATAAATATCTCAGCTATTATCAGTTCTAAAATTTTATATGTACATTCAGCCAACAGTACAAATAAACCTCTACAAATCCGTTGAATTTCATTTATCTAACGCTTAAAATGTGGATGTTGAGCGAAAAACTCTATAAAAAATCTGTGTTCTAGCTCTAACATAATGCACTAAAACTCAAAAAGCAGTAAGCGTGACATAATTATTGTATAACCATTGGATAGCCCAGTTTGATCTTTACAATCTAGCTAAATTTCATTACTTTAGCTCGTATAGTCTCTGCAATACAGCGTTTTGAAAAGTTATTCTGAATGGTCCAACTCGTGGGTTAAAAAAAAACTTGGAATTTTTTCCAAATAACATTTTCTGACACCAGGAGAACATAATTTTGTAGGAGGTGGATTCTTGCACACAATTTTATTTAAATTTTAATAACTCAGGAACCAGTTATGGTATTGACTTGAAATCTTCCTTGTCGGAAAGATAAGAGGACGGGCTATAATCCTGATATAATTTTTGCCGCCCACTGCCACGCCCATATTGAGAATTCTAGTGAAGAAATTTAGATCATAAATATCTCAGCTATTATCAGTTCTAAAATTTTATATGTACATTCAGCCAACAGTACAAATAAACCTCTACAAATCCGTTGAATTTCATTTATCTAACGCTTAAAATGTGGATGTTGAGCGAAAACCTCTATAAAAAATCTGTGTTCTAGCTCTAACATAATGCACTAAAACTCAAAAAGCAGTAAGCGTGACATAATTATTGTATAACCATTGGATAGCCCAGTTTGATCTTTACAATCTAGCTAAATTTCATTACTTTAGCTCGTATAGTCTCTGCAATACAGCGTTTTGAAAAGTTATTCTGAATGGTCCAACTCGTAGGTTAAAAAAAAACTTGGAATTTTTTCCAAATAACATTTTCTGACACCAGGAGAACATAATTTTGTAGGAGGTGGATTCTTGCACACAATTTTATTTAAATTTTAATAACTCAGGAACCAGTTATGGTATTGACTTGAAATCTTCCTTGTCGGAAAGATAAGAGGACGGGCTATAATCCTGATATAATTTTTGCCGCCCACTGCCACGCCCATATTGAGAATTCTAGTGAAGAAATTTAGATCATAAATATCTCAGCTATTATCAGTTCTAAAATTGTATATGTACATTCAGCCAACAGTACAAATAAACCTCTACAAATCCGTTGAATTTCATTTATCTAACGCTTAAAATGTGGATGTTGAGCGAAAAACTCTATAAAAAATCTGTGTTCTAGCTCTAACATAATGCACTAAAACTCAAAAAGCAGTAAGCGTGACATAATTATTGTATAACCATTGGATAGCCCAGTTTGATCTTTACAATCTAGCTAAATTTCATTACTTTAGCTCGTATAGTCTCTGCAATACAGCGTTTTGAAAAGTTATTCTGAATGGTCCAACTCGTAGGTTAAAAAAAAACTTGGAATTTTTTCCAAATAACATTTTCTGACACCAGGAGAACATAATTTTGTAGGAGGTGGATTCTTGCACACAATTTTATTTAAATTTTAATAACTCAGGAACCAGTTATGGTATTGACTTGAAATCTTCCTTGTCGGAAAGATAAGAGGACGGGCTATAATCCTGATATAATTTTTGCCGCCCACTGCCACGCCCATATTGAGAATTCTAGTGAAGAAATTTAGATCATAAATATCTCAGCTATTATCAGTTCTAAAATTTTATATGTACATTCAGCCAACAGTACAAATAAACCTCTACAAATCCGTTGAATTTCATTTATCTAACGCTTAAAATGTGGATGTTGAGCGAAAAACTCTATAAAAAATCTGTGTTCTAGCTCTAACATAATGCACTAAAACTCAAAAAGCAGTAAGCGTGACATAATTATTGTATAACCATTGGATAGCCCAGTTTGATCTTTACAATCTAGCTAAATTTCATTACTTTAGCTCGTATAGTCTCTGCAATACAGCGTTTTGAAAAGTTATTCTGAATGGTCCAACTCGTAGGTTAAAAAACAACTTGGAATTTTTTCCAAATAACATTTTCTGACACCAGGAGAACATAATTTTGTAGGAGGTGGATTCTTGCACACAATTTTATTTAAATTTTAATAACTGAGGAACCAGTTATGGTATTGACTTGAAATCTTCCTTGTCGGAAAGATAAGATTACGGGCTATAATCCTGATATAATTTTTGCCGCCCACTGCCACGCCCATATTGAGAATTCTAGTGAAGAAATTTAGATCATAAATATCTCAGCTATTATCAGTTCTAAAATTTTATATGTACATTCAGCCAACAGTACAAATAAACCTCTACAAATCCGTTGAATTTCATTTATCTAACGCTTAAAATGTGGATGTTGAGCGAAAAACTCTATAAAAAATCTGTGTTCTAGCTCTAACATAATGCACTAAAACTCAAAAAGCAGTAAGCGTGACATAATTATTGTATAACCATTGGATAGCCCAGTTTGATCTTTACAATCTAGCTAAATTTCATTACTTTAGCTCGTATAGTCTCTGCAATACAGCGTTTTGAAAAGTTATTCTGAATGGTCCAACTCGTAGGTTAAAAAAAAACTTGGAATTTTTTCCAAATAACATTTTCTGACACCAGGAGAACATAATTTTGTAGGAGGTGGATTCTTGCACACAATTTTATTTAAATTTTAATAACTCAGGAACCAGTTATGGTATTGACTTGAAATCTTCCTTGTCGGAAAGATAAGAGGACGGGCTATAATCCTGATATAATTTTTGCCGCCCACTGCCACGCCCATATTGAGAATTCTAGTGAAGAAATTTAGATCATAAATATCTCAGCTATTATCAGTTCTAAAATTGTATATGTACATTCAGCCAACAGTACAAATAAACCTCTACAAATCCGTTGAATTTCTTTTATCTAACGCTTAAAATGTGGATGTTGAGCGAAAAACTCTATAAAAAATCTGTGTTCTAGCTCTAACATAATGCACTAAAACTCAAAAAGCAGTAAGCGTGACATAATTATTGTATAACCATTGGATAGCCCAGTTTGATCTTTACAATCTAGCTAAATTTCATTACTTTAGCTCGTATAGTCTCTGCAATACAGCGTTTTGAAAAGTTATTCTGAATGGTCCAATTTGTAGGTTAAAAAAAAACTTGGAATTTTTTCCAAATAACATTTTCTGACACCAGGAGAACATAATTTTGTAGGAGGTGGATTCTTGCACACAATTTTATTTAAATTTTAATAACTCAGGAACCAGTTATGGTATTGACTTGAAATCTTCCTTGTCGGAAAGATAAGAGGACGGGCTATAATCCTGATATAATTTTTGCCGCCCACTGCCACGCCCATATTGAGAATTCTAGTGAAGAAATTTAGATCATAAATATCTCAGCTATTATCAGTTCTAAAATTTTATATGTACATTCAGCCAACAGTACAAATAAACCTCTACAAATCCGTTGAATTTCATTTATCTAACGCTTAAAATGTGGATGTTGAGCGAAAAACTCTATAAAAAATCTGTGTTCTAGCTCTAACATAATGCACTAAAACTCAAAAAGCAGTAAGCGTGACATAATTATTGTATAACCATTGGATAGCCCAGTTTGATCTTTACAATCTAGCTAAATTTCATTACTTTAGCTCGTATAGTCTCTGCAATACAGCGTTTTGAAAAGTTATTCTGAATGGTCCAATTTGTAGGTTAAAAAAAAACTTGGAATTTTTTCCAAATAACATTTTCTGACACCAGGAGAACATAATTTTGTAGGAGGTGGATTCTTGCACACAATTTTATTTAAATTTTAATAACTCAGGAACCAGTTATGGTATTGACTTGAAATCTTCCTTGTCGGAAAGATAAGAGGACGGGCTATAATCCTGATATAATTTTTGCCGCCCACTGCCACGCCCATATTGAGAATTCTAGTGAAGAAATTTAGATCATAAATATCTCAGCTATTATCAGTTCTAAAATTTTATATGTACATTCAGCCAACAGTACAAATAAACCTCTACAAATCCGTTGAATTTCATTTATCTAACGCTTAAAATGTGGATGTTGAGCGAAAAACTCTATAAAAAATCTGTGTTCTAGCTCTAACATAATGCACTAAAACTCAAAAAGCAGTAAGCGTGACATAATTATTGTGTAACCATTGGATAGCCCAGTTTGATCTTTACAATCTAGCTAAATTTCATTACTTTAGCTCGTATAGTCTCTGCAATACAGCGTTTTGAAAAGTTATTCTGAATGGTCCAACTCGTAGGTTAAAAAAAAACTTGGAATTTTTTCCAAATAACATTTTCTGACACCAGGAGAACATAATTTTGTAGGAAGTGGATTCTTGCACACAATTTTATTTAAATTTTAATAACTCAGGAACCAGTTATGGTATTGACTTGAAATCTTCCTTGTCGGAAAGATAAGAGGACGGGCTATAATCCTGATATAATTTTTGCCGCCCACTGCCACGCCCATATTGAGAATTCTAGTGAAGAAATTTAGATCATAAATATCTCAGCTATTATCAGTTCTAAAATTTTTTATGTACATTCAGCCAACAGTACAAATAAACCTCTACAAATCCGTTGAATTTCATTTATCTAACGCTTAAAATGTGGATGTTGAGCGAAAAACTCTATAAAAAATCTGTGTTCTAGCTCTAACATAATGCACTAAAACTCAAAAAGCAGTAAGCGTGACATAATTATTGTATAACCATTGGATAGCCCAGTTTGATCTTTACAATCTAGCTAAATTTCATTACTTTAGCTCGTATAGTCTCTGCAATACAGCGTTTTGAAAAGTTATTCTGAATGGTCCAACTCGTAGGTTAAAAAAAAACTTGGAATTTTTTCCAAATAACATTTTCTGACACCAGGAGAACATAATTTTGTAGGAGGTGGATTCTTGCACACAATTTTATTTAAATTTTAATAACTCAGGAACCAGTTATGGTATTGACTTGAAATCTTCCTTGTCGGAAAGATAAGAGGCTATAATCCTGATATAATTTTTGCCGCCCACTGCCACGCCCATATTGAGAATTCTAGTGAAGAAATTTAGATCATAAATATCTCAGCTATTATCAGTTCTAAAATTTTATATGTACATTCAGCCAACAGTACAAATAAACCTCTACAAATCCGTTGAATTTCATTTATCTAACGCTTAAAATGTGGATGTTGAGCGAAAAACTCTATAAAAAATCTGTGTTCTAGCTCTAACATAATGCACTAAAACTCAAAAAGCAGTAAGCGTGACATAATTATTGTATAACCATTGGATAGCCCAGTTTGATCTTTACAATCTAGCTAAATTTCATTACTTTAGCTCGTATAGTCTCTGCAATACAGCGTTTTGAAAAGTTATTCTGAATGGTCCAACTCGTAGGTTAAAAAACAACTTGGAATTTTTTCCAAATAACATTTTCTGACACCAGGAGAACATAATTTTGTAGGAGGTGGATTCTTGCACACAATTTTATTTAAATTTTAATAACTGAGGAACCAGTTATGGTATTGACTTGAAATCTTCCTTGTCGGAAAGATAAGAGGACGGGCTATAATCCTGATATAATTTTTGCCGCCCACTGCCACGCCCATATTGAGAATTCTAGTGAAGAAATTTAGATCATAAATATCTCAGCTATTATCAGTTCTAAAATTTTATATGTACATTCAGCCAACAGTACAAATAAACCTCTACAAATCCGTTGAATTTCATTTATCTAACGCTTAAAATGTGGATGTTGAGCGAAAAACTCTATAAAAAATCTGTGTTCTAGCTCTAACATAATGCACTAAAACTCAAAAAGCAGTAAGCGTGACATAATTATTGTATAACCATTGGATAGCCCAGTTTGATCTTTACAATCTAGCTAAATTTCATTACTTTAGCTCGTATAGTCTCTGCAATACAGCGTTTTGAAAAGTTATTCTGAATGGTCCAACTCGTAGGTTAAAAAAAAACTTGGAATTTTTTCCAAATAACATTTTCTGACACCAGGAGAACATAATTTTGTAGGAGGTGGATTCTTGCACACAATTTTATTTAAATTTTAATAACTCAGGAACCAGTTATGGTATTGACTTGAAATCTTCCTTGTCGGAAAGATAAGAGGACGGGCTATAATCCTGATATAATTTTTGCCGCCCACTGCCACGCCCATATTGAGAATTCTAGTGAAGAAATTTAGATCATAAATATCTCAGCTATTATCAGTTCTAAAATTTTATATGTACATTCAGCCAACAGTACAAATAAACCTCTACAAATCCGTTGAATTTCATTTATCTAACGCTTAAAATGTGGATGTTGAGCGAAAAACTCTATAAAAAATCTGTGTTCTAGCTCTAACATAATGCACTAAAACTCAAAAAGCAGTAAGCGTGACATAATTATTGTATAACCATTGGATAGCCCAGTTTGATCTTTACAATCTAGCTAAATTTCATTACTTTAGCTCGTATAGTCTCTGCAATACAGCGTTTTGAAAAGTTATTCTGAATGGTCCAATTTGTAGGTTAAAAAAAAACTTGGAATTTTTTCCAAATAACATTTTCTGACACCAGGAGAACATAATTTTGTAGGAGGTGGATTCTTGCACACAATTTTATTTAAATTTTAATAACTCAGGAACCAGTTATGGTATTGACTTGAAATCTTCCTTGTCGGAAAGATAAGAGGACGGGCTATAATCCTGATATAATTTTTGCCGCCCACTGCCACGCCCATATTGAGAATTCTAGTGAAGAAATTTAGATCATAAATATCTCAGCTATTATCAGTTCTAAAATTTTATATGTACATTCAGCCAACAGTACAAATAAACCTCTACAAATCCGTTGAATTTAATTTATCTAACGCTTAAAATGTGGATGTTGAGCGAAAAACTCTATAAAAAATCTGTGTTCTAGCTCTAACATAATGCACTAAAACTCAAAAAGCAGTAAGCGTGACATAATTATTGTATAACCATTGGATAGCCCAGTTTGATCTTTACAATCTAGCTAAATTTCATTACTTTAGCTCGTATAGTCTCTGCAATACAGCGTTTTGAAAAGTTATTCTGAATGGTCCAACTCGTAGGTTAAAAAAAAACTTGGAATATTTTCCAAATAACATTTTCTGACACCAGGAGAACATAATTTTGTAGGAGGTGGATTCTTGCACACAATTTTATTTAAATTTTAATAACTCAGGAACCAGTTATGGTATTGACTTGAAATCTTCCTTGTCGGAAAGATAAGAGGACGGGCTATAATCCTGATATAATTTTTGCCGCCCACTGCCACGCCCATATTGAGAATTCTAGTGAAGAAATTTAGATCATAAATATCTCAGCTATTATCAGTTCTAAAATTTTATATGTACATTCAGCCAACAGTACAAATAAACCTCTACAAATCCGTTGAATTTCATTTATCTAACGCTTAAAATGTGGATGTTGAGCGAAAAACTCTATAAAAAATCTGTGTTCTAGCTCTAACAAAATGCACTAAAACTCAAAAAGCAGTAAGCGTGACATAATTATTGTATAACCATTGGATAGCCCAGTTTGATCTTTACAATCTAGCTAAATTTCATTACTTTAGCTCGTATAGTCTCTGCAATACTGCGTTTTGAAAAGTTATTCTGAATGGTCCAACTCGTAGGTTAAAAAATAAACTTGGAATTTTTTCCAAATAACATTTTCTGACACCAGGAGAACATAATTTTTTGGATTCTTGCACACAATTTTATTTAAATTTTAATAACTCAGGAACCAGTAATGTTATTGACTTGAAATCTTCCTTGTCGGAAAGATAAGAGGACGGGCTATAATCCTGATATAATTTTTGCCGCCCACTGCCACGCCCATATTGAAAATTCTAGTGAAGAAATTTAGATCATAAATATCTCAGCTATTATCAGTTCTAAAATTTTATATGTACATTCAGCCAACAGTACAAATAAACCTCTACAAATCCGTTGAATTTCATTTATCTAACGCTTAAAATGTGGATGTTGAGCGAAAAACTCTATAAAAAATCTGTGTTCTAGCTCTAACATAATGCACTAAAACTCAAAAAGCAGTAAGCGTGACATAATTATTGTAAAACCATTGGATAGCCCAGTTTGATCTTTACAATCTAGCTAAATTTCATTACTTTAGCTCGTATAGTCTCTGCAATACAGCGTTTTGAAAAGTTATTCTGAATGGTCCAACTCGTAGGTTAAAAAAAAACTTGGAATTTTTTCCAAATAACATTTTCTGACACCAGGAGAACATAATTTTGTAGGAGGTGGATTCTTGCACACAATTTTATTTAAATTTTAATAACTCAGGAACCAGTTATGGTATTGACTTGAAATCTTCCTTGTCGGAAAGATAAGAGGACGGGCTATAATCCTGATATAATTTTTGCCGCCGACTGCCACGCCCATATTGAGAATTCTAGTGAAGAAATTTAGATCATAAATATCTCAGCTATTATCAGTTCTAAAATTTTATATGTACATTCAGCCAACAGTACAAATAAACCTCTACAAATCCGTTGAATTTCATTTATCTAACGCTTAAAATGTGGATGTTGAGCGAAAAACTCTATAAAAAATCTGTGTTCTAGCTCTAACATAATGCACTAAAACTCAAAAAGCAGTAAGCGTGACATAATTATTGTATAACCATTGGATAGCCCAGTTTGATCTTTACAATCTAGCTAAATTTCATTACTTTAGCTCGTATAGTCTCTGCAATACAGCGTTTTGAAAAGTTATTCTGAATGGTCCAACTCGTAGGTTAAAAAAAAACTTGGAATTTTTTCCAAATAACATTTTCTGACACCAGGAGAACATAATTTTGTAGGAGGTGGATTCTTGCACACAATTTTATTTAAATTTTAATAACTCAGGAACCAGTTATGGTATTGACTTGAATTCTTCCTTGTCGGAAAGATAAGAGGACGGGCTATAATCCTGATATAATTTTTGCCGCCCACATATTGAGAATTCTAGTGAAGAAATTTAGATCATAAATATCTCAGCTATTATCAGTTCTAAAATTTTATATGTACATTCAGCCAACAGTACAAATAAACCTCTACAAATCCGTTGAATTTCATTTATCTAACGCTTAAAATGTGGATGTTGAGCGAAAAACTCTATAAAAAATCTGTGTTCTAGCTCTAACATAATGCACTAAAACTCAAAAAGCAGTAAGCGTGACATAATTATTGTATAACCATTGGATAGCCCAGTTTGATCTTTACAATCTAGCTAAATTTCATTACTTTAGCTCGTATAGTCTCTGCAATACAGCGTTTTGAAAAGTTATTCTGAATGGTCCAACTCGTAGGTTAAAAAAAAACTTGGAATTTTTTCCAAATAACATTTTCTGACACCAGGAGAACATAATTTTGTAGGAGGTGGATTCTTGCACACAATTTCATTTAAATTTTAATAACTCAGGAACCAGTTATGGTATTGACTTGAAATCTTCCTTGTCGGAAAGATAAGAGGACGGGCTATAATCCTGATATAATTTTTGCCGCCCACTGCCACGCCCATATTGAGAATTCTAGTGAAGAAATTTAGATCATAAATATCTCAGCTATTATCAGTTCTAAAATTTTATATGTACATTCAGCCAACAGTACAAATAAACCTCTACAAATCCGTTGAATTTCATTTATCTAACGCTTAAAATGTGGATGTTGAGCGAAAAACTCTATAAAAAATCTGTGTTCTAGCTCCAACATAATGCACTAAAACTCAAAAAGCAGTAAGCGTGACATAATTATTGTATAACCATTGGATAGCCCAGTTTGATCTTTACAATCTAGCTAAATTTCATTACTTTAGCTCGTATAGTCTCTGCAATACATCGTTTTGAAAAGTTATTCTGAATGGTCCAACTCGTAGGTTAAAAAAAAACTTGGAATTTTTTCCAAATAACATTTTCTGACACCAGGAGAACATAATTTTGTAGGAGGTGGATTCTTGCACACAATTTTATTTAAATTTTAATAACTCAGGAACCAGTTATGGTATTGACTTGAAATCTTCCTTGTCGGAAAGATAAGAGGACGGGCTATAATCCTGATATAATTTTTGCCGCCCACTGCCACGCCCATATTGAGAATTCTAGTGAAGAAATTTAGATCATAAATATCTCAGCTATTATCAGTTCTAAAATTTTATATGTACATTCAGCCAACAGTACAAATAAACCTCTACAAATCCGTTGAATTTCATTTATCTAACGCTTAAAATGTGGATGTTGAGCGAAAAACTCTATAAAAAATCTGTGTTCTAGCTCTAACAGAATGCACTAAAACTCAAAAAGCAGTAAGCGTGACATAATTATTGTATAACCATTGGATAGCCCAGTTTGATCTTTACAATCTAGCTAAATTTCATTACTTTAGCTCGTATAGTCTCTGCAATACAGCGTTTTGAAAAGTTATTCTGAATGGTCCAACTCGTAGGTTAAAAAAAAACTTGGAATTTTTTCCAAATAACATTTTCTGACACCAGGAGAACATAATTTTGTAGGAGGTGGATTCTTGCACACAATTTTTTTTAAATTTTAATAACTCAGGAACCAGTTATGGTATTGACTTGAATTCTTCCTTGTCGGAAAGATAAGAGGACGGGCTATAATCCTGATATAATTTTTGCCGCCCACTGCCACGCCCATATTGAGAATTCTAGTGAAGAAATTTAGATCATAAATATCTCAGCTATTATCAGTTCTAAAATTTTATATGTACATTCAGCCAACAGTACAAATAAACCTCTACAAATCCGTTGAATTTCATTTATCTAACGCTTAAAATGTGGATGTTGAGCGAAAAACTCTATAAAAAATCTGTGTTCTAGCTCTAACATAATGCACTAAAACTCAAAAAGCAGTAAGCGTGACATAATTATTGTATAACCATTGGATAGCCCAGTTTGATCTTTACAATCTAGCTAAATTTCATTACTTTAGCTCGTATAGTCTCTGCAATACAGCGTTTTGAAAAGTTATTCTGAATGGTCCAACTCGTAGGTTAAAAAAAAACTTGGAATTTTTTCCAAATAACATTTTCTGACACCAGGAGAACATAATTTTGTAGGAGGTGGATTCTTGCACACAATTTTATTTAAATTTTAATAACTCAGGAACCAGTTATGGTATTGACTTGAAATCTTCCTTGCCGGAAAGATAAGAGGACGGGCTATAATCCTGATATAATTTTTGCCACCCACTGCCACGCCCATATCGAGAAATCTAGTGAAGAAATTTAGATCATAAATATCTCAGCTATTATCAGTTCTAAAATTGTATATGTACATTCAGCCAACAGTACAAATAAAACTCTACAAATCCGTTGAATTTCATTTATCTAACGCTTAAAATGTGGATGTTGAGCGAAAAACTTTATAAAAAATCTGTGTTCTAGCTCTAACATAATGCACTAAAACTCAAAAAGCAGTAAGCGTGACATAATTATTGTATAACCATTGGATAGCCCAGTTTGATCTTTACAATCTAGCTTAATTTCATTACTTTAGCTCGTATAGTCTCTGCAATACAGCGTTTTGAAAAGTTCTTCTGAATGGTCCAACTCGTAGGTTAAAAAAAAACTTGGAATTTTTTCCAAATAACATTTTCTGACACCAGGAGAACATAATTTTGTAGGAGGTGGATTCTTGCACACAATTTTATTTAAATTTTAATAACTCAGGAACCAGTTACGGTATTGACTTGAAATCTTCCTTGTCGGAAAGATAAGAGGACGGGCTATAATCCTGATATAATTTTTTCCGCCCACTGCCACGCCCATATTGAGTAATCTAGTGAAGAAATTTAGATCATAAATATCTCAGCTATTATCAGTTCTAAAATTGTATATGTACATTCAGCCAACAGTACAAATAAACCTCTACAAATCCGTTGAATTTCATTTATCTAACGCTTAAAATGTGGATGTTGAGCGAAAAACTCTATAAAAAATCTGTGTTCTAGCTCTAACATAATGCACTAAAACTCAAAAAGCAGTAAGCGTGACATAATTATTGTATAACCATTGGATAGCCCAGTTTGATCTTTACAATCTAGCTAAATTTCATTACTTTAGCTCGTATAGTCTCTGCAATACAGCGTTTTGAAAAGTTCTTCTGAATGGTCCAACTCGTAGGTTAAAAAAAAACTTGGAATTTTTTCCAAATAACATTTTCTGACACCAGGAGAACATAATTTTGTAGGAGGTGGATTCTTGCACACAATTTTATTTAAATTTTAATAACTCAGGAACCAGTTATGGTATTGACTTGAAATCTTCCTTGTCGGAAAGATAAGAAGACGGGCTATAATCCTGATATAATTTTTGCCGCCCACTGCCACGCCCATATTGAGTAACCTAGTGAAGAAATTTAGATCATAAATATCTCAGCTATTATCAGTTCTAAAATTTTATATGTACATTCAGCCAACAGTACAAATAAACCTCTACAAATCCGTTGAATTTCATTTATCTAACGCTTAAAATGTGGATGTTGAGCGAAAAACTCTATAAAAAATCTGTGTTCTAGCTCTAACATAATGCACTAAAACTCAAAAAGCAGTAAGCGTGACATAATTATTGTATAACCATTGGATAGCCCAGTTTGATCTTTACAATCTAGCTAAATTTCATTACTTTAGCTCGTATAGTCTCTGCAATACAGCGTTTTGAAAAGTTCTTCTGAATGGTCCAACTCGTAGGTTTAAAAAAAACTTGGAATTTTTTCCAAATAACATTTTCTGACACCAGGAGAACATAATTTTGTAGGAGGTGGATTCTTGCACACAATTTTATTTAAATTTTAATAACTCAGGAACCAGTTATGGTATTGACTTGAAATCTTCCTTGTCGGAAAGATAAGAGGACGGGCTATAATCCTGATATAATTTTTGCCGCCCACTGCCACGCCCATATTGAGTAATCTAGTGAAGAAATTTAGATCATAAATATCTCAGCTATTATCAGTTCTAAAATTTTATATGTACATTCAGCCAACAGTACAAATAAACCTCTACAAATCCGTTGAATTTCATTTATCTAACGCTTAAAATGTGGATGTTGAGCGAAAAACTCTATAAAAAATCTGTGTTCTAGCTCTAACATAATGCACTAAAACTCAAAAAGCAGTAAGCGTGACATAATTATTGTATAACCATTGGATAGCCCAGTTTGATCTTTACAATCTAGCCAAATTTCATTACTTTAGCTCGTATAGTCTCTGCAATACAGCGTTTTGAAAAGTTCTTCTGAATGGTCCAACTCGTAGGTTAAAAAAAAACTTGGAATTTTTTCTTAATAACATTTTCTGACACCAGGAGAACATAATTTTGTAGGAGGTGGATTCTTGCACACAATTTTATTTAAATTTTAATAGCTCAGGAATCAGTTATGGTATTGACTTGAAATCTTCCTTGTCGGAAAGATAAGCGGACGGGCTATAATCCTGATATAATTTTAGCCGCCCACTACCACGCCCATATT
The DNA here is from genome assembly GCA_963931875.1 of Pollenia griseotomentosa. NCBI lineage: Eukaryota > Metazoa > Arthropoda > Insecta > Diptera > Polleniidae > Pollenia > Pollenia griseotomentosa. The sequence goes on along the minus strand of OZ007563.1, from coordinate 74,749,621 downwards.
GAGTAATCTAGTGAAGAAATTTAGATCATAAATATCTCAGCTATTATCAGTTCTAAAATTTTATATGTACATTCAGCCAACAGTACAAATAAACCTCTACAAATCCGTTGAATTTCATTTATCTAGCGCTTAAAATGTGGATGTTGAGCGAAAAACTCTGTAAAAAATCTGTGTTCTAGCTCTAACATAATGCACTAAAACTCAAAAAGCAGTAAGCGTGACATAATTATTGTATAACCATTGGATAGCCCAGTTTGATCTTTACAATCTATCTAAATTTCATTACTTTAGCTCGTATAGTCTCTGCAATACAGCGTTTTGAAAAGTTCTTCTGAATGGTCCAACTCGTAGGTTAAAAAAAAACTTGGAATTTTTTCTTAATAACATTTTCTGACACCAGGAGAACATAATTTTGTAGGAGGTGGATTCTTGCACACAATTTTATTTAAATTTTAATAACTCAGGAACCAGTTATGGTATTGACTTGAAATCTTCCTTGTCGGAAAGATAAGAGGACGGGCTATAATCCTGATATAATTTTTGCCGCCCACTGCCACGCCCATATTGAGTAATCTAGTGAAGAAATTTAGATCATAAATATCTCAGCTATTATCAGTTCTAAAATTTTATATGTACATTCAGCCAACAGTACAAATAAACCTCTACAAATCCGTTGAATTTCATTTATCTAACGCTTAAAATGTGGATGCTGAGCGAAAAACTCTATAAAAAATCTGTGTTCTAGCTCTAACATAATGCACTAAAACTCAAAAAGCAGTAAGCGTGACATAATTATTGTATAACCATTGGATAGCCCAGTTTGATCTTTACAATCTAGCTAAATTTCATTACTTTAGCTCGTATAGTCTCTGCAATACAGCGTTTTGAAAAGTTCTTCTGAATGGTCCAACTCGTAGGTTAAAAAAAAACTTGGAATTTTTTCCAAATAACATTTTCTGACACCAGGAGAACATAATTTTGTAGGAGGTGGATTCTTGCACACGATTTTATTTAAATTTTAATTACTCAGGAACCAGTTATGGTATTGACTTGAAATCTTCCTTGTCGGAAAGATAAGAGGACGGGCTATAATCCTGATATAATTTTTGCCGCCCACTGCCACGCCCATATTGAGTAATCTAGTGAAGAAATTTAGATCATAAATATCTCAGCTATTATCAGTTCTAAAATTTTATATGTACATTCAGCCAACAGTACAAATAAACCTCTACAAATCCGTTGAATTTCATTTATCTAACGCTTAAAATGTGGATGTTGAGCGAAAAACTCTATAAAAAATCTGTGTTCTAGCTCTAACATAATGCACTAAAACTCAAAAAGCAGTAAGCGTGACATAATTATTGTATAACCATTGGATAGCCCAGTTTGATCTTTACAATCTAGCTAAATTTCATTACTTTAGCTCGTATAGTCTCTGCAATACAGCGTTTTGAAAAGTTCTTCTGAATGGTCCAACTCGTAGGTTAAAAAAAAACTTAGAATTTTTTCTTAATAACATTTTCTGACACCAGGAGAACATAATTTTGTAGGAGGTGGATTCTTGCACACAATTTTATTTAAATTTTAATAACTCAGGAACCAGTTATGGTATTGACTTGAAATCTTCCTTGTCGGAAAGATAAGAGGACGGGCTATAATCCTGATATAATTTTTGCCGCCCACTGCCACGCCCATACCGAGTAATCTTGTGAAGAAATTTAGATCATAAATATCTCAGCTATTATCAGTTCTAAAATTTTATATGTACATTCAGCCAACAGTACAAATAAACCTCTACAAATCCGTTGAATTTCATTTATCTAACGCTTAAAATGTGGATGTTGAGCGAAAAACTCTATAAAAAATCTGTGTTCTAGCTCTAACATAATGCACTAAAACTCAAAAAGCAGTAAGCGTGACATAATTATTGTATAACCATTGGATAGCCCAGTTTGATCTTTACAATCTAGCTAAATTTCATTACTTTAGCTCGTATAGTCTCTGCAATACAGCGTTTTGAAAAGTTCTTCTGAATGGTCCAACTCGTAGGTTAAAAAAAACTTAGAATTTTTTCTTAATAACATTTTCTGACACCAGGAGAACATAATTTTGTAGGAGGTGGATTCTTGCACACAATTTTATTTAAATTTTAATAACTCAGGAACCAGTTATGGTATTGACTTGAAATCTTCCTTGTCGGAAAGATAAGAGGACGGGCTATAATCCTGATATCATTTTTGCCGCCCACTGCCACGCCCATATCGAGTAAACTAGTGAAGAAATTTAGATCATAAATATCTCAGCTATTATCAGTTCTAAAATTTTATATGTACATTCAGCCAACAGTTCAAATAAACCTCTACAAATCCGTTGAATTTCATTTATCTAACGCTTAAAATGTGGATGTTGAGCGAAAAACTCTATAAAAAATCTGTGTTCTAGCTCTAACATAATGCACTAAAACTCAAAAAGCAGTAAGCGTGACATAATTATTGTATAACCATTGGATAGCCCAGTTTGATCTTTACAATCTAGCTAAATTTCATTACTTTAGCTCGTATAGTCTCTGCAATACAGCGTTTTGAAAAGTTCTTCTGAATGGTCCAACTCGTAGGTTAAAAAAAAACTTGGAATTTTTTCCAAATAACATTTTCTGACACCAGGAGAACATAATTTTGTAGGAGGTGGATTCTTGCACACAATTTTATTTAAATTTTAATAACTCAGGAACCAGTTATGGTATTGACTTGAAATCTTCCTTGTCGGAAAGATAAGAGGACGGGCTATAATCCTGATATAATTTTTGCCGCCCACTGCCACGCCCATATTGAGTAATCTAGTGAAGAAATTTAGATCATAAATATCTCAGCTATTATCAGTTCTAAAATTTTATATGTACATTCAGCCAACAGTACAAATTAAACCTCTACAAATCCGTTGAATTTCATTTATCTAACGCTTAAAATGTGGATGTTGAGCGAAAAACTCTATAAAAAATCTGTGTTCTAGCTCTAACATAATGCACTAAAACTCAAAAAGCAGTAAGCGTGACATAATTATTGTATAACCATTGGATAGCCCAGTTTGATCTTTACAATCTAGCTAAATTTCATTACTTTAGCTCGTATAGTCTCTGCAATACAGCGTTTTGAAAAGTTCTTCTGAATGGTCCAACTCGTAGGTTAAAAAAAAACTTGGAATTTTTTCCAAATAACATTTTCTGACACCAGGAGAACATAATTTTGTAGGAGGTGGATTCTTGCACACGATTTAATTTAAATTTTAATAACTCAGGAACCAGTTATGGTATTGACTTGAAATCTTCCTTGTCGGAAAGATAAGAGGACGGGCTATAATCCTGATATAATTTTTGCCGCCCACTGCCACGTCCATATTGAGTAATCTAGTGAAGAAATTTAGATCATAAATGTCTCAGCTATTATCAGTTCTAAAATTTTATATGTACATTCAGCCAACAGTACAAATAAACCTCTACAAATCCGTTGAATTTCATTTATCTAACGCTTAAAATGTGGATGTTGAGCGAAAAACTCTATAAAAAATCTGTGTTCTAGCTCTAACATAATGCACTAAAACTCAAAAAGCAGTAAGCGTGACATAATTATTGTATAACCATTGGATAGCCCAGTTTGATCTTTACAATCTAGCTAAATTTCATTACTTTAGCTCGTATAGTCTCTGCAATACAGCGTTTTGAAAAGTTCTTCTGAATGGTCCAACTCGTAGGTTAAAAAAAAACTTAGAATTTTTTCTTAATAACATTTTCTGACACCAGGAGAACATAATTTTGTAGGAGGTGGATTCTTGCACACAATTTTATTTAAATTTTAATAACTCAGGAACCAGTTATGGTATTGACTTGAAATCTTCCTTGTCGGAAAGATAAGAGGACGGGCTATAATCCTGATATAATTTTTGCCGCCCACTGCCACGCCCATATTGAGTAATCTAGTGAAGAAATTTAGATCATAAATATCTCAGCTATTATCAGTTCTAAAATTTTATATGTACATTCAGCCAACAGTACAAATAAACCTCTACAAATCCGTTGAATTTCATTTATCTAACGCTTAAAATGTGGATGCTGAGCGAAAAACTCTATAAAAAATCTGTGTTCTAGCTCTAACATAATGCACTAAAACTCAAAAAGCAGTAAGCGTGACATAATTATTGTATAACCATTGGATAGCCCAGTTTGATCTTTACAATCTAGCTAAATTTCATTACTTTAGCTCGTATAGTCTCTGCAATACAGCGTTTTGAAAAGTTCTTCTGAATGGTCCAACTCGTAGGTTAAAAAAAAACTTAGAATTTTTTCTTAATAACATTTTCTGACACCAGGAGAACATAATTTTGTAGGAGGTGGATTCTTGCACACAATTTTATTTAAATTTTAATAACTCAGGAACCAGTTATGGTATTGACTTGAAATCTTCCTTGTCGGAAAGATAAGAGGACGGGCTATAATCCTGATATAATTTTTGCCGCCCACTGCCACGCCCATATTGAGAATTCTAGTGAAGAAATTTAGATCATAAATATCTCAGCTATTATCAGTTCTAAAATTTTATATGTACATTCAGCCAACAGTACAAATAAACCTCTACAAATCCGTTGAATTTCATTTATCTAACGCTTAAAATGTGGATGTTGAGCGAAAAACTCTATAAAAAATCTGTGTTCTAGCTCTAACATAATGCACTAAAACTCAAAAAGCAGTAAGCGTGACATAATTATTGTATAACCATTGGATAGCCCAGTTTGATCTTTACAATCTAGCTAAATTTCATTACTTTAGCTCGTATAGTCTCTGCAATACAGCGTTTTGAAAAGTTCTTCTGAATGGTCCAACTCGTAGGTTAAAAAAAAACTTGGAATTTTTTCCAAATAACATTTTCTGACACCAGGAGAACATAATTTTGTAGGAGGTGGATTCTTGCACACAATTTTATTTAAATTTTAATAACTCAGGAACCAGTTATGGTATTGACTTGAAATCTTCCTTGTCGGAAAGATAAGAGGACGGGCTATAATCCTGATATAATTTTTGCCGCCCACTGCCACGCCCATATTGAGTAATCTAGTGAAGAAATTTAGATCATAAATATCTCAGCTATTATCAGTTCTAAAATTTTATATGTACATTCAGCCAACAGTACAAATAAACCTCTACAAATCCGTTGAATTTCATTTATCTAACGCTTAAAATGTGGATGCTGAGCGAAAAACTCTATAAAAAATCTGTGTTCTAGCTCTAACATAATGCACTAAAACTCAAAAAGCAGTAAGCGTGACATAATTATTGTATAACCATTGGATAGCCCAGTTTGATCTTTACAATCTAGCTAAATTTCATTACTTTAGCTCGTATAGTCTCTGCAATACAGCGTTTTGAAAAGTTCTTCTGAATGGTCCAACTCGTAGGTTAAAAAAAAACTTGGAATTTTTTCCAAATAACATTTTCTGACACCAGGAGAACATAATTTTGTAGGAGGTGGATTCTTGCACACAATTTTATTTAAATTTTAATAACTCAGGAACCAGTTATGGTATTGACTTGAAATCTTCCTTGTCGGAAAGATAAGAGGACGGGCTATAATCCTGATATAATTTTTGCCGCCCACTGCCACGTCCATATTGAGTAATCTAGTGAAGAAATTTAGATCATAAATGTCTCAGCTATTATCAGTTCTAAAATTTTATATGTACATTCAGCCAACAGTACAAATAAACCTCTACAAATCCGTTGAATTTCATTTATCTAACGCTTAAAATGTGGATGTTGAGCGAAAAACTCTATAAAAAATCTGTGTTCTAGCTCTAACATAATGCACTAAAACTCAAAAAGCAGTAAGCGTGACATAATTATTGTATAACCATTGGATAGCCCAGTTTGATCTTTACAATCTAGCTAAATTTCATTACTTTAGCTCGTATAGTCTCTGCAATACAGCGTTTTGAAAAGTTCTTCTGAATGGTCCAACTCGTAGGTTAAAAAAAAACTTAGAATTTTTTCTTAATAACATTTTCTGACACCAGGAGAACATAATTTTGTAGGAGGTGGATTCTTGCACACAATTTTATTTAAATTTTAATAACTCAGGAACCAGTTATGGTATTGACTTGAAATCTTCCTTGTCGGAAAGATAAGAGGACGGGCTATAATCCTGATATAATTTTTGCCGCCCACTGCCACGCCCATATTGAGAATTCTAGTGAAGAAATTTAGATCATAAATATCTCAGCTATTATCAGTTCTAAAATTTTATATGTACATTCAGCCAACAGTACAAATAAACCTCTACAAATCCGTTGAATTTCATTTATCTAACGCTTAAAATGTGGATGTTGAGCGAAAAACTCTATAAAAAATCTGTGTTCTAGCTCTAACATAATGCACTAAAACTCAAAAAGCAGTAAGCGTGACATAATTATTGTATAACCATTGGATAGCCCAGTTTGATCTTTACAATCTAGCTAAATTTCATTACTTTAGCTCGTATAGTCTCTGCAATACAGCGTTTTGAAAAGTTCTTCTGAATGGTCCAACTCGTAGGTTAAAAAAAAACTTGGAATTTTTTCCAAATAACATTTTCTGACACCAGGAGAACATAATTTTGTAGGAGGTGGATTCTTGCACACAATTTTATTTAAATTTTAATAACTCAGGAACCAGTTATGGTATTGACTTGAAATCTTCCTTGTCGGAAAGATAAGAGGACGGGCTATAATCCTGATATAATTTTTGCCGCCCACTGCCACGCCCATATTGAGTAATCTAGTGAAGAAATTTAGATCATAAATATCTCAGCTATTATCAGTTCTAAAATTTTATATGTACATTCAGCCAACAGTACAAATAAACCTCTACAAATCCGTTGAATTTCATTTATCTAACGCTTAAAATGTGGATGCTGAGCGAAAAACTCTATAAAAAATCTGTGTTCTAGCTCTAACATAATGCACTAAAACTCAAAAAGCAGTAAGCGTGACATAATTATTGTATAACCATTGGATAGCCCAGTTTGATCTTTACAATCTAGCTAAATTTCATTACTTTAGCTCGTATAGTCTCTGCAATACAGCGTTTTGAAAAGTTCTTCTGAATGGTCCAACTCGTAGGTTAAAAAAAAACTTGGAATTTTTTCCAAATAACATTTTCTGACACCAGGAGAACATAATTTTGTAGGAGGTGGATTCTTGCACACGATTTTATTTAAATTTTAATTACTCAGGAACCAGTTATGGTATTGACTTGAAATCTTCCTTGTCGGAAAGATAAGAGGACGGGCTATAATCCTGATATAATTTTTGCCGCCCACTGCCACGCCCATATTGAGTAATCTAGTGAAGAAATTTAGATCATAAATATCTCAGCTATTATCAGTTCTAAAATTTTATATGTACATTCAGCCAACAGTACAAATAAACCTCTACAAATCCGTTGAATTTCATTTATCTAACGCTTAAAATGTGGATTTTGAGCGAAAAACTCTATAAAAAATCTGTGTTCTAGCTCTAACATAATGCACTAAAACTCAAAAAGCAGTAAGCGTGACATAATTATTGTATAACCATTGGATAGCCCAGTTTGATCTTTACAATCTAGCTAAATTTCATTACTTTAGCTCGTATAGTCTCTGCAATACAGCGTTTTGAAAAGTTCTTCTGAATGGTCCAACTCGTAGGTTAAAAAAAAACTTAGAATTTTTTCTTAATAACATTTTCTGACACCAGGAGAACATAATTTTGTAGGAGGTGGATTCTTGCACACAATTTTATTTAAATTTTAATAACTCAGGAACCAGTTATGGTATTGACTTGAAATCTTCCTTGTCGGAAAGATAAGAGGACGGGCTATAATCCTGATATAATTTTTGCCGCCCACTGCCACGCCCATACCGAGTAATCTTGTGAAGAAATTTAGATCATAAATATCTCAGCTATTATCAGTTCTAAAATTTTATATGTACATTCAGCCAACAGTACAAATAAACCTCTACAAATCCGTTGAATTTCATTTATCTAACGCTTAAAATGTGGATGTTGAGCGAAAAACTCTATAAAAAATCTGTGTTCTAGCTCTAACATAATGCACTAAAACTCAAAAAGCAGTAAGCGTGACATAATTATTGTATAACCATTGGATAGCCCAGTTTGATCTTTACAATCTAGCTAAATTTCATTACTTTAGCTCGTATAGTCTCTGCAATACAGCGTTTTGAAAAGTTCTTCTGAATGGTCCAACTCGTAGGTTAAAAAAAAACTTGGAATTTTTTCCAAATAACATTTTCTGACACCAGGAGAACATAATTTTGTAGGAGGTGGATTCTTGCACACAATTTTATTTAAATTTTAATAACTCAGGAACCAGTTATGGTATTGACTTGAAATCTTCCTTGTCGGAAAGATAAGAGGACGGGCTATAATCCTGATATAATTTTTGCCGCCCACTGCCACGTCCATATTGAGTAATCTAGTGAAGAAATTTAGATCATAAATATCTCAGCTATTATCAGTTCTAAAATTTTATATGTACATTCAGCCAACAGTACAAATAAACCTCTACAAATCCGTTGAATTTCATTTATCTAACGCTTAAAATGTGGATGCTGAGCGAAAAACTCTATAAAAAATCTGTGTTCTAGCTCTAACATAATGCACTAAAACTCAAAAAGCAGTAAGCGTGACATAATTATTGTATAACCATTGGATAGCCCAGTTTGATCTTTACAATCTAGCTAAATTTCATTACTTTAGCTCGTATAGTCTCTGCAATACAGCGTTTTGAAAAGTTCTTCTGAATGGTCCAACTCGTAGGTTAAAAAAAAACTTGGAATTTTTTCCAAATAACATTTTCTGACACCAGGAGAACATAATTTTGTAGGAGGTGGATTCTTGCACACAATTTTATTTAAATTTTAATAACTCAGGAACCAGTTATGGTATTGACTTGAAATCTTCCTTGTCGGAAAGATAAGAGGACGGGCTATAATCCTGATATAATTTTTGCCGCCCACTGCCACGTCCATATTGAGTAATCTAGTGAAGAAATTTAGATCATAAATGTCTCAGCTATTATCAGTTCTAAAATTTTATATGTACATTCAGCCAACAGTACAAATAAACCTCTACAAATCCGTTGAATTTCATTTATCTAACGCTTAAAATGTGGATGTTGAGCGAAAAACTCTATAAAAAATCTGTGTTCTAGCTCTAACATAATGCACTAAAACTCAAAAAGCAGTAAGCGTGACATAATTATTGTATAACCATTGGATAGCCCAGTTTGATCTTTACAATCTAGCTAAATTTCATTACTTTAGCTCGTATAGTCTCTGCAATACAGCGTTTTGAAAAGTTCTTCTGAATGGTCCAACTCGTAGGTTAAAAAAAAACTTAGAATTTTTTCTTAATAACATTTTCTGACACCAGGAGAACATAATTTTGTAGGAGGTGGATTCTTGCACACAATTTTATTTAAATTTTAATAACTCAGGAACCAGTTATGGTATTGACTTGAAATCTTCCTTGTCGGAAAGATAAGAGGACGGGCTATAATCCTGATATAATTTTTGCCGCCCACTGCCACGCCCATATTGAGAATTCTAGTGAAGAAATTTAGATCATAAATATCTCAGCTATTATCAGTTCTAAAATTTTATATGTACATTCAGCCAACAGTACAAATAAACCTCTACAAATCCGTTGAATTTCATTTATCTAACGCTTAAAATGTGGATGTTGAGCGAAAAACTCTATAAAAAATCTGTGTTCTAGCTCTAACATAATGCACTAAAACTCAAAAAGCAGTAAGCGTGACATAATTATTGTATAACCATTGGATAGCCCAGTTTGATCTTTACAATCTAGCTAAATTTCATTACTTTAGCTCGTATAGTCTCTGCAATACAGCGTTTTGAAAAGTTCTTCTGAATGGTCCAACTCGTAGGTTAAAAAAAAACTTGGAATTTTTTCCAAATAACATTTTCTGACACCAGGAGAACATAATTTTGTAGGAGGTGGATTCTTGCACACAATTTTATTTAAATTTTAATAACTCAGGAACCAGTTATGGTATTGACTTGAAATCTTCCTTGTCGGAAAGATAAGAGGACGGGCTATAATCCTGATATAATTTTTGCCGCCCACTGCCACGCCCATATTGAGTAATCTAGTGAAGAAATTTAGATCATAAATATCTCAGCTATTATCAGTTCTAAAATTTTATATGTACATTCAGCCAACAGTACAAATAAACCTCTACAAATCCGTTGAATTTCATTTATCTAACGCTTAAAATGTGGATGCTGAGCGAAAAACTCTATAAAAAATCTGTGTTCTAGCTCTAACATAATGCACTAAAACTCAAAAAGCAGTAAGCGTGACATAATTATTGTATAACCATTGGATAGCCCAGTTTGATCTTTACAATCTAGCTAAATTTCATTACTTTAGCTCGTATAGTCTCTGCAATACAGCGTTTTGAAAAGTTCTTCTGAATGGTCCAACTCGTAGGTTAAAAAAAAACTTGGAATTTTTTCCAAATAACATTTTCTGACACCAGGAGAACATAATTTTGTAGGAGGTGGATTCTTGCACACGATTTTATTTAAATTTTAATTACTCAGGAACCAGTTATGGTATTGACTTGAAATCTTCCTTGTCGGAAAGATAAGAGGACGGGCTATAATCCTGATATAATTTTTGCCGCCCACTGCCACGCCCATATTGAGTAATCTAGTGAAGAAATTTAGATCATAAATATCTCAGCTATTATCAGTTCTAAAATTTTATATGTACATTCAGCCAACAGTACAAATAAACCTCTACAAATCCGTTGAATTTCATTTATCTAACGCTTAAAATGTGGATTTTGAGCGAAAAACTCTATAAAAAATCTGTGTTCTAGCTCTAACATAATGCACTAAAACTCAAAAAGCAGTAAGCGTGACATAATTATTGTATAACCATTGGATAGCCCAGTTTGATCTTTACAATCTAGCTAAATTTCATTACTTTAGCTCGTATAGTCTCTGCAATACAGCGTTTTGAAAAGTTCTTCTGAATGGTCCAACTCGTAGGTTAAAAAAAAACTTAGAATTTTTTCTTAATAACATTTTCTGACACCAGGAGAACATAATTTTGTAGGAGGTGGATTCTTGCACACAATTTTATTTAAATTTTAATAACTCAGGAACCAGTTATGGTATTGACTTGAAATCTTCCTTGTCGGAAAGATAAGAGGACGGGCTATAATCCTGATATAATTTTTGCCGCCCACTGCCACGCCCATACCGAGTAATCTTGTGAAGAAATTTAGATCATAAATATCTCAGCTATTATCAGTTCTAAAATTTTATATGTACATTCAGCCAACAGTACAAATAAACCTCTACAAATCCGTTGAATTTCATTTATCTATCGCTTAAAATGTGGATGTTGAGCGAAAAACTCTATAAAAAATCTGTGTTCTAGCTCTAACATAATGCACTAAAACTCAAAAAGCAGTAAGCGTGACATAATTATTGTATAACCATTGGATAGCCCAGTTTGATCTTTACAATCTAGCTAAATTTCATTACTTTAGCTCGTATAGTCTCTGCAATACAGCGTTTTGAAAAGTTCTTCTGAATGGTCCAACTCGTAGGTTAAAAAAAAACTTGGAATTTTTTCCAAATAACATTTTCTGACACCAGGAGAACATAATTTTGTAGGAGGTGGATTCTTGCACACGATTTAATTTAAATTTTAATAACTCAGGAACCAGTTATGGTATTGACTTGAAATCTTCCTTGTCGGAAAGATAAGAGGACGGGCTATAATCCTGATATAATTTTTGCCGCCCACTGCCACGTCCATATTGAGTAATCTAGTGAAGAAATTTAGATCATAAATGTCTCAGCTATTATCAGTTCTAAAATTTTATATGTACATTCAGCCAACAGTACAAATAAACCTCTACAAATCCGTTGAATTTCATTTATCTAACGCTTAAAATGTGGATGTTGAGCGAAAAACTCTATAAAAAATCTGTGTTCTAGCTCTAACATAATGCACTAAAACTCAAAAAGCAGTAAGCGTGACATAATTATTGTATAACCATTGGATAGCCCAGTTTGATCTTTACAATCTAGCTAAATTTCATTACTTTAGCTCGTATAGTCTCTGCAATACAGCGTTTTGAAAAGTTCTTCTGAATGGTCCAACTCGTAGGTTAAAAAAAAACTTAGAATTTTTTCTTAATAACATTTTCTGACACCAGGAGAACATAATTTTGTAGGAGGTGGATTCTTGCACACAATTTTATTTAAATTTTAATAACTCAGGAACCAGTTATGGTATTGACTTGAAATCTTCCTTGTCGGAAAGATAAGAGGACGGGCTATAATCCTGATATAATTTTTGCCGCCCACTGCCACGCCCATATTGAGAATTCTAGTGAAGAAATTTAGATCATAAATATCTCAGCTATTATCAGTTCTAAAATTTTATATGTACATTCAGCCAACAGTACAAATAAACCTCTACAAATCCGTTGAATTTCATTTATCTAACGCTTAAAATGTGGATGTTGAGCGAAAAACTCTATAAAAAATCTGTGTTCTAGCTCTAACATAATGCACTAAAACTCAAAAAGCAGTAAGCGTGACATAATTATTGTATAACCATTGGATAGCCCAGTTTGATCTTTACAATCTAGCTAAATTTCATTACTTTAGCTCGTATAGTCTCTGCAATACAGCGTTTTGAAAAGTTCTTCTGAATGGTCCAACTCGTAGGTTAAAAAAAAACTTAGAATTTTTTCTTAATAACATTTTCTGACACCAGGAGAACATAATTTTGTAGGAGGTGGATTCTTGCACACAATTTTATTTAAATTTTAATAACTCAGGAACCAGTTATGGTATTGACTTGAAATCTTCCTTGTCGGAAAGATAAGAGGACGGGCTATAATCCTGATATAATTTTTGCCGCCCACTGCCACGCCCATATTGAGAATTCTAGTGAAGAAATTTAGATCATAAATATCTCAGCTATTATCAGTTCTAAAATTTTATATGTACATTCAGCCAACAGTACAAATAAACCTCTACAAATCCGTTGAATTTCATTTATCTAACGCTTAAAATGTGGATGTTGAGCGAAAAACTCTATAAAAAATCTGTGTTCTAGCTCTAACATAATGCACTAAAACTCAAAAAGCAGTAAGCGTGACATAATTATTGTATAACCATTGGATAGCCCAGTTTGATCTTTACAATCTAGCTAAATTTCATTACTTTAGCTCGTATAGTCTCTGCAATACAGCGTTTTGAAAAGTTCTTCTGAATGGTCCAACTCGTAGGTTAAAAAAAAACTTAGAATTTTTTCTTAATAACATTTTCTGACACCAGGAGAACATAATTTTGTAGGAGGTGGATTCTTGCACACAATTTTATTTAAATTTTAATAACTCAGGAACCAGTTATGGTATTGACTTGAAATCTTCCTTGTCGGAAAGATAAGAGGACGGGCTATAATCCTGATATAATTTTTGCCGCCCACTGCCACGCCCATATTGAGAATTCTAGTGAAGAAATTTAGATCATAAATATCTCAGCTATTATCAGTTCTAAAATTTTATATGTACATTCAGCCAACAGTACAAATAAACCTCTACAAATCCGTTGAATTTCATTTATCTAACGCTTAAAATGTGGATGTTGAGCGAAAAACTCTATAAAAAATCTGTGTTCTAGCTCTAACATAATGCACTAAAACTCAAAAAGCAGTAAGCGTGACATAATTATTGTATAACCATTGGATAGCCCAGTTTGATCTTTACAATCTAGCTAAATTTCATTACTTTAGCTCGTATAGTCTCTGCAATACAGCGTTTTGAAAAGTTCTTCTGAATGGTCCAACTCGTAGGTTAAAAAAAAACTTAGAATTTTTTCTTAATAACATTTTCTGACACCAGGAGAACATAATTTTGTAGGAGGTGGATTCTTGCACACAATTTTATTTAAATTTTAATAACTCAGGAACCAGTTATGGTATTGACTTGAAATCTTCCTTGTCGGAAAGATAAGAAGACGGGCTATAATCCTGATATAATTTTTGCCGCCCACTGCCACGCCCTTATTGAGAATTCTAGTGAAGAAATTTAGATCATAAATATCTCAGCTATTATCAGTTCTAAAATTTTATATGTACATTCAGCCAACAGTACAAAAAACCTCTACAAATCCGTTGAATTTCATTTATCTAACGCTTAAAATGTGGATGTTGAGCGAAAAACTCTATAAAAAATCTGTGTTCTAGCTCTAACATAATGCACTAAAACTCAAAAAGCAGTAAGCGTGACATAATTATTGTATAACAATTGGATAGCCCAGTTTGATCTTTACAATCTAGCTAAATTTCATTACTTTAGCTCGTATAGTCTCTGCAATACAGCGTTTTGAAAAGTTCTTCTGAATGGTCCAACTCGTAGGTTAAAAAAAAACTTAGAATTTTTTCTTAATAACATTTTCTGACACCAGGAGAACATAATTTTGTAGGAGGTGGATTCTTGCACACAATTTTATTTAAATTTTAATAACTCAGGAACCAGTTATGGTATTGACTTGAAATCTTCCTTGTCGGAAAGATAAGAGGACGGGCTATAATCCTGATATAATTTTTGCCGCCCACTGCCACGCCCATATTGAGAATTCTAGTGAAGAAATTTAGATCATAAATATCTCAGCTATTATCAGTTCTAAAATTTTATATGTACATTCAGCCAACAGTACAAATAAACCTCTACAAATCCGTTGAATTTCATTTATCTAACGCTTAAAATGTGGATGTTGAGCGAAAAACTCTATAAAAAATCTGTGTTCTAGCTCTAACATAATGCACTAAAACTCAAAAAGCAGTAAGCGTGACATAATTATTGTATAACCATTGGATAGCCCAGTTTGATCTTTACAATCTAGCTAAATTTCATTACTTTAGCTCGTATAGTCTCTGCAATACAGCGTTTTGAAAAGTTCTTCTGAATGGTCCAACTCGTAGGTTAAAAAAAAACTTAGAATTTTTTCTTAATAACATTTTCTGACACCAGGAGAACATAATTTTGTAGGAGGTGGATTCTTGCACACAATTTTATTTAAATTTTAATAACTCAGGAACCAGTTATGGTATTGACTTGAAATCTTCCTTGTCGGAAAGATAAGAGGACGGGCTATAATCCTGATATAATTTTTGCCGCCCACTGCCACGCCCATATTGAGAATTCTAGTGAAGAAATTTAGATCATAAATATCTCAGCTATTATCAGTTCTAAAATTTTATATGTACATTCAGCCAACAGTACAAATAAACCTCTACAAATCCGTTGAATTTCATTTATCTAACGCTTAAAATGTGGATGTTGAGCGAAAAACTCTATAAAAAATCTGTGTTCTAGCTCTAACATAATGCACTAAAACTCAAAAAGCAGTAAGCGTGACATAATTATTGTGTAACCATTGGATAGCCCAGTTTGATCTTTACAATCTAGCTAAATTTCATTACTTTAGCTCGTATAGTCTCTGCAATACAGCGTTTTGAAAAGTTCTTCTGAATGGTCCAACTCGTAGGTTAAAAAAAAACTTAGAATTTTTTCTTAATAACATTTTCTGACACCAGGAGAACATAATTTTGTAGGAGGTGGATTCTTGCACACAATTTTATTTAAATTTTAATAACTCAGGAACCAGTTATGGTATTGACTTGAAATCTTCCTTGTCGGAAAGATAAGAGGACGGGCTATAATCCTGATATAATTTTTGCCGCCCACTGCCACGCCCATATTGAGTAATCTAGTGAAGAAATTTAGATCATAAATATCTCAGCTATTATCAGTTCTAAAATTTTATATGTACATTCAGCCAACAGTACAAATAAACCTCTACAAATCCGTTGAATTTCATTTATCTAACGCTTAAAATGTGGATGTTGAGCGAAAAACTCTATAAAAAATCTGTGTTCTAGCTCTAACATAATGCACTAAAACTCAAAAAGCAGTAAGCGTGACATAATTATTGTATAACCATTGGATAGCCCAGTTTGATCTTTACAATCTAGCTAAATTTCATTACTTTAGCTCGTATAGTCTCTGCAATACAGCGTTTTGAAAAGTTATTCTGAATGGTCCAACTCGTAGGTTAAAAAAAAACTTGGAATTTTTTCCAAATAACATTTTCTGACACCAGGAGAACATAATTTTGTAGGAGGTGGATTCTTGCACACAATTTTATTTAAATTTTAATAACTCAGGAACCAGTTATGGTATTGACTTGAAATCTTCCTTGTCGGAAAGATAAGAGGACGGGCTATAATCCTGATATAATTTTTGCCGCCCACTGCCACGCCCATATTGAGAATTCTAGTGAATAAATTTAGATCATAAATATCTCAGCTATTATCAGTTCTAAAATTTTATATGTACATTCAGCCAACAGTACAAATAAACCTCTACAAATCCGTTGAATTTCATTTATCTAACGCTTAAAATGTTGATGTTGAGCGAAAAACTCTATAAAAAATCTGTGTTCTAGCTCTAACATAATGCACTAAAACTCAAAAAGCAGTAAGCGTGACATAATTATTGTATAACCATTGGATAGCCCAGTTTGATCTTTACAATCTAGCTAAATTTCATTACTTTAGCTCGTATAGTCTCTGCAATACAGCGTTTTGAAAAGTTCTTCTGAATGGTCCAACTCGTAGGTTAAAAAAAAACTTGGAATTTTTTCCAAATAACATTTTCTGACACCAGGAGAACATAATTTTGTAGGAGGTGGATTCTTGCACACAATTTTATTTAAATTTTAATAACTCAGGAACCAGTTATGGTATTGACTTGAAATCTTCCTTGTCGGAAAGATAAGAGGACGGGCTATAATCCTGATATAATTTTTGCCGCCCACTGCCACGCCCATATCGAGTAAACTAGTGAAGAAATTTAGATCATAAATATCTCAGCTATTATCAGTTCTAAAATTGTATATGTACATTCAGCCAACAGTCCAAATAAACCTCTACAAATCCGTTGAATTTCATTTATCTAACGCTTAAAATGTGGATGTTGAGCGAAAAACTCTATAAAAAATCTGTGTTCTAGCTCTAACATAATGCACTAAAACTCAAAAAGCAGTAAGCGTGACATAATTATTGTATAACCATTGGATAGCCCAGTTTGATCTTTACAATCTAGCTAAATTTCATTACTTTAGCTCGTATAGTCTCTGCAATACAGCGTTTTGAAAAGTTCTTCTGAATGGTCCAACTCGTAGGTTAAAAAAAAACTTAGAATTTTTTCTTAATAACATTTTCTGACACCAGGAGAACATAATTTTGTAGGAGGTGGATTCTTGCACACAATTTTATTTAAATTTTAATAACTCAGGAACCAGTTATGGTATTGACTTGAAATCTTCCTTGTCGGAAAGATAAGAGGACGGGCTATAATCCTGATATAATTTTTGCCGCCCACTGCCACGCCCATATTGAGAATTCTAGTGAAGAAATTTAGATCATAAATATCTCAGCTATTATCAGTTCTAAAATTTTATATGTACATTCAGCCAACAGTACAAATAAACCTCTACAAATCCGTTGAATTTCATTTATCTAACGCTTAAAATGTGGATGTTGAGCGAAAAACTCTATAAAAAATCTGTGTTCTAGCTCTAACATAATGCACTAAAACTCAAAAAGCAGTAAGCGTGACATAATTATTGTATAACCATTGGATAGCCCAGTTTGATCTTTACAATCTAGCTAAATTTCATTACTTTAGCTCGTATAGTCTCTGCAATACAGCGTTTTGAAAAGTTATTCTGAATGGTCCAACTCGTAGGTTAAAAAAAAACTTAGAATTTTTTCTTAATAACATTTTCTGACACCAGGAGAACATAATTTTGTAGGAGGTGGATTCTTGCACACAATTTTATTTAAATTTTAATAACTCAGGAACCAGTTATGGTATTGACTTGAAATCTTCCTTGTCGGAAAGATAAGAGGACGGGCTATAATCCTGATATAATTTTTGCCGCCCACTGCCACGCCCATATTGAGAATTCTAGTGAAGAAATTTAGATCATAAATATCTCAGCTATTATCAGTTCTAAAATTTTATATGTACATTCAGCCAACAGTACAAATAAACCTCTACAAATCCGTTGAATTTCATTTATCTAACGCTTAAAATGTGGATGTTGAGCGAAAAACTCTATAAAAAATCTGTGTTCTAGCTCTAACATAATGCACTAAAACTCAAAAAGCAGTAAGCGTGACATAATTATTGTATAACCATTGGATAGCCCAGTTTGATCTTTACAATCTAGCTAAATTTCATTACTTTAGCTCGTATAGTCTCTGCAATACAGCGTTTTGAAAAGTTCTTCTGAATGGTCCAACTCGTAGGTTAAAAAAAAACTTAGAATTTTTTCTTAATAACATTTTCTGACACCAGGAGAACATAATTTTGTAGGAGGTGGATTCTTGCACACAATTTTATTTAAATTTTAATAACTCAGGAACCAGTTATGGTATTGACTTGAAATCTTCCTTGTCGGAAAGATAAGAGGACGGGCTATAATCCTGATATAATTTTTGCCGCCCACTGCCACGCCCATATTGAGAATTCTAGTGAAGAAATTTAGATCATAAATATCTCAGCTATTATCAGTTCTAAAATTTTATATGTACATTCAGCCAACAGTACAAATAAACCTCTACAAATCCGTTGAATTTCATTTATCTAACGCTTAAAATGTGGATGTTGAGCGAAAAACTCTATAAAAAATCTGTGTTCTAGCTCTAACATAATGCACTAAAACTCAAAAAGCAGTAAGCGTGACATAATTATTGTATAACCATTGGATAGCCCAGTTTGATCTTTACAATCTAGCTAAATTTCATTACTTTAGCTCGTATAGTCTCTGCAATACAGCGTTTTGAAAAGTTCTTCTGAATGGTCCAACTCGTAGGTTAAAAAAAAACTTAGAATTTTTTCTTAATAACATTTTCTGACACCAGGAGAACATAATTTTGTAGGAGGTGGATTCTTGCACACAATTTTATTTAAATTTTAATAACTCAGGAACCAGTTATGGTATTGACTTGAAATCTTCCTTGTCGGAAAGATAAGAGGACGGGCTATAATCCTGATATAATTTTTGCCGCCCACTGCCACGCCCATATTGAGTAATCTAGTGAAGAAATTTAGATCATAAATATCTCAGCTATTATCAGTTCTAAAATTTTATATGTACATTCAGCCAACAGTACAAATAAACCTCTACAAATCCGTTGAATTTCATTTATCTAACGCTTAAAATGTGGATGTTGAGCGAAAAACTCTATAAAAAATCTGTGTTCTAGCTCTAACATAATGCACTAAAACTCAAAAAGCAGTAAGCGTGACATAATTATTGTATAACCATTGGATAGCCCAGTTTGATCTTTACAATCTAGCTAAATTTCATTACTTTAGCTCGTATAGTCTCTGCAATACAGCGTTTTGAAAAGTTATTCTGAATGGTCCAACTCGTAGGTTAAAAAAAAACTTGGAATTTTTTCCAAATAACATTTTCTGACACCAGGAGAACATAATTTTGTAGGAGGTGGATTCTTGCACACAATTTTATTTAAATTTTAATAACTCAGGAACCAGTTATGGTATTGACTTGAAATCTTCCTTGTCGGAAAGATAAGAGGACGGGCTATAATCCTGATATAATTTTTGCCGCCCACTGCCACGCCCATATTGAGAATTCTAGTGAATAAATTTAGATCATAAATATCTCAGCTATTATCAGTTCTAAAATTTTATATGTACATTCAGCCAACAGTACAAATAAACCTCTACAAATCCGTTGAATTTCATTTATCTAACGCTTAAAATGTTGATGTTGAGCGAAAAACTCTATAAAAAATCTGTGTTCTAGCTCTAACATAATGCACTAAAACTCAAAAAGCAGTAAGCGTGACATAATTATTGTATAACCATTGGATAGCCCAGTTTGATCTTTAAAATCTAGCTAAATTTCATTACTTTAGCTCGTATAGTCTCTGCAATACAGCGTTTTGAAAAGTTATTCTGAATGGTCCAACTCGTAGGTTAAAAAAAAACTTGGAATTTTTTCCAAATAACATTTTCTGACACCAGGAGAACATAATTTTGTAGGAGGTGGATTCTTGCACACAATTTTATTTAAATTTTAATAACTCAGGAACCAGTTATGGTATTGACTTGAAATCTTCCTTGTCGGAAAGATAAGAGGACGGGCTATAATCCTGATATAATTTTTGCCGCCCACTGCCACGCCCATATCGAGTAAACTAGTGAAGAAATTTAGATCATAAATATCTCAGCTATTATCAGTTCTAAAATTGTATATGTACATTCAGCCAACAGTCCAAATAAACCTCTACAAATCCGTTGAATTTCATTTATCTAACGCTTAAAATGTGGATGTTGAGCGAAAAACTCTATAAAAAATCTGTGTTCTAGCTCTAACATAATGCACTAAAACTCAAAAAGCAGTAAGCGTGACATAATTATTGTATAACCATTGGATAGCCCAGTTTGATCTTTACAATCTAGCTAAATTTCATTACTTTAGCTCGTATAGTCTCTGCAATACAGCGTTTTGAAAAGTTCTTCTGAATGGTCCAACTCGTAGGTTAAAAAAAAACTTAGAATTTTTTCTTAATAACATTTTCTGACACCAGGAGAACATAATTTTGTAGGAGGTGGATTCTTGCACACAATTTTATTTAAATTTTAATAACTCAGGAACCAGTTATGGTATTGACTTGAAATCTTCCTTGTCGGAAAGATAAGAGGACGGGCTATAATCCTGATATAATTTTTGCCGCCCACTGCCACGCCCATATTGAGAATTCTAGTGAAGAAATTTAGATCATAAATATCTCAGCTATTATCAGTTCTAAAATTTTATATGTACATTCAGCCAACAGTACAAATAAACCTCTACAAATCCGTTGAATTTCATTTATCTAACGCTTAAAATGTTGATGTTGAGCGAAAAACTCTATAAAAAATCTGTGTTCTAGCTCTAACATAATGCACTAAAACTCAAAAAGCAGTAAGCGTGACATAATTATTGTATAACCATTGGATAGCCCAGTTTGATCTTTACAATCTAGCTAAATTTCATTACTTTAGCTCGTATAGTCTCTGCAATACAGCGTTTTGAAAAGTTATTCTGAATGGTCCAACTCGTAGGTTAAAAAAAAACTTAGAATTTTTTCTTAATAACATTTTCTGACACCAGGAGAACATAATTTTGTAGGAGGTGGATTCTTGCACACAATTTTATTTAAATTTTAATAACTCAGGAACCAGTTATGGTATTGACTTGAAATCTTCCTTGTCGGAAAGATAAGAGGACGGGCTATAATCCTGATATAATTTTTGCCGCCCACTGCCACGCCCATATTGAGAATTCTAGTGAAGAAATTTAGATCATAAATATCTCAGCTATTATCAGTTCTAAAATTTTATATGTACATTCAGCCAACAGTACAAATAAACCTCTACAAATCCGTTGA
This sequence comes from Pollenia griseotomentosa, assembly GCA_963931875.1. Taxonomy (NCBI): domain Eukaryota; kingdom Metazoa; phylum Arthropoda; class Insecta; order Diptera; family Polleniidae; genus Pollenia; species Pollenia griseotomentosa. The sequence goes on along the minus strand of OZ007563.1, from coordinate 74,728,003 downwards.
ATTTCATTTATCTAACGCTTAAAATGTGGATGTTGAGCGAAAAACTCTATAAAAAATCTGTGTTCTAGCTCTAACATAATGCACTAAAACTCAAAAAGCAGTAAGCGTGACATAATTATTGTATAACCATTGGATAGCCCAGTTTGATCTTTACAATCTAGCTAAATTTCATTACTTTAGCTCGTATAGTCTCTGCAATACAGCGTTTTGAAAAGTTATTCTGAATGGTCCAACTCGTAGGTTAAAAAAAAACTTGGAATTTTTTCCAAATAACATTTTCTGACACCAGGAGAACATAATTTTGTAGGAGGTGGATTCTTGCACACAATTTTATTTAAATTTTAATAACTCAGGAACCAGTTATGGTATTGACTTGAAATCTTCCTTGTCGGAAAGATAAGAGGACGGGCTATAATCCTGATATAATTTTTGCCGCCCACTGCCACGCCCATATCGAGTAAACTAGTGAAGAAATTTAGATCATAAATATCTCAGCTATTATCAGTTCTAAAATTGTATATGTACATTCAGCCAACAGTCCAAATAAACCTCTACAAATCCGTTGAATTTCATTTATCTAACGCTTAAAATGTGGATGTTGAGCGAAAAACTCTATAAAAAATCTGTGTTCTAGCTCTAACATAATGCACTAAAACTCAAAAAGCAGTAAGCGTGACATAATTATTGTATAACCATTGGATAGCCCAGTTTGATCTTTACAATCTAGCTAAATTTCATTACTTTAGCTCGTATAGTCTCTGCAATACAGCGTTTTGAAAAGTTCTTCTGAATGGTCCAACTCGTAGGTTAAAAAAAAACTTAGAATTTTTTCTGAATAACATTTTCTGACACCAGGAGAACATAATTTTGTAGGAGGTGGATTCTTGCACACAATTTTATTTAAATTTTAATAACTCAGGAACCAGTTATGGTATTGACTTGAAATCTTCCTTGTCGGAAAGATAAGAGGACGGGCTATAATCCTGATATAATTTTTGCCGCCCACTGCCACGCCCATATTGAGAATTCTAGTGAAGAAATTTAGATCATAAATATCTCAGCTATTATCAGTTCTAAAATTTTATATGTACATTCAGCCAACAGTACAAATAAACCTCTACAAATCCGTTGAATTTCATTTATCTAACGCTTAAAATGTGGATGTTGAGCGAAAAACTCTATAAAAAATCTGTGTTCTAGCTCTAACATAATGCACTAAAACTCAAAAAGCAGTAAGCGTGACATAATTATTGTATAACCATTGGATAGCCCAGTTTGATCTTTACAATCTAGCTAAATTTCATTACTTTAGCTCGTATAGTCTCTGCAATACAGCGTTTTGAAAAGTTATTCTGAATGGTCCAACTCGTAGGTTAAAAAAAAACTTGGAATTTTTTCCAAATAACATTTTCTGACACCAGGAGAACATAATTTTGTAGGAGGTGGATTCTTGCACACAATTTTATTTAAATTTTAATAACTCAGGAACCAGTTATGGTATTGACTTGAAATCTTCCTTGTCGGAAAGATAAGAGGACGGGCTATAATCCTGATATAATTTTTGCCGCCCACTGCCACGCCCATATCGAGTAAACTAGTGAAGAAATTTAGATCATAAATATCTCAGCTATTATCAGTTCTAAAATTGTATATGTACATTCAGCCAACAGTCCAAATAAACCTCTACAAATCCGTTGAATTTCATTTATCTAACGCTTAAAATGTGGATGTTGAGCGAAAAACTCTATAAAAAATCTGTGTTCTAGCTCTAACATAATGCACTAAAACTCAAAAAGCAGTAAGCGTGACATAATTATTGTATAACCATTGGATAGCCCAGTTTGATCTTTACAATCTAGCTAAATTTCATTACTTTAGCTCGTATAGTCTCTGCAATACAGCGTTTTGAAAAGTTCTTCTGAATGGTCCAACTCGTAGGTTAAAAAAAAACTTAGAATTTTTTCTTAATAACATTTTCTGACACCAGGAGAACATAATTTTGTAGGAGGTGGATTCTTGCACACAATTTTATTTAAATTTTAATAACTCAGGAACCAGTTATGGTATTGACTTGAAATCTTCCTTGTCGGAAAGATAAGAGGACGGGCTATAATCCTGATATAATTTTTGCCGCCCACTGCCACGCCCATATTGAGTAATCTAGTGAAGAAATTTAGATCATAAATATCTCAGCTATTATCAGTTCTAAAATTTTATATGTACATTCAGCCAACAGTACAAATAAACCTCTACAAATCCGTTGAATTTCATTTATCTAACGCTTAAAATGTGGATGTTGAGCGAAAAACTCTATAAAAAATCTGTGTTCTAGCTCTAACATAATGCACTAAAACTCAAAAAGCAGTAAGCGTGACATAATTATTGTATAACCATTGGATAGCCCAGTTTGATCTTTACAATCTAGCTAAATTTCATTACTTTAGCTCGTATAGTCTCTGCAATACAGCGTTTTGAAAAGTTCTTCTGAATGGTCCAACTCGTAGGTTAAAAAAAAACTTAGAATTTTTTCTTAATAACATTTTCTGACACCAGGAGAACATAATTTTGTAGGAGGTGGATTCTTGCACACAATTTTATTTAAATTTTAATAACTCAGGAACCAGTTATGGTATTGACTTGAAATCTTCCTTGTCGGAAAGATAAGAGGACGGGCTATAATCCTGATATAATTTTTGCCGCCCACTGCCACGCCCATATTGAGAATTCTAGTGAAGAAATTTAGATCATAAATATCTCAGCTATTATCAGTTCTAAAATTTTATATGTACATTCAGCCAACAGTACAAATAAACCTCTACAAATCCGTTGAATTTCATTTATCTAACGCTTAAAATGTTGATGTTGAGCGAAAAACTCTATAAAAAATCTGTGTTCTAGCTCTAACATAATGCACTAAAACTCAAAAAGCAGTAAGCGTGACATAATTATTGTATAACCATTGGATAGCCCAGTTTGATCTTTACAATCTAGCTAAATTTCATTACTTTAGCTCGTATAGTCTCTGCAATACAGCGTTTTGAAAAGTTATTCTGAATGGTCCAACTCGTAGGTTAAAAAAAAACTTGGAATTTTTTCCAAATAACATTTTCTGACACCAGGAGAACATAATTTTGTAGGAGGTGGATTCTTGCACACAATTTTATTTAAATTTTAATAACTCAGGAACCAGTTATGGTATTGACTTGAAATCTTCCTTGTCGGAAAGATAAGAGGACGGGCTATAATCCTGATATAATTTTTGCCGCCCACTGCCACGCCCATATCGAGTAAACTAGTGAAGAAATTTAGATCATAAATATCTCAGCTATTATCAGTTCTAAAATTTTATATGTACATTCAGCCAACAGTCCAAATAAACCTCTACAAATCCGTTGAATTTCATTTATCTAACGCTTAAAATGTGGATGTTGAGCGAAAAACTCTATAAAAAATCTGTGTTCTAGCTCTAACATAATGCACTAAAACTCAAAAAGCAGTAAGCGTGACATAATTATTGTATAACCATTGGATAGCCCAGTTTGATCTTTACAATCTAGCTAAATTTCATTACTTTAGCTCGTAAAGTCTCTGCAATACAGCGTTTTGAAAAGTTCTTCTGAATGGTCCAACTCGTAGGTTAAAAAAAAACTTAGAATTTTTTCTTAATAACATTTTCTGACACCAGGAGAACATAATTTTGTAGGAGGTGGATTCTTGCACACAATTTTATTTAAATTTTAATAACTCAGGAACCAGTTATGGTATTGACTTGAAATCTTCCTTGTCGGAAAGATAAGAGGACGGGCTATAATCCTGATATAATTTTTGCCGCCCACTGCCACGCCCATATTGAGTAATCTAGTGAAGAATTTTGTAGGAGGTGGATTCTTGCACACAATTTTATTTAAATTTTAATAACTCAGGAACCAGTTATGGTATTGACTTGAAATCTTCCTTGTCGGAAAGATAAGAGGACGGGCTATAATCCTGATATAATTTTTGCCGCCCACTGCCACGCCCATATTGAGTAATCTAGTGAAGAAATTTAGATCATAAATATCTCAGCTATTATCAGTTCTAAAATTTTATATGTACATTCAGCCAACAGTACAAATAAACCTCTACAAATCCGTTGAATTTCATTTATCTAACGCTTAAAATGTGGATGTTGAGCGAAAAACTCTATAAAAAATCTGTGTTCTAGCTCTAACATAATGCACTAAAACTCAAAAAGCAGTAAGCGTGACATAATTATTGTATAACCATTGGATAGCCCAGTTTGATCTTTACAATCTAGCTAAATTTCATTACTTTAGCTCGTATAGTCTCTGCAATACAGCGTTTTGAAAAGTTCTTCTGAATGGTCCAACTCGTAGGTTAAAAAAAAACTTAGAATTTTTTCTTAATAACATTTTCTGACACCAGGAGAACATAATTTTGTAGGAGGTGGATTCTTGCACACAATTTTATTTAAATTTTAATAACTCAGGAACCAGTTATGGTATTGACTTGAAATCTTCCTTGTCGGAAAGATAAGAGGACGGTCTATAATTCTGATATAATTTTTGCCGCCCACTGCCACGCCCATATCGAGTAATCTAGTGAAGAAATTTAGATCTTAAATATCTCAGCTATTATCAGTTCTAAAATTTTATATGTACATTCAGCCAACAGTCCAAATAAACCTCTACAAATCCGTTGAATTTCATTTATCTAACGCTTAAAATGTGGATGTTGAGCGAAAAACTCTATAAAAAATCTGTGTTCTAGCTCTAACATAATGCACTAAAACTCAAAAAGCAGTAAGCGTGACATAATTATTGTATAACCATTGGATAGCCCAGTTTGATCTTTACAATCTAGCTAAATTTCATTACTTTAGCTCGTATAGTCTCTGCAATACAGCGTTTTGAAAAGTTCTTCTGAATGGTCCAACTCGTAGGTTAAAAAAAAACTTAGAATTTTTTCTTAATAACATTTTCTGACACCAGTAGCCCGTTTCTGTATATCTCACATCGTAAAACTCTTCGCATGAAACGTGTGAATTGCAACAAAAATAGTGTGAAATGAAACAAAAAATGGTTTTTCTCACCCAAGTGTTTCTGTATCTTTTTTTTGCGAGAATTATCTGTCATTTAAATAATTTTCCAGCAATTATTGGAAGGATGCGAGAAAAAGTGTTTCTATAACAATATTTTGCGAAAAGTTTCTTTCAAGAACTGTCAAAATAAGTCACATTTGAAATTGGTGGCGAGAAAAACAAAATGTAGATATTTTGAATTTAAAATATGTTTATATACTATTTTTTTTAAATAAATAAAAAATAGAAGGAATATAAATGATAAATGCATAATTAATATGATGAAAATAAACAAAAAACAATTGTTACATTTTGTTAGTTTAAATTTTTGTTAGCCTTTTCTTGTTTTGGTTTTAATCAGTGCTGCCAGATAAATTTGTGTCAAAATCGTCAATTTCCTGAGAAAAAAATAAAAAAGATCGTCTTTTTTGTTTTAAAAATCTTGCAATTTAAAATCATTTTTAAACAAATTTGTTTCGACTTTTATTTAAAAATAATCAAACAAAAACATAGTTAAAGTTCATGGATATTTAATAATTATTATTTAATAATTGAGATATAAATCTTTAATTTACCTATTCCTATAATCTTTTTCTTTTTTACCTGAAATAGACTTAGTAGAATACCTTGTAGTTAAAATTAAAAAAATCGGTTCATAAATAAACGGGTTAAAGACCCAGTAAAATCTTCGCCTACAAAATAATATGTTAAGTAATCAGAAACACATAAAAGCACTACTTACAATTCTACTGAAAAACTAATGAATTTTACAAGGGTTGTGCCAAAAAGAACAAATTCAAAAGTAAGTCATTTTTTATCGAAGTTCTTATGGAAGAAAGCTTCTTAATAACGAGTGAAAGAAGATATTCATTTTGAAAAAGTTTTTACTGGGAGACAAACAAATTTCTTTCTTGCCGGAATAATGGTTTTGGCACAAAAGTGTACATATAAGATAAGAATATCAAATATCAATCATATTTTGTATATGTATATAAGAAGTATTAAATGTTCAAAATAAGCCAAGTCGGTCCATTACTTTCTCTCGAAATTTTGCTTTTGCCGATACATTTTTTAGGGAAGAAACAAACAATTTCGAGGACAATTTTCACAATAGGGATAAATATAAAAATTTAAGCAGCCTTGTTTTTAAAGATATCTTTTTTTCTAATAAACAAACATACAAAAATATTTACAATTATCTTATTTCGAAGACTAAGGGGCTTATAGTGTAAAACGCAACGCCAACAATTTCATTAAAAGCTAAAATAAAATCAAAAATAAAATATGGTTTTTTTTATTCGACCTTTTCTTAATGGAATCTCAAAAGAAATAAATACTCAAGCTCGAGGTCATAGGTTTTTTAAAAAATGTTTTTTATTTCATTAATTTAAATAACTCCAATATTTCGATATTCCTTGAATATCATCATCAGGGATAGTCTAAAAACAAATCAACAATATACATAAGTTTAAAACATCAATATAAACATAAAGATCACAAAAATCCAAACAGTAATAACAGTAATAACAATAGCAACAAGAACTTACTAAACTTGTAATAAAAAATAAAAAATTACACAAAAATTCTTATTAGCTATGTAGTGTTTACTACCATCGTCATGATTGCACTGAATTTGATCAAAAATATTTTATAAATTTGTTGTTGCTTTCTACAGACATTCATATTATTTTTTTTTTTTCAATTTTCAACGCCACAAAATAGAAGTGTTTGAAATTTAAAAATTCAAGATGAATTTCTATAGAAAGTAACAACAAAATTATAAAATATTTTTGATTTTGTTTTTGCTTTCGTCACTTTTTTAGAAAAAATCATCAAAACGTCACTTTGTTAATATCGGAACAAAAAATCGTCAAGATGACGATAACTCGTCAAATCTGGCAGCCCTGTTTTTATTATATTTATTTCTTTTGTTGACGTTTCGCTTTAATTTGACACTTAATTACTGGAAATATTCCAGTATAAACAGAATTTGTTGTGTCTGTTTTCGCATTCAAATACAGAAACACTTTTATCTCATAAATCGAGAAACGATGGAATTTTTTGTTTCACACTTCATGTAAGAAATTTTACGATGCGAGAAATACAGAAACGAGCTACAGGAGAACATAATTTTGTAGGAGGTGGATTCTTGCACACAATTTTATTTAAATTTTAATAACTCAGGAACCAGTTATGGTATTGACTTGAAATCTTCCTTGTCGGAAAGATAAGAGGACGGTCTATAATTCTGATATAATTTTTGCCGCCCACTGCCACGCCCATATCGAGTAATCTAGTGAAGAAATTTAGATCATAAATATCTCAGCTATTATCAGTTCTAAAATTTTATATGTACATTCAGCCAACAGTCCAAATAAACCTCTACAAATCCGTTGAATTTCATTTATCTAACGCTTAAAATGTGGATGTTGAGCGAAAAACTCTATAAAAAATCTGTGTTCTAGCTCTAACATAATGCACTAAAACTCAAAAAGCAGTAAGCGTGACATAATTATTGTATAACCATTGGATAGCCCAGTTTGATCTTTACAATCTAGCTAAATTTCATTACTTTAGCTCGTATAGTCTCTGCAATACAGCGTTTTGAAAAGTTCTTCTGAATGGTCCAACTCGTAGGTTAAAAAACAACTTAGAATTTTTTCTTAATAACATTTTCTGACACCAGGAGAACATAATTTTGTAGGAGGTGGATTCTTGCACACAATTTTATTTAAATTTTAATAACTCAGGAACCAGTTATGGTATTGACTTGAAATCTTCCTTGTCGGAAAGATAAGAGGACGGGCTATAATCCTGATATAATTTTTGCCGCCCACTGCCACGCCCATATTGAGTAATCTAGTGAAGAATTTTGTAGGAGCTGGATTCTTGCACACAATTTTATTTAAATTTTAATAACTCAGGAACCAGTTATGGTATTGACTTGAAATCTTCCTTGTCGGAAAGATAAGAGGACGGGCTATAATCCTGATATAATTTTTGCCGCCCACTGCCACGCCCATATTGAGTAATCTAGTGAAGAAATTTAGATCATAAATATCTCAGCTATTATCAGTTCTAAAATTTTATATGTACATTCAGCCAACAGTACAAATAAACCTCTACAAATCCGTTGAATTTCATTTATCTAACGCTTAAAATGTGGATGTTGAGCGAAAAACTCTATAAAAAATCTGTGTTCTAGCTCTAACATAATGCACTAAAACTCAAAAAGCAGTAAGCGTGACATAATTATTGTATAACCATTGGATAGCCCAGTTTGATCTTTACAATCTAGCTAAATTTCATTACTTTAGCTCGTATAGTCTCTGCAATACAGCGTTTTGAAAAGTTCTTCTGAATGGTCCAACTCGTAGGTTAAAAAAAAACTTAGAATTTTTTCTTAATAACATTTTCTGACACCAGGAGAACATAATTTTGTAGGAGGTGGATTCTTGCACACAATTTTATTTAAATTTTAATAACTCAGGAACCAGTTATGGTATTGACTTGAAATCTTCCTTGTCGGAAAGATAAGAGGACGGGCTATAATCCTGATATAATTTTTGCCGCCCACTGCCACGCCCATATTGAGTAATCTAGTGAAGAATTTTGTAGGAGGTGGATTCTTGCACACAATTTTATTTAAATTTTAATAACTCAGGAACCAGTTATGGTATTGACTTGAAATCTTCCTTGTCGGAAAGATAAGAGGACGGGCTATAATCCTGATATAATTTTTGCCGCCCACTGCCACGCCCATATTGAGTAATCTAGTGAAGAAATTTAGATCATAAATATCTCAGCTATTATCAGTTCTAAAATTTTATATGTACATTCAGCCAACAGTACAAATAAACCTCTACAAATCCGTTGAATTTCATTTATCTAACGCTTAAAATGTGGATGTTGAGCGAAAAACTCTATAAAAAATCTGTGTTCTAGCTCTAACATAATGCACTAAAACTCAAAAAGCAGTAAGCGTGACATAATTATTGTATAACCATTGGAAAGCCCAGTTTGATCTTTACAATCTAGCTAAATTTCATTACTTTAGCTCGTAAAGTCTCTGCAATACAGCGTTTTGAAAAGTTCTTCTGAATGGTCCAACTCGTAGGTTAAAAAAAAACTTAGAATTTTTTCTTAATAACATTTTCTGACACCAGGAGAACATAATTTTGTAGGAGGTGGATTCTTGCACACAATTTTATTTAAATTTTAATAACTCAGGAACCAGTTATGGTATTGACTTGAAATCTTCCTTGTCGGAAAGATAAGAGGACGGTCTATAATTCTGATATAATTTTTGCCGCCCACTGCCACGCCCATATCGAGTAATCTAGTGAAGAAATTTAGATCATAAATATCTCAGCTATTATCAGTTCTAAAATTTTATATGTACATTCAGCCAACAGTCCAAATAAACCTCTACAAATCCGTTGAATTTCATTTATCTAACGCTTAAAATGTGGATGTTGAGCGAAAAACTCTATAAAAAATCTGTGTTCTAGCTCTAACATAATGCACTAAAACTCAAAAAGCAGTAAGCGTGACATAATTATTGTATAACCATTGGATAGCCCAGTTTGATCTTTACAATCTAGCTAAATTTCATTACTTTAGCTCGTATAGTCTCTGCAATACAGCGTTTTGAAAAGTTCTTCTGAATGGTCCAACTCGTAGGTTAAAAAAAAACTTAGAATTTTTTCTTAATAACATTTTCTGACACCAGGAGAACATAATTTTGTAGGAGGTGGATTCTTGCACACAATTTTATTTAAATTTTAATAACTCAGGAACCAGTTATGGTATTGACTTGAAATCTTCCTTGTCGGAAAGATAAGAGGACGGTCTATAATTCTGATATAATTTTTGCCGCCCACTGCCACGCCCATATCGAGTAATCTAGTGAAGAAATTTAGATCATAAATATCTCAGCTATTATCAGTTCTAAAATTTTATATGTACATTCAGCCAACAGTCCAAATAAACCTCTACAAATCCGTTGAATTTCATTTATCTAACGCTTAAAATGTGGATGTTGAGCGAAAAACTCTATAAAAAATCTGTGTTCTAGCTCTAACATAATGCACTAAAACTCAAAAAGCAGTAAGCGTGACATAATTATTGTATAACCATTGGATAGCCCAGTTTGATCTTTACAATCTAGCTAAATTTCATTACTTTAGCTCGTATAGTCTCTGCAATACAGCGTTTTGAAAAGTTCTTCTGAATGGTCCAACTCGTAGGTTAAAAAAAAATTTCTTAATAACATTTTCTGACACCAGGAGAACATAATTTTGTAGGAGGTGGATTCTTGCACACAATTTTATTTAAATTTTAATAACTCAGGAACCAGTTATGGTATTGACTTGAAATCTTCCTTGTCGGAAAGATAAGAGGACGGGCTATAATCCTGATATAATTTTTGCCGCCCACTGCCACGCCCATATCGAGTAATCTAGTGAAGAAATTTAGATCATAAATATCTCAGCTATTATCAGTTCTAAAATTTTATATGTACATTCAGCCAACAGTACAAATAAACCTCTACAAATCCGTTGAATTTCATTTATCTAACGCTTAAAATGTGGATGTTGAGCGAAAAACTCTATAAAAAATCTGTGTTCTAGCTCTAACATAATGCACTAAAACTCAAAAAGCAGTAAGCGTGACATAATTATTGTATAACCATTGGATAGCCCAGTTTGATCTTTACAATCTAGCTAAATTTCATTACTTTAGCTCGTATAGTCTCTGCAATACAGCGTTTTGAAAAGTTCTTCTGAATGGTCCAACTCGTAGGTTAAAAAAAAACTTAGAATTTTTTCTTAATAACATTTTCTGACACCAGGAGAACATAATTTTGTAGGAGGTGGATTCTTGCACACAATTTTATTTAAATTTTAATAACTCAGGAACCAGTTATGGTATTGACTTGAAATCTTCCTTGTCGGAAAGATAAGAGGACGGGCTATAATCCTGATATAATTTTTGCCGCCCACTGCCACGCCCATATTGAGTAATCTAGTGAAGAATTTTGTAGGAGGTGGATTCTTGCACACAATTTTATTTAAATTTTAATAACTCAGGAACCAGTTATGGTATTGACTTGAAATCTTCCTTGTCGGAAAGATAAGAGGACGGGCTATAATCCTGATATAATTTTTGCCGCCCACTGCCACGCCCATACCGAGTAATCTTGTGAAGAAATTTAGATCATAAATATCTCAGCTATTATCAGTTCTAAAATTTTATATGTACATTCAGCCAACAGTACAAATAAAACTCTACAAATCCGTTGAATTTCATTTATCTAACGCTTAAAATGTGGATGTTGAGCGAAAAACTCTATAAAAAATCTGTGTTCTAGCTCTAACATAATGCACTAAAACTCAAAAAGCAGTAAGCGTGACATAATTATTGTATAACCATTGGATAGCCCAGTTTGATCTTTACAATCTAGCTAAATTTCATTACTTTAGCTCGTATAGTCTCTGCAATACAGCGTTTTGAAAAGTTCTTCTGAATGGTCCAACTCGTAGGTTAAAAAAAAAACTTGGAATTTTTTCCAAATAACATTTTCTGACACCAGGAGAACATAATTTTGTAGGAGGTGGATTCTTGCACACAATTTTATTTAAATTTTAATAACTCAGGAACCAGTTATGGTATTGACTTGAAATCTTCCTTGTCGGAAAGATAAGAGGACGGGCTATAATCCTGATATAATTTTTGCCGCCCACTGCCACGCCCATATTGAGTAATCTAGTGAAGAAATTTAGATCATAAATATCTCAGCTATTATCAGTTCTAAAATTTTATATGTACATTCAGCCAACAGTACAAATAAACCTCTACAAATCCGTTGAATTTCATTTATCTAACGCTTAAAATGTGGATGTTGAGCGAAAAACTCTATAAAAAATCTGTGTTCTAGCTCTAACATAATGCACTAAAACTCAAAAAGCAGTAAGCGTGACATAATTATTGTATAACCATTGGATAGCCCAGTTTGATCTTTACAATCTAGCTAAATTTCATTACTTTAGCTCGTATAGTCTCTGCAATACAGCGTTTTGAAAAGTTCTTCTGAATGGTCCAACTCGTAGGTTAAAAAAAAACTTGGAATTTTTTCTTAATAACATTTTCTGACACCAGGAGAACATAATTTTGTAGGAGGTGGATTCTTGCACACAATTTTATTTAAATTTTAATAACTCAGGAACCAGTTATGGTATTGACTTGAAATCTTCCTTGTCGGAAAGATAAGAGGACGGGCTATAATCCTGATATAATTTTTGCCGCCCACTGCCACGCCCATATTGAGTAATCTAGTGAAGAAATTTAGATCATAAATATCTCAGCTATTATCAGTTCTAAAATTTTATATGTACATTCAGCCAACAGTACAAATAAACCTCTACAAATCCGTTGAATTTCATTTATCTAACGCTTAAAATGTGGATGTTGAGCGAAAAACTCTATAAAAAATCTGTGTTCTAGCTCTAACATAATGCACTAAAACTCAAAAAGCAGTAAGCGTGACATAATTATTGTATAACCATTGGATAGCCCAGTTTGATCTTTACAATCTAGCTAAATTTCATTACTTTAGCTCGTATAGTCTCTGCAATACAGCGTTTTGAAAAGTTCTTCTGAATGGTCCAACTCGTAGGTTAAAAAAAAACTTGGAATTTTTTCTTAATAACATTTTCTGACACCAGTAGCCCGTTTCTGTATTTCTCGCATCGTAAAATTTTCCGACTGAAACCAGTGAATCGGGACAGAAACAGTGAAAAATTAAACAAAAAATGGTTTTTCTCACACAAGTGTTTCTGTATCTTTTTTTTGCGAGAATTATCTGTCATTTAAATAACTTTCCAGCAGTTATTGGAAGGATGCGAGAAAAAGTGTTTCTATAACAATATTTTGCGAAAAGTTTTTTTCAAGAACTGTCAAAATAAGTCACATTTGAAATTGGTGGCGAGAAAAACAAAATGTAGATATTTTGAATTTAAAATATGTTTATATACTATTTTTTTTAAATAAATAAAAAAAATAGAAGGAATATAAATGATAAATGCATAATTTATATGATGAAAATAAACAAAAAACAATTGTTATATTTTGTTAGTTTAAATTTTTGTTAGCCTTTTCTTGTTTTGGTTTTAATCAGTGCTGCCAGATAAATTTGTGTCAAAATCGTCAATTTCCTGAGAAAAAAATAAAAAAGATCGTCTTTTTTGTTTTAAAAATCGTGCAATTTAAAATCAATTTTAAACAAATTTGTTTCGACTTTTATTAAAAAATAATCAAACAAAAACATAGTTAAAGTTCATGGGTATTTAATAATTGAGATATAAATCTTTAATTTACCTATTCCTATAATCTTTTTCTTTTTTACCTGAAATAGACTTAGTAGAATACCTTGTAGTTAAATTTAAAAAAATCGGTTCATAAATAAACGGGTTAAAGACCCAGTAAAATCTTCGCCTACAAAATAATATGTTAAGTAATCAGAAACACATAAAAGCACTACATACAATTCTACTGAAAAACGAATGAATTTTACAAGGGTTGTGCCAAAAAGAACAAATTCAAAAGTAAGTCATTTTTTTATCTTAATACATCCAGAAAAAAGTAGTTATCGAAGTTCTTATGGAAGAAAGCTACTTAACAACGAGTGAAAGAAGCTATCCATTTTGAAAAAGGAATAATGGTTTTGGCACAAAAGTGTAAATATGTATAAGATAAGAATATCAAATATCAATCATATTTTGTATATGTATATAAGAAGTATTAAATGTTCAAAATAAGCCAGGTCGGTCCATTACTTTCCACATTATACACATTATACACAGCTAGATACCTATTTGTAGAAATTACGGGCATAAGGGGCTTATAGTGTAAAACGCAACGCCAACAATTTCATTAAAAGCAAAAATAAAATCAAAAATATTTTATAAATTAGTTGTTGCTTTCTACAGACATTCATATTATTTTTTTTTTTTCAATTTTCAACCCCACAAAATAGAAGTGTTTGAAATTTAAAAATTCAAGATGAATTTCTATAGAAAGTAACAACAAAATTATAAAATATTTTTGATTTTGTTTTTGCTTTCGTCACTTTTTTAGAAAAAATCATCAAATCGTCACTTTGTTAATATCGGAACAAAAAATCGTCGAGATGACGATAACTCGTCAAATCTGGCAGCCCTGTTTTTATTATATTTATTTCTTTTGTTGACGTTTCGCTTTTATTTGACACTTAATTACTGGAAATATTCCAGTATAAACAGAATTTGTTGTGTCTGTTTTCGCATTCAAATACAGAAACACTTTTATCTCATAAATCGAGAAACGATGGAATTTTTTGTTTCACACTTCATGTAAGAAATTTTACGATGCGAGAAATACAGAAACGAGCTACAGGAGAACATAATTTTGTAGGAGGTGGATTCTTGCACACAATTTTATTTAAATTTTAATAACTCAGGAACCAGTTATGGTATTGACTTGAAATCTTCCTTGTCGGAAAGATAAGAGGACGGGCTATAATCCTGATATAATTTTTGCCGCCCATTGCCACGCCCATATTGAGTAATCTAGTGAAGAATTTAAATTTAAAATTTTATATGTACATTCAGCCAACAGTACAAATAAACCTCTACAAATCCGTTGAATTTCATTTATCTAACGCTTAAAATGTGGATGTTGAGCCAAAAACTCTATAAAAAATCTGTGTTCTAGCTCTAACATAATGCACTAAAACTCAAAAAGCAGTAAGCGTGACATAATTATTGTATAACCATTGGATAGCCCAGTTTGATCTTTACAATCTAGCTAAATTTCATTACTTTAGCTCGTATAGTCTCTGCAATACAGCGTTTTGAAAAGTTCTTCTGAATGGTCCAACTCGTAGGTTAAAAAAAAACTTGGAATTTTTCCCAAATAACATTTTCTGACACCAGGAGAACATAATTTTGTAGGAGGTGGATTCTTGCACACAATTTTATTTAAATTTTAATAACTCAGGAACTAGTTATGGTATTGACTTGAAATCTTCCTTGTCGGAAAGATAAGAGGACGGGCTATAATCCTGATATAATTTTTGCCGCCCACTGCCACGCCCATATTGAGTAATCTAGTGAAGAAATTTAGATCATAAATATCTCAGCTATTATCAGTTCTAAAATTTTATATGTACATTCAGCCAACAGTACAAATAAACCTCTACAAATCCGTTGAATTTCATTTATCTAACGCTTAAAATGTGGATGTTGAGCGAAAAACTCTATAAAAAATCTGTGTTCTAGCTCTAACATAATGCACTAAAACTCAAAAAGCAGTAAGCGTGACATAATTATTGTATAACCATTGGATAGCCCAGTTTGATCTTTACAATCTAGCTAAATTTCATTACTTTAGCTCGTATAGTCTCTGCAATACAGCGTTTTGAAAAGTTCTTCTGAATGGTCCAACTCGTAGGTTAAAAAAAAACTTGGAATTTTTTCCAAATAACATTTTCTGACACCAGGAGAACATAATTTTGTAGGAGGTGGATTCTTGCACACAATTTTATTTAAATTTTAATAACTCAGGAACCAGTTATGGTATTGACTTGAAATCTTCCTTGTCGGAAAGATAAGAGGACGGGCTATAATCCTGATATAATTTTTGCCGCCCACTGCCACGCCCATATTGAGCAATCTAGTGAAGAAATTTAGATCATAAATATCTCAGCTATTATCAGTTCTAAAATTTTATATGTACATTCAGCCAACAGTACAAATAAACCTCTACAAATCCGTTGAATTTCATTTATCTAACGCTTAAAATGTGGATGTTGAGCGAAAAACTCTATAAAAAATCTGTGTTCTAGCTCTAACATAATGCACTAAAACTCAAAAAGCAGTAAGCGTGACATAATTATTGTATAACCATTGGATAGCCCAGTTTGATCTTTACAATCTAGCTAAATTTCATTACTTTAGCTCGTATAGTCTCTGCAATACAGCGTTTTGAAAAGTTATTCTGAATGGTCCAACTCGTAGGTTAAAAAAAAACTTGGAATTTTTTCTTAATAACATTTTCTGACACCAGGAGAACATAATTTTGTAGGAGGTGGATTCTTGCACACAATTTTATTTAAATTTTAATAACTCAGGAACCAGTTATGGTATTGACTTGAAATCTTCCTTGTCGGAAAGATAAGAGGACGGGCTATAATCCTGATATAATTTTTGCCGCCCACTGCCACGCCCATATCGAGTAAACTAGTGAAGAAATTTAGATCATAAATATCTCAGCTATTATCAGTTCTAAAATTTTATATGTACATTCAGCCAACAGTACAAATAAACCTCTACAAATCCGTTGAATTTCATTTATCTAACGCTTAAAATGTGGATGTTGAGCGAAAAATCTATAAAAAATCTGTGTTCTAGCTCTAACATAATGCACTAAAACTCAAAAAGCAGTAAGCGTGACATAATTATTGTATAACCATTGGATAGCCCAGTTTGATCTTTACAATCTAGCTAAATTTCATTACTTTAGCTCGTATAGTCTCTGCAATACAGCGTTTTGAAAAGTTCTTCTGAATGGTCCAACTCGTAGGTTAAAAAAAAACTTGGAATTTTTTCCAAATAACATTTTCTGACACCAGGAGAACATAATTTTGTAGGAGGTGGATTCTTGCACACAATTTTATTTAAATTTTAATAACTCAGGAACCAGTTATGGTATTGACTTGAAATCTTCCTTGTCGGAAAGATAAGAGGACGGGCTATAATCCTGATATAATTTTTGCCGCCCACTGCCACGCCCATATCGAGTAATCTAGTAAAGAAATTTAGATCATAAATATCTCAGCTATTATCAGTTCTAAAATTTTATATGTACATTCAGCCAACAGTCCAAATAAACCTCTACAAATCCGTTGAATTTCATTTATCTAACGCTTAAAATGTGGATGTTGAGCGAAAAACTCTATAAAAAATCTGTGTTCTAGCTCTAACATAATGCACTAAAACTCAAAAAGCAGTAAGCGTGACATAATTATTGTATAACCATTGGATAGCCCAGTTTGATCTTTACAATCTAGCTAAATTTCATTACTTTAGCTCGTATAGTCTCTGCAATACAGCGTTTTGAAAAGTTCTTCTGAATGGTCCAACTCGTAGGTTAAAAAAAAACTTAGAATTTTTTCTTAATAACATTTTCTGACACCAGGAGAACATAATTTTGTAGGAGGTGGATTCTTGCACAATTTTATTTAAATTTTAATAACTCAGGAACCAGTTATGGTATTGACTTGAAATCTTCCTTGTCGGAAAGATAAGAGGACGGGCTATAATCCTGATATAATTTTTGCCGCCCACTGCCACGCCCATACCGAGTTATCTAGTGAAGAAATTTAGATCATAAATATCTCAGCTATTATCAGTTCTAAAATTTTATATGTACATTCAGCCAACAGTACAAATAAACCTCTACAAATCCGTTGAATTTCATTTATCTAACGCTTAAAATGTGGATGTTGAGCGAAAAACTCTATAAAAAATCTGTGTTCTAGCTCTAACATAATGCACTAAAACTCAAAAAGCAGTAAGCGTGACATAATTATTGTATAACCATTGGATAGCCCAGTTTGATCTTTACAATCTAGCTAAATTTCATTACTTTAGCTCGTATAGTCTCTGCAATACAGCGTTTTGAAAAGTTCTTCTGAATGGTCCAACTCGTAGGTTAAAAAAAAACTTGGAATTTTTTCCAAATAACATTTTCTGACACCAGGAGAACATAATTTTGTAGGAGGTGGATTCTTGCACACAATTTTATTTAAATTTTAATAACTCAGGAACCAGTTATGGTATTTACTTGAAATATTTCTTGTCGGAAAGATAAGGGGACGGGCTATAATCCTGATATAATTTAAGAAGCCCACTGCCACGCCCATATTGAGTAATCTAGTGAAGAAATTTAGATCATAAATATCTCAGCTATTATCAGTTCTAAAATTTTATATGTACATTCAGCCAACAGTACAAATAAACCTCTACAAATCCGTTGAATTTCATTTATCTAACGCTTAAAATGTGGATGTTGAGCGAAAAACTCTATAAAAAATCTGTGTTCTAGCTCTAACATAATGTACTAAAACTCATAAAGCAGTAAGCGTGACATTATTATTGTATAACCATTGGATAGCCCAGTTTGATCTTTACAATCTAGCTAAATTTCATTACTTTAGCTCGTATAGTCTCTGCAATACGGCGTTTTGAAAAGTTCTTCTGAATGGTCAAACTCGTAGGTTAAAAAAAAAACTTTGAATTTTTTCTTAACAACATTTTCTGACACCAGGAGAACATAATTTTGTAGGAGGTGGATTCTTGCACACAATTTTATTTAAATTTTAATAACTCAGGAACCAGTTATGGTATTTACTTGAAATCTTTCTTGTCGACAAGATAAGGGGACGGGCTATAATCCTGATATAATTTAAGAAGCCCACTGCCACGCCCATATTGAGTAATCTAGTGAAGAAATTTAGATCATAAATATCTCAGCTATTATCAGTTCTATGTATATGTATAGTTCTATTGTATTTTAGTTCTAGCATAATGAACTAAAACTCATCAAGCAGTAAGCGTGACATAATTATTGTATAACCATTGGATAGCCCAGTTTGATCTTTACAATCTAGCTAAATTTCATTACTTTAGCTCGTATAGTCTCTGCAATACAGCGTTTTGAAAAGTTCTTCTGAATGGTCCAACTCGTAGGTTAAAAAAAAACTTGGAATTTTTTCCAAATAACATTTTCTGACACCAGGAGAACATAATTTTGTAGGAGGTGGATTCTTGCACACAATTTTATTTAAATTTTAAATAAAATTGTGGTTGAAATTGACTTGAAATCTTCCTTGTCGGAAAGATAAGAGGACGGGCTATAATCCTGTTATACTTTTAGCCGCCCACTGCCACGCCCATATTGAGTAATCTAGTGAAGAAATTTAGATCATAAATATCTTAGTTATTATCAGTTCTATGTATATGTATAGTTCTATTGTATTTTAGTTCTAGCATAATGAACTAAAACTCATCAAGCAGTAAGCGTGACATAATTATTGTATAACCATATTATAATTGTAGATCGTATAGTATTAGTAAAACGCTGTATTGTTTTGAAAAGTTCATCTAAATAAGTTCATCTGGCAGCCTTTTTGAAGCTCTCCAAAATAAATGTTTTAATGTTAATTGTGTTAGAAATGTGTTTTTGCAAACTGTTCTATATGAACTTAAATAGATCCGTGTATAGTATAGGCATGTGAAACACGAGCGAAAGGGCGGGATTTAATTCAAAAATACTGAAATTACTGCCTATTGGCACGCCCAAGGCAAACAAATGAGTGAAAAAAGTTTGGAACCTACAAATTTCGGCAAACATTATAATCGATTTTTACAAACAAAAGAAATATTGTCTTTCTGGTATTTAAACTGTCTTCAAGAGCCCATTCTAACCTATCGCACCCAGATCTTAATCACTCTCTTAGTATTTTAAATACTGGGTGTTAAAAAGTTTCTTCCTTAATAACTACTGGACAGTGGATCTCAAATGGCCGCAAGTGTTATTTTAAAAATAGTTTTGGGAAGATTTTTCTAACTTACCTTCTGGTATATATAAATTCTATATACATTTAAATTTGAATAAAAAAAGTAATTTATTTAATATATCACACTTGATCAGCAAGAGGAACAAATCAACACGTAATATTCATATATACCCGCTGTAAAAATATCATGCTGTTTTGTCTACTTTTCGTTAATAAAGCGGTTGGTTTAAAAATTCTTTTTCATATCCCTTAATGTAAAATTAAAATTTTTTTAGCTTCTACTGAAAATTTTAAAATTTTGAGTTAATATCCTCTTGTTGATTAAGTGCGATATTTTTTAATTTACTAAAAAAATTTTGTATTTGCTGAACTATATGTTAAAGTTTACTTAAATATTTAAATAAATTTTTGCGTTAATGTACTAGTTTATACAAATAAGGTAGAATATATGTTTTAAAGGTTTTAGAGCTCTTCTTCTTTGCTTAGTGGGTGGACCTATTACTGAAAAGAGAGATTTAAATTTATTTTGACAAACATTATCCAAAAATGCATCAGTATATAATATGACAACTGACCTGGTAAAATACTGATTTAAACTTTTTTGTCATTACAGGTCTTAGAGGCTTATCATATCTGAAAAAATAAATGAAAAAATTCAATTTGATTAGTTAATAATTTCATAAATACAAGTAGAAAAAAAATAGCAAAATATTGAGGAATTACTTAAAAAAAATTCACATTAGAGTAGTTAAAAAATACTGTTTTATAAAGGATAAATTCATGTATTTGGTACAGCAGCATACACTTTGGCAAATAATAAAGCATACTTTTAGTTGCTTTCAGCTTAATCAAATGAAGCATACCTAATGGCAAATGACTCGGGTAGCATTTTTTGTATGTACAACCCTTACCAAAATATCTTGCTCTGCATGTGCCTCATTGAAAACAATAAAGGAAATACCCAAATTACTAAAAACATACACGAGCATAAGACCTTAAATTTACAACATATTTTTTATGGCCCAATGCAAAGTCAACAGCAAACGTTATTTAAATTTATAGATTTATATCGGCACCAAATAAAGGAGATGAAAATGAAATCATAACACTTGATAGAAGTTACACTACAACGAAGACATGAGTTAAGAGAAATTATGAGATACATAAAAGAGCCACCACCATAATTCAACCACAATACACACAAACTCACACATATTAATTGTAGATAGAATGAATGCCTTGCCAAACTATTATGCGTATAAATAATGTTCAAACAGTTCTAATAATGCAATGCAAACAATATTCATAGCTTAATCTTATCAGTTTTCTCCAAGACTGAAAGATGGAAATTATTTGGAATTGCAAACCAGCATAAGAGAATAATTTGATGGAGTGAAGTAATTGAAACCACACAAGCGAATGGCGTCAGACCAAGAAACAGTGGTGCAACTATTTTCTATGATTAAGTAGGATGTATGAATGTGTGGAACAGAACAGACAGGGATGTTAGCAAATAAAGACATTAAGGAAACGTACTTTTTAGAAAAAGCATTATCCATTTATCTTTTTAAAGCAAAATACTTTTATAGAAAAGTTCTACAATCTGCTCAGAGCTTTATCTTATACACAAATTCATGTTTTCTACTCAAACTAAATTCGATTAGTGCTGGTTCAGACACGTCAGATTTATATGCAGTCAGATTTTGATACTTTTCGGGTATTTTATGAAGCTTTTTTGGTCATGTTAAATTTTTATTTTTTTTTTGGCGCTTTAGAAGTAAAGAGGGTAATTTACTTCTAAAATGGCAGCACTGTCTTATACTCATCTAGCATATTCCAAAAACAAAGGGAAAAAAGAAAATTGACTACTTTACCGCTCTCCATTCCCTTTTCCCTTCTCTCCTAAAATATCCACACTTGACAAGTCAGAGTTCTCAGTCTTGGGGATCAATTCCAAAATTGGGGATTTTTTTTTTGTAATTGGGGATACAAATTTCGTGAAAATCCCAAGGGGTTTTTTTTGGGAAAAACCACTTTTTTCGCTGGGGATTTTCTTTGCAATGGCAAGACCGATTTGGTCAAGATGTGGGTACAAATTTAACCCTCTAACAGATAAGGATGCCTCAAGGCAGCTGTCCGTTTTTTCCTATTGTGATGCTTCTGAATATGTTTTTTAGTGTACCTTTGTTATTTTCGATCACTTACTATTCTGTTTACCGTTATATTTTTGGTTGCACGCAATAGCATTAGTTTTGTGTGTTTTGCTTACATTTAAATGCAAGAAATCAGTGTGAATAGACAAAAAAATATTGCAAAAAATATATAATTTTTGTAAAATAAAAACACAGACTTCCAATTAAAAAAATAAAATAAATAATTTGAGGAGGTCCATAACAAAACCCAATAATTACACCATAACATTTTTTTTGGATAAACGACAAAATGTAATTTAAGTAAGTAGCACATAATTTTTTTTAAAAAACAATTATTGAGGTATTATTGTCTACAAAAAATAATAAAAAAATTAATTATTTTATTTTTGGTCCGAATCGTAGTATTTATTTCATTTTGCTTTGAACTGTGTGAAAATATTGCTTTTTATACCCTTCACCACAGGTGGAAAGGGGTATATATAAGTTTGTCATTCCGTTTGTAATTTCTACAATATTGATCTTAGGCCCTGTAAAGTATATATATTTTGGGTCCTTATGAGGAGAGAAGTTGATTTAACGATATCCGTCCGTCTGTCTGTCCGTCTTACGTTTGATATGTGTTTTCCGGAGACTCCAGCCATGATAGCGGCTAGGCTGTTTTACATTTATGTCACATATAGTCCACCATTTCTTGCTATTGAAATTCAGCCAGATTGGTCCAACAATGACTGAGATATGACCAAAAAACCACGACTGCCTCTAATTTTTCCAAAAAATCCCTTGTGGTTGTTGTATTTTTATTACTTTTTTCTGTATATCTGGAGAACGGCAAGAGCCAAAGTTTTCAAATTTGGCACAGACATTAAGGTTATAAATACACACCATTCCACAAAATGTGGGCGGGATTGGAGAAGTGGGCGTGGTACCTTCCATACAAAAAGTATTAAAAATTGTATAAAAACCTGAATTTTTTGACTGTTATATGACCTATGGTTACGCCTTATATATCAAAAGATCGGAAATTTAATTAATAAAAAATATTTTCTGAAAAACTCGGGAAAATCGGTTCAGATACGAAAAAGTTATGACCAAAATATTAATTTTTTTTTGGAAAATACCCATTTTCGGGAACCATAGATCTTCCCGAGTCCAAGTCTTACAACCAAAATAAATGGCAAATTTCTTCTTTAACACGTCGGTATATAAATCTTTCAAATCGGTTCAGAAATAGCAGAGTTATGACCAATATACTGAAATCCCAAAAATTACTCTTTTTTTGTAATTAAGTTTGTTTTTTATACCCTTCACCGAAGGTCCTGCACCCTATAAAGTATATATATTCTGGGTCCTTATGAAAAGCGAAGTTCAAATCCGGTTGTCGTCTCATCTCTCCCCCCCTTCGCATTTGTTTACATATACTAGCATAATGCCCAATATGATTTTCGTTTTTTATTTTATCTATTAAACGAAATAATTTTAACAAATAGAAACTAGGAATTTTTGTGTTTTTTTGCTACTTAAAAACTCGCCAAAAGAGATAAAAAATGACAACAGTGCCTTTACAAAAAGAAAACAAACAAAAAACTGTGTTGAGTTGTAAACAGTAAACGGTCTATATTTCATTTTAATGATATTTAAACAGCGTTCCTTCATGGTAGGGGGTGTGTTAAGTTAGAAACTGTGAGTTCCCTGGTTCGAATCTTGGTTTTTTAAAAAGAATATTTTTTTAATATTGTTATGTTCCAAAACAATTTTAAAAAAATATTTACCAGTTTTCGCTTTTTAAATTTCATTTATAATGAAGTTTAAGTATTGTAAATATGTATGTATATGTAAAAATTATTTAGTTGCTCTGTATTCTGCTCGCACAATGGTGAGAGTATATAAGATTCGGCACAGCCGAATATAGCACTCTTACTTGTTTTGTGTTAGCATTGCATTTTGCTCTGAACCTTTATATTTGATATTGAATTGCAGTGTAGTTATTGAGTTTTGGAATGCTCTATAATAAAGGTAATATAGGTTTCAATGTGTAGAATAGGATTCAAACAAAAAATCAACTAACTTGAAAAATGTAATTATTATGTTTTGTTATGGACCTCCTCATTTGTGGTAAGTATTTTATGTATAATAGTTTAAATTAAACCAAAAACGGTCATTAAAATTACAATATTTTTTGTACTAAACGAAAAAATATTATAGCAGCCTCAGGGCACTCTTGCCGGTTTGTGGCAATGTTTGTGTTCTAAGCCATTTTCACTGTTATATAAATAAATTGTTTCGAGCTAGAGGAATTAATGCCCTAGGAACGATTCCTGCCAATCGAATTCCAAACTGTAAGCTTCTTTTCCCGGACTTTTTTATTTTTCAATTTCCCGGGATTCCGGGAATTCCCGTTCAATAAAAAATCGATGCAAAATATTATTTAATTTAATTTATTTGAACAAATAACATTTTCTGAGATCAATTAAATAAGTTTTAACTTTTTTAATAAGCATTCAACTTTTTTAATTCTGTGTGTTAGCTAGACTAAAGTGATTTAATCCAAACAAAAAAAATAATTTAATTAAAGCCAATCAAACCTCAAAACGCGATTTTTTGACTTAACCAATTTTTGCCTAGCGGCTTAGATCTTTTTCATGACAATTATACAATTATACATATCAGCAGTAAAGTTGCCATATGTAAATAAAAAAAATCCCGGGCATTCCCCCTCAAATTTCCCGGGATTTTTTTTCTCGAAAAAGGTCCCGTATGAAAAACACTACAACAGACCAAAACAGAGCAAAATGTAAATTAGTGAATAAGCTTATTATAAGAGATTTCCTACAACATGACAACAAATGTGATTGCAAATGAATTATTCTCGCTATAGTTTTGTAAGTGTTTTGAAAATGATGTCCCGTTATTTGACGCGTGCATAAATTGTGTTTTATTAGTTAAAGTTTTCAGTTTTTGTGCTTTGTTCGAAGAGTGAAGTGTTTAAAATTTTTTTAATGTAATCTTATTATGAACATGTCTAAATTCGGCTTCTTAGCTTTTATTATACTATAGACAAGTAGTATTATCGCAAGGGTTCAGTTTTTATTATTAAACAACTTTTAATAAGCCTTTTATAAAACTTATCACAACATTTTTCTAAGCTTAAGCCTTATGTTACAAAGCTTGCTACAAGTTACGAATACTACAAACATTTACTACGCCTTCTTCTAATACTTAGACCGTGGCAGTACTGTTAAAATTACCAAACATTGTTTTTAAATAATATAATTATCAAACTTATTTGCTAATGATTGTTTAAAACACTATAAAACAAACTGAAAAAATTGGGTTTTTATTTAGCAAACATATCGCAAAATTATTATAATAATGCTTAAAACATTTTTCTGGTAACTAAAAAAATACCAAATATTTAAAGAATTTACAAAAATCTGTCCGATTTTACCGGCACTACTGTTTTAGTTAAGAACAAACTTAGTTTACCCTCTTCACCACTAATAGTAGCGGGCAGAGCTGCCGCTTTTGGTTATTTCTAACCAAAATTGGTTATATTTTTTTTCAATGTGGAGATGTGAATATTTTTTTCATTTTGGTTACTTTTTTCTAAAATAATAATACGTACGATTATGTTTTTTTTTTTTGATACACGAACTCGAAAAATTTGTAATGTACTATGATTTTTTCATTATTTGTTACCAATGAGCGGAAGTTTTTTATACTTTATCGAAAACAAAAAATCCTTTCAAAACTGCCAACAAATAATATTTTTAAGATTTTTGTTAAGAAACATATTGCCATTTGTGATTTTTATATTAAAAACGGCCATGTTGGAAAACATATCAAGTTTTAACCGATGGAGATTTAAATTTTTTTTTTTTCATGAGCTTTTCTTGATTTTAAGAGTACTAAAGATAAGTAGTACTTAAAGTAGAAGTGCATAGAAGCATGCGGAATAGATTTCAGAAAATGACTGAAAAATTACACAAAAGTCATTTTAGTGTTTCTAAAACATGAATATAAGTTAAATGTTCTAAATTTAGGTTATTTCCAGAAGTAGATATGTGTAAATACATATTTGAAAATACACATAGGAGTTTTAAAGATTTTTCAAAAATACATTGATTTAAAATATATAATTTTTAACTTGTTTATAACTAACAAGGTTTCGTTTAAATGTGCTACATTTCCATTTCATACTATTGATAAACTGAAATTTATTGTTGAAGGGATAAGCTATTCCTATGCGCATTTCACTGGTTGCTTAGGCCAGATCGTCTGGAAACTGTTAAGCGAATAAGAACTAACTATAAGCCACAGTTTTACTTGTAACAATATCAAAGCTTAAACAAAAACAACAACAATAAACAGTGAGTTTATCTTTTCTTACAGTCCCGGCTACAATTGGTTGATTTTTTTTTTGTCGGTATATTAATTTATTTAATGTTTTTAGATTATTAATTATTTGGCAATATTTTCAATTTGTAAAAAAACCTTTGACTGTCTTTTTCCCCATTTAATGTACGCTCCTAAAGGCGAATTTGTTTATATTCGCCATAATATTTTACAATGATTCACAAAATGTTTCAAATAGAACAATTTTAAAATAGTTATTAATAATAAGAATTATAAATTTGAAATAAATTTTATAAACACGAAAAAAGTTTTTATAATATTTTAGATACATAAATGTATGTAAATTAGAAAATATTTACCTACAATGCATTTCGCATATCGCCAATCATTTTCAATTTCGCCAAAACAATCCCCTAACGTAACTTTCCATCGACAAAAGGATTAAAAAATCGCCACATTTGACAGTCCTGTCAATGACAGCTAAAAAGCGGAAAACAATTTTCCTTTTTTGTTATTTTGAACTGTGAAGTACAATTTTCGTTTATTTAAAACGACATATTAAGAAATGTTCAATTTATACACTTTCAATATACATACTGAATTTTGTATGGAAATTTGACGGATTTAACTCTTATAAAATAAAAATATTTTTTACGAAAAAAGTCTCAAATAAATAAAACTTTTACCCCCAATTTCACCAAGTTCGGTTATAATTAACTATCACTTTTAGCTGTCAAAACACATTGTTAACTGGAAGTTAAAGTTATAGTTAATTTTTACTGATATTGGTGAATTGGGGGTTAATTAAGTTGCTCGTTATTTTTTTAATATGTAAAAGAATTTTGTTTCTTATTTTGTTTTCTTGACTTATGCAGCCTGTTCAACGATTTCGAACGTTGACGTTCGAATAGAAAATTACATTTAAAACAAAAACAAAATTCTAAAATTTGTTTTTGGCTTAAATGTAATTTTCTATGCGAACGTTTATATGTTCAAAATCGTTGAACAGGCTGATAATTATTATTTTACTATTACAATGCAACTTAAAATAAATTTTAAAGATTTTCTCAATTAATAAAAGGCATTTTAAATTTGGTTATATTTTTTCACATTTGGTAACTTTTTCAAAAATTTTGGTTGTAAAAATTTTATTGGTTGTGGCAGCACTGGTAGCGGGTATAAAAAAACCAACATGTAGTGAATTTTCCCTACTCTTGCAACACTGTACTCACAGCACAAAGTAATACTATGGCCAGTTTTTGACTTCGTATTTAATTAATAATTATGTTTAAGTTCTATTTAAATACAAAATTGATGTTTAATAATATCTAGTTTAATAACTAGCTTTGCTTAACTGAAGGGAAAATTTGGAGTCCCTACAAAAAGATATCCGATGTGATCGTAAAATAACGAGTAGATTTTTTGAATATTTATAATGTAAGACGTAATATTTATTTATTTATATACAACATATTTTATAAAATAAATTTACAAAATATAGGAAAAGAGGCGCCGGTGACAACCATATGCGCTCGTATTACAAAAAATATAGCGAAAGATTATAACTATACATATATACATTGTACATATTTACAGTTCAATATTAAGAATGGTTAGATAATCTTTTAAAAAGTGGAGGATAAAATAAATTTGTAATATAATTGAGATCAGACATTCTAAAATATATATATATATATATATATTACCGAAATATACTGGGACTACATTATTCTCCTAGACCACATTCTTAAAAATAGTGAACTTCCGATAGGGATAATAGCTGGCATACTATTGAAGGGTGTTTGCCTTTTTTCCAGTAAACTTCGGCAAACACCATGTAAAGACTTACACCAGAGAACAAGGTTTGCAAATGGTGGAATTTTTTTCCAAAATTCGCCTTCTGTTCGCCAAAGACGATTTAGATCTTTATCTTTAGCTCTAAGGCTAATTTTTGGCTAAACGAGGATGTAAGCAAGCCGAATTTTTGGAGAGAACACAATCCCCATGATTCTCTTGAAACTCCATTACATCCCAAAAAATTCAATGTTTGGTGCCGTTTACATGCCGAATATGAAAACGGTGCCAACATTTCTGTGATTGGCGAAGCAGAAATTGTTCAAACAGGACGGCGCAACACGTATGGCATGTTCGCGTGAAGCAATAACTTTGTTAAGCCAAACGTTTGGTAACCCAATTATCTCCTGGAATGGAGATTGTGAATTGGCCACATCGTTCGTGTAATTTGACACTTTTGGACTACCTTTTTCGCGGGAAATCTTAAATCTCTGGTTCAAAATTGGATCGAAAGGTTGGCGTTCATAACACGCAGTCGCGGAGGCACTATACCAGAAATGATTTTAAAACATTTAATGCCACGAATTTTTTTTAGATAATGAAACCAAAATTTTGGATATCCACTTAAATTTGTTTTATTTTATTTTAAAAAAGTTCTTTTCCTCTAAAAAATAACACTCCTTACATATTTAGATTTCCATCTCAGACTTAATTTTCATAGTTAGAATTCGATTTTTTATACTTGTTGATTTATATTTATTCATATCAAATTATACACAGAAAAAAAGTTGTCGCCAAGTTTGTTTTTTTCTTATGAAGCCATTAATCAAAAACAAAATAAGTTTTAATTTAAAATTTTATCAAGTGAATTAAAAGCTTACTTATATCAACAACATTACTGAAGAAAATGTTGTTAATATCAAAAGTATTTCATTGATAATATTAATTTTTTATTAATACATAGTCACCAATTTTTTAATTGAAATCAATTTTTTCTCACATATCCCAATAAACTCAAAAACTTTAATTAGCCAAAAATAAAGTACCAACAAGTATTCATAAAGTACCTTAAATATAGTTTTAAAAGTATTTAAAAAAATACCCCTAAAAACCATGCACTCTACCCCAGACACAAGACAAAAAAGAATGTGAGAGAAAGTATAGAATTATATCGACAAATACTAATTTATGAGATTAGCTAAAATCCCCCCTTAAGCGTATGCAATGAATTGCAGCCACTATTTTCAAGCAAACAAAAGCCAAAACAACTACAAACAAAATCCACAGTAAGAATAGAAAATGTAAACAGAATAAAGATGAGATGAAATGATACGACTGTGTAAGTGCTCGTATCGAAGTTTGTGTATGTTTAGAATACATCATCCCCCAATGTTTAGTAGTTTTGTATGGAAAATATACGAATATTCTTGCAATTTATAGAAGCAAATAAAGCATTTTAACACCACAACTTAATGCAATCATGAAGTATGTATTTAAGAATAAGTATGAGTGGTTTGTATGCGTATAAACACTCACACACAAGCACTTAAGGGTTTTTAAGTGTGTGTGAGTATTTGGGTATCATACTTTATTGTTGGCACACACTATTAGGTGTGTGATAGTTTGTATGCAGTTAAATATTCTTGTATGCACACAATGTGTTCAATGGTGTTAGGAAGCAAGTGTTGAAATTTTGAATGTATCCTAATTTAAAGAATTAGTTTGCACTACACATATACTAATACGTACCGAGTTTTTGTTGTTTAAAAAATGTAACAGTAATTATGGAAGGCAAATGTCTTACATTCATGACTTTTAAAAATATTTGCGTTTTCAAGTCTTTTAGTCGGAATGCCGTTTTGTTGTCAGACTATTACAATTACCAGATTTTCGTCTTATACTTATTTTTTATGCAATAGTTGCTAGCACGAACATAGACCTTAAAAAATTCTTTCCATTTAATTTTATCTAAGGCAAAGAATCTGGAGATTCTGCGTCTACCAGTAGTCTCTACGTATTGGCCGGTTTTCCTTTTATGCGACTAACATGCGGGTGCAAAATCATATTGGGACTTTCTTAGGGTGTGGCCAATCCACATCCATCTGGGGAGTCGACCAAGGAGCTGGTGATACTGTTCGCTCAAAAGATGCAAAGCCTGTCACTCTTTGTTGGCTACGTTCCAGGTCTCGCAACCGTAAGAATCCACAGAGTCTAAAACTTAGACTGTTGCTTATTTATTTGATTACAGTCTTATACCCAGGCTGTAGTCTGCTCTATGTTTATCGATTTTACGAAGATTGTTCGTTTCCTTGTTGACTGCCGTCTATTACACAGACTTTTTGTGCACAGATCAGTGATGCCAAAAGTAGGGAATTTTCACTTTTTGTGGGGATTTTTTCAGAAAATTTCAAGCGTAGGGAAAAAGGACAGATTTTTTATTTTAAGGCAAATGTAGGGAATTTTCAAAATATTATCACATATTGAATATTTTGCCTTAAAATACGTTAATATTCGTCTTATTTTTTTATTAAGAAATTAAAATTTTTCATATACAATAGTATTTAAGTACAAATGTAGTATTTAAAAAAAAAAACCCTAAACTATGAATCCTAACAGCCTCCTTGCCCCTTATTTTTGCTATTTGCATCCACACTTACATTCGCTTAAATATTTGCTTATATTAAAAGCGACTATTTAATGAATGAAATTTCTACATAGAAATCAATTTGTAAAAAAAAACAATCGAACCTTCGAAACTAAGAGAAATAAAACAATTCAATATCGTATTAAATGAAAACTTTTAAGGAAAAGGAGAGATATTTTAAGTATTAATAAATTGTTGAGCTTGAGGTCTTTTTATTAAAACTTTAGTTCAGGGGAACTAAAGAAAATATTTTTAGATACTTATATTAAAATAAATATTTAAATAAGTCTTCTTGAATAATATTAAGCTAATTAAAAAGGACAAAGGATGAGGAAATGAAAAATCAAATACAAAGTTTGACTATGTTCTGCCTCTGGATTTTAAGATACATAGAGGCGTTTCTGTAAAAAAGAAAAAAATTATTTTTGTCACAGAGTGTTAATTTTGAAATTGAATTTTTATATCGCTGGCTTAATATGAAATGGCTCTTAGTTTTTTTTTTTTTTTTTTTTTTGTTTTCTATGTGCGTAGAAAATAAAAATATAATAAATAAAAAATAAATATAAAATTAGATAAAAGCTTTTTTGGACTTACAGCTTTTTGTTGTGATATTAGGACTAAGCGCTTTTGCTTATCACTACAAAAAAAACAACAAAAAAAGAGATAACTTAAATTTTTTCTTTGTAATCAATATAGTTTTACCCCTTGCGCATTACTGCATTAAAATCTCCATTTTTTTAAAAAAGTGGACTTAGGCTCTTAGGTGCTAAAACAAAAAATTTTAAACGTAGGGAAAATTTTTTTGTTTGTAGGGAAAAAAAAAGGATTTTTCTTTAGACACGTAGGGATTTTTGGAAATTTCTCCTGGCATCACTGGCACAGAAGAACATCTTATACTCAAGTTTCTATCAGAAACTAGGGCTTTAAAGTCTTATTTAATATTCTATTTGTAAATGTATATATTTCTAAGTAGAAAAGGAAAATTCACTATCTGAACTCTTAAATTACTTGTAATATTACTATGAAAATTTCTTCCTATATTATGTAAATAAATAAACAACAAAATTATTTTAATTTTCAAATTGTCCTAATCTTGGAGCACGGGGAAAAATGATTTAAATATGTTTGTTATTTAAAATCGAAATAGGGGTAATATATGATGGTTCTAACAATTCGTATATATAGTGTAACCTCGATAAACGCAAATCTTAGATAATTCCACAAAAAAAAAAAAAAAAAAAAAAAATATAAAAGTTCTTACATTGGTGACACTGTTAACCCATCTTTACAAAAAAGTTTGAATACAGAAGTTAGTTTCTATCGAATAGCACTATTGTACATGACAGTATTGGTACAAAAGATACTACTAATTGCTTTTATGTCAACAAAGTTCCTGTTTCAAAATTTTGATGCAAGAATCAAATAATATAATAGGAAATCTAGTTTCTTGTTATGCATCTCGTTCAAATACTCCTGTCTGTAACTTAAGCTTCGTACAGACGGTGGTCAGATCTTACAATGTTGTCATTAAAATTGACTAAAAATGTTTTGCAACTGTGTGAACATTGTACGCTATTTTCATTTCGCAGATGTGTTAAATTAATGCATCTGACAATGGCACCATTGTCAGAAAAATTACAACATTGTAAGATCTGACCATCGTCTGTACGAAGCTTTAAGCATATTTCTCTATTATTTGAAGAAACTTTATTAGGCGTTAAGACATTTCTAGTTAGTAGGTAAAAATATCTTACGACCCTCTAAACGCTTGGTGACCTGTAGTGTTTTTCATACGGGATTTTCCAGGACAAAAATCCGGGGACCCTGGACATTTTTCGGGAAAAAATCCCGGGGAATTTGTGCGGGAATACCCGGGATTTTTTATTTAATTATGGCATCTTTGCTGCTGATATGTATAATTATAAATAAGATCTGTCATGAAATAGATTTTAGCCGTTACGCAAAAAGTCTTAAGTCGAAAAAACGCATTTTGAGTTTTTGATATAATTTAATTTAATTTTAATTTGATAGTCTATGAAATATATCAAATAAATATTTTTCAATTTAACATAACGAAAAACTACAGTTTCTGGCTTTAGACATTTTTGCCAAACGCCAAAGAGATGTCAATTCATATCCGAAAATTAAGGCAATGTTTAATATATTTAATTTGTTTAAAGACCCAGATTTTTTTTTATAAAAACGAAAAAAAGTTGTTCCCACTTGCTTAAAATAATTTAATGATTTTATATGCAGAGCAGCTGCATAAAAGATTTTTCGGATTAGATTCTGTAAGAGATGATGACAAAAGTTAATAATAAAGAAAACGCTTATTCGATTCGAAGAAATTAATTTTTTTTTTAAGAAATTACAAGTTTTGAAGGAAGTGCTAAGAAAATGAAAGTGTCTAGATATTATTAATGTCCCTTTGACCATAAAGGCAAACATCCGTCGAAAGGAAACGTGTTTTCTCATTGAAATCTTCTTGATAAAAATTAGAAAAAGGCTTTCAAACAATTCTGAAAAAAATACCCTGCGGGAAATATGTGTCAATTGGTCCAACACACTAGTCCTGGGACTTGTAGAAATAGAACAAGTACAAAAAGAAAAGACTCATGACCAGTTAAAGAAGAACAAATCCCTTAACTGGTTTATGAAGAACAAAAAAGTAGAAGAAGTAATGAAATTCAGTACAGTCTTCACCGGTTCTGTGACCCATTTTTTGGTACTTTCTAAAATTTGGTTCTTGAATTTAATTTTAGGACTTGTTTTATTGAAATAATACTACATTGTATTGAAATAATACTATATTTTTGTAACTGACACTAAGTATGTTCATGGAGAATAGACTTGTGACTGGTCAAATGGTGTCAATTGACCCCTTTCAATGACAACCCCATGTAAAAGTGATAGGTTTTATTCATATAAAGTGTTAGAACTAGAGCCGGTCTCTACCACCAAAGACATATCACGGGACTACTTCGCTGTCAGTTCGCTTCCCACTAGGGTACTTATTCTGAACTTATATCTTATTTTAAAAGAAATATTTTGTGAAAATATTTTTAAATAATTTAACTTTTTTGGTTTCATATAAATGCGTTTGGCTTCGAATTAATTCTGTGGCAATAAGTGTTTAAGTCTATTTTTTTTTAGTTTTATAGGAAAACAATTTTAAACTTTAAAGGTGGCTTTGGGAAACTGACTCCAGATTTAATACAATCATCAGTTCTCTGTGGTAATGGTTTTTTAAGTTTTAATTGCTAAACACTCCCAATTGATTATTCGAAATGTTATTGCGCATTGAAAAAAGATAACCACAAAGTTATTTTGCACTATAACTTCCTCAAAAAAATCCTACAAAGCAAATGAAATTTTACCACTTTTGAACATGAAGATTTTAAGCACTTTTTCCTTTTTGCCACAGAAAAAAAAGTGGAATGCATTTATAAACTTATTTAATTGATCTCAGGAAATGTTATTTGTTCAAATAAAAAAATTAAGTATTATTTTGCATTGATTTGAATTGAGCGGGAATTCCCGGGATAATAAAAAATAAGTCCCGCTTTCCCGGAAAATAAAAAAGTCCGGGAAAAGGAAAACTCTATCAGTGTCCTGGGATCATAGACTTAAGGTATGTTCAGACTAGAGACCTTCATGAATGCCATTAAAAGAGAAAAATGTGCATTCATTCCGTTATGAATTTGAATGAATTGCTTGACTGACTGAATTGTGTAAACAGGCAGATACACAAAATATTTTTTTTTAGAGGATGTTTTTTTATTGCTTTGCTATGAATGAATCATTCATGCAGTTCTCTAGTTTAGACCTAACAAATATTTGACGATTGATCTAACTTCAGCTTAATTTTTAACAATTTCTATTGGATAACTTAACTTTATTTGTAAAAAATAAGTGTATAGTATAATTTAGAAACTCTTAAATGGTAATTAATATAGCCAAACCACGTATAACTAGACGACATTGGTATACCTAGACTACATTTTTGAATTAAGAATTTTATTTTATATACGGCCAAGTTCTGGAAATCGAAATCACGTGAAATTGAAATAGAAAAAATTTTAAAAACTATCCTGTGTTAATGTTTGATTTTTTTGTGGAAGAAATAGTCTTAGTGCATATGTGTATGATGATAGTTATATCAAATTTTGTATATTTTGCTACAATAGTGCCCGTAATTTCTTCAAAAAGATATCTAGCTGAGTATAGATATCTATAATGTAACGATGTCTTACCTACTGGTTAAACTGTTTACCGTACAGGTAAAGATAGGTGTTAGGTACGAACACGTCCAGATATCTGTTTGTAGAAATTACGTGCATTAATGGAGCGTGGCTAAACATTACAACTGAGAGTAGACTTTAACCTTTTACTTTTCCTAGCAGATACTTGCAGCAACAGAGTAAATTTAAAATCTACAAAATTTTACTATACAACTATATTAAAATGTTTGCTAACATCTTATTCGATTTGTATTTCATTTAATTCAGAAAGAATCCATCTCTACAACTACCACCACATTTAGATTGGAAATGAAAAATTTTGCTTAGAAGTCATTATTTTCTTTTAATAGCATCAGCTTAAGCACAAGTATTTATTTATATTCTTCTCTTTTGTTTAAACATTTCCCCTAAATCTTGTTTGCCTTAAATCCCGCGCTCAATTGCTTCATTTTTATTTGATTAAAAAAAAAACTCACATACAACAACAACAACTACATGATGGCAAGTAAATATTTTGGTTATGGGTGCGTGTTGCAGGCCACGATTGTCATCTTTATGAAATGCATTTCAACCATAAAGACTTATAAGTTTTTTTTTTTTTTTTATGAGACGCTGTGATTTCATTCCGTAACGTATGAAAAGTTAAGCAAAAAGGGGGCGAATTTAGTAAAATAAGGGCATATGTGTTGATTTTAAGTAGAATTTATAGTTTTGAACATTAATTGTGTAGCTGTGTGTGCATATTTTGAAATGGGGTGAGGAAAAGAAAGGAAAAATGATTTTCAATTCATCAAGTGATGCACAATAGTCTTCTTATTCAACCATGCAGCATTTGTCGATGATACTTCTAATGCTGTTTCTACAACTTTTTTTCAGTTTTTGTGTTGTTGTATTAAATCTTTATTTATTGAGGATTTCAAATCTAGTACATATCTGAAAATAAATCTGTGTACTTATGAGAAATATGAATGGTTGTATATGTATGTTTGATTATAAAATCGGGGTTGCAATACAATTCAATCAATTTTAATTCATTCATTTAACACGCTTATTTTCAGTTAAATGATTCTCTTTTCATACTTTTGCCAAAATATTGTGTTCTTTTTGATGACCAGTTAATCGTACAGAAATACGAGCTCTTAAAAAATGCTATTATAATGATTATTCTGTTTATTATCATGGGAATATTTTGTCAGAACTATAATTTTTTATGAGTTTGTTTCTAAAAGTTCATGTGTGTGAATGTTCGTTAAATATTTATATATTTCAATTTATCGGAAACGGAAGAGCCCTGTTATGCACGAGTATCTGCTTCAATTAATCGAAATAAGAACAATGATATGTGTATCGTTATGACGTGGTTGTTTCAGTTTGAGATAGTTATTGGTTTTATCCATAGATGAGTGTTATAAAAAAATGATTTTTGTAACAGAAGGTCAAGTGTTATTTATAAATCATTCGAATGATGCCTTTTAATATTCTAGTTCGTTTTTTTTTTCAGTGATGATGCGTTGAGCCCTTATAAAATATAAGAACATACAGCTACTCACACTTTAAATGACACACATAGAAACAGTCTTATGTTTCTATGTTTGGAAATTGAAAAAAGTTAGCATTAGAATTTTTATTTTACATGCTTCATTTTATATGAGTTATATGAATTAAAATATATCAAATTATTTCTAATTTATATAAAATAATTAACATAAAGTATGTAAACTGGAAGGTCGATTATGTACGGCAACCTAGTTTTAGTTGAGAAATCTGGTAACGGATGTCAATTTTAGTTGCTAAATAATAAATATTTTGACCAGTGTTTGAAAATAAACAGTACACTATTTAGCGTTCGGCTCACACACCCAATAACGATATCTATTTTTTTTAGTGATTGTGTAGACGAACACAACCCTTAATGCCGTTTGTAACTATTTTTAAGAAAGAGCCGAACATTATATTTTGTTCTGTTCTTCGTTAAAAAACAGAACATTTTTAGCGATACAGTAGACAAACATTATATTTTAATGTTTTATAGTTTCTTTTTTTACATTGATAAAGAAATATACAAACAAAAAATTTTAGCAACGACCGCATAACGAACAGCTTGTGTGTGTATTGTGTATATGTTTTGTTTGTGTAAAATTATTTATCTGTTTTTTTTACGAGCCAAAAGGGACGAACATTAATGAGACGAACCGAGCACAATGAAGTTTGTGAATTTCAACAAAAAAAAAACCGAGAACGGAATTAAATGTTCTCATCTTTTGTTGAGTTTGATAAAAACAGTATTATTTTTGTGTTGGAAAGATGGCTAATAGGGAAACCTTATTTTCTTAAATAATGGCCTGCACTAACACTATTAGTTTTTGTGTTTTCAACAAATCTACCGAACCGCACACTAAGGATCGATATTTACAGCCGTATTCATAATAAAAATTTGGCATGAAGTTAGCACAAAGTTTATTTATAATACTCTTTCAAACTCTGGCTAACGATTTGCTAGTCTCTTGTTAACGAGCTGCCAAACGTTTACCAACTTTTGAAAAGCAGCTGTTTAATGTCAAACTATTTTGTTGGCTTTTTTTTTTAATTTTATGTCCGTAATTTGCTTTCTTTTTTTAATTTATTTGATTTAAAACTTCTTTAAATGTTTTTATGTGGAGGGTAAAACAAAAAAAAATAAATAAAATGACAAAACCAGCGATGATCAATGCAAAACGTGTTGCATTTTTGAGTAATATAATGTGGCATCATTAAAATTCAGAGTTGATTTATTAAAAGTTAGCAGATGGACAAAAGTTTGTTATGCTAATAAGCTGCTAAACTTAATCAACATTCTAGTTAGCAGCTCGTTGTACGTAGTGTACAAACGTTGGCTAACTATTTGTTATGAATACGGCTGTTAGTGTTTATTTTCGAGCACTGATTTAGACATTTAATTATATTCTTATTTCTTCGCCCTTTTTCTATTAAATATTAAATGTTAATATACTCTTTAAGCTTAAGGTCACTTTTTGTTTATTAAATAAATTAAAATATTTTTAATTTATTTCTCAATATTTTGATTTCCTTTGGATATCTTCTTCAGGATTTTAATAAACAAAAAGTGACCTTAAGCTTAAAGAGTACATTAAAATATAATATTATATTTTTTTTAATTTTTAGATCTAGTATTCGTTAAACTGTCTGATACGTCTGGCTAAAAAATCAGTGAACGTTAAAACGCTGGTTTAGTTGAGTTAGTTGAGTTATGTTGGTTTAAGCACATTTTAAACCAAAAAAAACGAGTTTCTCGGATTTATTAGCCCTTAGAATACCGTCTTATAAGTCTAACAATATATGTGACCTTCTCCGAGAAAAGTGACCTAGTGTGTTTTGGCTTAAGAGTGGATTCTGGTACCTAAAATGGTTTAGAAAATTTAATTACCCCATAAAAACATCTCCCAACTGAAGGTGTGTTCACAGTGATAATGCGTTATGAAACTTTAAAGGCGTTTTTCTCAAAACTTCATTTTCACACACTAGGTGCCTTTTCTCGGAGAAGCTCACATATGTATATAAAGTTTAAAATTTCATACCTATCATTAACTTCTAAATCATATACTGCTTATAAAACTTTCTTATACTTCTGTAACGGAATTTTACTGAGAATGCCGTTCTGTGCCAATGCGATTGCTTTTTTACGTTTGAAGTTTAAACTCAGTTTATAGTCTTATATTCGGATCTTGTACTTACAGGCGTACGAATAACTGTTTTAAAAAAATGTATACGAAGAGTAGACAAGACAAACAACCACCGAGTAATATTAAGGAATCAATAATTAAATCCATGTCAAGGTATAGAAAATTCAGCCCTTAAAACCCCTATAGACAGCAGTTATTAAATCAACTAAAATATCAACTCAATAAAATTCTGATAAGAATATTTAAACAATAAAAAAATTATAATTTATTTCTAAAAGTTTCAAATATAATGAATAAATTAGACTGGTTTGTTTACAATGAATTTTCGACAGACAAAAGCACCCCACCCCTTCCTTCCACCATCTATCAAGCGAAATAACATGCAATTCGCGTTTTTTAACGGTAAATCCCAGTTTTGCCATTATCTTTGTTTATAAGCAATTTTTTTTAGCTATATAAGATCACGTTTTGTATTTTGTTTAAATTTTTTTTTCTTTTTTGTTTAACCCAAATAGAAATACGCATTAATGTTGTTATAGAAAATACGGATTGTGTAGATTGCGTTTTTATACTTCCCACCACTAGTGGTGAATGAGGGTATACTAAGTTTGTCATAACGTGTAAAACTTTTTTAAAATTAATCTATATATATTCTGGGTCCGTGAGTAATTTTAAGTCGATTTAGCCATGTCCGTATGTCTGTGCATTAGTCTATCCGTCTGCTGAAAACACGCTCACTTCCGAACAATTTAAAAGAAAAAAACAATATTGGTATCGAATTGACTAGACGTCATACTACTAAATTTCGTAAAGATCGGTGTATAATTTACAATAGGCATCATATAAAGCCGGTTCTTAAAAAACACTTCAGTACGTAAAAAACCGTAACGAATAATGCTATTGTAATAATATTGATTATGCCACAGTTTAATAAGACTTAACATCACTCTGCCAAATCTCGTGAAGATCCTTCCATCGAAATTTGTTCCAATTTAGGATTTTT
Organism: Pollenia griseotomentosa; assembly: GCA_963931875.1. NCBI lineage: Eukaryota > Metazoa > Arthropoda > Insecta > Diptera > Polleniidae > Pollenia > Pollenia griseotomentosa. The sequence goes on along the minus strand of OZ007563.1, from coordinate 74,688,435 downwards.
TAATATTATAAACCATTCTGTCGAATTCTGTGATAAATGATCCATAATTTACAATAGGTCTAATATAAAATCAGTTTGTATAGAGATTGGTTTATAATCTATAGATCCCATAGAAAGCGCACTCCTGAAATGTTCAAACTCTCGGTGAAGGGTATCAAAGATTCGGCATAGCCGAATATAGACTCTTACTTGTTTTTTCTACTTATTTTCTACACTTATTTCCATGTCAGTTTTGTTCTAGTTGTCAGTTTCTGTTCTTTTTTTTGCTGCTCCTAACTCCCGCACAAAGTGTCCTTCATTGTGCAACTAATTTATTATCTTGTAAAAATTAATCTTGATATGTTGCCGTTTTCTCTCTCTCTCTCTCGTTTTTATTGTTTAACAAAATATTCTGGCGACTTTATTGAGGCCTTAAATCTTTCTGATGTATGTTCATATAAAAAAGGAAAAGATTGAAGCACTCAGAAAAACAGATGGATAGACAATGGACGGTTGGAGTGGAGTTTAGAATATAAACGCACACAAATCCAACAAAATTATACACATCTGCGTAATATTCTACAACAAACGTATTTACTGCTGATAAGCAGAGTATTCAAAGAATAAACTATTGAGCGAGTTATTAAAGAATATAAAGGATTATCCATTTAGTGGTTTTTTAAGCCGCCGGTCTTGCAGGACTGTTAGCTGTTTAATATATGCCATCTGAATTGTTATTTATTTAGTGAAAGGTTTTCCATTGCCGAATATGGATCGTTTAACAACTGAAGAACGCGTAAAAATACTTAAAAAGTGGTGGTAAAATTTTGTCGCAAGATTATAAATAAATTTGAAGATACTGAAAGCGTTAAGGATTTGGTCAGGGCTGTGCATCATTGCAATGTGCGCACTGCCGAATATGGCGGCCAATTCGAATTCAATTTAGAGCGCTATGGTCTTCTGATAACCGATTTTTTTTTTGGCCTGTAATTGAAGATAATGAACTGGACAATATGTGGCTTCAACAACACTGTGCCATGACCCACAGACTGTGTCTACGCGAATAACGAAAACCACAACTCGGCATTTTATCGGCGAGATACTGCCCAAAATGATTTTTTTGATTTAGTTAAACATTATTTTGACGTTGTTATTTTCGGGGAATGTTGTGTGGATGTCGACTAGTTATCGAAAATCTGACAAAAAAAATTTTGCTTTTGACGTTAAATGTTTGTTTTTTTATATGTATATTTAAAAATTAAAATATATTAACTAAACTAAAAAGTGTGTTCTTAGAAAACTAAAAGTAACCGTAGGAACACAATTGCACCATATAAACGTAGTAGCGTACGACGTAGATACGTTTTTATACATTTTTATACCAAACCCTTCGATTTCAGGGAATCAAACCAAATGGAAAATGAAGACTGTGGACGGGGCTACAATAATCAATAATTACTATATCATTTTCCATTCGGTTTGATTCCCTGAGATCGAAGGGTTTGGACACAGTGGCCATATCCCTCACACAGCACTTTCATGTGAATTTCACTTTGAGTAAAATATTCAAAAATGTATAAAAATTTTCACAAATACAATTTGGATATAGTAATTATTGATTATTGTAGCCCTGTCCATAGTCTTCATTTTCCATTCGGTTTGATTCCCTGAGATCGAAGGGTTTGGACACAGTGGCCATATCCCTCACACAGCACTTTCATGAGAATTTCACTCTAAGTCGTATTTTTTCAAAAATCATAAATTTTAATATAAAAAGACTGATTAAATATCTAATTAGTTTTAAACATTAAATAAAAATTATTGATTTTTCATAAAAACTGTAAAATTTCGTGTAAATAGTGGTATTTTTTTATAATACGCATGCGATATTTTTTTTAAATATTTTTTATCGCATGCGATATTTAAAAAAAACGAATTTAACTTTTCATATTTATCTTCACACACGTACTTATATATATATATATATATTACTAAAGGCCGTTACACACTATCCCACAATGTCTTACGTATTTTTTAAAAATGCTTCCCTGATTTAATCTATGAACATTTTTAAAAAACAATAACAACTTATCATGACAGGGTTGCATTTTCGTAAATTACTAAAAACTTTGTGGGATAGTGTGTAACGGCCTTAAATAAGGGGTAGATACAGTTGGCTACATAGTGATATATATTATATATCTACTAATTTTTTATATCTTATACATACTAGAATATGAAGTAGCATTTTATAAAGAAATTCACATATTTTTAATATTTTGATCTTCTTAAGTCATGACTCAGTGGTAAGCATTTTAATTGCAATAAAAAAAATAAAAACCATGAAATGGTTATTCCTATTTCATATTAGGTATTTTAAAGTTAAGATTTTATTAAATCATAAATTTTGTATTAATGTTAAAAAACATTTTATAATTTATTCCATTAATATTCCTATAACTCATTAACATTTTAGATTAAAAGAATTCACTCTTTTATTAACTGTTTTTTTTTAAGCCAACAAAATTTTCTACAAAGACAAACAAATAATAAAATCTTCAAAGCGTTATTTACTGGGGTCATATATTATTGTTCTATAATATATATTTTTTGATTTTCCCTTTTTATTTTAGCCTTTTTGCCAGTTAAAGAAAGCGTTAAGGAATATAAGGCTTTCGTTTGGCTTCAGCAAAATGAGGCCATGAGGGTGATTTACATTGTCAAACAACCGCATGCATGTACGTACTTTATTTTCTTTCAAAATTATGGGGAGTTCTTTGAGAAAATAGAGAAACGAAAGGAATTAAACAAAAAAGTCGTAAAGTTAAAGCTCAAAAAAAAAAAAAAAAAATAAATGTACATATAATTATTTTAAGTTGGCAATTTATTTAAAACAGGGTAATACTTGTATAAAGTTGAGGGTTTAAAGTAAAGTAGGAAATTTTTTCGTTAAGTAGTAAATGTTTTAATTATTTATTAGGCAATTATTAAATGATGAGTTTTTAAAAGAAAAAAGTTTTTTTTTATTATTAAGGTGAAAACGAAAATCCTGTAATTTGTTGCTTTATATCAGTAATGGACAGATTTCTAAAGTTTCTGCAGGCTTGATAAGGCAACCTGAGTCTTCTCACGCTACATCAACACTTGTACGCAATCAAATACAATTTATTTTTACTATTTCTCTCTGTCTCCCCCTAAGCTGCTTTACATACATATAAGCAGATCTACCGTTTTTGGTTTTTTCTAGCCAAAATTGACATTTTGGAGATTTGAATATTTTATTTATTTTGGTTATTTTTGTTTCTAGAAAATTAATACGTAGAAATATGTTTTTCTTGATACATTAGCAATTTACGTTTTTTAAATGTTAAAAAGTTTTATTTACATAGGGGGTTACCGCGTACTTCGATTCGAAAGAAATTATTTACGAGCTCGAATAATTTGCATTGTGTAATGAACGGATGTTTTTCATACGTTATCAAAAACAAAAAATCCACTTCAAAAGAGCAACCAAATAATATTTTTAAGAATTTTTTTTTTAATTTCCATGCGAAAACGGGCCTTAATTACTTTTTCAAAAATTTTGGTTGCAAAAATTTTATTGCTCGTGGCAGCACTGCCTATAAAATCGCAAAAATCAAAACCCAGTGCCGTCGGATGCAGAGATTTTTCGTCGTCTTTCAAGATTTTTGGAAATAGCTTTATTCCAATGGTTTCTTTGGAGTACGGTCATTAAAGATTTCACTTTAATATTTCTACCAAACTTTTTAAGAATTCGATATTTTCATACAAATTTCCTAAAAAACCTTATAATATTTTTCTTAATTTGTGTTCTTTCCATTTTCCATAAGGTTTTTGAACCTCTAAGTTTATTTTTATAGTATAGTTTAAAGTATAAAAATTTATATTTAAAGACAGTCACATCACAGTTTCTTAAATGTATGCTTTGTTTAAAGCCTGTCCTTAAAAAAGACAAAAAGTTTAAGCACACACACTTATCAAACAAATGTGTAAAAATTTTATACTCAATTCATTCATTATTTTATTCAGTCATTCCTCAAACAAACTGCCATCCACCCTTCCTGTATATACAAACAATCATTCATTCACACATCTAGCATTTTTTATTGGCAAACAGCTACAGCCTACAACTTATCCATCCAAGAGCTTCCTAACGATGACGACATAAAAAGAGATTTTGTTTAACAACTTATTGGCGCCTTGCCCACACGAATATTTTTTCTTATATGGGGACTACTTCTTTTCGAACTTTTGTTGATATGGAATACAACGACTCACATATATTTCCAGACATTTATGTATACACGCAAGTTAAATATTAAAAATTTTGATTGTTGAACAAAATACAAATTTATGTACACTGGAAACAATCGACTATACATTTTGACTTTAGAAATTTTGGTATTAAGCAAGGCGAATTCATTTTTCAGGTGGCGTTGAAAACACAGCTGTGCTACTTTTTTTTCTTAATAAGAGAGAGAAATGTCAAAAGTTCCTTGTGATTTTGACATATGGATCAACGAAAGCAACAAATAAATACATTGTTGTGTTTTGGTGTTGTTACTTGTTGTAGTATCGACACCACCGTTTACATGAATTCGGCTTGGTATTAAGTTAACACTCACATATGATTCAATACACTGGTTAACAAATTTTTAACTTTTTGCCATAACCTCAAAAATGAAATGTTTTCTAAGATAAATCGGGGCTGCTGAAAAGTTAGATTTTTTGGCAGTTCATAAGGCTTTTTTCAAAAATCTTGAGAACGGATTTTTTAAATTATTAATTTACACTGTTACAACAAAGATATCGCTTTTTTCTTTCCGCCGATATCTTTTCGGTTTTAATCGGACAAAAATTCACTGAGTCACATGCCTTAAGATTGGAAAAAATGGACTTTTTCCGTTAAGGCAAGAACAATTTTTTTTGTTTCTAAGCCCATATATTAAAGACAATTTTGTTCCAAATATATTTGTAACAAAATGGTTATCATCGGACAAACATTAAGAAAGTTGCAATATAGTTAGCAAAAACATCCAAAATTTAATTTTCAAAAAAACATTTTTGTTTCTTGTTTATGTTGATTGAATTAGGATTAAGTGTAAAGAGACAATTTAATTTGTTTACATAATTCTATTTTTGTTCAAAAATTTTATGTATTTCCTCTTTGTTTATGTTGCGATGACGTTTCACGAATTTGCATCCAGCAGTATTTACCCTTAATCCCACTGGTGCTGATAATGCTTTTTTATTACTGCAAGACCTCTGTGAGATCTTTCACCTTGTTAGTCACAAAGAAACAACTTGTTCAATGACATGTGTGCTCCCGTTATTGCTCCCTGGTTAGTCACAAAGAAAACGCCTGTTCAATGACATGTGTGCTCCCGTTATTACAGGAAACCCATTTAAACTTCAAAAAATACTGTTTTTTTTTATTTATTTGATATACACCTATTTCATAAAAGCCTTCCATCATATTTGGAATTAAGTGACTGTCGTTATGGCTACTGTTGTTTCCTTAAAACTCACTTACTACTTTCTGAAAGGAATTCCATATATCTTAGAACGATTGCGATAGTAAAAAAACGCGTGTCTGTGTGTCCGAAAATCCTCTTTCTTTCAAACATGAAGCGAGTAAATACGAGATTTTTTTTTGACAAGTCACGATACAAATCATTAAACGCGTTTTGACTCATACTTAAATATTCGTATGACCTATAGAATTAAAACTCAAATTTAAATCTTCTTTTCATTATCTGATGTTACTTTTAATGCTGGAGGTTTTCGCTTTGGTAATGGAGATCAATTGATTTTGTAATTTAGAAATTTTAAAAGTTATTAAAACAACGGGACGTGACAGTGGCTGACTTCATTAACTGCGTTTTGCAATGCAACACTGAAAGGCATACAATTCATAGACAACTTTTCTAAACGCAATGCCTTGAGTTCATTATTGAATGGTAGCCGTCTTCACTGCACAACGGTTGCAAAATTTGTTTTTATTTGTGATGCTTTGTCAACGATTTCGTTTTCAGTGATACTTTGCAACATTGCATTTACGAAGTCACCCAGTATCTTGAAATAGACCAATAAGTTAAACCATACTACCTAAAACCGCAAAAAGAGACATAAATATAATATTGATAAAATAAAGTTGTTTTCGAAAATTCATATTTTGTCCGACGATAACAATCTTGCGCTTACTACGTTTGGAACAAAATATTATTTAAGATACATGTTTAAAAAAATTTTTAAAAATTGTTTTATTGCTTTACTTGGTGGCCACACGATCAAGTTTTGCCTTTCAATTCCATTCAATTTACTCAACTCTCTCATTTTTTTACTAACACACTCACACTTTTTAAATTGACCACGAGATGGCTTTCAATTTCACCTTTCCATTTTTTTGACAATTTACTTTCAATTTAACAGCTGAGTACATGTTTGTCTTTATAAATTGTTTTTTTTTTTGGCATTTTGAAAGTAAATTGAGTGCCACCTACGTCACACCTCTCAATTTTTGTAAATTTTGACAAGCAGTATATGTAAAAGACTATCAAGAACAACTTGATCGTGTGGCCGCAGGGTTACTGGAGCGAATTAAAATGGTGAATTTTGAAAAAAACATGAAAAAAACAAATTTTTTTTAAGTTAAAAGTCCTGTAGCTCAATAAATCTTTATCCGATCAAACCAGTATAGATATGGGCTGAAAGAGAAAATACATAGCTATGCAAAAGTTTAATTCTTGTTCAATTCAGTTGAACAGTTCGAGATTTTTCGAAATACCTGTACAGTTTTGGTTTAAAGAATCATGTGATAGATAGCATGGTTGAGACTTCGGCCGAGCGCAAGGATTTTCTCCTTCATGATATGCAAATCATCGGCTTCGTTAACAAAAGCTCTTCTGCATAGCCGGCCTTCGGCCGGGCGCAAGGATTTCCTTCTCTATGGTATAACAACTACCGGCTTCGCTAATTAAAGCATTTCTGCTTTAAGACGGTCTTTGGTAAACCATTGAGGTAAAAATTTTTACGCACGGCCGACGGCCGGCTATGTTTGTTATACCATAGAAGAGAAAGTCCTTGCGCCAAAAAATGGTTTCGTTTTAAATTTAATTTAAATGAAATTATCCCCAAAAAACGATATTGGGGCTTTATTTCATAATGATTTTTGGGGAATTATTTCATATGAAATAATCCTCCAATTAAGAAAATGAAAAAACACCCCAAACAAAAAGAAATACATAATCCCCTAAAAATCGTTGTTGTTGTGCTCTGTACAAACTTTTGGGGGCTTATTTCATTATTTATATGGGGGGTTATATTTTGGGGGGTTATTTCATGCCGCCACAATTTCTCATTTTTAAGGGTTTGTGGCATAGTGATATTCTTCGAGAACTGTTTTAAATACGCAAACATTTCATCGATTTGCACCATGTTATTTATTTTTTTTTTCAGTCTATGGAAAACAAAATTTATTACAGACTATGCAACAAACTTAACTTAACTTACGGCCAGTTTCACCAAGTTCGGTTATAATTAACTACCGGTTATAGCTGTCAAAACATATTGGTACCTGGAACTTTAATTGAAAGTTAGTTTTAACCGAACTTAGTGAAATTGGCCGTTAATGTTACGTATAATGTACGATTGATTTCGTATATCTAAGGAATATATTTTTTCAGTGTATGTGTGTTACATTTTCTTTTACATTTTCCCTTTCGTATCAATACAAACATTTATCAAAACTTATATTTTTTGTAAGTACTTTCGTAATTTTAAAATGTTACAACCAAAAAATTTTCCAGACATAATTTCATTGTACTTTTTATCTCTTCTTCTTTTTTGTTGTTGTTTTGTGTTTATGTTGGTTGAAGATTTAATCAGCTTGACAAAATCTTTGTTTTCCGGTTTTTCGTTTTGGCTTTTTCTTTTTAAATTGTAGGAAAAATTCATCGTCAATGAAATTGGAAAATTGATTACATATTTTGTCAAGATTAAAGTATGGAAAAGGAGGAAAAGCATTGTCATACGATTGATTTCGTAATTATTTAATTTAGCCTTGTTTAAGGAAAATGGAAAGTTACCACAGTAAAATTTACCTGTTTTTGAAAATTTTTTAAAATCACAATAAGGGTGTATTAAAAAAATTTTTGTAAATTCTTTGTGTAAATATCGGGCAAAACTATTACCGACACATTGTATAAAAAAAATTTATGGGGGCTGGATGAGATGCAGAAATGATATCGATGCCATATAATCGTTCCCTATCGCTCTCGTGCCAAAATATCCCATGATTATTTTAATGGTTCTGAATCTAATGAATCGGTCTTAGTGCTGTAAACTAAGTCCTAACCAATTCCTTTAAATAATCTCTAAAATTACGACCTGAACTTTGTGCACAAAGTTTACATGGACACACGACCAGCCAGCCTGCCAGCTGAAAGGACGGAATTTGTTAGATCGATACAAAAAGTTGTACTAAGTCCATCAATATTGATCAAGGAACAATATTTAATGGTGTTACACACATCAGCATTAACGTTAAATGCCCCACACGCAACCACTATTTTTTTAACATTTGCTTGACTTTTCATAATGTTTTCTTTATCATACAGCATTAAACAGTTTATTAAATACATCCACTGGATGTTACTTAGAAATAAAGTTAAGTTAGTCTACAAAAAAAATTAAAAATAATGTCAAAAACAAATCAATTTTGTGCTAGCGCTTTTCGTCAAATATTTGTTCAGTGTAAACATACCATCAATTCAAAACTAGGTTGGAAAACTAGTTCAGTACCACAATTCTATAACTTTTTCAATTTTACTGGCGATATCTGTAAGTAACGAGAAATCATGGCTACTTTAACGAATTTCGTATCCTTTAATTTAAGTTAGCAAATATTGTTGTTTAGAAATATTAACGAAACAAAAAGGTTCTATCTTACATGTGGTTTAGGTGCAAATAGAACCTTGTCCTACGGTCGTGCAAAACCATTTAAAATGTTAAAACGTCAGAGCTAAAATTTTATTAAATTAATAAAAATATAAAATAAATTTGCTTGAAAATATTTTTGAGGCTAAATAAAATTTATCCTTTAGCCTCAAAATTTTGGCTTTAGCTTCGTGGCTTTTTTATTGCTTTTTTTTAATTTCCCTTCGTAAAAGAGATTTGAGTACTGATTGATACACTTAAAATTTTAAAACCAAATATTTTTATAGTATTCTCCCATATTGATAGTGACAATTGTAACTATACCGCTATACGATGATTGAAACTCAGTGGAGGAATATTTTAAACTACATACAAATTGAAAAATATAGAAGCAACAGTTGACTTTTGGCTGTAGGTACGAGAGTTTTGTTAACAGAAAATCCAGCATCTAATTACGTTAATTTTGTCATGACTTGGAAATTTCTAATGATCACCTCAAGTTTTAAGACTTCTGTTATATGCAAATTCCAGTTCTTATTCATCCAAAATATAAGTAGTCGTTATTAACGATTTTATTTTTTGTTTGCTAATTTAAGAACCGTTTTGTTTTTAATAATTTTTACAAGTTTAATCAACATGTTGCTTTTTTTATTTAAAAATAAATAAAAACAAAAAATCTTATTTTGTAATATTTAAGCCTTTTTTTTAGCTTTTTAAAAAAAGCAGTTTAGCCTTTTCTGGCTTTTTTTTGTTAATATATCTTTATTTCGAGCTTCTGGCAACGCTGGTAGAGAGAATATTATGTGTTTGTGCTAATGTGTGTTAATTTAAATATAGGCTCTAGTATATGGATTGATTGTCTTAGAATAAAGTTCAGAATCGAACTAACGCGCTCCGTTCTTCCATCCAGCTGGCTGGCTAGTTGTCAGTCCATATTACCCTTGTGCGCAAAGAAGAAGTCGCAATTTTGGAAATAATTGTATCAAATTTGCCACAATTGTGCTAATAGTCACAAGGTCGAAACCTTTTCAAGATGATAAGAAGCGGTTCATAATTTTACATAGCCTACATATAGAGTTTTTTTCCCGGACTTTTTCAATTCCCGGGAAAGCGGGAAATTTTTTAAATTTCCCGGGATCCCGGGATCCCGCTCCATATAAATAATACAACGTAAATTTTGTTATTAATTAATGAAAAAAACTTTTATAAAAAAACGTAAGTGAACTTGTTTTCAAAGAAAGTAAAAGAAATAGTTCAATACTAAAAAATGAATTGAAGATTGAAATAGGAACTTGAATTATTATTACCTTACGCCTTTATTCCCTATTATTATGCTTTTATTCAGTATTATTATGCTCTGGATACAAGATAAAAAGATAACATAAACATAACAATTTAATTTATAAAACAATAATAAAAACAAAATAAAAATTAAGGTACTCAAGATATGAGATCAAAAAGTTTATTAATATTTATTTAAATACATGTACTCACTTCTTGTAATTGATCTAATCCACAACCCATCCACAGATGCTAATTTTTAGAGAATAGAAAACTTAATTTCAAAGTAGGTTTAAAAAGCTATTTTCTGAAATTATGAGGAATTTTTTATTTCCCGGTATCCCGCAAGAAAAATCCCGGGAAAACGGGAAATAAAATAATTGAAATTCCCGGGAATTCCCGTCCCTACCTACATACAAACTTTTTTCGGGAATAGAGATTTTGTGCTTATAAACCGTCTTATTTTGTTAGTATTTAGGTTTAATTTGGTCCAAGAATATTTATCTTACCAAACTTTTTTGTGGTCGATCTTTAGTTTGCCTCCCATACAAATGCACTCCCGAAAAAAACATACTTGTTTTTGGAGCAAACCTGTTTACCCATGGGTCGCAAATACTGTGTTATAGCTTAATCGATACTTTTTCTTTTTTTGTATTAAAAATTGGCTTTTTTTCCTTCATATTTTCAAACTGTAAACAGTACATTTATTACCATTATTTTTGTCGTGTCGTTAGCTACCCATATTGTTTAGTGACAAAAATTGTTAAAATTTTACTACAGAATAGCTCTTAAGGATAATTATCGTTAATTTACGTATTTTTACTAAATAATGTCAAATTTGTGTACTTAAAAAGTTACAGAATTTCAGTACCAGAAGACATTTACACAAGGTAGCAGCACTAGAGAAGCCTATTCTGGCTGTCCCTTTTTTATACCCTCTAGCAAAATTAGTTGTGAAGAGGGTATACTAAGTTTGTCATTCTGTGTGAAACTTTTTTATTATTCATCTCAGACCCCATAAAGCATATATATATTTTGGCTCCTTGAGTAATTCTAATACCATGTTCAGATATGCACCTTATAAACGCCATTATTGAGCTCAATTATCCATACAAAATTGCAAGTTATTTAGTGCTCAATTAATACGAAATTGTTATAAATATTGAGTAAAACTAAAACGCGACACTGTCACAAGTGTGTTTAGTGAGCAAAACACCACTTATTGAACAAAGTGTTTTGACATTTGCCAACTGAAATTACAACAAAACTAAGGCACATCCATTAGGTCTGCGCAAAAGCCAGATGTTTATTACTTCAAAATGTCAAAAGTTGTTTACATTTTGCTTATGCATGTTAATTTTTGTTTACGTTGAATGTTGTATGTAGTAGTAATATAAACAATGTTTTTCTCAAAACTGTCAAAAGCTAATTCATCAAATCCACCTGAGGAGATCGAGTGCTTGCGATCGAAACATGTTATGGTAACCTGCCGGCCGCGGTTCGAGCCCCGGCCACGGTCAAGAATGAAAGATTATCAATAACAATTTCAATTAATTTTCATGTTGTAAAATTCCTTTCTTCATAAAAATATTTTAATGAAAATTAAATTCGATGAACTTAAGCCTAATTAAATATTAAAAATTTGGATTAAAAACCATAAATAGTTCAACAATTTAGCTAAATTGTGTATATGTGAACAGAAAGATAATTATGTCAATAAACCGAATATTGACTAAATAAAAAAAGTATATCTGAACACGGTATGAGCCGTCCGTCCGACACTTCCAAAAAACTCAAAAAAAAAAAAAAATTGAGCAAACTTGGTGTATAATTGCTTATAGTTATCTTAAGAAGTTTGGGATTGAAATCTAGCAAAATACGCCTAAAACCAATATTACGGTAAAATATCTTCCAACTAAGCTTCATATGACCAGAAAAAGTGTCATGCAATTTTGTGATATACGGTTAATAATTAACCTTAGCAGCCTTATTTAGCAGCCTTCTGAAATTCACTGTAAACGCTAAAACTAATTTCACCGCTGTATTGACATTTATTGAAATTTATATTTTTGAGTACCAGAAATCACCCTACAGAACTTTGAGATGATTGGTATGTAATTTACAATCGGTCCAATGTAAAATCCCCTTCTGAAAATCATTTGAATTCGGCTAAAACTGTTACGAATCGTGATACTTAAATCAAACTAGTTCAAATTTCTAAAAAAAACATGAAATTTTCTGATTGTCGGTCAATAAACTAATATATGTAGGTCTAACCCGCAACCAATTTTAACGCTGACGTCAGGTTTTATAAAGATTAATTAATAATAAATATATGTCACATAGATGTCACTCCTGAATTATTCGAACTTTCGATGGAGAGTATCAAAGATTCGGCACAGCCGAATACAGCACTCTAAATTGTTTGTACGTAGTAGGATAAATCCGGAGGCATGAAATAATCCCACAAAATAAAACCCCACAAAAAAATAATGAAATAACCCCCTAAAAGTTTGTACAGAGAACAACAACAACGATTTTTGGGGGGTTTGTTTAAGGTGTTATTTCAGCAGGGTGCTTCTTTATGGTACACCAATACCTGGCTTTGCCTCGTTCGCTTTGCCTTTTTTCGAAGTTGCGTCGCTGCCGAATTAGTACTAATTTTCACTGTGCGTTGTTAGATTTTCGAAGTTGCGTTGTTTCTTTAATTTTTTTTTTTGAAATTACCTTTTTTTCTAAAAGATTTTAATAAAGTTATATTTTCACTTTGTTTTGCTAATTTTCGAGTTGTTTCGACTAGTGTGTTGTGGTTTTTTTAAAAGGTTATTTTACGTTAAAAAAAGCTGTACAGCAAACTTTGAAGCAACTTTTTGTGAAAGAAGAAAAGCCAACTTTCGACAACAGCCACTATGGACTCATTTTGTTTTTTTTTTAAATTAATTGAATATATATTACTTTGATAATATTTTATTTAGTTTTAATTGAATTTGTTTTTTTTTTTTTTGTTTTTTGTATGTATGTAATACAATTTTATATTTATTGTGTTTTTTAAATGTTTACTTTGTTTAGTTTTCTTTTTAAAAAGTAGTATTTTCGTAACCCTGGAACCTATCTTCAATCTTTACATAGTTTGCTATAAAAAATCATAATTCACTTTGCGTCGTTTCAATTTGCGGTGCGTTTTTTTGGAACGTAACCACGACGCAAAGTAAGGTATTGGTGTATAAGAAACACCGGTTCGCTAACTAACGCTTCTCTGCGTAGCCAGCCATCGGTCAGGTAAAAGGCCGAGGAGTTTTAGTTGGCGAGTCGGTGTTTGTTATACCATAGCGGAGAAAATTCTTGCACCCGGCCGAAGTCCCAACCATGCTATCTATCGCGCGATTCTGTAAACCAAAACTGTACACTTAATTGTATTATACATATTGAGGTCTTATTTTATATTAAGTAAGCCCACAAAAATTAAGGTATTATTTCATTTCTGTTTGGGGCGTTATTTTATTTCGTTGAGGGCTTTTGTCATTTTCAAAATTAGGGTTTTATTGCATATGAAATGAGGTTCCGTCCGCACTTATCATTTTTTTGGTGTTATTTCATTTTATATTTTATAATATAAATTTTTTAATATAAAATCGATTTTTTCTTTATTTGCCTTTAAATTATTGGTAACTATTTAATTTACCTTTAACTCTTTAATTACCTTTAACTCTTTAAATTATTTATTTATTCGCATAAACAAGTTTACTTTTCAACAAATATTAACGCACAATGAACCAAGGAAAAGTTCACGTGTATTTTTTGTAGTTGTTTGGTTTAATTGCGCTATAAAAACACAAATGTATACAAACAAATATATACACACACAAACACACACTTAATGTAAAATTGTATAATTGATTTTCATAATTCACATTGAAGTTTTTAATTAAAATGCCTTTTTAAACTTTATAGGGGCTACTCAGTCACTCTCTCAGTCAGTCATTCAGGCATTCTCTCAGTCGTTTGTTGGAACAAACAAAAGTAACAACAACATCAGAAACAACAGCAAAAGTAAATATATTGTCAACATTTTACCTTTTGGTAAATATTTGCCACTGTTATTTTAATTAAAAATCAACTTTTTTTTGTTCAATTACAACTCATCTGTTTTGCAATAGGGACGAATAATTAAAAAAAAATCATTCAATATTAAGGGAAAATGTAACCAATACCAACATCGATATAACCACTACTTGAACAAGCTCAGACACACAAGGTAGAGTGATATATTCGTCTGTGACGAATCTTTGATATACTCCAACAACTTGTAAAATGCTTCAAAAGTGGGCTCTTTATGGGATCAATAAATTTTTTACACTGGCTCACTGGTTCACAAATTTTCAACTTTTTGCCATAATCTCAAAAATAAAATGTTTTCTAAGCTAAATTGGGCTGGTGAACACGAATATGCATAAGTTTATATTTCTTAAGTAGCGTTTTCAAGTGTATAAAGCTATTTCCAAAAATTTGGAGGACTGATTATTTCAATCACGCAAATTTTACACTGTAACAAAGATATGTTTTCCTTTTTCAGCCCATATCTATACTGTGTCGATCGGATACAAATTAATAGTTATTTCATGTTAATTTAACATGATTTTACAATAACTTGCGAACAACATAATATTCTTTTAAAATAACAACGTTTTGCTGTTTATCATCTTTCGAATAAAAAAATAATACTGGGGCCTAATTCTGGCTGTCGTGATCGAATACTTTCTCGATTCGAAAGCCATTTTATTTCAGTCGGTACTGAACGAATCGAAATTATTTTTTCAGTATTGGCACACTCAAATTAATGTTTTACAACACCGAAAAATAATTCCAATTCGTTCAGTGTTGACTGAAATAGTTAGATATTAAATTGCTTTCGAATCGAGAAAGTACTCGATCACGACTGCCAGAATCAGGACCCTGTTCTTATCCAACTCAACAAAAAAATCAGAACATTTTATTCCGATCGTTTTTTTTTAAACCACAATTTTCATTGTGTTCGGTTCAGCTCATTAGTGTTCGTTCGTTTCTGTTGTGCTTAGCGCCCTTTTGGCTGGTAAAAAAACCAAAAATTTTTTACAAAAACAAAATATATATAGGAAAAAAAAAACAAAAAGCCAGCAAAAAATTTTACACAAACAAAACACATACACAATATACACACAAGCTATTCGTGCTGTGGTCGTTGCTAAAATTTTTGTTTGTTCATTTCTTAATCAATGAAAAAAATTTTATTATAAAACATTAAATAATTTTACAGTACCACTACAAATGTTCTGGTTTTTTTTTAACGAAGAACAGAATACTATATAATGTTCAGCTCTTTTTTGAAAATAGTTAGGAACTGTATTAAAGGTTGTGTTCTTCTACACAAAAACTAAAAAAATAGATATCGTTCCTGGGTGTGTGACCCGATACTAAATAATGTTCTGTTAATTTTCGAACACTGAATGTGCCAGCAATGAAACCAAATCTTACTATAATAAATCTTAATATAATAAATCATTAGGCGATCTTTACGAGAGTCTTATGAAACTCTTAAAGACCAAATTTTACTACAATAGCATTATTTGTTACGATTTAGAAAATCTTATCTCAATCCATGCATTCCGCTATTATTTATGTCAGTTTTTGTAATAAAAATACAAATTTTTTTGGGTGGTTGTTCCATATTTTAATTCACTGTTCTTGTCCTTAAACGTATTCGCTATCGCGTACTGCTGAGCCAAAATTTGGTAAATCCCCTAATATATATGAGATGAATAATAAATAAAGGTTTCACACGGAATGATAAGCGTAGTATATCCTCGTTCACCACTAGTGGCGGAGGTCATATACATATTAACTGTTCCCCTGAGGACAGTGTGGATATAAAGATTAAAAAACAAAAAATTAAAAATGTTTCGAGTAGCACATTTTGGGATAAAGAGAACCAGAAAAGTGGAGACGATTTGACTGCTTCCATTTAAATAATTCATCGGCAGAATTGTTGAAATAGATTTTTCAAAAAAGTTGGATTACTTAAGTATCAATTAGTTTTTTCGTACATACATAAATATTTAAGAAATTTTTCTGATCAATTCGGAAATTTTAAATTAATAATTCCCAAGAATTTGAAAATTTTAGAAATTTAAGAGAACTCAATAAAACCAAAAGCATTTTAGCAATCGCTGTCGATTGGTTATTCGATTTCCTGTATTAATCTTCTCATAAAAAAATGAAGTTTTTTATAGTTTTTCCGTCTTCAACTCTTAATAACCTTAAATGCTTTCGAGCTCGAACTTGGCTATGAATATTTTCAACGCTTTTTCCATAAAATATGGCAGTAAGAATGACTCTATGGCGGAAAATGTAAATAACGATACAGAGAATGATAAGTTTTCAGCTTTTGTTCGTTTTTGCTTTTAATTTTTTGTTGTTTTGGCGGTGACGGTGGCAGCTTTATTTAAATGGTGGCTACCAACAACAAATTACATAAAACAGCCAACCAGCCAACCAACACCTTTGTCTGGCTTACAAAAATCATCAGACTCTGTCTGGCCTCAGTAGCTGGCTCAATGGTGTGCAGGCTAACTGTCTGCCTGGACGTTGGTTTGTTGGCTGATTTCCTGGCTTCGCCTGTTAGGTCAGCAGTTAAACAAGGAAAAGTTAAAAACCATAATGGAAGTTAACATAATTTTGATGTTATCAATACAGCAGCAGCCAAAATAATATTGTTTAAAAAAATAAAACCAATATTAAAGCATTTTGTGTCTGCGGTGAAAAAAAATTATTCTTTTCCGGTAACCAAGAATAATTGAATGGTCATACAACATATAAAATGAAAATTGAAAAAAAACTTAAAATTTAAGATAAAGGGAAAATGTACTTTCAGTGTAAAATCGCAAAAACAAAATATTTTCATTAAGAAGGTTCGAAATAATTAAAAAAGCAAATAGTTGAAAATTGCAAAGCGGAAATAATCTATAGAAAATTCGAATAAGCGAAAAAAAATTAATAAGAAAAATTTTCTATAGATAATTCATGATAACGAAAAATTTTCTATAAGTTTCATGAATGCCAGCGATTTAAAATTTATGAAAGAATGGTGCTCCGGTAGGCTGGTCTATCAATGCCACTAGACACTGAATATTTCACTGTTGCTCGGTTAATTAAGATTATATTTTTTTATGGTATTTGTAACACAAAGGCCCATTTTCACAACTTACCGATAGCTTAAGGTAGGATTTTATCGGCCGTATAAAAAGTGTTCCATTATTACAACTTTACTTTAACCTACCAGGTAGGATGAACCTTAATTTGCTTTATCGCTCACTTTAGGTTAAAGTAAAGTTTTACTAATGGCCGGTTAAAGTCTACTTTAAGCTATCTAAGTTGTGAAAACGGGCCTTAGTAATAACACAAGTATGAAAGTTAAGTCGAGCAAGCCTGACAATATGATACTCTATACCACAGTATTTACCGACACCTTTTCGAGAGTGTATCTTATTTGCGAAACGAAATTATGTTATTAGGTTAATGGCCAATTTTCAGGATTGATATTAAAATACATTTATGTTTAAAATGGTTATAAATACAAAATTCTCTTCTTCACTAAATACTTAAAACAAACTTAATTCACCGATGTGGAACACTTAAGGCCCAACTATAATATGCTTAAGTAGGCTTAAGCAAATGGGCGAATACATGCAAATCATATATGTCAAACCATATTGAACTTAAGAAAACTTTTTGTTAAATTTTATGAATCTGTCATTTGCTTAAGCAAGGTGCGAAACAAATCGCACTTTCCGTACGGAATCAAATGTTTTTTGGTTCTGTTTTTGTGTTTTTAAACGCATTTGAAAAGATTTTTGTTATTTTTTGACAGGAGCTTAAGCATATTATAGTTGGGCCTTTAATTTCAACTTAAGTTTCTATTGTAATATTTTAGCAAGGTGGCCTCAATATCACGACAATACAACAACAAGGAGCAAAGCAATAACAATCAGCTGTTTTTTGAGACCACCTTGTTAATAATTATACTTTTTTATGATATTTTTTTTGTATTTAGTAATGCTACCATGCTTTTATCTTATTTAAATAAGACTTTTAAAATAAAACTCAAAAAATCAATCTGTATTTAAATACGATTTAAGTTTTTATAAAAATTAACTTAATTTAGATTTAATTACTATCCTGAAAATTGGGCATAAGACTCTTAAGAGAATTCTTTGTGTTGAATATTTTATAGATATCTTTTTCGGAGTAGGTTAATTTTGGACCTATCTAGAACAAATATTTTAATGTATTTAAGACGTCAGCGCGAACGCACTATAACTATCCACCTATTTTGGTTTGGGTATTAAGAAATTTTTTTGCAAATGTTTGAATGTCAGCGATTAAGTTTCAATAGAAAATTCGTTCATTTGTATACATATACAAATGTATACATGTCAGGAAAAGTATTCTAGGGTAAATTTATACAAGCGATAAGTTTTCTGCAGAAAATTCACGCCAGCTATAAAAATTATATATAAAATTTGGGTAATGATAAAATGTGTAAAGAAAACTTTTAATTTCTATCTGTTATTTGTTAAGTAGACACCATTTTAATTCGGCTATTTTGAAATGTCAACAAAAATTAGTTCACTTCTAGTCACCAGGCGAAAGAAGTGTTATATTTTTACCGATAGAAGTCAACAAAAGAACAAATATCATAAAAAATGATACCGCAACAAACGGCATTTCTCACCAGAGAATGAAAAAATAGCAACACAATACAAAAATGCGGAAAAAAGCAAAAAAATCATAAAAGGACGCTGTTATGATAGAGATAGCGAAATGCGACAAAAAAGAAAAATCACACATATAAAATACCTTCTGTCCTGTTCAGTAAATGTTTCCCCTTTCAAACGCTATGGCATTTGAAATTGTCTGTGTCACATAGTTCCACATCCACCAAACCTTCTTTAAGCACCTCTAACAAAAATTGTTTTCTATGATTTGCGTTCCTCTATTTTTGCAATCATCTCCATTACAATAGATGTTTTTAGTAAAATATATTTGCCCGTGTGATCCTGGTCGGTTTGTGTGTGTGTGTGTGAGTGTCGGTATATTTATAAATTTGTTTATATTTTCCACAACCCAGGTATAAATAACCATAATTTGAGGTTAGCCAATGGTGTGAAGAAAAAAAAATAGTGTAGAAAGACAAAAATAGAACTTTTTAACCTAAAGCTTTATTATCATTAAAGTTAATATTTGAGTTTAAAAACTTTATAGTCATAAATACAAACATGCTTGTTCTTTATGCTCTAAAACTTGGCAAATGGACATACTGAAAGAAAGTAATGGTTTCTTTTTTTATAAACTGAAGTGACAAATCCTCTTATGAGTGAAGGTATGAAAGTGATTACACATACTCTCGCATATTTATTTTAGTTTCAAATTCATTTTAAACATTAATAATAGTGGTAGCTGTATTATTTTCAGACCAAATACATTTTCTATAGTAACTTCTAACCGGCCGTAAAAATTCTTTAGGCAATTAATGTGGTCAATAAGCAATCTAAAGAAAATTCAAGACATCTTTAAGCTTTCTATAGAAATGCTTTAACTTCAACAGCCGATACATTTTTATAAGAAAATTTCCAAAGCCGATAAATTTTCTATTCAAATAGCCGATAAATTTTATAATGAAAATTTTAATAGCCTATAAATTGTTCATTGAAAATTAAAATAGCCGATAAATTTTGTATACAAAATTCAAAATCTCAAAGATTGTCTATACAAATTTCTGAAAGCCGATAAATTAGCTATAAAAAATTCTAATTGCCGATAAATTTAAAAGTTAAAAATCTAATAGTCGATAAATTTTTATGTACAAATTCTAAAATCCGATTAATCATCTGTAAAAAATTCGAAAATATGTTGAAATTTTTTATAGAACATTATAATAGCCGACAAATTTTCTATAAAAAATTCTAACAGCTGACACATTTTCTATAGAAAATTCTAGCAGCCGAAAAGTTTTGTATTCTATTCTTTTATCAAAGTTATTTTTGGGAATACAAAATTTATTATAAATAAGATTTCTCTAGAACGTGCTAAATTCACTACTTTTATTTTTAATAAATACACTGAAATTTTTTTTTAATAAAAAGCTAGTTTCTATGCGCTTTTCACTGGTTGCTTAGTTCAGATCATCACCTTTTTCCAAAGAATTTGAAAAACCTAAAGATATATTATGTACAAATAAAACTGTAAAACGAATGAGAATTACAAAAATTCATGTCTAACTTGCAAACAATATCAAAGCTTAGACAAAACACCAACAATAAACAGTGAGTTTATCTTTTCTTACATTCCCCTACAATTGATTGGCTTTTGTCCGACTCGCATTGTAGTTGTAATTGGTAAACTACAAAAAACAAAATTAAAAAACGAATTGATTCATGTTACTGTTTTCGAAAATTCTTTCAGCTGATAAATTTGCAATAGAAAACTCTAAAAACCGAAAAAAATGTTCTAAAATCTAAAAACATTTTCTATGGAAGTTTAAATATCCGATACATTTTCTAATTTTCAACAGCAAATTCAAGTTACCAAAATATTTTCTAAAGTAAATTTTTCACGATGAAAAATTTAAGGTACCAAAAAATTATATATATCAAATAAAAGCAGCTGATAAATTTAATTATCAAAATTCAAGTAGCAGATGTTTTTTTTTAACGAAAATTCAGCAGTTAATACATTTTGTTTTGAAAATCTAGGTAGTTAAAAATTGTTTATTAAAAGCTGATAAGTATTCAATATGATATTCAACTAGCCCATAAATGTTCTTGGAAAATTCAAGTAGATGTAAGTTTTCTACAAAAACTTTAAGATTCTCGATGAAAGGTTTAAGGTAACAAATATTTTATATTCAAAATTAAAGTAGCTGATAAATCTTTTAATAAAATTCAAGTAGCCGCATATTTTTTTAAAAGAAAATTTAAAAAGCCGATAAATTCTCGATCAAAAATTCTTTTTAAAATTAAGCTGATAAGATTTCTTTCAAAATTCTAATTGGCGAAAACGAAAAACGCAAGAATTTGGAAATTGTTTTTAATACACTTTTAATCTAATTTTTGTTATAAAATTCTGTTTAATAGAGAAATATTTGTATAAAATTGGTCATAAAATTTTTTCATTGCAAAACTCTTATCAAAAAACGACGTTTAAAACTCTTGCGTTTTCGCTTTTAGAACAGCCCTGAATATGAGAGGAATTTGCAAAAAAAAAAACATTTCTTTAATGCAGGCAGACATGTGTCTTTAAACTGTTTTCGGTCCTTATTTATCTGGCTTTTTTGCAATTACTTAAATTATTCCTAACTTGTGTATAATATTACATTTTATTAAATTAAAATAAATGATAATTTATATTGGGTGGCCAAAGATAATGTATAACATAAAAGTGCACAAATGTTGCCGAATTTTTTCTTTTTATTATAGATATTTAGCACAATATTATTAGCCAAAATTGGTTTAGACAGCAGTACCACACAAAATCACATAAAAGAGACAAATAGAAAATATTATCGTTTGCTATTTTTGTTGTTATCATTTCAATATCTATCCAAATATTATGGTGTCACATGTTGCAGTAATTAATTCATGTCTTGCCCACAAACAATTACTTTAAATTAGAAAAAATTGTCGCAGTCTATTAGACACCCACAACTACTGAAATCTATGAGAACGACGTGTTATGGAAAACTAAATAGACAAATCAACCGACTACACAACAGACGGAATCAGAAACAAAGGGAAAAAATCAAAAAAAAAAAAAAAAATTATAGCAAATGTGCCAACTCTTTGGTAGTCATTTGATTTTATAAAGCTAAACTGGTTGTAGTTTTCACCCACTTCCAGACCAAAACACATTCGTAAAAGTATTTGGCATATCCAAACGTAGTTCTATTGTTTTCAGTGGGGAAGTAAATACATACGTTTTGTACAATATAAATTTTATGTTTACTAATATTTTTGTTGTTTTTCCTGGGTGTTTTTATTTTGGGGGATTTGATATATTTTTAAACATACAAGAACGCAAAGTTTAAGAGTATGTTGGCTCTATCACATCCATAGACATTTGCATGTAGATTCATATTAAGATTCAAGTTTATTTAAACAATAAATTTGTCTATGTCTATTAAATGACTTTGTTTTTCTAACCATAAACACCAAATGGCACATAAGCAACAAACACAACAACAGCAATGTTAATACATGTATAATACCAAATGCAATAACAACACAAACAAATTGTCCACAAAACACTTTACTGATATGTAGTCTGAAAGTACCAGAGCAATAAACCATTTACTAAAAACAATTGCTAAATGCAACAGAAACACAAAATCTATGATTTCGACAAAAAAAAAAGTGGCTGCTTAGATAAAGTAACAGCTTTTCATATTATTTTTATAGAAAATTTTAGTAACCGACTAATTTTCTATATAAAAAATCCGGTAGCCGATAATTTATCTATAGGAAACTTAGGTAGCCGCTTAAGTTAATATAAAAATTTTATTAACCCTTAAATTTTCTATTAGAAATAATGGTAGCAAATAAATTTTCTATCCTTAATAGCAGTAGCTCATAATTTTTTTTATCGAAAATACCGCAAGCCCAATCATAAGAAAAAAATATTCTGATAACTTAAAAATATTACATAAAAAATGGTAGCTAACACATTTGCTATAGAAAATTTGAGTAGCAAAAAATTTTTCTTAAAAAAATTCAAGTAGCATATGAATATTCTTTAGAAATTTTAAGAAGTGTTTTTTACTTTAAAAATTAAAAAACATAGTAGATTAAGTTTTTTTTAGAAAATAGAAAAAAGTAGTTGATAAATTGCTCTAATAAAATTAAAGTAGCATTTAAATTTACTTAAGAAAATGTTACATACACAGTTTCTTTAAAAAATTTATAAAACTGAATAATTTTTTATGGAAAATTCATGTTGCAGACTAATGCTTTTTAATAAATTTAGTAACATTTAAAATTTAGTAACGTTTGATAATTTTTTCTAATAAAATTAAAGTAGCAGTTTAATTTCCTACAGTTTATGTAAAAATTTATGAAACTAAATAATCTTTTATAGAAAATTCAAGTTGCACACTAATGTATTTTAAAAAAATTAGTGACATTTGAAGTTTCTATAGAAAATTACGGTAGCCAATATAATACATTTTTATCAAATAGCCTCATAATTTTCTGTAGAAAATTACGGTAGCAGATTATTTCTTATATAGAATTAAAATTGCTAATAAATGTTTTAATGCCACAATTTTGCAAAAAAGGTTTCAGAAGCCCATTTATTATCTATGGAAAATTCTAATAAAATTCTCTAGAAATTCAAATAATTCATACATTTTTTTAAAACAATTTCAATAGCCAATTTTGTATTCAAAATTTCTGAAAATTAAAAAATTCAAATTGCTATCGCCTAAAAAAAAACTTGTTATTTTCCCATTATCTATGCTTTTACTGTTTACCTAGTGCAAATGTTTTTCATCTCAAATTCATATGCATATCTAAATGCGTTTGACACACGTACATCCGTAAATATGCATACAGGCACGTGTGTTCGTGTGTGTAGATGTGCATGTAGGTGTGTTTTAAATGTAAATATGTATGGTATACGTGTATGAATGTTACGTAAACATTTAAACATATTTAAACAAAACCAAATCTTTTTGTTGACTGCATTTCAATAATTTGTTGCAAAATACACAATAGAAACATTAAGTGTTAGTTGAGTTGAAAGTCTGTTAGTGTACAGTCAATTGCAATAGTACTCGTACACCCAAGCATAGTTCACACTTCCACACACACTCTCACGTAGAAACAAAAGTCATTAAGTGAAAAAGCAATTTAAAGAAAGAAAAAAAAAATAAATTTATGTTTTCATGTGGTTGTTTCAATTTCAACTTAACTACGAAGGAATTTTGTTAGCTAAACGAAACACATCCTCATACATTAATAAATTGTAATATGCATATACACATGAACAAAAGTAGTTAATATTGTCATTGTTCATTATTTGTGCAACAATTGCATACAACAAATAAATGTATAAATGAACAAAAAAAAAGTGGTCTACAAAATGAAGTACACATCTTTTGGCTTTAAGAGTGGGACGAAATATACATGGTAGCCTTTGTTGGCTCATAGTTTTGTACTCAACAATATATTTTGTTAGTTCTTTTTTATTTTGACATAAGGCAATCACCCTTTTATGTTGTGTCTGGTGCATCTTTATTTAAAATAGAAATAATTTTATTTTGAAAAGGGGTACTTAAAAGAACAAGGGCTAACAAAAACTTGCAGACATGCTCACACCTTTGAAAGATTTTGAAATCATTTTTTAAAAGGGTGACCAAATGGGATTTCATGGTAGAAGTTTCGAAAAACAATTTAAAACATTGTTAACCTTTTGTAAGTCTTCGTCAAGCTGGGCATATGTGTTTTATATATTTTAAAAGCAATCTAAAACCCTGTTGTTTATATAGACCGTAAGCAACCAAAATTTTATGCGTAAGTTTGCTTTATTTAAATAAATTTAAGGTTAGCATTAGATCGTATAGAAAATTGAAGTAATCCAGGAATATTTTTCAAAAGTCTATTAATTTACTTAAGCAATTAAATAGTCGTTACACTTTCTACAGAAGCATTTTGTTTTCAATAAAAATAAAGGAGAAGAAATATCGCAGTACTTATCCAATCAGAAAACCGCAAAATATTTATGTGATGGGAACCGTGATACAAAGAATATTTGTCAGGCATTGGAAGGACATAAACTTAGGAATAAGAATGCAGACCCAACCATAAAATGCTAAACCTTGCTCAACCTACTGTCACAAATTATAAAAAAGTCTCTGAAATGTATTTAAAAAACAAAATCAAAAAAAATTTTCGCACTTTGCTTAAGTAAATGAAGGTTTCATAAAACTTAACAAAAAGTTTTTTTAAGCTAATTACGGTTTAACTCATATGATTTACATGCATTCGCACATTTGCTAAAGTGAACTTTAAGCACATTATGGTATGGCCTTAAGATTTGATTAATTATTGTTAGTTCATACATATGTCAATATATGAAAATTTAATAAAAAAATTATGAAAAAATAAATACTCTATAGAAAATTTGAATAGTCGAAGTTTAGAGTATGTAGAAGTGAAGTATTCAATAAGTTTTGTTAAGAAACCTTGAGTAATTGATAAATTTGTTACATAAAATTTGAGTAATAGAAAAATCAAAAAAAATATCGATATTTTTTCATATTCATATTTTAAATAGCATTTACCAGTGACTTTGGTCCCTTAAAAATAAGAACAAGATTTAAAGAAAAGGCGTAATCCAATTAAAAGTTAACAGTAATTTTATTTAGTTTTATTTTTTATGTTAAAAGATTTCTATAAACAACATAAGATATATTATATTCCGCCAACATATGAGTTTCGAACACTCGATACTCTTGAGCAACCGACATAATACTATCGGCGAAAAGCAAAAGGTGTCTAAATATGTTCCGCCTACTGGACAATGTGCAATCTGTCTATCAAATTTATCGAAAAGAGAAAAGGTACCAATTTTTTCCCCGTTTTTACCACTTCAAAAGTACTCTATATTTTAATCTTAGCCATATGGTATCTCTAAAGCACATCTATCGAAAAGATAAAAAGTACTAAAGGTAAAAGGGAACCAAAAGTACCAGCTTTTCGTCACTCTCCCAAAAAGTACAGTCTATTTTAATAAAGGCTATAATATGTATGTATACTAGGGTATTCATTTAATCGGGCTTTTGCTTTAATCGGTTAATCGCTCGATTAATTAACCGAGGTTTTGGTTTAATCGGTTTATAATCGGTTAATTTTGTTTTTGATCGGTTAACCGATTAATAAAGTTTTGTTATAAATTAAGTCATTTCAATAAATAAAAATGAAAAACTTATTTATTATTTGGAATTTATTAGTAAAAAAAAACAATAACATAACAAACAAAATAATTGTTGAACTTAAACGAGCACAGAAGTAATTCATAAATATATAATAAATAATAATATATACATATTATATATTTAATAAGAAATAAACTGTGAGATCATTTTATTAATAAATTTTTCAAAACTAAAGGAGATCTTATAAAATAATCTTTTAGAAAAATAATTTGTCTTAAATGTTTAGGATTTAAGCGATTCTTTTCTTTAGTTTCGATAAAACTCGACTTGGAAAAAATTCTTTCACTTATCGAAGATGTTGGAAATCTCGAAAGCAATCCATAATACAGATTATCTAATTTCTCAGTTCTTTTCCTGTATTTCCTGATTTTGTACTGTATTTAAAGAATGTACCCAGCGGGAAATTTGGGTCAATTGGTCCAACAGACTGGTCCTGAGAGTTGTGAAAATTTAACAGGTACAAAGAGAAAGACTCATGACCAGTGAAAGGAGAACCAAACATGTAACTGATTTATGAAGAACAAAAAGGTAGACAAAGTAATGAATTACAGTACAGTTTTCACCGGTGGTGACACATTTTTTGACTACATTTTATTGAAATAAAACTACATTGTTGTAACTGACACTAAACACGTCCATTGAGAAAAATTCTGTGACTGGTCAAATCGTGTCAATT
This sequence comes from Pollenia griseotomentosa, assembly GCA_963931875.1. Classification (NCBI taxonomy): domain Eukaryota; kingdom Metazoa; phylum Arthropoda; class Insecta; order Diptera; family Polleniidae; genus Pollenia; species Pollenia griseotomentosa. The sequence goes on along the minus strand of OZ007563.1, from coordinate 74,661,517 downwards.
GACACCCTCCAATGACAACCCCATGTAAAAGTGATAGGTCTTATTAATAGAAAGTGTTGAAAATAGAACCGGTCTCTACCACCAAAGACCTATCACGGGAATACTTTGGTGTCAGTTCGCTTCCCTTTAGGGTATTGCTAGAAGGAAAAAATATGTTATCATACTACATAAAATTAAAAATTTTGTTACTTCGGTTAATCGGTTAATCGACTGAAATTAACCGGTTTAATCGTTAATCGAAAAAAGCCAATTTTAAATTAACCGATCAGTTAATCGGGTAGTAATTAATCGGTTAACCGATTAACGGTTAACCGAATGAATACCCTAATGTATACCAAATTTATCGCAGAGAAAAAACGTACCCATTTCATCCCGTTTTACCCCTAAAAACAATATTTGACCAAAATATTATTAATTACTGGCTAAAAAAGCTAAACAATATTTAATTACAGAAAAAGCTTCAATATTATTAAAAAAACCGATTACAAGATAAAATTTGTACACCTAAACTGAAAAAAAGTTGATGATTTTGCTTATACTAATACAATTTTTGTAATTAAAAAATAAAAGTCCACAGTAAAAACTTGTAAGAAGCGAAATCCTCAAGTCGTCAATAAATTTGAATTTTTTTGTCGTATTGAATTTAGAAACGAATTTAAAAAAAAAATTTATAAACCAGAAAGACTTACTGCCCGTTTGTAGAACGCGAGCGCAAAAGTGACTCGTTCAACTTACATTTAAAACAAAATTTCAAAATTTGTTTTTGTTTTAAATGTAATAAAAACGAGTCACTTTTGTGCTCGCGTTCTACAAACAGGCAGTTAATTTATCCATTATCCAGAAACTGCTCTTGAGTATCTGAAATTTTCTAAATGGTTCTACACCAGGGCATCGCCTGAGTTTAATATGGTTCTCCACAAAGTCACATCGATTCGGTGAACACCACAAAACCTGTAACTCGGTACAGTTATAAGACGCCAAGCTATTAAGCCAATGCAAGATGAAATGTAAATTGCACGTAAAGCAGACAAACAAAGTCGGCCTGTTTGCTTAAAAAAAATAATAACAATGACGCGCGAGCTGCTTTCCTGCCAAGAGAGGTTTTACAAGATAAAACATGGCTAAATCTAACCATTTCTAACAATTAAGTTGGCATCACTGATACAGTTTTTGCCTGTATGTATTTATATTATTAAAAAACCATTTTATGTTTTTCGAATCCTTTAATGAACCCAATGGCAAAGGATTTTTCTAAAATCTATATATAGATACAAAGCAAATATTTTGTAATAAACAAACACTCCTTTTTCATGTTAAAAATTCCTTTTTGGCGCCACTTTGTAAATGATGTTATATTTAATTTTACACACATTCCATACGTGTATGTACATGTTTGCCTGTGTTTGTTCTGTATTTGAACTTGTTTATAAGTTTTAAAATTTACTCCATTTATTTTATTTTCTACTTAGTTTTTTTCGCCTCCTTTTTCGGTTTTTTTTTGCGAACATAAAAATTAACTGTATTTGGTATGTACTTGTGTATACTTGAAAACTCAAACTCAAACACATCCATCCACACATTTTGTATTACGTATTTCACTGCTAAGTGTTGTTACCTGTGTTAACAATTTTATTGTTTTATTGTTGGATGATGATGATGAGTTTTCCAAAACAAAGTACTTTGAAACAAAACAAAAAAAAAGAGAAATGATGAATGTTCATGCAACAAATAAAATTACATAATTAAGACTAAGTAATGAAATTCCTAAAACAACCAAAAATAATAAATCTAAATTCACAGGAAATACACAAAGAGGTATGCAAATATAATTTAACTTTGAAAACATTTATGTATGAATATTTAATTATGCTTAAAACAAAATTCTACTAACAACCGACTGTAATAGAAAACAATTTACAACCAAAGTCAAATTAAATAAACTTAAAAAGTTTTAGAAGATCATAAAAACAGAATAAATTTTTTTTGAAATGCATTAAAAAATTTATTAAATAGTGTTTTTTTTGCGTATTCCGTTTCGTTTTAGAAATACAATGCTAAGACTGCCTCATGTCATATTATACAGTATAGAAAGTGTACGAATTATATTTTATCAAGGTCAACCTGTTACAGTCTATTAAATGCGGTGGAAGAATGTAGACGTCCAATATTTCATGAACATTATGGTGAGTATTAGTCAAGATTTCAGATTTTTGGTGTATGCGAGCGTATGAGAAAAAAAGAAATGAATGATTTTATACCCGCATCACAATCGTGGAGAGGGTATTTTGCTTGTCTGCTGATTTATGTAACACATACAAATATTGGTCCTAGACCTACTAATAAGTATACCGATCGATTCAGAATAGTGTTTTTCATACAGGATTTCACGGGACAAAAATCCCGGGATCCCGCACATTTTTTGAAAAAAAAAAATTAAGGGAAATCTGTGCGGGAATTATTGGGATTGTTTTTATTTAATTATGGCAACTTCACTGCTGTTTTTGTTTTTTTTTGAGTTTTTGATTGGGATTTAATTCAATTTCAAAATCCCTTTAGTCTAGCACAACTGCTTCCAATCGTTGTCATCTGTAGTGCGATTCACTAACTTTTATAACGATAATCGAATCGTTAAAATAAATATAACAAAAATTTATCCAATATGCTTGAAAGTAAAATTTTTAACGATATTCGCTGTCGTTTAAAGTCAGCTGTTACTTTAAGCAATTTTTTTTGACAATAATTAAGGTTGAGTTTATTTAATCGATAAAATGTATTTTATGTTTAAAAAAGATTACACACAAAGATCCACAGATATATTCATATGTATATGTATGAACAAAAACAAAATCCTAAATTTTAAATTTACAAAAAAGCAAATTAAGTACAATAACAAAATGTAAAATTCACAAAAAAATATAAAAACCACAAATTAACCCCTCATCTTACTCATGCCTCTGGCCAGACCTTTTTCAATGCATTTTGCATAGATGGGGGTAATGCACTTATTTTGCAGTTTCAACTCACACTTAGGGCCATTATTACAACCTAATGATAAAGTTGCTGATAGTTAACTTGAACAATAGCTATCTTGAACGATAAAGTGACCAATAAGTTTTTTCCATTATTACAACAGTCCGATAAAATAAAAAATGTAATTTATATACTGTGGCAACATTGCAGTATATACCGACTACTTTTGGTTGTAGTGGCAACGACTTAGTTTTGTTTTATTTATTAATTAAAAACAAACGTAAATTTTTGTGCTTTATTTTTGGTTTTAATGGTAAATTGTTTTGTTTTTTGAGTTTAATTGTGTTTTTTGAAAAAGTTGAGTAATTTAAGACTATCATTGAAGTTACAATATCTTCAGCAGAAAATATGGCATCTTCAAGTTCACTTGTAAAGTTACCATGAGGACAAACCTGATGTTAGCTTATCAGTCACTTTTTAGGTTAATGTTAACTTGTAATAACCAAAAACTATTTATCTGTCAGATAGCATCCTAAAAATAACTATTTGTAAGTTGTAGTGATGGTGCAAAAATATTGCAATCATTTTGTTGATGTTGAGTGATGAATTGAAAATTTGCAGCCTCACTAAAGGCGACCGTACACGACATGTTTTTGTCATCTGACATGTCAAATTTCCCACTGCAAAATACAAACATGTCGTGTGTTACCTTTTTAACTTTGCTTCAGTAAAAGTCAGACGCAAAGTCATCTGACAAAATTTCAATTAGAGCGTGCTCTATTTTCTTCTGACAAACCATCTGACATCAGAAAGCTATGCCGGCAAGAAACCGGCAGCGGCGTCCACTATTGACGGAATCATTAGCCGGCTGAAGTTAATTTTTTACAATACCGAGATATGTTTGATCATCTTACCATTGAATAGAATTTATGTGAATATATATATAAAAACCGTTTTATTATAAAATCCTAAATTGGTATCTTTGAATTAAAAGAAAAAAATGTTAAGATGGCTGAACTATTTTACGGCGCAAATAAAACTTTTCATGGCGGCAGCAAGCTATTTTGAAACCGAGCACTACTTTGGTTTCTGCAATAACAATGCGAAAAAAACAGAGACAATGTCAGAAGCAAATTACATGTACGTTTGTGACCGAATATTATAAAGCTTATGTAAAACAGCGATTTTGACAGACATGCACAATTACATGTGACTTGAAAATTTGACATGTCAGATGACAAAAACATGTCGTCTATATGCGCCTTAAACATGAGTGATTGTTTGATTTAAAAAAAAGCACTTATCAGCTTATTGCAACTTTTTTCTTCTTCACTCATTTGAGTGCAACTAAAATTGTTGCACTAAATTTAAAATTAAAAACGTGTATTTTCATGATTAAAGCCAATATTTATACCGTTATTGACAAAATTTCATTTTGTTTAATGTTTTTTACTTATGCATATCCTCAAAAGTAATCAAATCAAAAATGCACATACAAAGTAACATTTTTTAAATTTTAGTGAGACAATATTTGTATGCAGCTTTTTTGATTGCATGTCCAAAATTTGCACTATTTGATTTGAGTGCAGATTTTTGCATTCAAATCTGCGTTAAGTGATAGTGAAAAAATTTGCAATATCACTCTAAATTTTTTAGTGGTAGTTAAAAAATAACAATCATCACTAAAGATGATAAAAAAGACTGCAAACTAATTTCTTTGCAGTTTTATTCAGTGGAAGTGCACTGCTGATTTAAATCAATATTTAGTGCACTACCCCAACTATGGCATTTTGAATTAAAAACATGTAAAACACAGGGGGTTAATACCAATTTCATTTGTTTTTAATTTATTCTCTTTTGCAGGGCTGTCAGATGTGGCGATTTTTCGCCAATCCTGGCGATTTATAAACTTAATTGGCGATGCAATTTTGTGATTGGCGACATGGCGATTTTTTGGCGATATTACAAAATCTTGGCAAATTTTTTGCGATTTTTAACACATTTTTTCATATTTATATGAACAATTTTTTAAGAACGGGCTAAGTTTTTTCTTCGAATTTTTAACAAATTTTAAAATCGCAATACGAATGCGATTGTTTTAAATGATAAATTGATAATATTGCCAGATAATTACATTGAAAACATTCCCGAATTGTTGCCATAGAAATTTGGAATAAAGCTTAAACTTTCTTAGATTTTCGCACATTTTCTTGATCAGAAGTTATAAATAATCGGATCTTTACCGAAAAATTTATTTTGCAAAATAAATTTTAAAAATGCAATTGTTTTCGATTGCATATGAAATGTGTTTTTTAAAATAAATAAATAAAAATGTGTAATTAAGATAGTATGCAAAAATAGTTAAATTAATGGCGAAAGAAAATCAGAAAATTTTAAAAAAAAATTGCATTGATATCAGATTTTCCGTATTTTTCAATGTGTAGTGCAAAGCGAAAAAATGCGCAGTTTTTTACACATTTTGATCCTGTTTTTATACCCACACCACAATAGTGCAGAGGGTATTATGCATTTGTGCCGATGTGTGTAACACCTTAAAATATTGGTCCTAGACCCACCTAAAAGTATACCGATCGAATCAGAATCACTTTCTGAGTCTAACTAACGATGTCCGTCCGGCTGGCTGGCATGCTGGCTGGCTGGCTGGCTGTCCATGTAACCTTGTGCGCAAAGTACAGGTCACAATTTTAGAGATAATTTTATAAAATTTGGGATATAGGTTCTTATTGCCACAAGCCTATTGAAAATGAGCTGACTCGTAGGACCACGAGGGAAGATAGATAGGGGGAAATTTCTTCCTCTCGGAAACAATCAAACCGATTTTAATGAAATTTAAAACATAGATAGAACCACATCTATTAATTTTAAAAAATAATTCATGTCATTTGCTTAGAAGATTGAGTTGACTTAAGGTACACAGAAAAAAATATCTCAAGAAAATTTTTAACAACATAGTTTGTTAAAAATCAAATTTTAGGTCAACAAACTTTTTGTTTGATTCAGAGAAAAGATTTATCAAATTTACACTTTGCAAAATAGTACTCAACAGAACATATTTAATAATGAAATAATTAAATATTTCTTCATATTTAATAAAAACAATATTTGAATCAAAGTAAAGACAGTATTTTAACAACTCTTGTCCATTTTTAAATAGCTCATAATTCTCATTTGTTTTACAGTTTTATTTAAATAATATATTTAGTTTTGCCAAAGTCTTTGAAAAAGGTTTCCTGATGATCTGGCCTAAGCAACCAGTTAAATGCGCATAGGAACTTACTTATTACCGCATAATAAATTTTAGTGTTTTTTATAAAAATATAAAAATTGAAAATTTATGACATCATCATAAATAAAAAAATAAAGATTCGATTAACATTTTGTTTGATTTATTCAACAATTTATTTTAACAAATCAAGTAAACATTTTGTTGAAAAAAATTGTTTTGGGCAACAACTTTTTTTATTGACTCAATAAACTTGGTTGTTGACTAAAAATTTAACAATTATACATACAAACATACAATACCGCAAAAATCGTCATCGCAGAAAATTCAAAAATTTTTGTAATCAAATATGCGATTTTCGTATTCCAATATGAAAATTATTTTTTTCTGTGTATTTGAATACAACTTTTAAGATATTTACACTTTGCTTCAAATAAATACAAAATTTTACCATATTCTGACTTACATTCACATAGAAAATCACGCTTATAAAAACTTAATTTTTTGCATCAATTTGTACTCATTTTGATAAAGTTAATGTTTTGGCACAATTTAATAAACTGATCTCACAAGTTCTAGGTTTTAAGATAATCTGCCTTCTTTTGATTATAAAAATTCAAGTTCCCATTAGCATACTTTTGCAATTTGAAGTCACCAAACTTCTTGCGATTGCGATTTAAAGATTACAGAATTCAAGTCAGAATCACAAATGTTAAGCGTTTGGCGATGTTCTACTATAATATAAACACACTACTAAAATAAGGATAAATATGGAAAATTTATATAAAGGTAAAATACACTTGCATACTCTTTTTTATATAAAACTTTTATTTGGCGAATTTTTTTTACCAAAAATCTAAAAAAAAAATTTTTTTGTCGATTTTTGGCGATTTTCGGTATACTATTTGGCGATGAAGGTGAAAAAAAATCTGACAGCCCCGCTCTTTTGTTGTTTTCTTTTTTTTTTAATATTTTGTAGACAGAGATGTTACAAAAAAAAATAAAATAACAGCTGTAAACAATCGTTAAAAATAAATGACTGAATCACACTATCGTTACTGCAAGCGAATATTTATGTCGACAAATATAACGATTGTCGAATCGATAAAAGTTAGTGAATCGCACTACTGCTCTTAGGAAAAAAGTCTAAAGGCTCAGTTAGGCAAACGTTGCTGTACCCGTAATGTACCGCACCGTACTGTAAGCACGTTAGTGCACTTATACAACGTTTAAAAACGTGTCATATGTTTGTCCCATACATAAACAAAAAGCAATAGTATACATAAAACAATACACACAGTGATGGGAATCAAAAATGTTTAAATATATGTTTAGTAGGAAATATGTTGTACTGTAAGTTGTTTTGTCGCAATTCCATAGCTATACTGAAAAAAGTACAAAAAAAAGAGCAAAAATACCCGCATTCAATATATGTAACATACAAGCCGCCCATCACTGTTTTACAAATGTCACGTTACAACGGTATGAAATTCTATTTTATACAGAATGGTACGTTGCAACTACGGTACATTACATTTCGGTAAGCTTTTGTATTGGTTTGCATATAACAAAGAGCTAACAGCTGATTGATACAGTACAGATACGGTACATCAACGTTCGCCTAACTGAGCCTTAATGCTATGTTCATACGACGATATAAACCAATCGTTTCGCTCTCTGAAACGGCGGCATGAAATAACCCCCCAAAATATAAGCCCCCAAAAAAATAATGAAATAACCCCCCAAAGGGTGGGGCCTTATTTCATATGCAATAAGCCCCCAATTTTGAAAATGAAATAAACTCCCAACGAAATGAAATAACACCCCAAACAGAAATGAAATAATACCCTAATTTTTTCATATGAAATAAGACCCCAAATTCTGGAATGAAATAAGATCCCAATATGTATAATACATTAATTGTACAGTTTTGGTTTAAAGAACCATACGATAGATAGATTAATCATTTAGGATAATTACTAGCTGCTATATATCAAAGAAATCAATTATGAATTACCTATTTTATATTTTATGCATTTTTAACATCTTCAATAATTATATTCAACATTTTTTATTTTTCGAATTTATTCTATGAGTTAAATTTCAGTTATGTATTTTATAAAGCTTTTTTGTATTCAATTTTTCAGGAATGACTTTATACACTACCAGACTATTATATTGTATCTTCTTCTTACATTTTACCTTAGCTGTCCTTTGGATAGCAATGAAGTATATTGTATGTACAGAAAAATTTACAATTATTAGACACCAGCAGAATGTAATGCATTTTCTGGCCCGCTTCGGCCTTCGTCAGCATTCTTTGTGTCACACTGGATAGTGATACTTTATAAATTGAATGTATTTAACTCAACTATTTTAACAAAAAGAAACTGGGAATTATTTCCTTTCGTAGGTTACTTTATATTATATTCAACATTTTTTATTTTTCGAAGACAGCTAAGGTAAAATGTAACAAGAAGATACAATATAATAGTCTGGTAGTGTATAAAGTCATTCCTGAAAAATTGAAGGAATAAGACTATTACAAAAAAAGCTTTATAAAATACATAACTGAAATTTAACTCATAGAATAAATTCGAAAAATAAAAAATGTTGAATATAATATATAGTAACCTACGAAAGGAAATAATTCCCAGTTTCTATCTTCAATAATTTTTATACTAGAAATATTTAAAATTTCTCATATAAATCAATTATTTTCATGCTTTTTTCATTCAAAAATTTGAAAATTTTTGCTTTTTTTAGATTATTATCTTTAGGAGGACTACCCCCTTTCTTAGGATTTTTCCCAAAATGAATTGTTATTCAATCATTAACTATAAATAACACTAGTTTACAAAATGAAATTTTTTTCATGTACATTTGATGAGATGTGATTTTTCTTAAGTATTTTCTTCCGCTGAATTCAAAAATCATTATTCGACCTTTTTCCACTTGACAAATTATATCTCGAGCTAGATATGTCCTCTTGGGTCATTATGGTACCAAATGGAAGGTATTGAGATGACGATACATATTTGTATGGCACATTTTCAAAAAAAATAAAAAATATAAATATAATATATAAAAAATAATATATGATTTTTTTGAAAATGTGCCATATTTTCATCAATATATTTTGAACCGCTTTACCAATCAAAGATCCAGTTATACATATTTGTTCGTCATCTCAATACCTTCCATTCAGCGGAAGAAAAATACATAAGAAAAATCACATCTCATCAAATGTACATTTTCAGTGTAAACCAGTGTAATCAATTATTTTTACTAGTATTCGTAGTATCTATAACATTAATTACGTTATATTTTTACATACGATTATGTTACAGAGCTTTTATACTAAATTATTATTGGTTGACACTTCGGCGAAGCGCAAGGATTTTCTCCTCTATGATATGCCAATCATCGGCTTTGATAACTAAAGCTCTTCTGTATAGCCGGCCTTCGGCCCGGCGCAAGGATTTTCTCCTCTACGGTATAACAAACACTGGCTTCGCTTACTAAATCTTCTCTGCATAGTCGGCCTTCGGCCAGGCGCAAGGATTTTCTCCTCTACGGTATAACAAATACCGGCTTCGCTAATTAAAGCTTTTCTGCATAGGCCTAGCGCAAAAACCAATTTAGGAGCTTTACTCAGCGAAGACGGTGTTTGGTATACCATAGAGCAGAAAATTCTTGCTTCGGGCTGAAGGCCCGCTATACAGAGAAGCTTTTGCTAACGAAGGCGGTGTTTGTTATATCATAGAGGAGAAAGTCCTTGCGCCAAAAACGTTTTCGTAATAAATTTAAAAATGAAAAAATCCCCAAAAAAAAAATATATATGGGGCTTTATTCCATAATGATTTTTTGGGGAATTATTTCATATTTCATATCATTTGTTTAAGGACCCAGATTTATTTAAAAAAAAAACGAAAAAATTTTGTTCAAAAAATTTGATGATTTTATATGCAGAGCAGCTGCACAAAAGATTTTTCGGATAAGATTCTGTAAGAGATGATGACAAAAGTAATTAAAAGAGAAAACGCTTATTCGATTCGAAGTAAATAACTTTGTTTAACACTTGTGTTAATACCCAACTTTATCCACATTGTTAATGTATTAATAATCAATATTTTTATGAAATAAAATTTAATTTTTAAACGTTTTAAAAGCGTATTAAATTAAATTTATGTTTAAATATGATTATTTAACTTTGTGTAAGGGCTAAAATTTTAAACTTTTTATACAGGACAGAATTTTTTATTATAACAGTTGAACATTTTTTGTCATACATGATATCGCTCATTTGCTGCAAGACCGGCATAACTCACAAAAATACATTTCGAGATAAACGCATTTCAAGTTTTTGATTTGCTCTAACTTCTTAGAAAAAGAGAAGACACATTCTCTTTAAACTGGAAAAATATAAAATATATAAAAATTAATTTAATACACAATATAAAGAAAAACAAAGCGAACAATTCTGCATCTCCAACTCCAAAATTTAATTTTTTGAGTAATGCCGATCTTGCAGCAAATGAGCGATATGTAAATGAGACTTCCTCGTATTATAATACTAACGCTTTGGAAACTAAACTTTAGTAATTGTATGATACAGAATTTAGTTTATTGAATTTTTGGAGCACTTAAAACGTGTTTGTGTTATCCCGTAAAGTGTATTGTATTGTATTGGGTACCGGGGTACCCGGGTGCAATGGTTAAAGTTTCAGCAAATTTTTTTGAATATTAAAGGAGCAAAAAAATAAATCTAGAATCTGAATTCGGTTTCTTTTAAGTTATATAACGACGATCCAGAAGCTTGTTTAAAAATTTTAATTCTAAATACATTTTTTTCATGTAAATATACCTAGGTGGGTACCATGGTACCCGGGTATGAACACAAGGGTTAAAAAAGGATTTACAAGTTTTGAAGGAAGTGCTTTAAAAAAGTGTCCGTAGAAAGGAAACGTATTTTCTCATTGAAATCTTCTTGAAAAAAAGTTTTTTAAACGATTCTGTAAATACTTATTCTAAAGTAAAATTCTATTTAAAAAAAAAAATATTTGGTAATAATTTGTTTAAATAATTTAACTTTTTGATTTTATATAAATGTTGCTGGCTTTGAATTAATTCTGTGGCAATAAGTGCTTAAGTCTATTTGTTTAGTTTTATAGAAGAACAATTTAAAACTTTAAAGGTGGCTTTTGGAAGTATAACCCGAATTCATCAGCGGTTTAGGGTTCGTAAATTTTAATTTCTAAGCACTCTTAATGATACAGATCGGAAGTTCTTATTATTCTTAATGTTATTGAACATTGAAAAAAGATAACCAAAAAGCCATTTTGCTATAACTTCCTTAAACATTCTACAAAATAATTAAAATTTTGCCCATTTGTACTTTTGAAAATGAAGATCTTAAGGCACAGAAATAAAAAAGTTGAATGCATTTATAAGCCTTCTTTATTGATATCCGGAAATGTTATTTGTTCAAATATATTAACTTAAATTATATTTTACATCGATATGTATTGAACCGGAATTCCCGGGATCCAGGGAAATTGAAAAATAAATCATGCTTTCCCCAGGAAATTAAAAAGTCCGGAAAAAGAAAAGCTCTAACTCAGAATCTTTCTGAGAGGATCCAAGGATGTCCGTCCATCTTGCTAGTCATAAGAACGAAGCCTATCCCAAAATGGTGAGAATCGGTAAATATTTTCACATGGCCTCCATACAACTCCTTTCCGGAATAATTTTTGTGCCACAAAACTATCTTGTTTGTTGGTATATTGCAACGATAATTGTCTTGCCAATTTTTTTAAATTGGTCCATATTTAACCGTACCTAACATACAAATACCACTCCCGAAAATAGCTCTAAGTGCCATAACTTCCATATGAATATTGGTATTGACAAAAAATTTGGCAACGATCACTTTTACTGGTAGGTCAAAAGTAGACATAGTTCTCATATAAACCCGCTCTCAAAATTCGCATGTAGACAAAAAATTTCATATCGGTGTTGACATTTAGGTTATATGAGGCAAAAGGAACCCTTTTTTAAATCCTAACTTCATAAACAAATTATTGTGTAGGGTATTAAATGGTCGGGCTTAAGCTACCTTCTTTGAAACGTGTTATTATTTCAAAGGTGGCTTTTTAAACGCTCTATGGGAATGACGGTATCTTAAATTTGTCATTCTATGTGTAAATTTTTTATTATTCATCTCAGACCACATAAAGTACATAAAGTATATCAATTTAGCCATGTCCGTCTGTCCGTCTGTTGATAACAATTTCACTTTCGAAAAACTCAAAAGAAAAGGCCAATCAATGTTGGTGTCAAATTGCTTTTAAGCAATTTGGTATTGAAATCCAGCCAAATCGGTTCAGTAGGATAATATTTATGAATTTATGAATAAAAATTGATAATTGTGTTACAAAAACTATAGACCTGAAATATTTTAACAGCAAAAAGTTGATTTTTTTTCCAAATAAAATTTTCTAGAGAAAAACAAAATAAACAAAAAAGATGATTTATGTAATTAATAAATTTTGATATATCTAATTTGAAGTCATCTATAACTTTTCTATGAAAATTTTATGTAATCAATAAATTCATAAAATTATAGATCGATAAATTTGTTTTAGAAAATTCTATTAAGCGCTAGTTTTTATATACGGCCATGTTTTAGAAATCGAAATTGAATGCAATTAAAATCGAACAAAATTTTTTAAGTGATCGTTTAAATTTCTGATTTAAAGATTAGTTTTTGTTTAAGCTTAGTACTACATAAGGTATGAAATATAAAAAGATGAGTATTTTTATGAACGTGAATGAGGTCTAGCTAGATATTATAATTTTGCTCATTTCGGAATAAGTCATTTCTAGATAAAATAATTTGGCTAATTTCGTGTAAAGAAAATGTGTAAAGCCTTAACTTTGCTGTTTATCCGTTGTGGCCGCTAACTTTCCTGATGTGTTAATCCAGGAGACATTTACTATATGTATTCATTATTGTTAACTTAATCAGGCTTTCAACAGTCAGACGAATGGACATCGCTTTATCGTCTTATAGTACCACAAGAACCCAGAGTCTATGTATTTCTGATAACTATTTTAATATTTTAATTTTTTTTGGTGATGGATGTAAAAATAGTATATTTTATTTAAAAATTAATTCTATACTTCTTTTGAAATAAGTTTTTTTTAAATAAATATTTGAAAGTTACTACTCCTTTTTGGTAAAAATGGAAAATACTATCAAAAAGTGTCATTTTTTTACATAGATACTATTTAGTAAAATTTATTTTTTTAATTCAAAAGGACACTTTTGTAAAAAAAAGATAATATTATTTTTTTTTTTAAATATATTTTTTACAAACATTTTTTTCTTCTTCCTTTTCAGATTGATGATGGTTCCTTTTCAACATTTTTTTTCTTCTACTAAATTCATATTTTAAATCCTAGCAAAAATCCTTTACCATAATAAATAACAGTCTTCAGTAAATTAAAAAAACAAAATAGTATAGAAAAACCAGCACTCGAATTCCAAACCTACAGAAAAAAAAAAATTTGCATAAGTGTATTTTGGCACCACTTCAGCACAAACAAACAGAATTTAATTCAATTTATGTATTCCAGTAATAAAAATATAAATTCAAGAAATAAAGAAAAAGAAATACAAACAATTTAAAAAATAATGAAATACAAAATTAACCTGAAAATTGTAACTGCCCTAAAATAATTAAGGAAGCACAAATTCACACAAGCAAAATAGAGAAATTATTTAAAAATTTACAAAAAGCAAAAAAAAAAAAAAAAATTAATAATACATAATAATAGAAATTAGATATTGAAAAACAATTTTAATGAAATATAAATATTTACCTTAAATTAAAAAAAAAAAAAAAAAAAAATGAGAATAAACGAGTACTATGAGTGGATTTACAAAATTTATTATTAATTGTAGATAAAAACTAAATTGGAGAAATTTTATTTAATATTCTATTTGTTTTGGAGTATGTTGGTATTTAGAAAAGTATAAACACTAACCTCTAATTGAAAATTATGTTGCCACATGCTTTACAGTGGGATAAGTTCAAAATTTTCTAAAGCTAAATTACGTCATTTCGATCAAGATTATAATACAATTTAAATGAGAATTTTGCAGGATATCGAATGCCGTAATTTGGCACCTTAAATTTTGGATTCTAGCAGCAGGCATGCAGAGTTCAAATATATCTGTAAAGATTGATAAGGATGCTTTTCAAAGTATGATACTGAGAAAAAACGCTTTTGATTCTTGAGTTGCTTGTAAAATATCGAATGTACTGACTCTCTGACAATTAAAGATTTCCTGTTCGATAAAACAGTAAAAACTTAACAGAAAAATGTCTCTAACAATTAAAGATTTCCTGTTCGATAACACAGTAAAAACTTAACAGAAAAATATTGTGACGCTTTACCACTGTGCACTGTATTTTGTGAGTGTGTTTAACAATATATATAATATTTCATTCCATTTTTGTTCTGCGTTAATATCTACGAGTAATTCCAATCTTTTGTAATATAAATTTCGACAAAATAATTGATTTTTTTTTTTTACCTCAATCACAAATATGTTAAATAAAAATTTAGTGGTACAAAATAAATTTGTATTTTCCGGGGTTTTTTTAATGGGAAAACTCAAGAATTTAGTTAAAAGTCAGTGAAGCCTAAGTTACGAGTTTTGTTAATTTTGAAACAATTTTAATACCAATTTTTTTTTTTTTTTTGCTTTTGCTTATATCGTGTGTCCATTATAATGAAAAAAACATTATTGCGTGGGGAGTTTGTATGGGGGCTGGTAGAAATAATAAGCGATTTATTTCATATTCGATACTTAGCTCTCTTTTGTATAAGGAAATCTTTTAGACGAAGTGTTAATCGTTCAAAATGTCCAGTGTTATATTGCGTAGTGGTAAAGTCCTTATTACGAGAGCACGTTTGTATAGAAGACAGGTAATATAATCGACGGATTTGATAAATTTTTAATTGTACCGGAAAAGGACCTCTAAAAACTATTTTAACAAGAGAACATATTACAATAGTGCTTTTAACAGAAGTCCGAATAGAAATCGCTAAATAGTCTTCGCATATAAAGTTTGTAACAAGTTCAACTGTTTTTATGGAAAAAACATCTTCTTTAAAAAAAGAAAAAGAAAAAACGATTTATAGCAGTTTTATGAAATAAAATACAAAAAAACCTTGTTCTGCAGGGAATTTTTATGAAATAAAATACAAAAAACCTTCTTCTGTGAATTTTTGTTTTAGTCGCTTAAACTTTTTTTAAGGTAATGATTCGATATAATGCAGGGAATTTGTTCAATAAAATTGTTATCAACACTGTCGATTTATACGGGGCGAAAAGTCGCGCCTTATGCCATTACTAAGGGTGAGCTTTTTAGAATTAACATGCTACCCAATAAAAAATGGAGCTTCCAATGAAGCAGGTTTGTAAGGGAGAAACATAAGAGTTTCGCTTACCTTTTCGCTTACAGAAGACATGCATTTTATATGGCGAGTTCCCACGTTGAAACAATACATTTTTGACACATAAAGCGCATTATTCAGCACATATAAAAATTGTTAGATGTAACAATCAGCTTTCCACACTGAATGTTTTGATACCGTTATTTTTAAGTATTCTCCCTTACAAACCTGCTTCGTAGTAAGGGAATGCCGTAGCACTTGAAATGTTATTTTTTTTAGAAAAGTTGTTGAGAGTTCTTTCACTTACTTAACTGCATTTCTGCATGTCTTATTGCGAAGCGCATAATTGTGCGCTTTTTTTTTAAATGTACCTTTAGTGCTTTGCAAAATTATAGAATTTTTTACTGGATAGCTTTTTAGAGAGCAAAACATTTTTAAGAAACGAACACCAAAGTGTATTTTTTTTAAATAAAAAGTCACATTTTTTGAAGAAAAGAAAACTCCATTAATTTTAGAAAATACGTTCTTAACGTTGGATATTCACACTGGTTTTGAAAAAGTTGCATAAATCATTTTTTTTTTAAATTCGGAAATGGTTCTGAACAAACACAACATTTTCTACTTAATATGATGCACATTGTTGAGCTTAAAAGGGAGTACAACTTATAACATTGTTGCAAAAGAAAATTTTAAAATTTGCAGTGATTTAATTTTGTTTAATTTTTTGATTTATTTTTGCTAATTGATAGGTCGGTCATCAAAGTTTTTCTTGGGATTCATTTTCTCGAAATCAAACTTTTTGATTAATTTTGGAAAAAATAAAGTTCGGTGTTGCCACCAGCACTACTGCACCAAACAGTGCATTTTTCTAGATATAACAGAGTTTGTTGTGGATTGGTCTCACTCCATATGCAGCAGTTTTGTTCATTAACAAACCCGTTTAGATGGACGATCATAAAGTCGCCTTTAAGTTGCGAGAGTCGATGACTGATTTTCAAAGTAAATTTGCATAATTTGGTAGCGTTTTTATCAAATAAAGCGTTACTTTTATTTCAGGTATAATTTTATTTAAATCGGGCAATTTTTCTTCATCTCAAGTGTAATTTTGAATTTTGCTGGTGGTAACACAGACTTAAACATCGAATGATACCAAAAATTACCATTCTAGTTGGAACTAATTGTACTAACTGTCAGCCCTGCTTAAAGCTGCCCATACACTTGCAATATTATTGTATATGATATTCGCCATATTACATACATTTTGTCCTATATAATGCAATAAGTCGCACAATGGTTTTATTCATTCAATAAAAAGGTGAACATAACCTAGAGGAATAACATAAGCAGCATTGTACAATGTTGCCAACACATTTCACTTTCTTTTCGTTGTGCTATAAAAATCAAAACTCTTTTGATTGTTGTTGCCAATATATTGTGCCACCTTCAAATATCACATACACATTGGCGTTATAATAGTACAATACTTAAAATTTTACAATTTTATTGCAAGTGTATGAGCCGCTTACTTGGTGGCCACACGATCAAGTTTTGCCTTTAAATTCCATTCAATTTACTCAACTCTCTCATTTTTTTACTAACACACTCACACTTTTTAAATTGACCACGAGATGGCTTTCAATTTCACCTTTCCATTTGTTTGACAATTTACTTTCAATTTAACAGCTGAGTACATGTTTGTCTTTATAAATTGTTTTTTTTTATGGCATCTTGAAAGTAAATTGAGTGCCACCTACGTCACACCTCTCAATTTTTGTAAATTTTGACAAGCAGTATATGTAAAAGACTATCAAGAACAACTTGATCGTGTGGCCGCAGGGTTAAGTACATAAAAGCACGATCCAGCAACACTTTTTGAAAATTTTTGAGTTTATACTAATAATGCAATAAAAAATATTGCATACCTTAAGGCTGCCATTGCGGTAACTTAAAGTGTAGCCAAATTTTAAGTTTATGAACGTGAGCAGTTTCCACATGACAGGCGAATGATTGTGCAGTTAAATTTATATGAAAAGGACTCATTTTTTTAATGTTTTTCATAAAAATTTTAGTACACATTAAATCGACTTTCATTAACTTTTTCTACTGTAATAAATAGAAAACCAAAATACATTAAGGGTTTTCGTGAAATTGCGTAAAATTGCAATTTTGTGCAAATGGGCAAACTTGCGAGACTTGATTAAATGAAGCCCTTTTTCATTTTTTATGTAATTTTAAACAATTAATGAGGGCTGTGGAGAGACAGAATGGTTGAGTCAAAGTTATGGGTTTTGTACCGTAGGCGGGGTCGAAGTACCCACAAAAACTCGCGACTTTTTTAATACTTTCCAAAATAAAAAAATTTTAGGAAGGTTTGCTTTAAAAGTTTTAAAGTCAGAAAATAAAGACCAGTCTACTTGGGTGCCAAAAGGAATTAAAGGATAACATATATACATATATATATACTTTACTTATGTAAATAAGTATATCAAAGCTCAATGCGGCACGGTTTAAAATTAATAAATCGATTGTAACGAACCAAACCGCGAGGGCGTATTTCTAAAGGGGTTGTGCTACCTTTATAACCGGCCGTGCTAGTGGAAAATGGGGTGGTTCTTACCCCAACGAAACAGCTTATTGTTCGCCACACAAATTAAAAATTAGGTAGCTGCTAAATCGACAAATAAGAAAATAAATTCGAAAGAAAGGAGAAACCTAGTAGAAGAAAAAAGGTGTTAAATCCTCTTTCGTTGTCTACACCCACCCAACCATGCTATCTATCTCTTAGCCTCCCTAGATAGCCCAAAAAACGTCGTAAATGTTTAATAGATTGTGGTACCGGAAAGTCTCTTATTGCCCTTACTTTGTCATCGTCCACTTGTAAAGTCTTGTTTCCTACAACATACCCAAGATATTTCACTTTATTGAAAGCAAAACTACTTTTTTTGACATTAATCGTCAAACCCGCTTTCCTTAATTGCGTAGCCACCTCCAACAAATGTGTCAAATGTTCGTCGAAGTTTGTCGAAACATGTGTTTTTAATTGATTCGGAATCACCATGTCCATAAGTCGGCACAACGTCTGCGGTGCATTGCACAGTCCAAACGGCATTCTTGTAAACTGGTACAATGGCCTATTTGGAACTGTAAAAGCTGTTTTTTGTCTTGAGCTTTCCTCCAGTTTAATTTGCCAGAAGGCATCTTTTAAATCAATTTTTGAAATGCAATAAACTGAAGGAAGTCTCGATATAAGTTCGTCAATGTTCGGTATTGGGTAAGCGTCTTTTTCTGTCACAGAGTTAAGTTTCCTACTGTCCACACACATTCTCACTTTATCCGGTTTTATTACAACCACAGTCGGAGATGACCACGGAGAACTGGGAGCGTCTTCAATTATAACTTCTAAATTTATCCGAAATGTAATTGAATTTTCGCTGTTTCCAAATGATTCAGAGGGCAAAAAAAAAAATATCACTACGATTTCCAAAATTAGCACTAAAATACGTAAATTTTCCTTTATATACGACACGACTAAATTTTTGAATTCGGTTACATTCCTATTAAAATAAGATTTCTCCAGATTCTTGAAATTCTCACAAGATCGGATTTAATATAAAAAAAATATCCCAATGAAATTCCGTAGAATTATATTTTCCACAAATTTTGGATAAAATTTCCAATTTTATTAGAAATAATTCGTTGTAGTACAATTATTTTTCAAATTTATACACCAAATGATTAAAAACAAAAAGTATAAGTAATAAAATTCTAACAGAAAATTCCAATGCAAATATGATTAAAGGAAATATTAAATGTAGAAATTATTTTTAAAAAATTCCAGAAGTAAAAAAAAAACAATGCCTCACACGATTTGAAATTTGTACAGATTGATTTTCTTGCTACATTTAACCATTTAAATGGTACTGAAATAAAGAGTTTAAAACAGTTTAAAGTCATATAAGGACAAATAAGGAGTTGGAGTTGGAGTCGGACTTAAAAAATTTCAGTGGTTGGTGTCGGAGTTAGAACTATTTTTTGACTACACAGCCCTGCTATTAATGTCAGTTTGTTCTCACAAAAATAAATTAAAAAATTAATAAAAACAATAATGGTTAAAATTGGTGTCTAAAAAGTGAAATTTGTTTTTAAAAATGCCTAAAGAAAGCCGAAATACTTATTTTCTCAAGTCATTTTAAGACTTTGTGTTTCGTGACAAATGAATCATTCGTTGAAAACGACGGTAAGCATAACAGCGCAAAATTACGAGTAAAAATTGTTAACAAATAAACGACAGTTCATTTGCGACAGTTCAATGCGCTTGCACAAACTGCAGGGCTTTGTAACAATGTCATGAAAACCCTTATAGTGTTTTTATTCCACTCAATTACTTTTAGTGTTAAAAAATTTTTCAATTATTTTAATAGCTAAACCAAACAATTCAATTACGAATTAAGAAAATTTTATATATTTATAAAAAGCACAACTAAATTAAAAAAGCAAAAAAAAAAAAAACTTTGTTAACTAACACTATAAATGTCCATAAATAAATTGATGTGTTTTCACTAAATTTACAAAAAAAAAAAAACAAAAATTAAGAAAGACTAAAAATTATAAATAAATAACTATATACATTTGTATATTATACATAGTCGGTAATAAATGAAAATAATATTTTAATAATAAAGTTTTTAATTTCTTTTTTTAAATTAAATTTTCTAAACAATTGTTTTTTTTTGTTTTGCATTTACTACAGAAAATATTTTATTGCATTTAAATAGTGTTTTAATTTCAATATCTATAATATTTTTAAGTTTAATGAAAAAAGGCTTAAAATGTGATATTTTGTAATAATTTATAAAATATTATTCAAATTTATTATGTATTATACAGTATGAAATAACAAACTTTTTGACGTAAACAACAACAGCAACAAAGAAAAGATTATATATTTAAAAAAAAAAAAATATATTAAACCATTATGTACATGCATATACGAGAAATATGTTTAACAATGCAAATTAAAGTGAAAATATTATTTTAAAATTTTAACAAATTATAAAATAATATTATTATTATGAAATTATGTTTAGAAATTGACTTGATAGAGAAAAAAAATCCATAAAATGAACAAATTAAAAGAAAAAAAACTTCATTAAATAATATTATAAATGATTGTAAATTAATCTAAACTAAATGAAAGTCAAAATAAAGAAATGAATAAATAGAAAAATGAATAAATACATGTTGAAAATAAATGATGTTTTATTTGGAAAAACGTTAGTACTATTTGGTGCCATTGAAAACGAAGTAAAAATTTCTATTTTATTATTATTATTATTTAATTAAAGTTCCTGGGTGAAACATAGGGCCACAAAATAATTTTTCCAATCATTTCTTCTTAATGCTAACAATTTTATTTCATTCCAAATTGTATGCGCCTTCTTTAGTTCATCTTGAACTTGTCGTCTCCATGTTTGAGTGGGCCTGTCTCTGCGTCGGCTGCCCTGTGGGTTCCATTGTAGGGCTTCTTTGGCAATATTTCCTTCAGGCTTCCTAACCTATCCAATTTCATTATACATTGGCTTTTGATTGCACCTTTCGTATAGATGTTGGTTCGATATAATGTTTGGCCAATGAATTCGCAGGATTCTCCTAAGACAACTGTTTACGAATGTCTTGATTCTGCTAACTACTCTTGCAGATGTATTCCATGTTTCGCACCCATAGAGCAATATAGATTTTACATTGGAGTTGAATATACGTATTTCTTAATAAAGAGAATTCATTTTGGTAACTAGAAACATTTATCGGAAGGGGAAAAAACAACTAGCTGGGCTGATATTCGAACCCTGGCACAAGTGTTGTTCATGTTAAATGTTTATCACTTTTGTACCGGAGTCGCAGTCGAAGTATCCACAAAAACTCGCGACTCCGACTCCAAAATTGTTCGGCACAACATTTTTTCTAATATTTTTCAAAATAAAAAAATTTTAAGAGTGTCTGCTTTAAAAGTTTTGAAATCAGAAAATAAGACCAGTCTACTTCACATATTAGTAGGTGAGTTGCAAAACTCGTTCGTTTCAAAAATTAAAAAATTGAGATAACAATTTCT
Source organism: Pollenia griseotomentosa (assembly GCA_963931875.1). Lineage (NCBI taxonomy): Eukaryota > Metazoa > Arthropoda > Insecta > Diptera > Polleniidae > Pollenia > Pollenia griseotomentosa. The sequence goes on along the minus strand of OZ007563.1, from coordinate 74,639,723 downwards.
GTAACAAAACTTGCTGGTTCACTGTTTTAACCTTTCTGTTTGAAGTGCGAAAAGATATCGTTAATAATATAAAGTCGAATTATGGGGGGCGCGATACTAGGCCAAAGATAATGGCAAAAGAAGTAGCGGTTCGAACGTGAAAAAAATAGAAGTAGTTTTTGTGGCCATGTATTAAAAGGCGTAATTCAACGAAACCTGGCACAATTTTTTAGCCAAACAACTTTCAGAATTTTACGTAGCAATGTTACATTCAAATGTCTTTGATTTGATTCCAAAATCTTCTGTATTTTTTTTGTTTAAGCCAAAATCTGGTTCGATACGTGACATTTCGAACGTGACATTTTTTCCATAATAATTTAACTGAATAATGATTAAAGAAAATACAAATTTACCGTTAATCCGAATAACATATTTCTCCTCGAACTCTTCCTTATATTACAGACCATGTAAGACAATTTTTTTGGAATAATTTTCATTAAATATCACCTCTTTTAAGAAAGATAATATTAAAGAAAACATGCAATAAAACATTCTCACAAATAAGAAATTACGTTTGCAGAACTTTGCAGTCTGATTGTTCATCGAAGTGATCAAATTTATGGGTAAATTTTTAAAATTAGTAAAATCTAAATATTTCTCTATAACAATATCGTAAAATAATCAGCTGTTAATAACTTTTAAATTTTCGGTCACGGTGGACCTTTTGCCGGAAATGCCCATATATGACTGGAAATCTGCTGTAGCTCCTGCGGTGAACGACCTAAGTGAACTGCATTTTATATTCCAACCTTCAAAGTAAATGATAACAGGAAAAAAAGGAAAAGGAACTCGAAAATATACACGACATTTTTCCGGGTATTATTCCCATCAATGTGGGGGTTAACCCGAAAAATGATTTGAGAATACTTTAATCGACTCACTTTTGGAAAATTTGAAAGAAACTATAGACTTGTAATTTTAAATTTCGGTCTTGGATCATAATAACATTGATTAAGGAATGAACAAAAAAACAATGGCGAGTACACTAAAGAAAAAGATTTCAATTTATTTTTTTAAAAATTCATATTTTTTTACTCTGCATGTAAGAGATAAACAACACCAAGCCACATTTGGAAAACTTTACAGCAGATTGAAAAACCATATTGAATATCACAAATGCTTCTATTTTTTAATTTAATTTAATTTAATTTATTTATTTATTTGTATATCGCATACAACAAGATTTAAATCTTATAATTATAGTATGCGAATTAAGTTTGTTATAAAAAGTAGATAATATATTAGTGAAAAACAAATTATACAATAATTAAAAATTATAAATAACAATACAATGTTTACTAATTATTATACTATATTAGACATACAAACATATATATTATTGGGAATAATAAAATTAATGGTTTTTAGGTAAAATGAGCAAGTAAAACTTTTTTAAAATCTCTAGCGTTGTTGTTTGCTTGGAGAGAATTAGGAAGTGAGTTCCAAAGACGGATAGAATATACGAAAAATTGGTACTCAGAGACAAGGCTACGATGACTACATGGAATAAGTTTGTTGCCTCTATTGGATCTTGCAAATATTTCTGTATTAAAAATTTGCCTTTGTCCGAATATTTTATATGACTTCAATATGATTTTTATGTCGATGATATCCTTAATAAAATATTATTATTATTAAACTTTGTGTTCTTTACCTCCCATGATGATATTGGTACTGTTCACTTACTTTACTACATTTGCTCTTCAAAATGTGTTATACAAATTTACAAGCAACAACTGAAGGCGAAACTGCATGTTTAATTAAAAATATATTTAATTTTCCTGATAATGATTTACAAAGTTGGTCGAAATATTTGCCTAAACAAATAAAATAAAACCAAAATGGCAGTGTTTTAATTTATCTATTTTTATTAAAAACAAAAGTCCTCACTTTACAATTTATAAAAGAGGATATTTAAAAGGTACTGCATTAAAAAAAGAGTTTAAAGTCAAATAAGGACCAGTTTCATATACATTTAGCATCAAGGTTAGAGTAGGAGTTGGAGTCGTAGTCGGAGTTGGAGTCGGAGTCATACTTAAAAAATTTCAGCGGTAAGAGTCGAAGTCAGAGTTAGAACTATTTATTGACGACTCCACAGCCCTTGTAAAAACAAGTAAGAAAGTTGTTCAAGCTCGACTAAAATATAGAGTAAGTGCGGGTATTGTGGTACACCTATTTGTTGTTGAATTGCCAAATTTGTAGTTTTTGTCCGATGTTAATTTGACTAGCCCATCTAGCATCATGGTACATGTTGTAAAGCATTTATTTTATTTTCACAACAATGAAAAAATAATTTCTATTCGTTCAGTATCGACTGAAAGAATTAGAAGAAAAATCGCTTTCGAATCGAAAATGTATTCGATAAAAATTTGCCCCCAGGTAATGTGGTACACCTTTAGCTGGCAACTCATACCTACCAACTCATAGTATTTTCTTTAAAAGTAGTTGTGTTTTAAACAACTTTAACTTAATTGCAATTAAAAAAAAAAAATAGATAAAAAAACAATTTAATATATAAATTTTCATATTAATTCGAATGTGTATTCTAAGTCAAATTACAATTTTAAAAGCTTTAATAGAAAATACAAAATATTCCTGTTAAATATTGAAGGAATAAGACTTTTAAAGTATAAAAGCTTTTAAAATTGTAATTTGACCCTGGAGAAATAAATTCGCAGATTCTATTTGTTAAAATAATTTAAGTGAAAACAAGTAAGAGTGCTATATTAGGCTATGCCGAATCTTATATACCCTTCACCATGGTTGGGAAGAACAGCTGTTTATATATATCTACGTAGTTCAAAAATTTAGATTTATATTTAGATTTAAAAATATATGTATGTATATTTATATATGTAGTATTAATCGCTTAAGGTCGTTATACACTATCCCACAAAGTCATAAGTATTTTATGAGAATGCTTCCCTGATCTAATTATAGTTTAACAATTTTTAAAAAACAATAACAACTTATTATGACAGGGTTGTAATTTTCTCAATATACGTAAGACTTGTGTGATAGTGTAAAACAGCCTTTAATTGCATTTAATTATATGCACATGTTTGCGCGGTATTAAATATATTAAGAAACAAACTTAATTACAAAAAAGAGTAATTTTTGGGTAATCAGAATTTTGATTATAACTCAGCCATTTTTTAACCGGTTTAATAGATTTATATACCGACGTGTTAAAGAAGAAATTTACCATTTCATTTGGAAGATCTATGGTTCCCGTAAATGGGTATTTTCCAAAAAAAAATTATTTTTTTGTCATAACTTTTTCATATCTGAACCGATTTGTCCGAGTTTTTCAGAAAATATTTTCCAATAAAGTTGTTTGATCTTTTGATATAAAGGGTGATTTTTTGTAAATTAAATTTTTCGGGCTGGCAGCATTGGTTGGTAATTGTGTCCAAACTACATCTGTGAAAGTGAAAAATGTTCAGTATACTCTGCCATTTCATCATGGAGAAACTCACAAGCGAGCAACGACTGCAAATCGTTGAAATTTAGTATCAAAATTCAGCTCGATGGAAATCCACTGTTTTATCGAAAAATTGTGTTCAGCGATGAGGCTCATTTCTGGCTAAATGGATACGTAAACAAGCAAAACTGCCGCATCTGGGGTGAAGAGCAGCCACATGCCGTACCACAGTTACCGATGCATCCCGAAAAACGACAGTTTGGTGTGGTTTATGGGCTGGTGGCATCATCGATCCATTTTTCTTCACAGATGACCGTGAAAGAAACGTTACCGTCAACGGCGAACGGTATAGAGCCATGATACGCGACTTTTTTTGCCCCAATTGGCTGAGTTGGACTTTGTTGATATGTGGTTTTAACAAGACGGTGCCACATGCCACACAGCTCGAGAAAAAATGGACATATTGAAGGATGAATTTGGTAAGCAGTTTATTTCTCGAAATGGCCATGTGAGTTTGCCGCCAAGATCATGTGATTCGACGCCTCTTGACTATATCTTGTGGGGTTATGTGAAGTCATTGGTCTATCACCCATTATAAGGCGTATCCATAGGATATTTCATAGCCCAAAAATTTAAGGTTTAATAAAAATGTTGATGTTTTTTACCCCATTTTAGGAGTATTGTACTCATAACTTGCCCATTTTTAACCGATTTGACAGATTTATATATTGACGTATTTAAGAAGACATTTCCCATTTACTTGAGTTACAAAGCTTGGATTCGGGAAGATCTATGGTTCCCGTAAATGGGTATTTTCAATTTTTTTTTATTTATTTATATTTTTGTCATAACTTTTTCGTATCTGAACCGATTTGGCCGAGCTTTTCAAATAATATTTTCTAATAAAGATTTCTGATATTTGATATATATAAGGCGTTACCATATGACATATGCTAGCTCTAAAATTCAAGTGTTTTACCCTATTTTAGGAGTATTCTACTTTTAACTTGCCCATTTTTTAACCGATTTGACAGATTTATATACCAACGTGTTAAAGAACAAATTTTTCATAAATTTTAACTATAAAAGGTGGACTCGGGAAGATCTATGGTTTATTTTGGCCATACATTTTTCGTATCTGAACCGATTTTTTCGAAATTTTCAGAAAATATTTTCTACTAAAGATTTCTGATCTTTTGATATATAATGCGTAACCATAGGTCATATGACAGTCCAAAAATTGAGGTTTTATACAATTTTTGATATTTTTTTTTCGGGAGGTACCACGCTCACTTCTCTTATCCCGCCCACACATTGTGGGATGGTGTTTATTGATAACCTTAATGTTTGTACCTAGTTTGGAAACTTTAGCTCTTGCCGTTGTCTAGATATACAGCAGGGCTGTGGAGTCGGAGTCGGAGTCGGAGTTGAGGAGTCGGAGTTGAGGTTTTTGTACCGGAGTCGGAGTCGGAGTCGAAGTACCCACAAAAACTAGCGACTCCGACTCCGACTTTTTTGCATTAAAATTTTTGCAATGTTTTTCAAAATAAAAAAATTTTAATGACCAATTTCTCCAATTCTTTTTAAATATCAATTCATATTTAAATATAATTTTTCTTATAATTTTATTTTAATTTGACATAAAAAAACAAATTTTAAACATAAATTGATATTTAAATAAATTAGTGGAATTGGCCATAAGAGGGTCTGCTTTTTGAAATTGTGAAGTCAGAAAATAAGGACCAGTATACTTTTCATATCAAAAATTAAAAAATTGAGATAACATCTTATTTTGACAATTTATAAGAATAGTTAAATAGATTGTATCGAACCATGTGACCTTAAATTTCTGTAACAAAAACCAGCGGGTTCACTATTTGAATTTCGCCAAGATATCGTTAATGAAATAGAGCCGAATTAAGGAATTTAAAAATTAAATTTGTAAAGATGTTGTTTTTTATTTATCGTATATTAAATAAATAGACTTTTATTCGACAAAATTTATTATTATTATTTAATTAAGCTTGAGGTCTTTTTTTATTAAAAATATATTAAATTTATTAAACCAATATTTCGGCACTCCGTTGTGTGCCTTCTTCAGGGGTTTTTTTGAATTTTTGACAAAATTAACAATTTTTAATTTGTTATTTTTAATTTGTTAAAAATTGTTAATTTTGTCAAAAATTCAAGAAAAACCCTGAAGAAGGCACACAACGGAGTGCCGAAATATTGGTTTAATAAATTTAATATATTTTTAATAAAAAAAGACCTCAAGCTTAATTAAATAATAATAATATATCGTATATTAACAAATATTTTTGTAGCTATGTTCATGAATATAACTTGAAATCAGCTGTAGCTCCTGTAGTGAAAGCATTAAGTGAACTACATTTTAAGTTCCAACCTTCAAGGTGAATTATAATAGAATAAAAGGAAAAGGAACTCGGAAAAATACATGACATTGTTCCAGATATAATTCCCATCAATGTGGGGGTTAACCCGAAAAATGATTTGAGAATACTTTTATCTACTCACTTTAGGGAAAATTGGAGAGATAATAAAGACTTGCAATTTCAAATTTCGGTCTTGGACAATAATAATATTGAATTAGGAACGGAAAAATGCAATGGCGAGTTCTTGATGCCTTTAACGTCTAAGCCAATTGGACTTGGTGTTGTTTTCAACTTTTCTATCTCGAAAGCTACATTGGAAAGGACTTATGGAAATTCACACATCTATAAATTTCAACAGTATAAAAATCGTTTTTTGAAAAAGATGTGAATTGGTGTAGTTTATCTCTCCCCTACAGAACTATTTTTACATTTTTTAGCACTGTTTGCATAATTTTAATAAATTAATATAACCTCAAAAGATTTTGTTATTCGTGCTTAATTCCCAGTTTTTATTATTGATAAAAACACTTGAAATTTATTGTTGATGGGATAAGCTATTCCTATGCGCATTTCACTGGTTGCTTAGGCCAGATCATCAGGAAACTTCATCCATAAAGATTTTGGAAAAACTAAAGATATTAAACCAAATAAAACTGTTAAGCGTATGAGACTCATAGCAACAGTTCTACTTGTAACAATATCAAAGTTTAAACAAAACACATCAACAATAAACAGTGGGTTTATCTCATCTTACATTCCCCACTACAATTAGTTGAAATTCTCTCAACATTAACTGTAGTTGTAAGTAGGTTAAGAAAAACAAAATAAAAACAAACAACAACTTACAAAAGATGTTGTCAATTAAGTGTTTTTTTAGGCGGTGCACTTGCCTGTTTATTATCAAAAAGTAATTTCAATTTTGGGAATACAAAATTTTTTAATTTCAAAAGATTTTGTTATTCGTGCTTAATTCCCAGTTTTTATTATTGATAAAAACACTTAAAATTTATTGTTGATGGGATAAGCTATTCCTGATGATCTGGCCTAAGCAACCAGTGAAATGCGCATAGGAATAGCTTATCCCATCAACAATAAATTTCAAGTGTTTTTATCAATAATAAAAACTGGGAATTAAGCACGAATAACAAAATCTTTTGAAATTAAAAAATTTTGTATTCCCAAAATTGAAATTACTTTTTGATAATAAACAGGCAAGTGCACCGCCTAAAAAAACACTTAATTGACAACATCTTTTGTAAGTTGTTGTTTGTTTTTATTTTGTTTTTCTTAACCTACTTACAACTACAGTTAATGTTGAGAGAATTTCAACTAATTGTAGTGGGGAATGTAAGATGAGATAAACCCACTGTTTATTGTTGATGTGTTTTGTTTAAACTTTGATATTGTTACAAGTAGAACTGTTGCTATGAGTCTCATACGCTTAACAGTTTTATTTGGTTTAATATCTTTAGTTTTTCCAAAATCTTTATGGATGAAGTTTCCTGATGATCTGGCCTAAGCAACCAGTGAAATGCGCATAGGAATAGCTTATCCCATCAACAATAAATTTCAAGTGTTTTTATCAATAATAAAAACTGGGAATTAAGCACGAATAACAAAATCTTTTGAAATTAAAAAATTTTGTATTCCCAAAATTGAAATTACTTTTTGATAATTAATATAACCTTTAAAATATACTAAAATTCAATGATCCCATACAGATTGAAGCAAAACTCGTTTCTTTCGAAAGTTCGTAACAAAACTCGTTCGTTCTAAAATTAAATCTATTATTTTTTTATATTTCAGTTGGTTTAAATTTCTCAACTGTTAAGTTATAAGTCAAGAATGTCATAACACTTTAGAATTGAAAAAAGGTTCAACTCATTTGGTGTATTTAATCGGGCACTATATGTTTTTTGCATTTTTTCCAAAATCCAAATAAAATATTTTGCAGCTTTCCTACTCATATGTTAGCAACTAGTATGTTAAAGCTCAATGCGCGGCACGTTAGAATTAAAATATCGATTTGAAATTTTTACAGAATCATTTTCTTGCTATATTTAACCATTTAACAGGTACTAAATTAAAAAAGAGTTTAAAGTCAAAAAAAAAAACTAGTCTCTTAAATAATGCTAGGTTAGAGTAGGAGTCGGAGTCGGAGTTGGAGTCGGAGTCGGAGTCGTGCTTAAAAAATTTCACCAAAAGGAGTCGGAGTCGGAGTTATAACTTTTTCTTAACGACTCCACAGCCCTGATATACAGAAAAAAATAATAATAATACAACAACAACAAGGTATTTTTGCAAAAAATTAGAGGTAGTCGTGGCTTTTTGCTCATATCTCAGCTATTTTTGCACCGATCTGGCTGAATTTCAATAGCGAAATTATAATAAGAATACCTGACAGAAATATACACCAACCAAGGCCCCATCGTTTCTGGGGGCTTCGGAAAACCCATTTCAACAGACAGACGGACGGATGGGTAGACGGACAATCGGATTTGAACTTCCCTTCTCATAAGGATCCAGAATATATTTACTTTATAGGGTCTTAGATCAATATTGTAAAAATTACAAATGGAATGACAAATTTATATATACCCTTTTACCTTCGATGAAGAGTATAAAAACGACAAATGCATTACTGTTTTATTTAGAAGCTAACAAATGAGCTGACTTTAGGCATAACTGAATGCAGATATTGATTTATCTCAAACTATTTACAAATGGGAATTTATTTCTCATGGTGAGTAACATGCATAGAAAAAATTCCTAGAAAATATTGAAGGAATAAGACTATTAAAGTATAGAAGCTTTTAAAATTATAATTTGACTTAGAATTTGACATTCGAATTAATATGAAAGTTTTGAAAATATTTACTATAGCTGTAGATCAATTGCATATATTATTCATTAACTTGGTACTTTCCAATTACTTTTATATTATTCTTAATTTAAAAATTCTTTGTGCGAAATAATATTTTTAAATATCTTCATCCATATGAGATTATTTTGAATTTTAGTGATTTAAGGATAGTGGTTTATATAGGACCTATGGTTAATTTTGGACCTACCTGCACCAAATTTTTTCATGACATAGTATTAATAGTAACTGTCGCCATTTTAATGTAACTACTAACATTTCGCGCCCTAACCGCGATAATAATGTAAGCGACATAATTTTAAATTTTCGTTTTTTTTTTTTAATAAATTACTTTATTGGCAGTACTTGCATCAGCTCCGTTACGATTTTATACCAAGAGCAATTTTATCGTAAGCGACAAATTTCATACAAAATTTATATGAAAAAAATGATTTTTGGTGCTTACGTTATTTTCGCGGTTAGGGTTCGATTTAAAAGGAAGTTATGGGATTAAAAGCTGTTTTCGGAAGTATTATTTGTATGGGGGCTGTGGACGAAAATTTACCGATGTCAATAAAATTTGGTAAGACGATTTTGATTGCAATAAAATAAGTTTGGACCAAACTTTATCTAAATACCGACTTAATAAGATGGTTTAGGGGCACAGAGACCGATTCGTCCCATTTTCAATAGGCTTGGTCCTGTACATAAGAACCTATGTACAAAATTTCATCTTATTATCTCAAAACCAGCAATCCTCACTTTGCGCATGAGATTTACATGGACAGACAGCGATATGCTTAAAAGTTTCCTTAAAAATAGTTTTGTTGGTGGAGATGTTATAAAAACAGTTAAATAAAATGTTATATATTAAGAAAACGTGATTTAAAAGCTGCGAAGAAAAATACAAAAATACCCATACGTATTTTTATTTTAAGAAAGAAAAGTATCAAAAATTAAAACAAATTTTAAAAAATTACGAATTTGGTTAGAAATAAAACTAGAAATACCCAAATGGGGTTTTGTTGCTTTGGATATTTCAAACGAGAAGGAGTTTGCACTCGATGACTTAAGAACTGTTGCACTGTGTTACTGTACTAGAGTAGAGTTCGTTTAAATATTTTTTAATAAAACTTCAAAAGAAATTCCTTGAAAGTAATAACAATAACAATCCATAATTTTTTTTAATTTTATTTGCAGTTTTATTGCATATATTGAGTCGTACACATGATTAGAATGCAGGAACATATGTTGCATATAAGGCATGTGTTGACATGTTCATTTTGTAAAAAAGTTTCATATGTCATGATTGGCATTGTATGAACCGGCAATTGTATCATGTGACACATGCCGCTATGTTGTATAGTTTAACATTTGCAGACCTTTAATCAGTACATAGGCCAAATGAGTTACATGTTATCCTTAACATTTTGGTTTAGACGCTTGAAGGATACATTTGAATCTTAAAACAAAAATCATTCCAAAAAGCGAATCAATAAATTTTGGACATAAATTCTCAATTAAGTAGGTCATAGTTCGATTAATCAAAATATCCACCAGCTGTTTGCTTCGTAAATTATATTTAAGAAAATTATAACAAGTGCAAGTAAATGACGTTCATATGTACACTAGACGTGCCAGCGGCGTTGCCCGCCCAGAGTTAAGGCTCAGTTATCCGAGAGTAACAGTAACTTAACCTTTCCTTAAAAAAAGTAGACCAATCTAATTCTTACACATTGAGACGTAGCATCTTACTGCTAGCTATAATCGTTCTAATTGCTTTACATACAACAAAATGAAGCAGCTGATTTGCAACGTTACTGTTACTCCCGGCAACTGAGCTTTTAATTTTTGACTACTGCAGAGTCGGAGAGGCAGACATTGCTTTTCTGTCTCCGGTTGGTCCAAAGTTTGAAAAAAATGTACAGCCTGTGTGTTTTATTGTATTTAGATCGATCTTTATATATTTTAAACTTCAACAAAATTGGTGAGATAGTTTCGGATAGGCAGAAAATCCTAATCTGTCCCTTCAGATTCCTACATTTGAAAAAAAAAAAATATAAGCCCTGTGTGTTTTATTTACGCTGAACTATCAGTGATTCAAGTTTCATCAAAATGGGTTTGATATTTTCGGAAAGGCAGTAATTCTCCCTACGCCTCCCTCTTGGTCCTAGTTTTAAGCAAATCAAAAGCCTATATTTCCAATTTCATCAAAATCGGTTCAGCTATTTGGACGATAAAGCGTAGTATGCGAAAAAAGTTCATTCTGGGGAAGGTCGAGCGGACAGATAGACTAGAGGAGGAATGGCTTTGTCTTTGGGTACGGAAACTATTGCTTTAATGGAGCTTTTCTAAAACGATAACACTGTGCCTGAACCTGGCACTTTAACCTTATTCGGGTACGATGAATCCAGTGATGCTAACCGTTTTTTAGGTTAGCTCTTGTTTTCGAGATATTCCGTTATTTCGAAAATGGAGGAGGTTGCACAACATATATTTGCGTAACTCAAAAACGGTTTAGTTTATTGAAAACACTAAAAAATCGAAATTTTGCTGCAGGGGCCATATTTCTGTGGTTTTCACGAATAATCGCGTAAGTTATAAAACCAAACTTTTCAGGAGAGCAAAAACAATTATTTTTTTTCAATTGCGGCTCTGTAGATGCTTTTTTAAACTTTTTTCTTTACTATCCTCTTAACAGTGACTTTCTACGTATTATACATAGTTTTCATGAAAAAATCCTCACAGGATCACAATCTGTAAAAGGATTAAAAATGCATATGTTTGATTGACTCATAAAGTGTGTGCAATATAACATCATATCTCCACATAAGTTCTTTTTTGTGACGACTTACGTTGTTATTTTTAGCACACAAGTTGGCGACATATTCAGAGTTTTTGATACTTATAGCACAACGTATGGACTTAAAATTACAAACAACCGCTCATCTGCTGTTGTTGCAACTAAAGAAGTCAACAATAAACGCACATGTACATATAAGTTGTTATTAATAGAAAAATTTTCAAAAAATACTTTCATATTTTTTGCACGAATAACAACATAACATCACATATGCTTTTTATTTGGAAACATATTCAGCAATTTTACAATTTTTGGCGATGTATGTCGACATAAACCGTTATAATAGCAAAATATTTTATTAAACAGTTAACTTAAGTTGTTTTTAGCAGAAAAAAATTAATAATACTACATTATATTCTAAAAAGCTTAATACTTATAAAAACCTAATGCAAAATGTAGCACTTTGACATCATTATCTCAATTTCGGTAAAAACCGACTTACGCGATTATTCGTGAAAACCACAGATTTAAGAATTTCAACCATACAAATAAGCGGTTTAATGAAATTCTCAAATCTGGACCCTGCAGCGTCTAGGATGCCCTAGATGGCTCCTACACTACACTGATAGAAAAATGCATCTTCATATTGATGATGCCCTTACATCAGAATTGTAACATCAATGTTACTACAAATAGCATCAATGATGCAAAAAGTAACATCAATCCAATGACTAACGTCTTCGTACAATTTTGTAATTTTTTACGTGTCATCTATTTTATGAGTATAGTGACATCAATACGATGCCACATTTTCTATATTATTAACATTATTTTCATGATTACATTGTATTATAAGAAGCAAAAATTCCTATATTCTATTTTTTTAAATTATTTAGGTAAATACATGAAATTTTTAGAGTAGAATGATTACGAACACCACATGAGGCTTGGTGCTGGTGTCTTATTATTGAGAGTTCTGCTGTAAACAAAGGTCGCAATTTAACAAACGTGAAACAAATATATGCAACGGGTAAGTAAATAATAATATTTTCTCACTTTGCCGTAATTCAATTCCAATGACTTTGACTTAATGACAAACTGTCATTAAATTGATGCTAATGTGTTTTTTCTCCTATGCTACTGCGTCATCGCACTGAGGACATGTTCGTCATTTCTGTGATGCCGATGTGTCATCCCATTGATGACATAATATCATTTTGACCCTGACGACACTTTGGTGATGTTAAGGTTGACATCACAATGATGACAAGTGTCATGGGGTCAAAAACGAAGACACTTGTCATAGTACTGATGTCAAAATACACCAGCTTTATGACGCCTTTTCTATCAAATTTATATTTTCTGAGTATAGGAGGTTTAGCGCCTCTGGACTTTATCCTTAGCACTTTAGTAGAACGTTATATAGCCTTTGTCCGTTAGGAGGTTCCACTCTTCATTTTATTGAAAACTTTTTTAAATCATATAAAAACATATAAACGTACCAACATACATATGAACATACATACTTTAAAGTTTTATAATATTAGAATAGATAAGTACATATAAAATTTTAGATTTCAACTCTAAAATAAATTGTCAACATCACAATTATTGAAAACCAAACTAAATACCGAGTAAACATGTATGTTACAGCAGTGAACTTGAATACTACATAGAAACAAAAAAAAAAACTTTAATAAAAAATTGCCCCAATAATCCAGAAATTAACAGGTCAACTACTTTTTTGTCTCATTTTGCAGTCATAAAACATGTCAATCAAATGTTAAATAATAAATTCTCCCATATGGCAAAACATAAAATCACATAAAATGCGAACAACAAATTAAAAATACCACTTGACCAATAATGGCCAGTCAATGGACGTAAACACACACACACATAATAAATAAACAGGACTAAAAGTTTGTTTTTGTGTAGGTAAGTATATGCTAACGTACGTATGTATGAATTTATGTAAAGAGGGTTACAATTTGATTTAAAATCCCCAGACAACGCATTTTCATTGAAATGGACGTGGACGTGGCGGCAGACAAACGTCCAAACGATGATGGTAACAGTGATAGTGACGTTTAACCTTTAAGTTAAAACTAAACAGCAGGTGGTAATGGACAGGATCTGCCAGCCCATCAGGATATCAATATATAAAATTAACACCCCAGGATATTTTTCTAGCTTTTAGTTTTTTTATTACGCTTTTTTAAAGTTGCTAAAAAAAGGCTACTGAATTTAAGATTATAGAAAATTATTTATTATGTTTTCGTATTTTTTTTTTTTGAGCCATATGAACTGTGTGTTCTAGAAGTATTTTCCAAACTGAAGGGTGAGTATTGTGGATTAGTGGTGGATTTTTGGGAAAATGTTAAGTAAAAAAAAATGAATTGCAAATTAATTTTGTTTGACAGCTTGGAAAATGTTAGTTGTAGTTAATTAATTTTTATTACTATGTTAATTTTATAAATTGTGCATGTATTTGAATAGCAATTATTATTGAGTTAATTAAAATTCTATTAGTTTAAATATAGTTATTTTTTTTTGCGCAATTTTCAATTGCTTTTGTTCTCTGTCTATATAAATGTTGTTGTTGTTAGTTGGTTTCTTTTCATACAAACAATATACAAAATTGAATGCAAATAATGTGTTTACTGTAAAAACAACCGCAAAATAGTAAAACTTTATAGAACAATTTTCTAAAAATAATAATAAACATGGGTGGAAAGTAATATGAAAACACATTTTGGCATTAAAACAAAAAAAAAAAAAAAAAATACTTTAGGAAGTATTAGGGAAAACCATGTTTAGCTGCTGGGACAGTAGTTTTAAATGGAGTAAGTAAGAACACATTGTTAACTATTTAATGCCACATATTTTGTGGCATCAATATAATTTTTCGTTTTTGGGGAGAGCACAGTTCTCATGAGACTCTCAAGACACCATTACGTCCCGAAAAAAATCACAGTTTGGTGCGGTTTACATGCCGAAGACGTGATGACCTATTTGTCTTTAAATCCGAAACCGGTGCAAACATTACCGTGAAAAAAAATTTGTGTTATTTTATTCTCCATATAATTTCAAATCATTTGGAAGAGAAATGGTTCTAACAAGAAACCATCACTTTGTTGACCCAAACGTTGGGTGACCAAATCATTTCAAGAAATGGGCCGGTGAATTTTTACCATTAAGTGCCATGAAATTTGTGAGCTAATAAAGCCAAACTGTGGTCATTGCATTGAATTTGTTGTGTGTTATTTAACAATAAAGTTTTATGCCTCTAAAATTACAACAAACGTCTTCGGCAGACGACATGTTCAAAAGTGTTTGGTTTGACTGACTGAAAATTTTAATAAATTCCGAAGTTAAAGCAGTAAAGACGTTGAGTGTTATAAACGATTCGTCCGATTGGAATAAAATTTTAGGTTGCAGTTAAGGACTTGTTTAAGTTTTGGATTAGGATTCTATAGACATATCGGGATAGGATATCGCCATAGGTCCTCAAAGTAGGGCGCCTCGGGTACTGTTTAAATTAAAAATGATCCAGAACTCTTAATTTTAGCCCGATGTTTTTATCAGCGAAATGAACTAGTTGAGTTCTAAAAAAAAGTTGGCAACATTCATAGTTTTCCTTTGTAGTTTGCTTCGTCTAGTGTTTTGCAAATATAAGACTCAAATTAATCATGACTTCTTTTCATAAATTACAATCGGAAACATCATTTTCTGACATCATTTTTTGACATCAGTACTATGACAAGTGTCTTCGTTTTTGACCCAATGACACTTGTCATCATTGTGATGTCAACCTTAACATCACTTGGGCAAAGTGTTATTAAGGTCAAAATGAAATTATGTCATCAATGGTATGACACATCGGCATCACAGAAATTACGAACATGTCCTCAGTGCGATGACGCAGTAATTAAGTCAAAGTCATTGGAATTGACTTAAGTCAAAGTGAGAGAATATTATTATTTACTTACCCGTTGCACGTTTGTTAAATTACGACCTTTGTTTACAGCAGAACTCTCAATAATAAGACACCAGCACCATGCCTCATGTGGATTTCGTAATCATTCTGCTTTAAAAATTTCATGTATTTAACTAAATAATTTAAAAAATAGAATATAGGAATTTTTGCTTCTTATAATACAATGTAATCATGAAAATAATGTTAATAATATAGAAAATGTGGCATCGTATTGATGTCACTATACTCAGAAAATAGATGACGCGTAAAAAATGACAAAATTGTACGAAGACGTTAGTCATTGGATTGATGTTACTTTTTGCATCATTGATGCCATTTGTAGTAACATTGATGTCACAATTTTGATGTTAGGGTATCATCAATATGAAGATGCATTTTTCTATCAGTGTATATATGTATAAATATTTTGTAGAAAGATTTGTGAAATTTAAAAGTTGTATGAAATGGAATTGTAAATTTTAAAAAAGTTTTTTTATTCTTTTTTATCTATAAGAAAAATTTGTTTTCTAACATACGCATTATTTATACTTTATATGAAAGGTTACACGTGTAATATGGCTATGCAAAAAATGTTTGATCATTTCTATTACAACGGACTTAAAGCTCTTTTGAAGTTGACGGATCTTGGCAATTTTTGTTCCAAATAGATTCCAAAACTTTAGAAAACTTTGTGATTACTTTTTTTTTGCTTCTAAATTTTTTTGAATTTATTTAAAATATTTCTGAATTATTAAATATAATTTTCATAGTATTTATTTAAAAATGTTTTTCTTAATATTTATTGTTTCATCTTAGCAATTTACTTGATTCAAAGATATTATATAATTAAAATATATACTTCTTATTTAACTTGTGTTTTTTTATCTTTTGTTTTGTACTACTGTGCGTTTGCATAGACAAAAGCCCTTGTGCACATACTTTTAGTAAAAAAAAGATAACGACAAATCAACAAAAACCTCAATGGTTTCAACAAGAAAGAGAACATTGTGAATAGATGATGATGTTGATGACGCCACTAAACAACTCCACATCGAAAAGAACAAAGATCCATTTACAAATAAAATTGAAAAAGTTATATTGACGCAAGCATCAAGAAAAAAATTTAATAAAACAGCGAACGTACCAAACAACTAACAAAAACAAACAACTTTTCTTAACATTGTTGCATTGCTAATAAAAAATAAAAAAAATAAAAAAATATTAAAGCAATAGTAAATTAAGTACTAGAGCGGAAGTTAAAAAGTGTTTACATAATATGGAGCACACAAACATAACTCATATTTACTCGTTTCCTTTTCCAACTTTCTAAAGTACACACATATACACAGTCAACACACACCCAAGTGTACTTCTTTAAAATTAGAATTAAATTTAGAAAACGAGTTGTTGTAATCGTCACAGTTCAAAATCATGTATCCATATTTATGACTTCCACTGTCAATGGCACACAAGTAAAGTTGTTTGTTAAACTGACGAATATTTTCATAATTCAATTTAACAAAAAGCGCTTCCTAAACTTTAACAACATCAACGTTACCATATCGTTGTTTATCATAAAAAAAGGAAAAGAACTTACCTTATACCACCTTCATAAAAAACAAACTCTTTGGCAAACACAAATTTTGCACAAACAACTTCAAACGACAAGTACTTGGTTTAGTCTTTCCTCCTTTTTATCTTTTTCGGTGAAGAAAAATATTTATGAAACAAACAAACTAAGTCTACACTGAACCAAATCAAAAAAACTTAGTTAAATACATTGAATAAGAGTCTAGAAATAAATAAGTGTGGTCGGTCAAGCGAATAATGATATTTTAATTTAAATAAAAAATCTTTTTAATTAAATTTTAGTAAAACATTTCGGTATATTTCGACGAAATTTTCTTAAATTCAACTGAATTTTTTTTCTACGAATTCCTACCAGATATTTCTTGTACTTAAACTTTTACCAATTTTTCAAAATCTTATAAAGAAATAGATTAACCCGGTTCGCTTCGCTACCATCATTGAAATAATTTTAGGAATATTTTTTTAAAACAGCGGCTCACTTATAGCATTCGATATCGCTCGCAATAATTACAACACAATTTAAATGGAAATTTCGATCAATATCCAATGTCATAATTTCACCTCAAACCCCGTGTGTTGATAACGAAGCAATATGTGTCAAATTAAAATACTTCCACTGTTACCCAACAGACAAGGAGGTTTGGTTTCAAATTGAAAATGATTTGAATTTAAACCATTTGTCAAACAAAAAACGCTTGAGAACTATTTGGAAATCATAACATTTTAAACAAAAAGGCGATATTGTTTTAAAATTAAGAAATGCATTTATGTTCGACTTGCTTCTAAACGTTATTCGCGAATGTTTTTCAAATGTGGATTGTAATTCAATGTGGAACATAAATAAAAAATATTTTTTTTATTTAAATTGATTATTTACTTAAATACACTGTCAGCTAAGCATTCGGCACCATAGCTGGCACTGAAAGATAAAATAGCGTTCTTTCCGTCCTAAAATTCTTGGAAAGGCGAAACACTTGGCTTCTTTTTATATAGAGAATTGTGTTGGCCCAGCGTATAGGTTTTGAAAAGTCTCATTGATTTTGCTAGGGCATTTGGTTCAGTGAAGCAGCCACCCAACTGACTACTTACCCCAAACACTCGCTCTTTTACTCAACAACTTTGTTTTTTTAGCCGGAAGTTAAAGCAACAAATTGGTTGTTTTCCTTCCTAGATGTTTGGTAATGTCTTTGGTGTGGCATAGCATGGCGGGCGTCAGCCAATCAATAATTTCTGTTTTTTAATTTTATAACATCTATAGTGAACGAATGATTGTTCTTGCTCTTTCGAGTCTTCTGGCTTTTTTACCACCTACACAAACAGACTTAGTTCAAAGTAAAAAAAAAAAACTATAAATAGAGACAACAGTTTTAGAGGTTTAGGTTTTTAGCTAAAACTATCTGTTTTTTTGTTTGAATTTTTTTTTATCTAATGTCAACAACAACCTATCAAACGGTTGCAAAACAATTTTTTTCGGTCGCTGTCTACTACTTTGTCAGACTATAGACGTTGTTGACATTTCTATTAAATAAAAAACAAACAAAACAGTTATGAACTTTATAAACAGCCTTCGATAAAAAATAAAAGAAAAACATTAAAGAAATGCAACTACTTTTTTTAACAAAAGGAAAAAGTGAATTTTTAAGAAGTAGAAGGGAATGATGCTTGTTAAATTTCAAATTAAAGACTTTTTGGAAATGGAATGCAGATCATTTTTATTTACATATTTTAAAATCCTGCACACTGCGCAAAGACGAAAAACATTTTTCAATGCGGTCCCCTTAAACAAAACTATTTTTCTACGAACATTTTTTTACATATTATGGTTAACTAAATTATGTTGTTGTCACCCCAACCTTATTTTGTTTAAATTAGTCCTCCATTAAGAAACCGCAACCATATTATGGTTGCCTCCGAACATGAGCTGAAAAATAAGCAGAAAAACTGAGCAAAAAAATAACAGAGCAAATATTGAAGAGGCCTTCAAAAAGGCTTTTTTTGCAGACGTAAGGCTTCCCAGCTTCATTTCCACTTTATTTATAATTTACACGGCAGCGGCTTGTGATTGGAGACCATTGAAGTCTTGTAGCAGGCCTTCAAAAATCAGTAAGAGTGAACATTTATCTTAGCATAATTGCTTTGCTTCGCATTATTAAAGGTGAAGGTTCACACACGTCAAGTTTCACTCGTCAAGTCTTGAGCTTTTAGGAAAAAAGGCAAAAGAGAATGCCATTTCCTATACTCTCTCTCCTAAAAACTCAAGACTTGACGAGTCTAACTTAACGTGTGTGAACCGGCACAAGGGAGTAGGTTATTAACTGTTGATGTTAAGTATTTTTTGAAAATTTGAGAAGTATTCGAATTTGTATAAAATAAAAAAAAATCAGTTCTAAAACACCTTTTCAAAGAAGACAGAGTGGAATAAGAAAAAGTTTACTAAGAATGCATTTGTAGACCTGTAGACCATTTTTTGTCGCCGGAATGGAACAGTTTTATTATCCCGTTTTGATTTTATGCTTCGGTTTTAAATGTGTTATTTCACTTTGTTGGTTTGCAAAAAATAAGCAATCAAAATTTAATTGTTTGTTCAAAAAAAAAAAAAAAAAAAAAAAAAAAAAATGTAAGAAGTATCGACGTTGTGACAGTAAAATATCAGCGATACCAATATATCGTTAAGCCCGAAATATCGCAGATATATTGGCAACGGTAACAACCCTGGTTTTCTTATTGAAAATTGCCACACGTTTTTTAAATAGGGTATGTTATTAATTACTAGGGCAACCAAAAAAAAACAAATGCTTATTTTTTGGTTTACAAGATAGAATGTTTTGGATTGAAAACAAATTCCGATCATAAAAAAGAAAGAAAATTAGCTGTATTTGTTAGGCCTTTTTTTTGCTTATTTTTGCAATATCGGTTTTTTTACTTATTTTGCCATGCTAAGATAATTTTTAATTTTTTTATACGAAAAACAACCTAGTTATTTAATAAATTTTTGCAAAAATCGTTATTATTTTTTTTTTGATGTGCAAGTTGTTTATAAATACTAAAAAAATCAACCCGTTTTGTGTTGTAACAAATCTGGAGAAAAAAATCGTTCAAAGTTATGGTAATATTTTGTGTTTCCCTTGTAAAATAGCATCCCAACAACATATATTATCTATCACTGAATGTAATTATACCCACACCAAAACAGTGGAGAAGGTCCCTGAAGGAAACCTTGGTGCAAGTGTCTCCAAGTCACCAGTTTTGTCGACTATTTTGGTGACATTGTCAACGAAGTGTCTACACTACACTACATTTGCCACTATATTTGGCTTTAATACGAAAACAATTTTATCAATAACAATTGAGAAGTACAATTCCTATAAAAGTTAAAGAAATAATAAAAAAAAAATTGTATTCGTACCAAAAGTGTAGACTACATGTACTAAAATGTACTAGTGATTCTCTGGTTCCAATGTCTACATATGTTCCCAAAGGAACTACCTAGTCAGTACCTAGTCAGTAGTACCAACGTCAGTAGTAGATTTCCAATGACACGCACATGTTAAATGTCTATAGTAAATAACATTGTCTGGGGTATAATAAGTCACTAGAACTGGTGACTGTGTCAATAGTGAATCAGTACAGATTCACTAGTGACATTTCCTGCAGGGGTATTATGCATTTTTGCTGATGTGTGTATCACCTTAAAATATTATTGCTTAAGTATAACGATCAACTCAATATCACTTTCTGAGTCGGTCTAACTATGTCCGTCCGGCTGGCTGGCTGGGTGTCCATGTAGCCTTGTGCGCAAAGTACAGGTCACAATTTTGAAGATAATTTAGTGAAATTTGGTACTTAGGTTCTAATTGGCACAAGGGCGTATCGGTCCATAATTTCATATAGCCCCCATACAAGCTGCTTTCGGGAATAGGGTCTTTGTGCCCACTATTAAACCAATTTTACTGAAATCTAAAATATATGTAGGTAGATCCATATTTATATGGACACATAAGGTGTTCATTTTTTAAAAAAATAGGACCACGACGGGAGATAGGGGGCAATTTCAGCCTAACAAAAACTACTAAACCGTTTTTAATGAAATCTAAAACATAGAAAAATCTCTATTAATATAGCCATACACTCGAAAATTTGTTTTTAAATACTGTGGTACTGGGTATCATATGGTCGGGCTTGACCGACTATACTTTCTTACTTGATTTTTATGTTACTCTGTCTTAGCGGACCCGTAACGTTCTTTTTATATTGTTGTATATATTTTTATGCGTTTAAGTTTTTAGTATTTAGCCTTTTTATCAACGTATTTTATTTTTTGCTTGTTTAAGTTCTTTTCTCTCGAAAATTCCATAGCTGCATTCTAACGATCAAATTCCTTTTACAATAATACTCTTTCTGTAACGTCTTTTTACCATCATAGTTTGTAACGTCTTATTTCTTTTTAAATATAGTTTTTGTAGAAAGTAACGCCTGTTAGTTCTTCTTCTCTCTTGTAACAAAATTGGAAACAAAAAAATCTTTCATTGGT
Organism: Pollenia griseotomentosa; assembly: GCA_963931875.1. NCBI lineage: Eukaryota > Metazoa > Arthropoda > Insecta > Diptera > Polleniidae > Pollenia > Pollenia griseotomentosa. The sequence goes on along the minus strand of OZ007563.1, from coordinate 74,618,104 downwards.
TTCCCAAGTGAATATAGTTATGGACATCGTAAGAAAAATGTCCGGTGTTCCAGGGCATAAAGGAGACAAAAAATTAACCCATTTCGTCCCAGCGATTTTTTTTCGAGTAACTTTATAAAACTTGGTGGTTAATAGATAATTTTGGACTAGAAAACACGAATCTGCAGTCAAAATTTTTTTAAGATTTTTGTTTTTGAGAAAAATGGTGTTCGATTAATCGAGCATTGGGCACTTTTATTGCTCCTATAGATTGTAAATAAAGAAAATCTAAATTTTTTATAAACTTAAACTAATTTATTTTATTTTATCAAAGAAAAATAGAACAAGGCATTTATTAAAAATAAAAATATACAGTTGAACTTCGATTACCCGACTCGCACAGGACCGGACTGATCATTGATAATAAAAAAACTGGTTAATAGATTTATCAGGTGATGCATGGTGAGGTTTAAATTATAATGTAAAATTAAACACATAAATTTGAAAGTGAACTTGAAATTTTTATTATCGGTTAAAAGAACAATTTATGGCATTAACTGTATGAAAGTGATATCATGAAAATGTTGGCCATGACTTCGTCTCAGGTGGTCCATTCGGAATTTTGGGCGACTCATTCGAGCATAGCGACTGGTGTCTCGCGAATAACACGAGTAATGTAAGCTTTCAAAGCGACAATCGTAGCTGACTTATTCCTGAAGATCCCAGTTATTACATATCCCCAGAGAAAATAGTCTAAAGTGTGATATCGAAAGATCTAGGTGGCCAGTTTACCATGGCAAAACATGAAAAGAAGTGCTCTCTTAAATGTATGGCTCATAGCGCCGTCTTGTTGAAACCAGATCTTACCAAAACCATGCGCTTGATTTTCAGGTTGCTCTACTGGTGCTGTTCCATTTACAATTTTTGCGAAAGTAAGGTAATTGCGTAAGATATTTTCAAGGCGCTTGACAGAGTCTAATATGTTGCACTCTTGTCAAAACTTGTTGCATTTGGTGTCGGTGATATTTTCTCTCGAAGTTTTCAGTTTTTAAAATTATGCTAAAATTAGGGGTTTTTCTTCCCTCTCGTTATACAAGGGAGGAGTGAAGTGGGTAAGAACTTTTATTTTTGTATTTGTAGCTGACCACTTACAATATATAATTGTTTAAAAAAAATTTTCATAGTCTTACCTAAAAAGTGTAAAAAATTACAAAAACGCGTTAAATTTACTGTTCGAAAAATCCAACATTGGGGCGATATGGGTTAAAATCAGTTTTATTACAAAATTATGAATTTTCGGTACTTAAGGATATTGGGGTTATTTTGGGAGGCAAGCGGAATTGTGAGTCCAATCGAATAAAGTATACTTTAGAACAAATACTTAATTTTAAATATGCTTCCTTATTATCTGTAGACGTAGAAACAACTTTTTCTATGTTCATGAACGTACTGAATCCAAATAGACAGAGTTTTATTTTCGAAAATATATCGCATCAATTTATAATTTTCTGTAACAACGTATTAAACAAATAAAGTAGAAAACAAACAATAAATTTAAATTGCTTTTTTTTAATTTTAACAGCTTATTTTTATGTTTGTTAATGCTTTTTTTAGGAGCTAAAAACTGTTTTTTAGGGTTTTTTTTTGGTTGCCCTATTAATTACTATAAGTGAAGTTACTGTGAACTGGTTTAAAAACAAATTTATTATGTTTATTAGCTGTCCCAGCAAACGTCGTTTTGCCATATAACATATTTCTAGTGAAAGAAAGAGGAATAAAGCACCTTATACCATGATCGGCGATATAAAAAAACAATAGTTATTTATTTCTTTTCGTTACATATTCAAAAGTTAAACATAAAAAAGTAATGTATTTGTTATCCTGAAGTATAAAAATCAAACAGATATAGTCAATTTGTATTACGAAGAGCAATTGCGTGTACGATATTTTTTGTCATTCCGTCTTTAGCCAACACAAATAAGCTCGATGGCTTGCCGACGCGAGAACATGCCACGTATAATTGTCCGTGTGAAAAACATGGTGTGCTCAAATCTAAGCCGCAAACATACATCGTTTGGCCTTGCGACATATGGATTGTTATTCCAAATTTTAATCTAATTGGAAATTAAACGCGTTTGAATTCAATTGGGACGTCTGTGGCAATCATCGGAGTTCGTGGCAGCAAAACATTTTCGTCTCGGAATTTACCAATCAAAATGGTAGCTCCTATAACGTTTTTCATCAATTTTTTAACGACCAATCGTGTACCATTGCAAAGCCGAAGTAGAATAACCGGAGAAAAAAATGTTAAAAAAAATACATAAACTTTTTAAATTAATTATGAAGGTATTGGATGTGGGTGCTTTTACCCGTTTACCTTAATTTTACGCCGTAAATGTTAAAATTTATAGCCCTTAGTTCCTTCAAGACTTGAAACTTTCATCGGATAATTAATTAAAAAGACATGGGGAGATGAAGCTTTTACCCCTTTTGCCTTATTTTACGCCCTAATTGTTGGAATTTCAAAAACATGTATATCTTAAAGTTCCTTTAGATACTACAGTATCTGCATGCCAAATTTAAAAAATACCGGTTGATCAGTTAATAAGATATAGGGAGGGGGAGAGTTTGCCCTCTTATAATAAAAATTGTAGGCTATAGTTCCTTCCAGATGTTATACTATTTGCCTGCAAAATTTCAAGAAAATTGGTTAATTAGTTAAGAAAATATTGGAAGGGGGAGTTTTTACCCGTTTTGCCCTATGATACGCCTTCTAGCGATATGAAATATACATTAAGATCTATTCTGAATGTCATTGTACACATTAGGCATGGTTTGGTAACTTTTCAAGAAACAATAATAAAACATAATATGGATAATGAAACCCATTTTGTTGATATTTATATGGGAATAATATATAGGAAAATCTAAATGTAATATCTCCGGAACCACTGGGCCGATTTCGTCCAAACTTCACATAAACCATCTACAGACTATCCCCAAAGTACCGTGTTAGTTTTCGTTTAAATCGGTTGACCCGTTTTCGCAGTTAGTGGTGACATAAAAGTGTACACTTCTTTTTATATATATGGATGAAGTACTTTATTAAAAAACAAAGCGTCATAATTTTGTAATCGAGCAAAGTCAAGTCAATGCCATTTAAAAAAAAAAAACATCTTAAACATTTGACGGATACTTTATTCGCTCCTTAATCGGAACATGTCTTCTCAACAATTCAATAAAAAAAATCACAACTATCTCAAAAAATACGTGAAAAAGTGATTCGTACCTCCCTTTTTTAGTGACTTGATCTAGAGAAGTGATAGATTTTTATCGATGCAAAGCTCATAAAAGTGTCCCGATATCGTTTAACGAAACAAAGACGTTAAGGATTTTTAATCGGTCAGGGACCAAGGAAATTATAAAAATAAAATTTTTTTATTAATATATATTATAATTCAATTAACCGTTAAAAATCGATTTTACAAGACCAAAATATAAAAAAAGTCAAATACCGTTCAATTTTGTAATTACTCTATTTCTCTTTAAAAGCCGATTCCTTCGTACAAAAATTTGGATATACAGGCCTGTTCTGAAAATTACATTTTATGAAAGTGATTTGAAATCACAATAAAGGTGTTCTGGGCATATTATTTTGTGATTTCAAAACGTTCAGCTACGTAAACAACTTTTTGAAATCACTTTGTTATTTTTGAGACTATTGTAAGATGACCGTCATTATAAATTACTTAAATAAAATTTTCAATATGTTGGTTATTAATTTTTTATGCAATAAGCTATTTTATGTACAAAAAATCATTTAAAATTAAGAAAATTCGACGACACACCAAAAATGATATTTGCTTTTGTGACTTCTGTTGTGAATTCAGGTTTGTTTTTTTAGTTGAGTCAAAGATCGCTAATTTTCTAACATGAAAGCAAAGTCAATATTTATTAAAAATCGTAAAAGCTGGAAAGAATCACAGGAAAAAATCGCTTCTATCGCGAACATCGCTAAAATTCGCGAAAAATAGCAAACTTGTAAACAAACCCTCAAATTTGTTTGAAATCGCTAAATAGGTTAAAAAAACAAAATGTCGGATAAAAACAAGCCATAAAATTGATTACAAGTCTCTAAAACTATAAGGAAGGGCAAAAATTCGGTAAAAATTGCTTAATTAGCGGAAATTCGCAAAATTTTGCCAACAGCGGCATGATAGCAAAGTCTACTATTTATTATAAATCGTTAAATCTGTAAAGAATCATAAAACTTACAGGAACAAATCGCTTCTATCGCGAACATGGCTAAAATTTGCAAAAAATTGCAAAACTTTAAACAAACCCTTCAACTAATTTGAGTTCGCTAAATTGGTAAAAAAAACAAATTGTCAAAATATAACATAAAAAATGTTCAAAAATGAGTTATAATTCAAACAACAAACTTATTGTGTTTGCTTGTGCTTTCGGCTATTGAAAATCACACCGAAAAACACAAAAACGATGTGATTTACAGAACACCACAAAATCACACGTGTGATTTTAAAAGCACATGTGATTTGAAATCACGTGATTTTCAGAACAGGCCTGATAATAAACAATGCTGCATCTCCCTAAATAACGCTTAAATTAGTACAAGGAATATTCTTCCTTTTTTTCATGCACAACAAATAAAGTTCCTTCGAGATAAGAACTCTTGCACACAAATATATTTTTTTAATCTTTATCTACCGATATATATCCGAATTAAATGCAAAATATTATTTCAACCAAAAATGTGCAAAATTTGCAATAACAAAACTAAATTTCGATAAAATGTCGCTTACGATATTATAGAAAATAGGGCTCGATACTATATTAAAAAATATTTGACAATAATTGTTAATATACTCAAAAGAAAAATCAATCCATCCGTACTCAACGCAATCCGAATCGGTATTAATAGTACGGTGAGTACGGATTTTCTTGAATCAAGCACAGAAAGATTGATTCAAGTCCGGATTTTAAACGCGAAATACTTAACTTATCAATATTCACTCCCAAATTCGTACTTGAAATAATCCGAAAATTCAATTACATAATTTCAATTCATTCAATTATGATTCAATCCCGAATTCGTACTTGAAATAAACCAAAGGTGAAATTAGAAGGAGAATTTTATTATGATTGATTTACTTACCCGTTTTACACCTAACAGAATTTAAATTATAAATTACCAACATCATTCCTAATATGGTTTTTACTTTAAAAACTTAATGTTTATATTTAACTGGAAATATAAACTAAATGAGAAGCAAGAGTTCTCTATTTTATTTCTTAAAATGAAAATAATGTATTTTCGTTTTGTTCTGCTGTTTCTACACACCACGAGCAATTCGTTTTTTAACTACTTACATCTGTTGTGTTGTTGTACTGTCTACAACAAACTTTTGTAAGTTAAATGATATTTAAACGTTCACTTTGTAATTTTACTCACAGAGTCTACCAACAAAAAGTTTAATCTTTTTTTACTTGTCTTAAGAATTTTGTACTTATTTAAAGAAATTCAGGGATTGATTTTCGAAAGTAATCCAATTTAGGATTGTTTAAAATACGTTTTAGTGTTATTCGTACTTGAATTTTTGAGTACGACTCGTACTTAAAGTGAGTTAAAAAAACTTAATTTATCGCAAGTGTTTTTCTTTCTTTGTATTCTTGTAACTTTTTATCACAAATTCAGAGAAGAATGCCACCAAATTAATATTAATAAACTCCTAAAAAAATCTTGACCGCAATTTTCTAAAAATATTAATAACTTTACCAAACCCGTCAGTCTTTAGTAACTAATCCTTTTTTAAACAAAATTCCCTAACAAAATTTAAAGCTCTTTATTTAACTGCTTCCAACTCTTATTCCTTTCAAATGCTTTTCACATAATTGGTGCTGTTAAGTTGACACTAAAATTACTAGAAAAGATTAAGAAGTGATAGCTTAGTCCTTGTGCATTTTATTTTCTTTGAGTTAATATAAATAAAATAAAACTTAAAACAAAACAATATTAATCTTATTAGAAGAACATTGTAAATCACAATTTTAAATTACCGAAGTCAAAAAGTGTAAAATTAAAAAATCAGTAAAATAAAATATCAAGTTGTATACAAACGAAAAAAGGAATACATAAGATCATGGAGAGCAAATAAAATAAATATATATGTATGTAAATACAGAGAATGACACAAATAAACTCGCTTAAAAAAAAACAATGAAAAAGAATAAATTGTCAAAGTAAAATGACAATAAAGCACTTTAGACAAGAATAGCTGGGCTTGATTCTATATTATACTTTTTATACCCTACGCCACCGTAGATTGCCAGAGTATTATGCGTTTGTGCTGATGTGTGTAACTCATAGTAATATTGGTTCTAGACATACATTTTAGTACACTGATGGGCACAGAATTACTTTTGCAATCGATCTAGCAAAGGGTCTTCAGCTTGTTGTCCTTTTGCGGAAAGTACAGGTCACAATTGTAAAGATATATTTAATACAAAAGTTGGTACATCATCTATGGACAATTGGAATATCGTTCCATAAATCTATATAGCCACAATTTTTGTGCTTAAGACTCTTCATATAATTATATTAAATTTGGCCCAAAAGTATTTTATTGCAATCAGAAATTGAATCGGTTTATATAGGTTTATAACCATAGCTGCTATACAAATACCTCTCCTAAAAATAACTGAAAAATAAATGTTGGTATTGATATAAAACTTTTCAAAAATAGCTACTGGGATAAACTGGGGAGCTTCATCTCTTCGGCATACTCGAATTTCGTGGATTATCTATCGATATCGCTAATGAGAGATGGGCCACGAACACTGGGTACAGAATTGCCAGCAAATTGTGGCCCGCATGTATGAAGGGAAAACCATGCCTCTACTTTCGATTACCAAAAGAGGCTAATCGCTTTTGGTATCTGTTGTCACAGGAAACACGGGAAAGGCAAGCACAGCGTCTTGTAGCCCAACATTATGATTACAGCTGCAGCTGCCATGACGAAAATGGTAAGGAGGACGGGAAACACATTCTCTGTCACTGTTTTTCACTGGCAAGAAGGCGACTGACCACCACCTTTGACGGAATGAAGGATTTTTCTGGCGTTGAACTGAAGCGCATTTTAAGCCACGTTAGAAGTTCAGGTTGGTTCTATGGTATGTTTTGGACAAATTTTATGATGGTGGGTCAAGAATTGGCCAACGTTTCCTAAAATCATTTAAAAAAATATTTAAATACATGTTAATAGTTATCTAGATAATACACAATTGACTTGTAAATTCCCGCGAGCAATAAATTTGTCTTTCATCCGCGCTATATGAGATGTTTGATGTGAAAAGAAAATTAATTGTTTTAAGTCGTAAAGCTTATCCTTTTTCCAAATTGTTTTTAAATCTTCTAAACCCGTTATAAAAGATTTTAGATCATAAATTCTGATAAAAATGAGGGAAATACATTTTAAAAAACATTTGAGCTGATAACTTCTAGAATTTACTAAAAATCAGAAAGTTTAACGTTCTGTCGGATATCATGCCTTCGCCCAAAAGTCGTTAAAAGGTTTTTACATTTTTACAAAAATTTTAGGTTATAAACATTTTTCAAATCTTGTTAAAAATTAAATCTTTTTTAAGTTAAAGAACACAAAGATAAGCTCACTAAATTGTGCTTAAATACACTGTAATTTGCTTCGGTCGAAAAACTAGATTCGTTCATTTTATAGGACACGGAAAAACTAGCAGTTACCACCATTGAAGGTCACATAACTTAACAAAGAAATTTTGATGGCAAGGACTCTGTGGCCATGCAGAGAAACGTGTCTAGGTTATAATAACTACTGTAGAAGTTGCCATGACGAGGACGAGGAGGAGCAAACGGTGTTTCACTTCCTATGCCAATGCTCCAGTCTCGGGGCTATTAAGATTAGGCGTTTTGGGAAACTAGAATTGGCGTGTTTGGACGCTGTGTCTAATGTAGGACTGAAATCGATCTCTCTGTTTTGCAAGAATTCGGGGTGGTTCGAGGCTGCAGTTCATTCTGGGGAATAATCTGGTGAATACTGGCTGACTCTGGTCACTGGCTCAGGGTGTCAGAGAGAGACCACTATGAGAACCCATCTGAGCCGTCCTCGTGTCGGGAAAAAAAAATTCTCGGGAACTACAAAGATATTTTAACTGAGAATTCCCGTGAATTTTTGTTCGAACAGAAACTCTAGTCCCGAATAGAATACAACCTCGGCATATTCTCTGTGAATGATGTGGTGTAGGGTATCATAAGGACAGGCTTGACCGACCTACTGTACTTTCTAGCTTGTTTTTTCTTTTATATTCACAATAGGAAACAAAACAATATAACTCGAAAGAATGAATAAATAAAAAACAAAAATACCAACATCCATGAACCCAAACTTAAATAATAGCCCCTCAAACTATGCAACAAAATATTATAGTGAAAAAAGAAAAGAAGGAATAAAGAAGTTAAACTTGACATGCTTTGACACTTGGCGACCGCAAAAGGACAACAGAAACAACCAACAGACATACCCTAATACACACACACACACATAGACAATTTACTTAGCATTAGACAACTGTATTAATTTGTATGTGGCTGTGTGTGTTTGTCAGTTGTAGGAGCCATAGTCAAAGTAGTTTTTCAAGCTTAAACAACAAAAGATATTTATTGGTTTTGTCCATTTTTTATTATTTTATTTTGCTCTGTTCTTACTTTGTTTTGTTTTTGCACTCAGCTTTTGTTGAGAGCTGTGTTGCGTTGGTAGTCCTTGTTTGTGTTGCTGCCTTTGGGTTCCCTTTTGCTGCTTACTCAATTTGTTTGTATGCTTTTGTTTTTTAATGTGTATTTGTAACCGAACCAATACGATACATTACAATACATCAAGAAAAGGATTACAGTCAATATCAGTGGCAAGGACAAAACAATCACTTGAAATAAACAAATCTAAACAAAACACAAAAAAACAAAAAAGCTCAAAACGATGTGAGTTTATTAGTTGTATTTAAGGGGTCTAATAGGAAAAAACGAAATAAATTATGAAATAAAATTGATTGGTATTGAGAATTTATACAAAATCTTAACTTCGGATTTAGGAAAGAGAAAAAGTATAAGCAATTAGGATTCTTACAAAAAATAAAATCAATTTTGTTTCAATTTTAACAAAGTTGTGCGGCATTTAAATTATGTTTTAAGAAACGATTTTACCGTTTCTGAGAAAAAAGTCCTTGAAGACTAAAATGTTGTCTTTAAACAAGTAAAAGTGATAGATTCAGCTGTGCCAAGTTTTTAAGTTGGAATATTTCTGGTGTTGGATTATAAGTTAATTTTTATATAACCATACTTCACAGTGTTATAATTCGTTACCTAATTTAATCAAATATCATTACTTGTTTTGGAATTATTATTAGGCGTTTTAAGTAATTCTAATTTATGCCTATCGTACTGATTATTACCGACTGATTATCACAAAATCGCATGCTAAATTGGATCAAGCATTACCACAATATCTATATTTTTAAGTCTTTTCATACTGCACCGATCGTGCTGGATTTCAATCCCAAACTTCTTAGGAAAACAAGAAAGAATTTGACACCCATATTTTTCTTTCCATTTGAGTCTTAAGAAAGTGAGCGTATTACAATAGACTGACAGGCAGACAGACGGGCATAGCATAGTCGACTTAGAATTACTCAAGGAACCAGAATATGTATACTTTTAGGGTCTTTGATAAATATTAAAAAATTTGCCACTAGTGGTGATGGAGGGTATACAAAAGCTAAAAACAGTTGTTATAAAATCGGGGGAAAACAACGATTACAAAAGAAATATATAAAAAAAATTAGTCAAATTTAAGAAGTTAAACCGTTTAGATTAATCGAATAAATATTAATATAGTCGGATAATTTCAGAAAAAAAACTTTAAAAAGCAGCCCAAACCTTATTTAGCGTACGGTACACTCTCCCAGAAACAATATTTATGTATTTTAGTATTTGTGTATTAGTACACAACCCCTAATAACGTTCATAACTATTTTCACAAAAGTAACAAACATTATGTTTTGCGTTTTTTTACGAAAAACAGAACGCAATGAAATGTTCTCATGTTTATGTAAGGTTGGGTTGGTACAGTATTTTTCTTGTGTACGAATATCACAAACATAGAAACCGGGGCTGTGGAGTCGTCAAGAAATAGTGATAACTCGGACTCCATCCGCTGAAATTTTATAAGTACGACTCCGACTCCAACTCTGACTTCAACTCCAACTCCGACTCCTACTCTAACCTTGAGGCTAAATGTATATGAGACTGGTCTGACCTTAAACCTTTTTTTAATGCAGTAACCTTTAAATGGTAAAATATAGCAAGAAAATGATTCTGTAAGAATTTCAAATTCTAACACCTGCCGCATGGAGCTTTAATATAGTTATTTACATATTAGTTTGTGAGATGCAAAATTCGTTCGTTACAATTTATTCGAATTTTGGGAAAATGTAAAAAGCTAAAGCGCCCGATTTAAAAGAGAAAATTATTTGAACTTTTTGATTAATTTATGCCATGCTTGGTTAATAACTCAACATTAAAAAAAATCAAAACCAATTGAAATATAAAAAAATAATAGATTTCATTTTGGTACGAACGATTTTTGCTACGTATTTTATAAATAAACAAGTTTTTTTACAATCCATACACAGAAAAAAATAAAAATTGATTTCAATTAAAAAATTTCTGATATTAATTAAAAAATTAATTAAATTTGCACCAGTAAACAAATTAATAGTATCAATTAAACCAGTTAATAGTATTAATTAAACGTTTAATTCACTTGATTAAACGTTTAATTCACTTGATTAAATTTTTAATTAAAACTGATTATATTTTTAATTAATGCTTTAATTGGTGAAAAATTTTGGATATTTTGAAAATTATATTAATTTATAAAATTATGCAAACAGTGCTAAAAAATGTAACAGTAGTGCTGTAGGGGAGAGATAAACTACACCAATTCAGACTGCCACTTTTAAGAAATCCCGTAGTTAACGAAGATGGGACGTTGGAAATCGAAAACTTAAAACGCAAAAATTTTGGAAGTCGTTTTTAATAAAATTTCTGTACTAAACGAATTTTATGACAAGTACTATATCTCCATTAAATAGAATTTTATAACAAAAATTATAAAAATTAGATTAGATAAGATTAAAAACTACTTAAAAGTTCTTGCGTTTTACGTTTTCGATTTTCAACCTACACCCGATAGTTAAGAAAATGTCTGGTGAGTGGAACATACCAGTTTTGTTACCAACTGCAATTTTAGGTCATAAAAACATAGAAAATGACAATCTATATATTTTTTCTTATAAAGTGCTAAAAGATCGGTCAAAATATATTGTTATTTTTTTAATTTTTGAAACGAACGAGTTTTCCAACTCACTTACTCATATGTAAAGTAAACTGGACCTTATTTTCTAACTTAAAATTTTTTTTTTCTTCACAATAAATCTTCAAGCTCAAGGTCACTTTTATATAAAAAAAGTTTATTATTAATCAAAATTACAGACATAAAATTTGTAAGAATAAGATAGGAAATAGTATAAGTTTATAAAAATGAAATAGCACAATTTTTGTTTCCTGTGTATAATTTTTATTAATATTATTTTTTTTTCATAATTGACAATTGTGTTGATTCATAAAATTTTGCTAAAAAAAAACCCAAAAATCCTTGAAGAAGTTGTTCATTGAGATAAAGAATAATAAATATTTTTTAATATAAAAGTGACCTTAAGCTTGAAGATTTATTGTGAAGAAATAAGATTTAAAAGGTCGAAGAAATTAAACTAAATAATTTTTTTATTTAGAAAAATATTAGAAAAATTTATTTTTGGAATCGGAGTCGAGAGTTTTTGAGGGTACTTCGACTACACAAATACTTTTAGCGCTTGTGTTTTCCATATTTCTACCGTATAGAACACTAAAGTACAGTATTTATTACTTATTTTCGAACACTGATTTTGGCAGTGAAAAAAAGTCGGCAATATTCTCCAAAATAAAATTAAATACAAGTTGGAAAGTAGCGGTTGTAAAACCCGACTAAATGTTCCAGCAATTATTGAAAGGATTTAAGAAAAAGTGTTTTTGTAACAATATTTTGCGAAAAGTTTCTCACAAGAACTGTAGAAATATGTCACATTTGAAATTGGTGAGCGAAACAAAATAGTAACAAAATATATATATATATTTAATTTAAATAGAAAATATAAGGAATTTGAATGATGATTGAATAACTTAAATGATGAAAAAGATAAAACACAATTGTTGGGTACCATTGGTTTGGTTTTATTAATTATTTTTTTTTTACGTTTCGCTTTTAAAAACACAATTGTTTGGTACCATTGGTTTGGTTTTATTAATTATTTTTTTTTGTTTACGTTTCGCTTTCATCTGACACTAAATTTGCTGGAAATATTCCAGTGAGAACAGAATCCGTGTTGACTGTTTTCGCATTCAAATAAAGAAACATTTTTATCTCACGAATCGAGAAACTATAGAATTTTTTGTTTCACACTTTATGTGAGAAATTTTAAGATGCAAGAAATACAGAAACGAGCTTCGGGTGTGCGAATTATTATACGATACATTGTTTTAATTTTATCCTACTTTGGGAACCTACGGTGACCATCCCTGCTATATCTAAAGACCCCGTATCCAAAACGCGAACTCGATTACATGTCCTTTTTAAGTATTTGAAAATTTTAATTCCAACCGGTCTAACCGTTTACACAATTTAATGTAATGGCGAAAAATGCAAAAGAAAACAAAAAAATTATTACAAAAATCTGTAACAAAAAAAGGGAAAATATTTTTTAATAAAGAAATCGGTTAATAGAAAATATAATCGCAAATATGTAAAATAAATAAAAAAAAAACAAAATCGTAAAAAATGTATTAAAATTAAAATAAAGCAATAAAAACAAAATTATTTAAACGAAAAAACGTATAAAATATTAAGTAATAATAAAATAAATTGTCTAAATCGCAAACGATCACTAATTTCGCAAAAAGCTTCTAAAGTCTAAAAATATTAAATCCAATTAAAGTAACTTCAAAATTGAAATCTCCATCAAATTTAGAGAAATTATTATTATGTTTTTAAAATATTTCATTTACTTCACTCTCAAGGTTCTGCCGATTCACATGTTGTAGCCCCAAATAAAGACTGATAACTAGCATAATTTGTAAACACTAACGAACATATTTTGTTTATACGAAATTAATTTTCCTACTGACCTTTACAAAGTGTTCATGTACTTTACAGACAAAGATCCAAAGAATAAAAATTCCACAAAAAAAAAAAAAATCAGCTTTTCTTTAAGCCAGACTATATTTTCCAACACAAACATATCATTGTTAGTTTACATCTAAAAACAAATCAAGACTTAAGGATAAAACGCAATGGAAGAAATATTTAACGAAACGAAAAAAAAATCACATAAAACAAGCTAAAAAATATCACAACAAATAAATTTTCCATGGTTGGTTGCGTCAGATCCTTGTTGTAGGGAATTTCTATCGAAATAAAAATAAAAAAAAACACAAACACAAACAACAAAATCGAAACAAGAAGAAAAACACGCCGTTTGCGTTTTTTATTTTATTTACTCAGATTCAAGTAGAAAAATTATGCTTTAACCATTATTTATATGCGTAAGTATGCGACATAATACAAGGACACGATTACTGTCAAGGATGGCTTAACATCGCATAAGCAATGACTGTAATAAATACGTGTTGTATACATACATTCCTTACCTAAAGTATTTGTGTGTGAGTGTGTTTGTGCCTACAGGAAATAAAATAACATATTGAAATGGCAACATTGGGTTAACTAAATACAGCGGACTTATGTTAACACAAACACATTCACTTAGTTTTTTTTTTATATAGAAACTCTTGCATACTCAACTTAGTGCCAACGGGTGCCTTAACTAAAGATTTACTGAGATCCCAGAATATCTCATACCAAAATTACTTTTAACTCAACTTAATAAAGAATACAAGTACATATACAAACGCGCACTCGAGTCTTAAGAATGTCCTTTGACGTACTATGACATATACGCAAAAATGTACACATACATACATTCAATTCAAACAAATGATGTCATGAAAATTGTTAAAATCAGCACTTCCTCTTTTTTTTTTTTTTGAGTTTCATTTTATTATATTTATTTTATTGTAAATTATATTGTAACCATCAGATGGCAAAAAATGGAGGACTTGAAAGGATTTTAGTGAGAGAAAATGGTGTTAAAAATTTATTTTTGTATTCTACGCCACCATAAGAAGCCCAGTATGTAAAAAACGGTCGAATTTCTATGGAAAGGGATTCATAGTTATATATAATTTCGATATCAAATGTATTTTCCTATGCGATGTGCACAGTGAAAATAATTTGGATAATTGCAAATTTTATTCAATATTTTTTCATAAAATTCCAATAGTATTTAAAAATTTTATTTCAATAATTTTATATAGAATCGGAGTAACCCTTAGTGATGCCATACATCTGACGGAAAATAGGGAAGAATGGAGAGTAAGTGGTTACTCTCCGTTCTTCCCTATTAAATCTATCTATCAAATCAAATTTGTGAATAATGTCCAAATTTTTATATTCAGCTATTGTGGACTGTATTGTTTTTATTTTCTTTTATTATGCGAAGAAAAGTCACAACGCTCTGACAAGAGTAATGGAATAAAGAGGGATATTATTTCTGTTCTGGAGAATTTAATTTCTAAGTTTCTTTAAACACCTTATAATAATTGTTTCATAGTGTTTGCTACTTTGCTAGAAGGTTTTAAAAGTTTGTGTTGGATGGACAAATTTTCTTTTGCGGTATTGTTGTCAATATTTTTATACCAACCCTGCAGGAGATTGAACTAGTACCTACCATCTTAATGCTTAAACTAGGATTAAGTGCGCTTGGAACATAACTAGTACTATTGGTTCTAGACGTGTACGAGTACACTTGGACCACATTGGGGGCTTTTTGCATGAGCATTTTGCATTTTAACATTTTTTTATAATAAAAATGCCATAAATAAATGATTTGACCACAAATTTAAGAAGCAGTATCAAAATAGAAATATGTTCTGGAATTTTAGTTTTGCTACTAAAAATTCTATCAGTCTACAAGTAGTGCCCTTGTACTACATCAAGTACTGGTACTCATATGCACTAGTATTTTTATATAAAAACTCTAACTCCGTTAGCACTAGTACTTCTTGTAATTGTAGTGTACTAGTGGAATTTAGACAATTAACTCTTAATCTTCTGCAGGGCAGTACAAAACGGATGCGGAGTGCATTAACTATTGAATCCCGCTTTTAACACTTTAAATTAACTTATATATTTGTTGCCGAAGTTCCTAGTTATAGGAAACATTGGGCCCCAACTTGAATCAACTTGGATAGATAAAATTAGCTTAGACTTAACCTGATAAAACATGGAGCTTCAAACGTAGTAGAATAGTAATTACGAAAAGCATGAATTATATGTGGGGAGTTCCCACTTTTAAGAAATAAATTTAAGACCCAAAAAGTGTTTATTTAAATATAAAATCTGGTGAGTTTTAAAATTCCCTTTACACAATTAATTTTAACCACACCACAATAATGGAAAGGGTATTGCGTTTGTGCTATTATCTGTAACAGCTTTTAGTATACCGAACGACTCGGAATCACTTTTTGAGTCGATCTTACGATATCTGTCCGTCGGCTGGCTAGCTGTCCACATAAACTTTTTGCGCAAAGTACAGGTTGCAATTTTAAAAATAATTAAAAGAAATTTGATAATTTTACCAAATTCTTTTTGTCACATTGACCAGGGAATCTAAGATGTAGATTTAATGTGCTTTGCAGGCTATCAGATCGGCATCAAGTGCCCTTGTTCTACCTTCTCGTGGTGTCTTCTGGAAACAGCTGGCTATTTCAAGTTGGCTAAGGAACAGGGTTATAATCAATAAACTATACTATCCAACTCAGGAAGGGTAGAAAAATACTTACAGGACCACTTTACCTCTTTGTTAAATAGCGAATGATTAGAAAAAATAGTGCAAGGACCGGGTTCTATAATATAAAGGCTTGTTTTGTTGATATCTCCACTTGAAAATATATGGCTCGCATGTGGCTGAAGCATGCCACTTGGATGCCGCAACATCTGAAGTGACAGGGCTCTTGAAGTTTACGGATTTCCTGATTCTGGGGTGTGCACCATTACACCGCTTAAATGTTATTTTGGAGCTACGGGTAGTCATACAGCCGCCAGGTCAACAACCTGGCATGAATTTATAGTGATGACTCTGCTTGCAGGGTACACGTGGTGGTTGTGGTTCATTCTTGTGATGCTTGATTTTAGGATCGTTGGTGCATTTGGTAAGTGCAAAATATAAATCACCAAGTGGTTAAGATCCATCGTGCGACAAGGCCTAATGGTAGGTACCACGTAAATCTGTCCACATCTGTCAAATTGACCAAGCCTGTCGAAAATTGCGACAATCGGGCCATAATTTCAGATGGCCATCATACAAACTTCTTTCCAGAATAGCCTCTTTGCCCAGAAACCATCTTTTTATGTTGGTATTTAAATTAAATTCGGTCCAAAAATATATTATTGCTACATAAATCTTCTTTTTAAAATCGTCCACTTCCGAAAATAACTTTAAATGTCATAATTTCCTTATAAATGTAGTTAAGAAAGTGTGGGTAATGAGGTACACCTTTATTTTTAGATTGCCAAGTTTTTTGTTTATGATTCAACCATCTACATGATATATATGTTAAGCTTCCACGAAGTCATTTACCAAAAATTTTTTTCATCCACATTTTAAGAGATATTTAAAAAAATATTGCAAATCCCATTAAACACGACTTTTAAAAATGTGCAGGTAATGTGGTACACCACATGCTGATAATGTGGTATAGTGAACTTCTTTACCAACTCATAGTATTTTCTATAAAATAACTTGTGTTTTATACACATTTTTAGTTTCTTTTAAGAAGAAAAAAAACTAGATAAAAAACAATTCATATAAAGAACCACAATTTCCTTAATTCATTTCATTATTTTGGCACTTACCAAACACTTTAATATATAAAACAAAAAGTTATTTTTAACAGCACGCAAAAACAAGTCGATCACACAATTACACCAATTTTTTGGTTGGAGAAATCTTTAATTGAAAGATCCAATTTTGCAAAATTTCTTATATAACTCCATAGAAGTGGGGTAAACTTTTTGGTTTTGTGGGGCAGGGGCAGCAGTCCAATTTTCCTTCTCCTGTATTAACGACTGCATCCCTTTATAAGACAAATATGTGACGTACATGGCGTTATATAAATTTATTATATTATTTTAATTTAATTTGTACTCAAAAAGTAAATTTTGGTTACGAGAAGTGCCAAAATGTGTTTGAGAGCTTCTTAAAGAGAGGAGAACACAATTTAAATTTAATTTTTTTTATTTAATTTTCTATATTTTTTACTTTAGAAGATAATTGGGTAAGTAAAAAAGTACCAAAAATATATTTCTGCCCTTTTTCGTCCCCAAAATGTAAACATTTCAAAAAACAACCATGCACATGTCAATTAAATTTTTGATTCAAAATTGATATTTTTTAATTATACCTCTGTTATATCACGAGATATAAGGTTATCTATTTTACCCATTTCTAACCCTTTGGGAACGGAAAAAACCCCTACTTATTTTTTGAACACATTGCGAGGGGAGTCTACGTACAAAATTCAAAAGTCTCTTAAGTTGTTTGGGCTGGGCGATGATAACCCAGTCAGTCACGCTGGTCTTATATAAATAGATGAAGTCACTAAAAATGCTCTGGTTATAAGGGATGCACGTGGTGGCAGCTGACATTTATAACTAGATGTAATCAGCACTTATCCTACCCTAGCTCCAACTTTTTTGTTATGGTATTTTTAATCTTGGTTTTGTTAAGCTTTTATTTTTTTTTTTTTTTTGTTTAAAGTTACTCACAATCACTTCACTTATCCAAAAAAAAAAAAAAAAAAATAACGGTCACAAGTCATAATTATCACATGGAATGATAAATTACTAACACGGCTTAAAAATAAGGTGCTTTTATTTCAAAGTACTAAAATCAACATTAAAAGAACATTAGGAGAACAAATTATCCACTTAGCTCAATTATTAACAGTAACATAGTTATCCAAGAGCCAAATTAAGAAATGAGTTGTATGTTTTGAAGCAATAGCTAAAAACTGTCAATCAAAATTTTGCATTAGTGCTTCGCAAAATAAGAAAAACTTTTATTGGCAATTTTTGGCAAAAAATTGAAAAGATTTGAAAGTGAGTAAAATTGGTCCTCCTAAAATGAGACCGGTCACAAAGTTAAAAAGTTTTATTGAACTTCAGTTCATTTTATTTATTTCTGAGCAAGGAACTGGCGTTTTTAGTTTTAAGCTTTAATACTGGATAAAACTTTTAAACAATATTTTTTATTATTAATATCATTGATTTGATAATTAGTGGTCTTTGTATAATATCCTTAAAATACTTCTTAGTTTATCCTCGTAATAACCGTCCAGAAAACAATAAAGTGGAAGGATATTTGTATTGTCGTTCGTTGTTAAATGTATTTTATTTATTTTTGTATGCATGAGTTTAAATGTTTGTACATTGTTCCGGAATAAGTGTGTGTTTACTGCTAAAAAAAGACCAAAAGAAATTTACTGAAAATTCGATGTCATTTCATTTCTATACTAAACATATATACAGGGTGGCCCAAAAGAAACAAAGGTGTTTGAATATTCTTTAATGTTAAAGTAAAATCAGGGGTTTCTTTAAAACTTCAATAAGATCCCATCCATATTTTTTAACATTTGCTGCGAGTTTGATGGTAAATTGGTAAAGAAAGTGCAGAAGTGTCCTTCGTTTTGCGTGCAAGCGGTTTTTTTGAGTTTATTATTCAGATGAAAAAAGAAAAAGTCCATCAAATAACTCAAAATGCTGCTAAGCAAAAGAATCATTGTATGGATACGAATACAGTTTCAAGAGGGAATAAAAAATGTTTCACCAGCAGATATTTAATAATATGGACGAGGACTAAAGGTCTAACTAGACGTGACATAAACATAGTGCCACAGTAGTAACGGCGAATTTTGAAACCAAAATTGAGTCGGTTTGTATGGTATATTTATGTCGTTTTGGTAATACAGTGGTTATGGTAATACAGTTTTGTTATGGTTATGTCACGTCTAATTGGACCTTAAAGGTAAATTTAAGTGAAAAACTACATCGTTGAAGTGCGGCGTATTCAAAGCTCCGCATAGTCTCACTATTTCTGAGATGTTTTCCCAATTTTTTTAAGACTAAGGACCAATAAATCAGAGCAACTTAAACCCTCTTGTGCTTAAACCAACAAATCAGTAAGCATATAAACCATCTCTAAAAGCATAAAATTGGACGTTTAAACTACCAATACAGACCATATGAATTTGACAGCAGTTATCGTAGTGCTGCCCGCTGTTATTTTTTTGAACTTCATATAATACATGGGACACTAATCTATAGCTGTTTAGTTTAAGCTACATATAAATTTAAGTTAATCTGAACTTAACCAGCGTTTAAGCATTCACTGATTTATTAGCCATAAGGGGCTTGCGCTCGAATCGGCCTTTAACAGTTTTTTTGCCGACTGCTTGAGTAATGTGTTCACCAAAATTGTCGTTAATGGCACTACTCCATCTCCATCATGTTAAACCACATTTCTAGGTACGTACTTGCAGCATTTTCCAATATACTACAGAACTGAGCAGCACCGTGGGTAACTACATGGCCGCCTTCATTCTCAAAGAAAATCGAATCAGTAATACTTTTAGACAATATTCCAGACCAATCTGTACAAGGAGAGGATTTTCAATATTGTTGATTAACAAAGCCAATTAGTAAGAAACGTGCTATGACGCTCCTTAGCGAATTGTGTTCACAATCGTGATTATTCTACTGTCCCATTTAGATTTCCTCTTTACAACAATCTAAAAAACCACTTTGTTTCTTTTGAGCCACCCTATAAGTATATGGATATTTGTATCAGTATCGTTATTTGTGGATTTTGTCAAGTGATTTACTTAATACAATTTTATTTTATAAGAACATTTTTATACCCACACAACAATAATGGAGAGGGTATTATGCGTTTGTGCTGATGTGCGTAACAACTAAAAAACACCGGTCGACTTAGAATCACTGTATGAATCGATCTGACGATGTCTATCCGTCTTGCTGGTTGTATGTTCAAGTAAACTTTGTGCAATTAAGAAGATAATTTAATGAAATTTGGTACGAATGTTTCAATTGTCATAAGGACAAAGCCTAGAGTATTGCTTTCGTAACTTTTTGCCCATAAGCTATCTAATTAAGTTGTTATTTAGATTAAGCTTATTTATTGCAATCTAAATTATCTTACCCAATTTGATTGGGGTATATTTGCCCATCGCTCAAATGCAAAGACCACTGCCGAAGTAGCTTTTAAAGCCATAGCTTCCTTATAGATATTAGCATTGATATAATATTTGGCGACAATAACTTTTATAATGTGTATGTGTAAGAAAAGTTTTGTACTGGTAGGTCCAGAGCTGACTTTATTTCCAATATAAATAACATTTCTCTTAAATCGCTTTGAGGCGAATAAATCTTATATAGATGTTTATATTTACATAATATTCGGCACATCGAACTTTAATATTAAACTCGTAACATAATTTTGTTTGCCAGGTTCATGACTCTCCATTGGTCCCTAATAGATTGCACTCTTCAAAACTTGTATATTTATACTGTGGTGTAGGGTATAAAATAAAAGGGCTAGACCAATTATACTCTTTTACTTGATTCCTTTGCTTTCTATTTATATTCTGTACTTGTTGTTTTTGTTTTTGCAATAAAATTTCTGTGTTCATACATACATATTTTATTGTTAATTTTAAGTGACGAAATATCAAAGTTAAGTCTTATATATTTAACTCTCAACCCCAGTATAGAAACGTTTATGTATATAATGTATATAAGATGGGAAGAAAATGAACTTGATTAAATAAGAATAATTAGTATTGTGGTTATTTTGTTGAACTATTTATGGATTTTAATCCAAATTTTTAATATTTTTAATTAGGCTTAAGTTCATCAAATTTAATTTTCATCAAATGATTTTTATGAAGAAAGGAATTTTACAACATGAAAAATAATTAAAATTGTTATTGATAATCTTTCATTCTTGACCGTGGCCGGGGCTCAAACCCTGGCCGGCAGGTTACCATGATTCGATCAAAACCACTCGATCTCCTCAGATGGATTTGCCGTCTTACACTCGCAGCCATCGACGACTGCTGACGTCAATAGTCAAACATCAATCCTTAACCCAAATTGTATTTAAACCTTTGGTAGATCGAAATTTGCTTTTTTGAACGATTATCCATTTTAATTGATTTTACATGTTCTTCCTTACTTCTGTTTTTTCCGTACTTTTGTCAAGAATTCTTCTTGAAGTCCAAAGTACATTTTTTTTTTTTCATTTTTGTCTTTCTTTTTCTTGTTGACCGTTTTCAGCACAACTTGAAGGACAAATGAACACATAGAGCTCGTGCCTTAGCTTTGACAATAATTAGTATTGTGGTTATTTTATTGAACTATTTATGGTTTTTAATCCATATTTTTTATATTTTTAATTAGGCTTAAGTTCATCAAATTTAATTTTCATTAAATTGTTTTTATTTTACAACATGAAAATTAATTAAAATTGTTATTGATAATTTTTCATTCTTGACTGTAGCCGGGCTCGAACTCTGGTCGCCAGGTTACCCTGACATGTTTCGATCGCAAACACTCGATCTCCTCAGAGAGATTTGCCGTCTTACACTCTTAACAATTAAGTTAAGGCTTTGTTTTGAAAAAGAATAAACTGTAAGATTTGTTAAATTTGAGCATTTAATACAACCGTTATTTGCCTTTAAAAAACAGACTAAACGAAGTAATAAAAATTTGTTTTTGTCATTTCCGTAATCGGCAAACTTCAGCAAATCATAATTGGTACAAGAGAATCATCTGTATATTTCTTATGTAGCACAGTGTATTTTTTTAAACATAATTAGCAGTATCGAAATTTAACTTTCCTGCCTACTTTAATTTCTTTTCAAATGCATTTTTGCTATAAGGATAAAAATCCGTTTGTAGCAGTCACTATATTGCACTAGAGGTACTGTTTCGTTATTAGTAATGCTGCTAATTAAGCAGCTATCGTGAAATAAAATCATGTGTGCACGAAAAAGGGTGAAAGGTGCAATGATCATTAATATATTTTGCTTAGATAAAAGTAAAAACCGTATTTAAATAATTATTGGTTATTTTACGACTATTGACACATAGCCCATGCAAATAACAAAATAAATGAGTTAGTATTGAAAATATATCCTGCGAAATCCTAGAAAATGTTTGCACAGTGGCTTATATCGAAAAATTTGTTTTAACAAATTTAAAAAAAAAATAGAAAATATAGTAGTTATTTGAATTCCACAACCAAATGGGTCTTAAAATTTGTGCAAAAATTTTTCCTACTTTTTAAGGTTAGTAGACAAAAAAAAAAAAAATTTTATTTGGGCTAATATTGAAAAAGTTATGCGTATTTATTTGAACATAGTTTTCTTATAACGCGATTTTTTTAATATTCGATATCTCTGTGACCATAAGCTAAAAAAATCTGAAAATTTGCTGAAATGTGCTGTTGAGAAGCAACATCAACACAGTAAATAATAAAGGAAATAAAAAATATTTTTCTCAAAACTGTCCGATTTGACTTGGATTGCCCCATATATAAACTAATATTTTAAAAGCATTTGTTGAAATTTGTATTCAAAACTTATACAAATTATTAAAAACTTCATTTATATTTTCCCGAACAAAAATTTTTTACTGAGAGTTTTCAGCAGTACGATTCACTCATTTAGGAGAATTTGTGTGAAAAACTAAAGCTGTCATATGAGGAGGTCCATGAGAAAAATTCCACTTCTTGGGGTTTTATGTTTCTTTGACTGAATCCTATTCTACACATTGAAACCTATGTAACTATTATTATGAAACATGCCAAAGCTCAATAATTACACTGCAGTTCAATATCAAAAATTACGGTTCAGACCAAAATTAAACAATTCCAAATCTATGCAATAAATTACTACTTGAGATTTTTGAAAAGTCAACGGTAGAAATTAATTGTGTTTTTATGGTAACTCTAAAATAACCGTAAAACGTTAAGGATTTAATAATAGCTGTTAATAGCTTCTGCTTATATTAATGTGCTGTTTCCGCAATACAAGTGACTGAACGTGTTGTAAAATTTATATGAAATGTGCTCAAATTTGTTAGTAAAATTATGTCAATCCTTCTTTTTGAAAGCATGAAGCGAATAGTATTGCAAGAACTTTTTATGATGGTAATATTCCTTAAGCGAACCGAAGTGGAGATAGGCTTACAGCTATGTTTAACCTTTGTATATCGTTAATATAAAGAAGTGCTTTTTGCTTTCCAATACTGTTTTAATTTTAACTAATATAATTTAAACCAATTTAATTTTAAGCAAAAAGTCACAATTCTAAACCTAGTTCATACCAAAACGCAACATTTCAAAACCAAATAAATACTATATGACAGAACAAAACGCAACAATTCCAATTTTGTTTTATAAATAACTCAAAAACTAACTGTAAGATTAATTAATATATTTGTGATTTGTAATGTTTGTTTAACCCTCCGTAATGCACATGTTTCGGTAGTCACATACGTAGCGCATGTATCTGGCCAGATACACTATGTATTTCAATAAATTTATATGAAAAAAAGCTATTTTAGACCAGACAGATGCATATTTTCTAATTTTTTTTTTTTTTTGTTTTTTTCTTAGTTAATGCTAAACCACCTACCCAGAAAAAAGCCAACGAGAAATAAAATTTTTTAATTTCCAACAAATATTGGTTTTAAAGTTTATTTCGATTAATTTCAATTCAATTAATAGTTATAAAATTATAAAGTTAATTTTAAAAAGTCTTATAGAGCTTCAGGCAAGCAACTAAAACAAAACTTAAGCAAAAAATGCAAATAAATTGCATTGTTCTTCATACAAAATACAAGTATATCCGGATACATGCGCTACGTATGTGATGTGTAGATGAAAAAATCCACATAAATTGTTTTTGTTGTTTTTTTAATGTTTTTTTTAATAAAACGATAGCTAACAATATTTGTAGAGGGAACCTGGAGACTCAAACACCTAGCTGAATTAGAAATTTATTTAAATAACTGTTAAATTCTTAAAAGATCTGGCCAGATACATGTGCACGACGGAGGGTAAAACTATAATACCAAAATAATTTTTTTAATATATACAACTGTCTTTAATTAAACTTATGCGTTTATCCAAAAAAAAAAAAACTGTTGTGGTGGAATGGTTGCATTTTGTTATGGACCTCCTTATATGTACTATTAGTTTTACATGCTGTAAGTACTTTAGTGACGGATTGATTATATTGGCATTTGTTTTTTTGTTGTAGAACTAAATATTTAAAATTATTTTTTAAGGTTGTTGTAATGGAAAAAATATGAACGCTCACAATTTAATTACAAAAACACAAACTTTAAGTGAAAAACATTAACCTTATGGCATCTCAGTTCAAGTTTGTTTTAGAGTTGTTCGTAAAAAAATATTTCTACTCTCTCAAATAGGGAGACGTCAAAATTCATATAATTATGTAAAAAAAAAAAAAAATGTAAAACAGGAGTGAATCGAGTAAATTTTTTTTAAAAAAATTAAAATAGCTTTATACTCTATTCAATTTGGTTCAAAGCGATATACAAACAAGTGCACATTTAATCAAGATTTAAATAAAACCAAAGGCAAGCGATTTCTGTAAAACTCTGAACAGACCCCCCCAATAATGCAAAGCACTGAGTTTGTTCTAATTAATCCTTTTTAATAGCTTCAAAACGCCAACTAATTCTACATAATTACGTATATTTTATATACTTTTTAACATTATTGTTCTTTACAAAAGACTTCTGAGAACGGAAATAAAAGAAACAAATTTGTATGTTTTCGTGAATAACAAAAGTTCGTTTAACTAGAAAACCTAATATCAATACAATCTTCTCAATACTATTTCGGATATAATTTTTTTTAAAGGAAGTAATGGACAAATTTAATTTCCGGTTGTACAGCATGTTCTACTAAAATCACTTTATTTTCTTTTGCTAAAAATTAAGTAAAATTCCAAAAGATACGTAATTAAGGCTACAATTGCATGAAAAGGAAAACGTGTATAGATTTTTTTTATGTTTTTAAATATTGTGGTTTTTTTTTAACGTTTACACTTAATTATAATATTATAACACAACAGGCTGTTCACAACAGTACTATTTAAACAAAAATAGTACTGCCAAGGCGAATTCATTTTTAAGGTGGCATTGAATGCACAGCTGTGCAACTTTTTTTTCTTCTTTAGAGAGAGGAATGCCAAACGACATTATTTTTATTATTTAATAAGAGTTACAAATACAATTACAAATTATATTCTTACTTAATTAACCCTTGGGGACAAAACTTGTCTCTCTGATGTTGATGTAAACAGGATCCACTCCTTTACTGAATCGACCGGATGGCTGCGTGGGAACACAAGCAGCCAGACAACATAGGACCCATGGGAGACGGTGTGACATGGTAACACAACGGGAACTAATTAATGGACCCACGTGAGCTGTGCTTGATCACGGCTGCCAGTGGAACCTAACCTAACCTTCTTACTTAATTAACCGAGCAATAGTAACGTAGACCTTTAGCCCGTTGTAGTGAAACAGACCAGAGTCTCTGGCGGGAATCGAACCCGCAACCCCCGCACTGATAGACTAGCTCACTACCAACTAGCCTACCGGGGCAGCTACCAAATGACATATCGACCAACGAAAGCAACAAAAAAATACAATGTTGTGTCTTTGGTGTTGGACTCGTTGTAGTATCGCTACCACAGTTAACATAAATTCGCCTTGAGTACTGTAGTACTTAACACTTTAGAACTTTCTGCGAATTAGCTAATCAAACAAAAAAAAAAAAAAAAAAAAAAAAAAAAAAAAAACATTGCAAACCTTAAAAAAAATAGTTTTTGGATTTTTAAAAAAACTTTAATGCAATATTAGAGCTTATACTTCAACACAAATAATTACAAATTTAGATCACAATGCACAGCCAGGCTACTTTGGCTGCAGTAGTGCCTGGGAGTAAGCGTATTTCGTTATTAGTTTTTAATACGATTTGAACAACAACATCGAGGCAGGCTAATGTTTGCTATTTGTCCAATATACATATTGAATTTTTTCGGTGTTTTAATACTTTTAAACTCATTTCAAGCATAAGTCAACCATATCATTTTTGATTAATGGACAAAAGACCACCACCTTCATGCGTACAAAATTCAGCTTGGTCAGGAGCTCAAACCAGCAGACTATGGAAAGCGCCGACAATTCGTTCAATTGGTAAAGGAGCAAAGTGATGTCAATGCCAATTAAGCGCATTTCCATCTGAATGGCCTCGTAAATACACAAAATTTTCGAATTTTGGGCTCATAAAATCCGCATGCAATCCATGACAAACAAATGCAACCACAACAACCAACTGTCAGGTTTGGATTTTTGTCAGGCTGTGTGATTGAGCCTAGTTTTTTTGAAGATGAGGCCAAATCGCAGTGATTGTGAACGCCATTCGTTGCAGGAACATGATAACGGAGTACTTGTTGCCTCAACTGGACGACATAGAGTTAAAAGACAGGCGATTTCAGCAAGAAACAAGCGATTTATTGCAGCAACGGTTTCCAGAACAAATTATTTCAAGGAAATCTGATGTCAGTTCGTCACCAAGATCGTGCGATTTTTTTATTTGGGATTTTGTGAAATCTCGGGCTAATGCAAATAAGCCAGATTCAATTCTTGAGCTCAAATTCGTAATCCAGCGCGTTATCGGTGAAATACAGCCACGCCTCTGTGAAAAAGTCATGGAAAATTTCATGAAAAGATTAATGGTCTGTCATCAGGGCCGTGGGCTGTTTGACAGATATTTATTTCATACTTAATTGGACATATATATAATATATAATAAAATATAATAAAAGATAATAAAATATCACAACTATCTCAAAAAATACGTGTTTTTATTTTAAAATGAAAAAGTACATTCTTACTGAAACACCCTTTAGTCTGGCTTTCTCAAATTTTATTATCAATTCAAATGTTTTATTACTTTAATCCTAAGGTTTTATTTTTTTTTTATTTTGTTCTGAATTGTTGTTTACAATAGCTCTGAAACAATTATTAAAAAATTGTTGTTATAATTGATAATTGCAATATTATTAAAAAAAAGTTTTAGCCCAAATTTATGCAACATAGCTATTTTATCAAAAACCTGCACCGCAATTATCGTGAATTTTTTGAAAATGCATGTTTGTTCAGCGATCGATGAATTTCTGTGGATTTTTTTTGGGTAAATGCAAAAAGTACATCCTCATCCTTCATTTAGCTGCACTAAGACGACGAAGTAAGATGGAGCTAACTTATTTTTTTTCCAAGGAAAACTGTAAACACTGAAATTTAAAAAGTCTTCTTAATTCGCTCATATCTGAGGAGCCGCAAAACAAAACGTCCTTTTTTGCATTTTTTGACAAATTTGTTTTTTGATATTTTTATAATATTTGGGTTGAAATCTTTAAGAAAAATCTAGTAAGCATATTTTTTTCTTATTTTTTACCAAGAAAATGGGTTCTAAAAAAATTGGTGCATAACAAAACGTACACCCAGAGAAAAAACATGTTTAAATATGGTCACCCCCAAAAAAACTATTTTTAAAGAGAATTTTAAACATATTATGTTTAATTTAACCATAATATTGTCAATGGCAACCATATTATGGTTGAATTTGTCCTCCGTCAAAAAGTCACAACCATAATATGGTTGCCTCCGAACATGTTATGGTTAAAAATAACTAATATATGTTTAACACTTATAATAGCATGGTTGGTTTTCAACCATAGCATGTTGCTCTTTAAAAAGAGGAAAATACTAATGTTAATTTTTAAACAAATTATTGTCATATTTAACAATAACATGTTTAGAGGCAACCATAATATGGTTGTGGCTTCTTGATGGAGAACTAATTTAACCAAAATATGGTTGTCAGTGACAATAAAATGGTTAAATTAAACATAATATATTTAAAATTTTCTTTAAAAATAGTTTTGTTGGAGGTGACCATATTTAAACATGTTTTTTCTCTGCGTGTACTTTATTAATTGTTTTTTTTTTCAAAACGGGCTTTTTTCATTGTTTTTGCCATTTCTTCGTGTAGTTGTTTTAATAACATAACATTTCTTAATATTCTTAATTTGTTTGACGTTTGTTTATGTCATTTCATTTTCGTTAAAACGCGTCGAAAAAGTGAAAATGTTTTTAAAAACAAAAACAAAGTTTAAGAAATTGTTTTTGTGTTTATCATACAATTAACCGTTTTTTAAAGAGAGAGAAACGCGTCAAAATTCTCACGTTTATTTAATTTTAGAAAGTTACGATAAACAAAAACTATTTTTTAAACTTTGCTTTTGTTTTAATGTAAATTTGTATTTATTCGACGAGCTTTCAAGAATAGCCACCAATAATTGCAATAATTTAACTATTGTTTGGGAATGAGTGTTATGAAAAAAAATAATTAATTCAATTATACTAAAACATGGAAGAATTATAAGACACTGTAGAAAATTTAAATATTTTTAACAAAACGTACTTTTTTCGATATAAAATTCGGTTGATATAAAACATCCTTGACATTTAATGTGTTGACTTACGGCAGTTTGATTCATCTTTTGGTAAGCAAAAAACTTATTTCCATTTCCAGGTTCATACAGTATTTTAAGGGGTCGAAATAAATAAACCTCAATTTCCCAAAAATTTTAAATGTGTGAAAAAGTACGTTTTGTTCTGCGGCTCCTCATCTAGTTACTAAACAATACATGCAATCTGAATAATTTGGTTTTTGATTTAAAGAAGGTGCTGTGTATATCAAAAAAAAACGGCATTAAAATGCTAGCGGTGAAAATTAACCTTACACGCATAAGCTACTGAGTTGCATAAAAATTTTGACCAATTTTCGTGGTAAAATATTTGAGAAATTTCTTTAGATTTTTTCTAGCACAAAATGAGCCTTTTTACGAAAACTGATGATGGATTTCTCTAAGTAAAACAACTCTCAATAGACTTGCAACATTAGTTTTTTGAAAAGTAATATGTAGTCGAAAATTGCTTTTTTTCCCACCAAAACACCTCTGTGCGTTGCAGTGAGACATACCAAAGTTTCTGACGGAAATCGAGCCCGCAACACTCGTAACTCGTAGACTATCTCGCTACCATCTTACCCACTGGGCCACTCCGAAAGATTAATTAGACGCATTCTTAACTTTTCCTTTTCAATAATAGTCTGCTTTAATAGTCTTTACGACATTTAAATTTCTTTTTATTATTCTTGTTAATTGTTTTAAATTTCTTAATTGTCGAAAAAACAAACAATTTAACAAAAGAAAAACAAACAATGTCTTATTTGTAGATCTTTTTCGACAGAAAATACCCACATTTAACCACAAAATAAATAAAACACATAGAAATTCATTTTATGACAATATTTTTCTTTAAAAGCATCATTAACAAAGTACAAATGGAAAAAGGTGAATACCGATACGAAAACACAGACAGATATAAATACAAAAATATTAATTGTAAAACCAAATTTTCATATTCCAATAAAACATCTTTTTTCCTTCACTCCATTGCCACAAATATTGTTGTTATCAAGAGCAAAGAAATAAGATAATGTCCATGCAAAGATGAGATACTCCTCTTTAAATGGAAAGGAATACAAATTGAGAAACAAAAGCATCAGTCACTGGTAGCAAGTAGTGGAAATGGTAGTTTTATATTTAAGGTGCACGGAGAAAAGGGTATTTTACAGCAGTAGTTCATAATACAAGTCACTAGATGAACTATTATATATATAGTATGTATGTTTGTTTGTTTTTATGTATGTATAAAGTCCCTCACTACATTAATTTTATGACAAGGCAACGACTTTTTCGTTATTTCAATACTCTTCACTCCCACTACCGTTTATAGTTTTTTCTTTTTATTTTTCCCTTTTGGCTCATTTGAAACTCAATCCTTTTTTCTGTGGCAACTACTAAAAGACAAAAAAACAACAATAAAATTTGCTTCAAAGTAACAAAAGCAACACTTAAGGTGGTTGGAAATGATTTAAAAGGGAGTGAAAAAGCTGAAAGAAATAGTTTGAGTGTTTTGGAGGAAGCAAAAGTCTAATGGCAATAAACTTTAACTTAAACTTTAGTTTAAGTTTAAAGTCAATTTAACTCTATAAAAATAATCAAAGTAAGTACCAGCAGTTTGTTGAGATAAAGTGTCTTAAATAGCAAAGAGAACTGAAGTTTTATGTAAAACTAATCATTTCTATTTAATGATTTTAATGTTTAAGAAATTTTAATAACTTATTCAATTATTTATGGAGATATTTTAACGAAAAATTTCAGGTTGTTGTATTAAATTAAGCAAGTCTCGGATGAGAATCAATTCTGTTTTCCAGTCTGCTCAACGGAATAGATTTTTTGGGTTCTTTGGACTTAAGTAACTTTTTAGGGTATCAAATTTATGATTTCTTCGATTTATAATTGCATTGAAGAACACCGCTATACCGGACCTTGTCAGTTTTTTTGGACTATAGAAGAATTTTAAAACACAAGTAAATGAAATTCAAATAAAACCTGTCATGAATTTTTAATTTAACGTGCAACATTACATATTTATAAAACCCTTTTTAATTCGAATACACCATTTCAATTGTTTTTTATAGACATTTACACAATTTTTTTTTATAAAGTTATTTTTTTCAAAAAAAAAAAATTCTTTATAACGGACTATGTAAAATTTCGCTTAAAATACTTTTTCAAACTACTTTATTCAAAAGGTAATTTTTAAGAAATATGGTGTTAAATAGTACTGTTACTAAATGGTACTTTTAAAATCGCACTTATTTCACATAGTAGTTTTTCTTAAAAAAAAAATTTTCCGAGTTTATCTTTCCTAAAAGAAATGTACTTGTTTAGTCTTTTTTATTAAAAGTAACTTTAATGAATGTTTATTAAAAAGGCACTCGTTTCAAAGGTACTTTTTCCTAAAAGAACTGTCTTAACCTTCGATGTACGACGTGGGGCTATGTTAACCCCACTGATTTTAAAACTCTTGTTTTGTACATTATAAATAATTTTTTTACCAATAACACTACGTGACAAAATTTCAACAAAGTCGTGACCAAATGAATCTGTCAGCTATTCTTTATGTCACCACATCATCTTTTTTAAAAACACAAATAACGGTTATTTTGGAATATAACAAAAACTGTTCTACTTTTGACAATTCTGACTTCATATTCGGATTCAGCGGAAAATTTTACACAGATTAGGTGTCAAATTCATTTGGTTAAAAAATTGTCACGTAGTGTAATTAGTATTATGATTATTTTTGTTGAACTGTCTATGGTCCAAATTTAGATATTTTTAATTAGACTTAAGTTCATCAAATTTAATTTTCATTAAATTATTAAATAAAAGAAAGACAAAAAAAAAATGAAAAACAAAAAAAAGTACTTTGGACATCGAGAAGAATTCTTGACAAAAAGTACGAAAAACAGAAGTAAGGAAGAACATGTAAATCAATTAAAATAGATAATCATTTAAAGCAAATTTGGTCTATCAAAGGTTAAATACAACTTGGTTTAAAGATTGATGTTTGACTATTGACTGCCAGCAGTCGTCAATGGCTGTGAGTGTTAAACGGCAAAACCCTCTGAAGAGATTGAGTGGTTACAATTGAAACATGTAAGGGTAACCTGTCCGTAAAAGCCTGGGTTCGAGCCCCGCGGGAGTCAAGAATGAAAAATTATCAATAAATTTTAATTAATTTCATTTTGTAAAATTCTTTTTTTCATAAAAATAATTTAATGAAAATTAAATTTGATGAACTTTAGCCTAATTAAAAATATCAAAATTTTTTTGCCGTGATTTTTTCATAAGCTGGAGCCAAGGAGCTCTAGTGCAATAAAATTAAATTAGAAACAGTATCCCAATATAAAGTATAATATGGCACGTAGCTAAATGTTTGTATGAGATTTTTGGTTGTGTCGACCAAAATATATTTATCTCAATTAATTTTGTGTTTTTATTGATACCACGTATCTCTCACAATATTCTCTTTATAAGTAAAGAAGATGAATTGTTTTCAAATCGAGTTATATTTATTTTTTGTTACTTAAATTTTTTTTTTTTGGATTTTTTATTAAATATTTTTTTTGTTTCTCTCCTTATTGTTAAAAGTTACATTCTGGTATTTCATTTCATAGTATACTTTTTAAGTTATCTAATAAAAAATCAAAATATATAAAATTAGTTTACAAAATCAATAAAAACAACCAAAATGCACTTGGGGTTAAATCTACCCCACGTTGAATAAGTGAGGATATTTTTCCACCTTGTTCACGAAAGGTTAAATGAATACAATATCTTGAGCTCAATTTTTTACTACTTTTATCTCTTCTAAAAGTCAACTTTTCCAAAAGTTACTTTTCATACGGAAGATGTTTTTTATCCAAAATATAAATTTTAGTTGATGTAATTCTTGTAAATTGGTAATTTTTAAAAACACTTTTTTAATGGTACATTTTCATAAAAGAAGTTTTGTAAATGTACTCTTTAAGTGATCTAAGATATCATTTTCATCCAAATAATACTTTTTTAACTAATTTTAAGAGATGCGCTAAAAAACCTTTTTTTAAAAAGTATTTTTTTTTTTATATATATTATCTTATTAATAATTATTATAAATGTGAAAGTTGGGGTATTTGAATGTTTGATTGTTTGTGGCTCAATCACGCGAAAAAGACTTTATTAAATTTTTCTGAAATTTGTTAGACGGACAGCAATGCACCAGATTCAAATATAGGTTACTTTTTAAGAGGTAAAAAATTGGTACCTTGGTACTTTTTCTCTTTTTAATAAATTATCTCACATATTCATAAAAAAATTTTTTGATTTATTAAAGGTTTATTAAACAAATTTTTAATAGAAAACCTGTTATAAATCTGAAATATTTTTTATGAATGTGGGAGTTGCATATTGTTCTGATTAATATAGGGCACTAAGAGATCAATTTAGTACATTTTAAAGGGTAAAAACGGGATACAATTTGCATTTTTTCTCTTTTCAATAATTTTGGTATGCATACGGATTAAAGTCTACATTAAAATACTGTATAATTTCTGGGGGCCTAAAATGAGGAACAGCTGACTCTCTTTGCACTCTTTTACTTACTCTTCAGATTAAATATAGGGTACTTTTAATGATGTAAAAACGTAAAAATTGCTTCTTTTGGCACTTTAACTCTTTTTGATGGTCCAGTGGCCGGAATATACATATTTAGACACCACTTGCTTCCCATATGGACAGTTGAATAGAAAGCTACAAAAAATTTCTGTAAATTTTTTTAAAGGATAGACCCTCTTCTATATATCTTGATCTAATTTTTACGTGCACGAAGTCGTACTTTTTCTAAAATTTTTAAGCAGCTCCTTTTTCCTTAAATTTGAATTTTGTCTAAAGAAACTTTAAAAAAAGTTACTTTTTTGAGAAAAATAATTTGTTAAATAAAGTACTTATTGCATTATTTCTAAATATAATGTTTTACAAAATTACCTCTAAAAATTGACTTCTTAAAAAAAATAAGTAAGCGTGCTACATTTGGCTGTGCCAAATCTTAAATACCCTTCACCAAGCGTAATGAAGCGCCAAAGACCACTCACCCACAGGGTTGTCAGATTGATTTTGACCGTTTTCGCCAAATTCAATGTCATAAATCGCCAAAATCGCCAAAGCCTTTGTTTTTCAGTTTTTGACAATAAAATACATATTTATAGAATTATTAAAAACATTTTTTTATAAATTCACAAAAATAAATTTGCTCAGTATTGCTAAAATACGCCAAAAATTTAAAAAAAAGTCGCCATGATATATATTTTGTTTAATATATATTTAGAACACAGTAAAAATAGTTAGTGAACACAAAAAAGTACGATGTTTACTATAAAATAGTTTATACATAGTAGTCTACTTAGAGCAACAAAAAAAGAATTTTTGCAGTTAG
This sequence comes from Pollenia griseotomentosa, assembly GCA_963931875.1. Lineage (NCBI taxonomy): Eukaryota > Metazoa > Arthropoda > Insecta > Diptera > Polleniidae > Pollenia > Pollenia griseotomentosa. The sequence continues at coordinate 74,583,728 of OZ007563.1, read as the reverse complement.
TATTACACAAATATTGGATATACATTTGTAAATAAGTTGCAGTTTTCTATAACGCTTCACTGGCAAGACTTCCTATTTGTCTTTTTTTTGGAATACATTGTGAGAGAATTACATTTATTCAATGAAGGTACAAAAGAAGTGCAACATGTACTATTTATATTCATATAATTTAAATCTCGTAATAACGCGTCTAGAAGTTTGTAATGCATTCTACTTCAAGGGCGGGTTTTTGTGGAGTTCATAATTTTAACACAGGCAATACTTGTTGTAATTACCAGCATAAAAAGAACAGCCAAAGCAAGTTCCTTTAAATGGTACGTACCTGCCGTATCCATGTAGCTATAAAATGTTGGGCTAAACCTATATAAATTAGATGAAATATCTTCATTAAAACCCTCTTTACAATTAACAAACGCTACGTTTTTCAATTGTTTTTCATAAACATCAAAACGTTAGGATTCATACAAATCTTAACAACAACGTTTTTTATCTATGATAATAAATTGCCACATACATATAATGGGAAAAAGTTCATAGACTTAATTATATTTATTGATTCTTTCAAGAGCACTTTTAAAAACGAAAAACAATTTTCTCGGAGATTTTTATTATCTTCATCAGCCATTTGAACATACATACTTTCAAATACTGACCACACATATGAATGCCTCAAATTTCATTAATAAAATTACTAGAATAATATTATAATTTTTTTCTTCTTATTGAACATAACGAATGTTAAAACAAATCCATAGCTCATCAAAAATAGCCAACAAAATCGCCAACTATTTTTAATAAATCGCCAAAAAGTCGCCATGTCGCCAAATCAAAAATTAGGTCGCCAAACAAGTTTAAAAATCGCCACGTTTGGCGAGAAATCGCCACATCTGACACCCCTGCTCACCCACATTATCAAACAGAAATAAAATAAAAAAAAAAAAAATAAAATATGGTGAGTACATTTTTTCGTCTTTGTTATGTGTAAAAAGAGAAAAGAAAACAACGACAGGGGTTTATGAACAAATATGAGGTATTATGCTCATATTTGTCATTTATGGACAGATCTGGCTGAATTTGAATAGCAATATTATGTGAAGACAGAAATGTATAACAGTCTAGTTCCCATCGTTTCTCGTGTCTTCGGAAACCCCATTTCAACAGACAGACGCACAGTGCGGCCGATAGCCAAAAAGCTGGCTGTTTTTTCTAGATAAGATTTTTTAACATGCAGGTGGCTAGAGGGATCCTATAAGAAGTAAACATTGTAAAGAGTAACGTCCTATACCACCCTTGAATTGTTATGGGTTTTTTTCTAAGGATGCTTTGTCAAAATCTCCCAGTGAAAAATTTAATCATATTGAAATTTCCGTACTTCAAAACATTCAGAAACATTTAGCATGCCTTAAACAACAATTATTAATAATAATCTTGCCCAAAATTTATTAATAAATTGTTTAAACAAAAAATTATTCAACAATTTTTGCGACAAGCTATTATCTATCTTAGACAAATCGAATTCGTTATTTTTTAAAAAACCCATATGATTTTTTTCAGAATTTTCTCTCAACTATAAAAATAATACAATTATTCCAAGTAATAAAAGATATTTTGAAGGATGATATCAACGTGGTTTATGAAAGGATTGAAAAATTTGTGTCTGGAAACCAAAATGCGACTTATTATGTATCAGAAAACGCGAAACGGCAAATATCAGCTTTGGTGTATAAGATAAAAATAAGATGGGATTCAAGTAATTGGACTGAAGAAAAATTTATAAGAAAAAACAAGTAAGAAAGTATAGTCGGTCAAGCCCGACCATATGATACCCGGCACCACAGTACTTAAAAACACATCATGCTTATGTGTCCATATAAATATGGATTTCTCTATGTTTAAAAACTTCATTAAAATCGGTTTGAAAGTTTGTGAGAGGCAGAAATTGCCCCCTACATCCCCTTGTGGTCCTATTTTTGAAAAACTGTATAGCTTATGTGTCCATATAGATATGGATCTATCCATGTTTTAAATTTCATTAAAATCGGTTTGATAGTTTCTGAGAGGAAGAAATTTCCCCATATCTTCCCTCGTGGTCCTACGATTTGACCCATTTTCAATAGGCTTGGTCCTTGTGCCAATAAGAACCTATGACCCAAATTTTATCAAGTTATCTCCAAAGTTGCGACCTGTACTTTGCGCACAAGGTTACAAGGACAGCCAGCCAGCCAGCATGCCAGCCAGCCGGACGGACATCGTTAGTTCGACTCAGAAAGTGATTCTGAGTAGATCGGTATACTTTAAGGTCTACTTTGGGTCTAGGACCACTATTTTAAGGCGTTACACACATCAGCACAAATGCATAATACCCTCTCCACTATTGTGGTGTGGGTATAATTATGATTGGTTGAGTAAAGCTACGGTCAGACTTATCAAATATTTGACGAAAAAAACGGGACCAACAACCAAACTTAAAACTCATTTCGCTTAATATCAATATTTATTTTGATTAAAATACCACATTTTACAAAAAACTGTTTTTTGCTTTGTCTATTAGTATAATTAGTCTATTTTGTAATATTAAGACCATTTTAAATGTCACTAACTATTAGCAAAAGTAGGGGTTACGCTTATTTGATCAAATATTTAATAATGACCGTAGCTTAAGACTGTTGAGTTAAAAAAGATGATAAAAAAAAAAATCAAAAAATATTAATACAAAACAAGGGTGCCGCCTTCTTGTATTTTTCATTTCGAATTTTATAATTCTGACAGAAAATTCGTAATCAGCGAACCCCAAAAACCCCCCGAGATTCCACTTTGGAGTGAATTACTTGAATTTTCGAATTTTGGCCAGCCTTTTGGCAATCGGTTGCACTGTGAGACGGTCGGACGGAGAGACGGACATCGTTAAATCAACTTCGCTAAGGACCCAGAATATACATACATACATATCGTTGGTCTCATGTAGAAAGGCCCTAAATCAAATACTTGAAACTTTACAGGAGAAAGCAAAAACATAATAGAAACTGTATGTATCATAATGTAAATTGGCTTCTTCAATTGCTTGTAAAACTGATATTTTGGATGCTATTGCATTAAACTCTTGTGACGAGGTGTATTTGTGGGAAATGTATTGGAATCACTAAAAAACCCAATTTCGAAAAACTTTATAGAGTCAAAGATCAATATTGGAGAAATTGCAAATGATGTGACAAACTTTATTTACGTTTTCCACCTGTGCTGAAGGGTATAAGAAACTAGTTTTGCAAAATGTAATTTTCTGGCCAAAATGGAAAAAACGCTTGATATTGAAAAAAGCTCCAAATTAAAAAATAGTCGCATTAATGTTAGGCAGGGTACTTTTTATAAAGCTACTTCTTCGTTAAAAAATACCTTAATCGCTAAAATTCGAAAATTTTTTCTTAATTTTTAAAGCAAACATCAATCAATTGGTCGTACTGAAATTATACCCTTCTTAATATCTAATTACGGACATCAACAATTTTAAAATAAGCCCAACATCAATTTGAAACAAAAAAATTTAGAATGGTGTAAATGTTTACACTTCACTTTTTATTTTTGTACCAGTTCATCGTATTCTTAAGAAAATTGTAAGTTATCGTAACTTGTACAGTCTCAGCTTTAAACATCATTGGCCCCGGGCGAATGTAATGATGAGGAGGTGCTCAGGAGCAGGAAGAACATGATTATGTTGACGGTGTGGATGCTGAACTTTTGTCAATGTTAAGTGGTGTATGAAAGTTTGTGTGTGTGTCTGTCTATCTACACAAATTTGTTAAAACCGAGGCAATATTTAACGTTGGCAATTTACTAAAAAGTGTCTTATGATTAATTTAAATGACTGAATTGTGACAATTAATTTTATACTCAATAACCAGGATGTGTATTCACTCACACTTTGCTGTCTTCACTGAGTAAAAAGAAGTTTAAGTGCTTATTAAAGAGCGTGTGTGTGTATGTGTGTTATCCTTAGAGTCTGATTTTAGCATAAGCACAAAAAATGAACAGTAAAATGTTAATGGCTGCCATGCTGCTGCCACTGCTGATATTGACACAACAACAGCAACAGCAAAAGCAATAAGAGAAAACCAAAGTGTATTTTAAGTTGAATTTATAGTGCTGAACATTTCTTGTACTTGTTTCTTGTTTTGGTATTAAATTTCATTAAGGAAGTCTCTAACCGTAACTGTTTTACTACTTATGCGAGTATAATCTTTTAATATGCCAGAACATTTTATGAATCAAGAAAATTATCGTCATGAAATAAAATTAATTTACGTTCACTGCTGTGAAACGGCTGATGTTCTTAATTAGAACATAATCTAGTTCATGGTTTTAACCCAAATTCTACTGCCTTGTAATTGAGTAAAGTTAATAGTATAATTTTTTTTTTTTTGGTTGTGAATTATATTTATGATGAATAGATGCCTGTTTTTAAAAGTATCTCCTAAATTATACAATATAAGGTTGACCTTCGTTATAGAAAACATAAAAAATTCATTAATTTTTTCTAAATAGAATAATAGGCGAGACAATATACACAGCACTGGAAGTTACTCAAAATCTAACTTTTGTTAGTTTTTTCAAAAATAATTTTTATGCGTTTAATTGAAAATTGTATGTATCAGGGGTGTCATTGAAATCGAAAACGTAAAACGAAAGAATTTTAAGAGTCGTTTTTCTATAAGATTTCTGTAATAGAAAAATTTTATGACAACTATTATACAAATTATGCTCTATTAAACAGAATTTTTTAACAAAAATTGTAAAAATTAGATTAAAAGTTTAATAAAAAGAACTGCCAAATTCTTTCGTTTTACGTTTTCGATTTCCATGACACCCCTGTATATTAATAGTAAAAAAATCAAAAGGTATCTTTGATGAACTTTTTTATAGGATTTTCTTTAATTTATTTTTTTTTCAAAAAAGTACTTAAAGTGTAAAATAAAAGCAGTTTCTTTACAATGTACAGTGGGATTTTGGTTTCAAAAATCTATTTTTCAAACTTTTAAGGACTTGCCTAAAAAAATATTAGGCGAATAATATAAATCTTTAAAACTAGAAAAAATAGAAAAAAAACTAATGATGCCGTCATCAGCACTCTCAATTTAACCAAAAACAATGAATGGAAGCCTGGAAATGTTCGTATGTTGCGCTGTGTAATTTTTATGATGAAACGTTTTATAAAATAAGTACTTTTTCAAAAGTACTCTTTTTCCGAATGCCATTTAATAGATTTTTTTAATAAAGTACTTTCAACCAATTTTTTATAAAATATTATATTAAAAAATGCTCTTCTTATATCAATTTAAAAAAAATTTTTTTTAAGGTAAAGGGTGTCTTACTTAGTAAGAGAGTACTTTTCATTTTAAAACAAAATCACGTTTTTGTTGAGATAGTTGTGATATTTTTGTTGCATTGTAAAGAAGACATGTTTCGATTAAGTATGGAATAAAGTATTAAATCTTTTCATAAAATTTTCCATGAGTTTTTTATAAAGATGTAGTTGTATCTTACCGATGACGCGTTGAATCTCGGATTAAATCTCAGGAATTGTATCTAACCTAAAAACAAAGTAAGCATCACTGGATTCAGCGTGCCCGAATACGGTTGAAACGCTAAGTGCCCGGCTTGTCTGTTTTTTGCAACTAGCACAGTGTACTTATTGCTTAAAATAACAATATTAAAATTTTTTTTTTAGGATTATTTTTAAATCCTTATACATATATATAAAAAAAATCATTAATATACTGTTTGTAGCCCCAAGTACGTGGAATCTCCCATGAGCGGACACCGAAGGGACCGTTGAAATGTGTCCGCACAAGGGGGCTGTCCGGCCAAGAGAAAACTACAAATTTAAATCAACAAAACTTTGCCTTATATTGTACTTTTATTAAAAAAAATATAAAAAATAAACAATTCAATTGGGTTTAATAACAAAAAATCATTAAATGTAGTTCTATATGTAATAAAAGTTTAAAATGTTTTATGAGTACTTCGATAAATTTCTCACGCTTAATTTTTCTTTGTTGTACACTTCAATCACTTCTATTTTTTGCTTAATACATAGTTAATACAGACCTCTTTTTATCCATTTTAAAAAGTCTTACCGCACTAATGTATACAAACGAATGAACAATGCATTCCAAAGTACAATAAGCAAACGCACATCGATTATTATTTAGGGAATCCCCTAAATCGCATAAGTAATGGCATAGATTACAAGCTGTTGGTCAAATAGGTTTGTACACCATGCGTATGCACCACAAACATTGCAAGAATTAGTATTGTCAACTCTCCGAAGCAGAAGCGTAAATTGTAGAAAAAACGTTAAATTGAAAACATTATGTAAGAGAGCAAATATGTATTTAACTATGTTATGTGATGTAGTAAATGTGATAAACCGTGCCCTGTTGTTAAAGCGAACAAATTAAAAGAGTCTTGGCAGGCTTATTTGTAAATTATGACATGAAAAATTCGGGGAAAAAATAAGCCAAGTGTCCGTCCAAGAGAATTTTTTTTATCTAGCGGATGTCCGCGTCCGCTCATGAGAAGCGTCCGTTCAAGGGAAAGCGACTGCAATGCTTTTCTTATGGAGCGCTGCCGGGACCTAGCAACAATGTCCGTTTAATGGGGGTGTCCGCTTATGGGAAGTGTCCGTTAAGGGAGATTGCACTGTATACTCTTTAAAATAACATAAAAATCATCTTCGTATGTAAAGTAGTTTTTGATATATTGAAGAAATAAGCTCAACACATTTGGCTTATTCGGCGAAATTATGACATTTTGAATATGAGATAACTTTAAAAAAAAATTCAAATATTTTTTTGTTCATATATGTTCCTAATAGGGTAAAAGGAACCTTCTTACTATATTTCATTAAAATCGGAATGGATCGTGTCCCACTCTTGGTCGATTTGACATTAACCATATGTCAAATATAATTTTAAATATCACTCATATTTGAATACGTAAATATAAATGCATTTGAAAGAATAAGTTCTTTTCTTTCCAAAAGTTTTTTTTTGCCCGCCAAAAAAAGCGCCTAGGACTTTTTTCTTTTTTGGCTTATTCTTGTGCTTTAATCGTCTAAGAAAAGAATCAGCTTTAAAAAAAACACCAAAATTTTATTTAAATCATCCCCAGGGCACCGTGAGCGGTCTCAGCGTAACTTTCCACGTTTTTGTAATAAGGTTTCACAATTTTAACACGTTGTTCTTTCGTAAAGCGCACCATTTTTAATTATCGGAATAAACTGCCGAATTTCAGAGTTGCCATTTGAACAAAAAAAAAATACACTAAATTTTAAAGGTGCACTCTTACTGAGACAGTCTTTATTTCAACAAATAGTCCTTTTTTAAATAAATGTTTATTTAAAGCGGCACTACTTCAAATGGTGTTTTTTTAAACAAGTTTCTTAGTCAAAATTCACTCCTTAAGCCCTTATGACACTACATTTTTAATGGACTATTCAAATTATTGTGAACTGTACAAATATAATGTAATACAAAAATTTACCAAGTGCAAAGAGTTAAGCTGTATTAAGATAAATGGCAAACTGTCAAACATTTTACTAAATTTATCGATAAAAAATGAAGTTATGTCAAAAAAAATGTGAAATTGTTTAACTTAAAATTGACATTTCAAGCTTGAAATATTAAAAGTGTTGCTGAATCAGCGGTTTATGGGCAAATTCAGCGATTTACCGCTTTTTGTTTTAAGGTTTCTCATAAACAAAAAGTTGGCAACATTTAATAAAATAAACATAACAGGGATGGCTAAGTTGTTTCAATTGTACTTTTTTGTTAATACTTTTTAAACTAAGATTTATAATACCTTTTTGTGGTGTTTCAACTAAAAAAATCTTTTAGTACAATTAGGGTAAAAAAGTACAATTTTTAAAGATTGTTGGTACAATTTTAAAAATTCTCAACGCCATCCCTGAAACAAAACCATAACAAGAGAAAAAAAAAAAACTAAAAAACTTTGTTTACATTTTTTATAGTTTGCCCTTTCTGACATTTACTGTTTCTTTCTATCAATTCTATATCAATTAATGAATAAAAAATGTAGTGTCATAAGGGCTTTATGAAGACACTTCTTTAAAAGTTATTAATTAGTCACTTATTGATTCAAAAGAGACTTTTTCAAATTGTATCGATTTTAACTAAACTTTTATAAAAGGTCACTTATTTCAATAGAACTCCATCATTGAAATCAATCACAATAAAAACATTTCTCACACCCTTATTAGTCCGCAAAATAATGCAGCTTTTATTTCGTCATTGACGTCAGCAAATATGAAACATATTCCCATCATAAATAAATGAAAAATCGTTAGTTGCTGCTACTTTTGACCGTTCTCCATTATCAGCGTTACTTTAGAGCTATTATTTTCTATGTCATTGGAGTACAGCTTCCCTTTTATATGCAAACGACGCTATTTGGATGGATACAATGTAACACACGTGCCATTAATATGCTGTCAATGTATCGCATTTTGTATGATAAAAACAACTCACACACCACATACATGGACATACTCAGCAATACATACCAAAAGACTATTTTCTAAAATACCAAGGACTCCAGCTTGAAAACAGCTACACAAAATGACACTCGTATATAACTACCATTGTGTATTGGTCATGATAGTGTGCACACAAAGTAACACCAATTGACCTCTTGGGTTCTTCAAACAGCTCAAAGGACATACTTAAAACGAAGGATTGGATGAATGAACATGTATTGGAATACATTTAACGAAAGAAATGCAAGACAAATACATCAAAGCCACTAAAAATCACCTTAAAAATTGGGGATGACTGAATACGTAGTTTGACTGTGTCATTTGACTACTATGGAATGAGTAAGTGTGTGTGTGTGTATTTGTGTGTCAATGTCTGTATTTGTTGTTTGACTATATCGTCTCTCTGTCTTTATTTGGTATTGAAAAGTCATTGATTATCTTGATTGCATATCTCCCTAAGGAATGAACAACATCAGCATTCAGCAACATCAAAAATTTGGTTTTTAAGAGTAAAATGGACTATTTCGTTCTATTTTAGACTGACATTTTTTAGATTTTTCTCTGTAGGTAAATTGTGGACAAAAAGCAAACACGTTAAAGCAATTGAACTTTTAGTCTATGGACCAGATGATGTTGTTAAACTTTAGAAATATAAATGGGGATACATTGGAAAGTGTTCAAAATTTAGCAAGAATGTAGAAAAAATATACAGTTTTTAAACTAGTTCTCTATAAAATGCTAAAAATTAAGCAAAAATATATAAATCTCTATACACAGAAAGAAAAACACTCGGCTAAATCAAGTTTTTTATGATTACTTTAAGTACGAGTCGTACTCAAAAATTCAAGTATGAATTACACTAAAACGTACTCAAAACACAACTAAATGGGATTACTTTCAAAAATCAATCCCGGAATTTCTTGAAATAAGTATAAAATTCTTAAATCAAGTAAAAAAAAAGATTAAGCTTGTTGTTGCGTTTAACCCTCCGGCCTACGCATGTTTTAATTTTCTATACACATTGAAAAAAGGTCTGGCGAGACTCATGTGCACCACTAAGGGTTAAAAAGTAAATTTGAACTCTTGATTCTCATTTAGTTTATATTTTTAGTTAAATATGTACATAAGATTTCTAAAATAAAAACCATATCGGGCCTGATATTAGTGATTTATCATTCTGTAAGGTGTAATACGGGTAAGTAAATCAATCATTATAACTTTTTCTTTCTAATTTCTTGATAAAATCAACTTTATAATACTTGAATCAATCGCATTTTGAGATTGATTCAATCTTAGTTTTTCATAAATCAATCTCATTTTCGGATTATTTCAAGTACGAAACGGGATTGAATACAGATAATTTAAGTATTTTGTGATTGAAAATCCGTACTTGAATCAATCTTTCTGTACTTGATTCAAGAAAATCCGTACTCACCCTACTACGGATAGATTGATCTTTCTTTTGAGTGTATACAAAAAAATAAGTTGTCCTATGTTCGTGATTTTATAAGTCGAGAACCCCTCCACTGATTTTCAAACGACTACATGCGTTGGAAAGGACTACTTTCACTGATGGTTTAGAAAAAACTCCCGATGGTATTTAATTTTTTTTTTATTTAGAAAATCCCGAGCAGTGCCGGGACCAAACAGCTAGTAATAAAATATATTTAATATAAAAATTAAATATCAAGCTTAAGGTCTTATTTATATTTATTTAAACCAATATTTCGGCACTTCTTTGAGTGCCTTCTTCACGGTTTTTTTTCTTCCTTTTTAACAAAATTAACATTTTTTTAAACAAATTTAACAAAACGTTTATATCAAAATAATAAAGATCGAATAAAATACGTATTATATATATAAAATATATTTAAGTTCAAAATTGATTTAGTGTTACTTACCTGTGTGAGGTTATTTTACATAAAATTGTCTGAAATAAAGAGAAAATATTTGTTAGTTTTAATCAGAACTAATTAGTCATCGTCTGTATTATGAAGCATTTGCAGCGAAAAACTTGGGTTTGCTAATGAAATGGCAGAGACGAATGGAAAAGTGTACTTTATTTCGGGTACAAGCAGTTTTTGTGAGTTTGTTATCAAGAGGAAGAAGAAAGAGAGAAAATGTAATGTGGACGAAGACTAAGGCGGATATACAATTTAAAAAAAAAGAAGAAAAAAGTAAACAGAAAGTATTTTCAAGCTTGAAACATGTTTTTTGTTTGATAATTGCATTAATATTAAGAAACACACTTTGCCTGATAGAAATTGTGTTTTTTTGGCACAATAGAACTAGAAATTAAAATAAGTTAGAGTGCTATATTCGGCTGTGCCGAATCTTTGATACCCTCCACCGACAGTTCGAATATTTCAGGAGTGGGATCTTTATGAAATCTTTTTATTATTAATTTATCTTTATAAAAACAGACAGCAGTATTAAAATTGGTTGCGGTTTATATTAAATTTATAAATATTTATATTAAATTATTGAGCGACAATCAGAAAGTTTTATGATTTTTTTTAGCAATTGTAAATAGCTTGAGTAAAATATCACGATTCGTAAGAGTTTAAGACGAACTTATGAAATGATTTCGGGACGGTCATTTATATTGAAGACATGGTTAGTTATGAATCAATCATCCCAAAACTCTGCAGAGTGATTTCTGGTATTAAAAAACATAAATTTGAATAAATTTCAATACAGCGGTGAAATTTGTTTAAGAGTTTACAGTAAATTTTAGAAGGCTGCTAAATATGGGGCCTAAGGTAAATTATGGACCGTATATCACAAAATTGCATAAAATTTTTTCCGGCCATATAAAGCTAAGTTTGAAAGAAATTTTACCGCAACATCGGTTTTAGGCGTATTTAATTAATTTACCAGGGTGGGTTTTGTATCGGGCCTATAGTAAATTATTGGCCGATCTTCACCATATTTTACAGTGTGATTTCCAGTCGAATAAAACGAATTTTTGCAAAATCTTATATCATTCCATGCATTATTCCACCATTTATGTTAGTTTTTGTAACAAAATCATTAATTTTGCAAGGTGGTGGTTCCACATTTTGATTCATAGCTCTGATCCTACTGAATCGATTTTGCTGGATTTCAATACCAAGCTGATTAGGATAACTACAAGCAATTTTACACCAAGTTTGTTCATTTCTTTTGAGTTTTTCGAAAGTGAGCGTGTTTTCAACAGACAGACAGACGGACATGGCTCAATCGACTTATGCACGTATTTCTACAAACAGATATCTGGTCGTGTTCGCTCCTAACAGTTATCTTTACCAACCCCCGGTAAAACTAATTTTGGTAATTTGAACGCTAATTTTGCCTGCGTGTTTTTTCCTTTAATTTTTCTTTTAAAATATGGCAACATCTGTATTTTTTAATTTTTTTGAATAAACTCAAAAATCGATACGTGTTAAAATTATGAAAAATTCGTTACACCATAGATATCTATACACAGCTAGATATCTATTTGTAAAAATGACGGGCATTATAATTACTCAAGGAGTCAGAATATTGTATATACTTTATGGGGTCTGAGATGAATAATAAAAAAGTTGCACACAGAATGACAAACTTAGTATACCCTCTTTGCAATTACACAAGAACACAAGAAATAAATTTTAATCAAAAATATTAATACAATGCATTAATTCCATGTCGTGGCATTAACACTTAATATGCCAACCTGCTAACTCCCTTTCAGCACATTTTACAGAAGAGACAAAAAACTTCTTATATTTAATATTTGCAGCTTGAGAGGAAAACCAAAAATAAAGTTGGTTTTACACACTTCAGGGCTCAAATTGAAGAAAAACTACATGTAAGTCGACGAGGCGTATCTTTCTCTACTACACGGTATCAAAATCTCAATTTACTTAAAAAGTGGATTTGGCAAGTTTGCATATTAAGCCGACGATATGAAAATAATAAGACACCGCGGCTGTTTTTGACGATGCGCATTCTGGACGTTTACTTTTGTGCCACTCTTTCGAGCAATGTTGGCTGTAAGTGACGAATAACGCGAATAATGTTGGCCTTTAGGGGGTACATTTTTGCTGATCTGTCAGCGTAAACTAGTGACTTCACGTAGCCCCACAGCAAGTAAAAGAGAGGTGTCAAAGCGCATAGCCTTGATGGTCAATTGACATGTCCATTTCTCGAAACCAACTTATCGCGAAATTTTGGCTAAAATAGGTCGATTGGTGCGGTGGCCGAATGGCACGTAGCACTGTTTGGTTTATATCACATTTCGCCCAGATCAATGTCATTTACGCTTTCAAACAAGAAATCATTAATCTGAGTGCGGTAACAATCTCGATTGATCGTACCGCGAATTCCGACTTCATTTTCGAAGAATAAGGTCCGATGATACCCCCAACATGTAAACCGCACCAAACGGTGAATTTTTCTGGATATACTAGAGTCTGTGTTGGATTGGTATCACTTGAAATCGGGCAATTTTATTTATTTACAAACCCGTTAAGCCAATTCAGAAATGCGCAATAAAAATCCCAAATTCTTCTAAAAATTGCGAGAAGCGATGACTGATTCTCAAATTTACTACCTTTTTATCTATTTTCGATAGAAGACTTCTTTCCCTTTACTAACATCTGAAACAAAAACAAATTTTAAAACATTGTTTTTGATTCACATGAATGTTAAGCGAACGAAGTATTCGTTCGAAATCGATGAACAGGCCATTAATTTGGATAATTCATGATGATTTGTCAGAGTTTACGGATCATGAAAAGCAAAAAGAGAGCGCTGTATAACATTTCGTTTCACATCTAACCCTCTCTTAATTTCTATGGACTTAAAAAATACCCCTTTTAAATTCTGTATAGATTTGGTAACAACCCGTTTCTGTATTTCTGTAAATCCCGTTCAAACCTTTTTTTATTTAAAAATTATAAAACAAGGTTTTTTTCATATTTATTTATTTATTGAATCGATCTTTATACCGATTCGTTAGTGCATATTTCTCTTGTGTTTGTTTTTTTTTTTGTATTTTTTTTAAAGAAAACTTGAAATTTTACGTTTTCCGTTCTTATTTTTTTAATGCCTGGTGAAAACTAGAACCCTAAAAAAAATTAACATAATATATTTACAAAAATTACGAAACCTAGTAAAACTTTGTATTCGGTTTATCGGTGTTTATTTGTTTATTTTCGCTTAATTTTCAATCTATCTACATGCATTTTTTCTTAAATATTCGTTTGTCGTTCGTTCATTGCACTTAAATTATAATTCCCTTTTTATTAAGCAAACGACAATGGCAGCAAAAACAACAACAGCATTTATCTCATGCCAAAAAAAAAAAAAGAAAAACATTTAGAAAACACCCAGTATAAATATCCAGAATACTGCATGGATATAATGACATTTTTGTTGCTTTTACTGTTGTTATTGTGTTCAATCAGATATTTTTTTATTTTGTCAAATTAGTTCAACATTAAAGATGTTCTAGTAAAAGTCGTTACATTTCTTTCTCTGGTGATTTGAGTTTGCACACGGAGAAAAATAGTTCATAATGGAATGAATTTTTTTTTTTTAACGGTACAAATTAGGAAAGAATTTTGGTTTGCTTCCTGACTTTTCTGTAGTGCGATTCTGTTATAATATTTAACAATAGTTGTCATTGCTAAAAAATTTAACAAGCAAATTAACGATTTTGCCATTATGTAACATTTAAAACAACACTTGTCATAAAAAAAAAATTACTTGGATAATAAGCTGGCAAGTGCACGGCTTAAAAAAACTACCTACAACATGCTTTATTTTTTACGAAAACAATAAAGCAAGTTGTTTTTGTTTTTATTTAGTTTTTTCTTAACCTACTTACAAAAACAATTAATGTTGGGAGAATTCCAACCAATTGTAGAGGGGAATGTAAGAAAATGTAAACTCACTGTTTATTGCTGTTGTTTTTGTTTAAGCTTTGATATTGTTACAAGTAAAACTGCTGTTTATAATTCTTATTCGCTTAACAGTTTTATTTGTACTAGTGTTGGCCTAATAGTCCAAATTCGACCATAAATTTTTATGTTAATATGAAGAAAACATAGTTCATCTAAGTATATATGAATTTACATGTTCTAAGTATTTATTTTTTCCGTCTTAGTGGATCGATTTGGCGAGGGACTAGCCTCCGGTTCATATTTTATCTTCTACGTCAGTTAATTTAATTTTGTAAGTTCAATCTAAAAAATATCAGAAAATATCAATTGAAAAATAAAAAAAAGTATCAAAAAGTCTCCTTTATAGATTGTCATCCAATCAGGACACTGCATGTTTAATTTTATATTTCTATGTCTAATATTAACGAAAATTAATTAAAGTACCAGATGTAGAAAGTACCAAAAAGCTACCTCAGAAATTAATATTCACTCAGGACCATGCATGTTTATTTTTATCTTTGTAGGTCGATTATTAAAAAAAATTTAAATGTACCAGATGAAAAACAAAAAGTACCAACATTTTCGTCTTATAGGTTCGCATAATAATATAGGTTACTACCTATAATATTATGTTTCTAAGTTCAATATTATAGAAAATTTAAAAATTATCACATGAAGCACGGAAAAGTAAAAGAAAGAAATTTACTTTCCCGTATTTCCCCTTTTTCATACTTTTTCACCATAGAGGTTCGATTGACAAACAAAGGAAGAGTGTTCTTAACTGTTTTGCCTGTGCCGATTTATACATAAGATTTATATAGTCGAAATAATCGAAAATAGGTTTCTGAAAAATGTCGAATTATCGACCACCCTATTTTTTATTATTTGATAGTAATTGAAAAAAAAAACAAATTTTTTGTATTTGTGTTAGAAGCAAATTTGAACGCTTATAACTCTCTAATTATTGAACTGATTTGAATAAAATATACATTCTTCTGTTAGTAAATATCTTTCAAATGGTGTATATTTTGTTCAAATCGGTTGACATACAGAGGAGGAAAGTGTTCTTAACTGTTTTGCCTTTGCCGATTTATATATAGATAATATCTTTAATTTTTTTTTTAATCTTTGAATAAAGTTCGCATAGGAATAGCTTATTCCATCAACAATAAATTTCAGTGTTTTTATCAAGAATAAAAATCGGGAATTAGGCACGACAAGCAGAATCTTGTTAATTTAAAATTTCGTATTCCCAAAAATTAATTTGATATGAATAAATATAAATTGAAAATGACCATTGAATATTTCGCATTTAATTTAACCCCCGTATTCATAAACGATTATTAAATTTAACAAACGCTTATTAGGGAAAATTTTCATACAAAATTTGTTTTGTAAAATTTTATTAAACTTAAAATATTTTTATGAGTACAAGAATAAATGTTTAAAATATTTTTTTAAAAAAACAAACATTTTTTTTGACAGTGATGCCACTTGACATCAATTTTTATCTATGTGTGTTTTTTACAACAATTTACAGAATCGCATAATCGTTGGTGCAAACAACAAAACTATTTGACAATTATAACAACTGTTGCTACAGTTGAGTTACAAAATCCCACTACTGGTTAAGTTTTGTAAAATGAGAATAAAATGAATTTTTACTCACTATAGTTAAGAAGAACAAAAATACGGGAACGACAAAAACCAAATTTATTATCACAAAGGAAAACGTCAAACTTTATTTTTTTGTAAAATTAAACCATTGACGCCATACTGCCAGATTAAGATGAAAAAGGAGCCAAAAACTGGACTGATCAATCGGACAATGTAGCTCCTATCCAGGACATATGTGCTCATGAAAAAACACCTTATACTATTAAAGCTATAAATATGAGTGTGTATGGACTCACCCATTTGGCCATGTCTTGGTGACATTTTTAACGATGGAAAGAAGACAACAGTAAGTCGTAGAATACATACTGAGAGAACAGCTCAATATAAATCGTCGACGAACTTTTCATACAAATTACGGAGAGGTCACACAAGACGAGATGAGCGACAAGGTCGCTTATGTTGTCGTTGATGTTTCTGCAATAAATTTTTTAATAATTTTGCTGACAACTATATACATGACAATATCTGCTATACAATATATCCTTTACCATATAAAAGATAATTCCCCTAATGCAAAAATAGTTAAGGTTCACATTAGTTAACCAACACATTAGGCCCAGCTAAAGTAAATGTGTTTTTATGTGTTGGTTTACTAATGTCAGTCAGTCTCCATGCGTTACAGTGTCGTCCACGACAAAAATTATTTTATGGTTAATTATTTCAGTCGACTTTTCCATATGCATGTACGTATTTAAGACAACAATTGAAGAAAAAGAATGTGAGAATTTTGAGCAAACTAAACCAAGTGATTGAAACTCCTATAAAGGTATGTTCAGACCTAAAAAATATTTGACATAAAATATACCGTCCCTAATAGATTTTGATTGATACAACTTATTTAGAGGACAATATCGCGCATACTGTCCTTTATAAAATTTACTAGGGGATACCAAACAAGACGTTGTCGCTCATTTTGTCGTACACGAAGATTTCCTGTAAATTGTCTTTCAGAAAACAAAAACGAAGGCAGCCAACTCGTGCAGACATCATCGACGACAATGTCGTCAACAGCAATCTGGCCAACTGGGGAGTATAATCATTGGCATTTTGTTTTTTTTTGTGGCAACATTAGGATGATGATGACAATATAAAAAGTGGTGTTTTATGTGGAGAGGGAAAATAATGTGGGTGGGTAGTTGCTTCATATATTTACTGTTGTGGGGGCAGCAGTTCACATTTTGTTACGGTATCAAATTACTGATTTGTAATTAATGTTACGTCACGATTTTTACTCTTTTTTCACCAAAGCACTCCCACCAACACATATGTTGTTTACTCACATACATATATGTATATTTTTAGTTTAACTCATTGACTTTTGTCTCAAATTCAGTTGGACATCTGTCCAATATTTCTAAATAAAAAGTTATTAAGATTTCGTATTTTTATCCAATTAGAAAAAATAAATTTTTGTCATAGAAGTATTAAAGGAACAAGAGGATAATGAGAATTAGTGGCAGTTGTAAAGGATACGCATGATATAGTGTTGA
This sequence comes from Pollenia griseotomentosa, assembly GCA_963931875.1. NCBI lineage: Eukaryota > Metazoa > Arthropoda > Insecta > Diptera > Polleniidae > Pollenia > Pollenia griseotomentosa. The sequence goes on along the minus strand of OZ007563.1, from coordinate 74,566,104 downwards.
GTGGGCACATTACCGAAGCTTTTAAAGCAATTTAGTGCAAAATTTGTTCAAGTAATTTATTTATAGTTTTTATTAATAACACGTAGATTGGGGAGCACAAATGAGTACATGTTTGTTTTTGTACATTTATTGACGCTAAAAAATATTAACTAACAAATCCAAAAAAAAATTTAGAAAATAAAGCCAAAAGCGTCAAGTATATAATAAAAAACAAATAAATTGAAAACATTTTACGTATCGTCACCTAAAATACAAAAATATAAACGCTTACCGTTAAATATGTGTGCGTTTGCATAGTTTACGATTTTGTTTAATATTTGGTAGAGATTGGCACAGTTACACGTGATAATAACTATTTGCTATTCTACGCGAATAATAGTTTAACCGCTTCAATTAAGGAAATAAGTGGTCATTAGAGTCCAAAAAGCCACTAAATTTGAACGGTAATAACCAGGGAAACCGGAAATTTGCTCTAAAAAAGTGTTTTATGCGTATTAGACATGCAGTAAATATACCCCAAAAAAATCAAAAACGGTTTATTAAATAACGATATTATTACGAGAGTCGTTGTTGTGGTCCAAGTCGAAGTCGTCTGAAAATTTTGTCGATATGATTTTAAATTTAATACCAATATTTAAAAACGAATATTTAATAACACTGTGCTAGTTGCAAAATTAGATAAGCCGGGCACATGGCGTTTTAGCGTAATTCGGGTACGCTGAATCCAATGATGCCCATTGTTTTCTTTCAGGTAAGCTCTTGTTTTCGAGATATACCGTTATTTCGAAAATGGAGGAGGTTGCACAACATATATTTGCGTAACTTAAAAACGGTTTAGTTTATTGAAATCACTAAAAAAAAACCGAAAGTCCGCAATTCCGATCCTGCAGCGCCAAGGTGGTGGACCAAGATGGGTCAAATGTATGAGCAACCCTACTTTATTTTTCATCTAAATCATTTATTTCTAACATACCTACGCGCTATCTCCATTCCTTAAGGGGGCTCCCATATAAAATGTTCAATGCAGACTAGAGATATATTGAAGAAAAAGTCCCATAAATGCCCAGGAGTTGGGATCAAATGTATGACTGACCTCATTTAGTTATTTGTCTTTAACATTTTCTCAAGACATACTTTCCCCTTATCATCACTTCTTAGGGGGGCTCCCATACAAATTTTTTGATTTATGAAATTCTTAAATTAATTAAAATTTGTCGACTTTTGTGAATAAAATTAAAAGTTGTAAAGAGATTTTTTTCACTTATGGCTTGTTTTGTTTGCAGCTTCGTTTTTTATATGTCTGCAGAAAATTAGAAGCCTAGCTTCAATTTTTTATGCATTTTTAAAAAACAAAAATTTCGAAATTTTGATACAAAAATTATTTTTTTTTTTCAAAAAAAAAAAAAAAAAAAAATTATGTTTCTAAAACCACTGCTCATATTAAAAAAAAAGTTTTACTTTTCTTAAAGGACATTTTATTGCGGAATTTCGGTGTTTTTAGTAATTTCAATTAACTAAACCGTCTTTGAGTTACGCGAATATATGTTGTGCAACCTTCTCCATTTTCGAAATAACGGTATATTTCGAAAACAAGAGCTAACCTAAAAAAACGGTGGACACCATTGTACAATTTAAAGGCATTTACCCAATTTCATCAAAATATCGTCTAAATTGCAACTTGTACTTTGCGCACAAGGTTAACATGGACAGACAAGCAGCCAGACACACGGATGAGCATCGTTAGATCATTTTAAAAAGTGAATTTGAGACGATCGGTATACTAAAAGATGGGTCTAGATTTCTAAGTTTACAACAAAAAAAAAAAAAAAAAAAAAAAAGCCACCTGTTGTAGGCATCTAAAAAAATTCAACATGTAGCAAAATATGCTTAACTTAAAAAATGATATGGAAATGGTATTTTTAATAAATTTTGCTAAAAAATGCTGCATAGGAAAAAAAATATTCAAATATATGCACTAACAAATCGATGCCAAAATTTATAAAAAGTTCTTTAACGGATAAAAATATTGCTTCTGCCTTTACATAAGAAAAAAACATGCAATTGCATATTCACGGTTTCCCTGGTAATAAAAAATGCGGACACGACTCTCATGATAACACAAATGAAAAGAAACAAGTATTTAAAACCAAAAAATGTTTCGGTTGTAGAGTTTTTCTTTACCCGGACTTTTACATTTCCCGGGAAATCCAGAGAATTCCCGCCCAATAGAAAGCAAAGCAAAATATTATTAAATTTAATTTTTTTAACGGTAGGTTTGGTGTAAAAATCTTATTTATTAAGACATTTGGTAAAAATTGACTTTTATTTTTTTCGTGAAGGGTTGGTAACAACAGTTGAAAACAAAATACTTTCTAAAGTATTTTTGTTTTGATTCACCACTCCAGTTCTAGCCAGACCTGTGGCCTTATAGTTTTCTTATAGCTTTTGGTTTGCAACAAAATCATTTTATGTACACAATTATTAGAAGATTTTTATTGATAATAACTTATTATTAATAAAAATCTTCTAAGAATTGCTTTATTAATAAGGATTTTTTGTATTTAGAAAAACGAAAAAAATAAATAAATAAATAAAATATTATTATTAGTATTAATGCTCTCTGGAAATCCTTTTGATATTTTATACGAATATTGCCCACAAATGCTTTTTAGTACAGAGTAAATAAAGATATTAAATTTTATTAAACTACTTACTTGGCTTTTTGTCACTACAAAAACTATTATATTTTCTGGTTTAAATCCGATTATAGAAACAATAATCAAAAGTCACATGCTTTCTACACATGTTTTCCTTTGCATACATACAGATTTTTATGTATGTGTGAAAAGTATTTATTGTTTCCCAGAGGGAAAATAATGAAAGGCCTTAATATTTGTATTTATTTTCAAATGCATTTGCTTTTTCCTACTTTAAGACTCATTACACAGAAAATATTCTTGCCAATTTTTTTTAACTAAGCCATTAATTTAATTAATTTTTTTATTATATCACAAATTTTTTAATTGAAATCAATTTTTATTTTTTTCTGTGTACTTACCGTATGATCAGACCTAACACAGATTTGATCAAACTTAAGCTTTATTTTTAACAATTCCTATTGATTTACTTAACTTTATTTGTAAGAAGTTATGCAACAAATTCTTCAGTCAAAAAAGTGCATTTTGAGTTTTTAATTAGCTTATCTATTTTTTTTACGCTTTCATTCGGTATCAATTACTTAAGTCTAGCACAACTGCTTCTTATCGTAATCATTTGCTCTTTATCTAGTAAGTCAATTTAATAAAGCATTAAACCAATTTTCAGTTTCATATAACGAAAAACTACACTTTCTAACATAAGCCCTTTTATGCCTTTAAGAATTTTTTAGTGGAAAAAGTGGACAGGTTACCCTTATTTTCGTGATAGCATGGCTTCGATTTCCGCGGCAGTCAAGAATGAAAAATTATCAATAAATTTTAATTAATATTATGTTGTAAAATTCCTTTCTTTATAAAAATAATTTAATTTAATGAATTTTAGCCTAATTAAAAAATCAAAATTTAAATTAAAAACCATAAACAGTGCAACAAAATAAGCACAATACTAATTATTGTTAAAAGCTGAGGAACGAGCACTATGTTTACATTTGTCCTTAAAGTTGTGTTGAAAAAGGTCAACAAAAAACAAAAAAAAAAAAAAAAAAATTAAAAAACAGAAAAATGTACTTTGGACTTCAAGAAGAATTCTTGCCAAAAAGTACAAAAAAAGAAGTAAGGAAGAACATGTACATAAATCAATTTAAATATATAATCATTTGAAGCAAATATCAATCTACCGAGGGTTAAAATACAACTTGGTTTAAAGATTGATGTTTGACTATTGACTGGCAGCAGTCGTCAATGGCTGTGAGTGTTTAACGGTAGAACCCCTGAAGAGATTGAGTGGTTACAATTGAAACATGTAAGGGTATTCTGTACGTGAAAGCCTGGGCTTGATTCCCGCGGCAGTCAAGAATGAAAAATTATCAAAAAATTTTAATAATTTTCATATTGTGAAATTCCTTTCTTCGTAAAAATAATTCAATGAAAATTAAATTTGATGAACTCTAGCCTAATTAAAATATCAAAATTTGTATTAAAAACCATAAACAGTTCAACAATATAACCACAATACTAATTACTACTGAGATATGCTAGAAATTTTTTATTTTCGAAAAAAAAAAAATCACTTCTGGCCTTTTTTTCTCCATGAAAAAAGATCTAGCGATTAAATGAAACTCACACGTTAATATAATATAATAGTTTGCATTGCCTGGAATATGTTTCATAGATTAAGGTCTGCAAATTTCTTTATCGTATAAAAAACGTTTTCAGAAAGCAAATTATAATAAAAATTAGGGGATTTGAGCCGAGAATTCCAGCATTTGCTTGAAGTTGGAACATTCCAGTTTTATAATGTTAAACACTTTTAAAGACTAACTTGCTAAGAATCTGAGAATTTTTCAAATGATGTTGAAAACTAGATCCTTTGCTTGCAAATGAATGCAAAGACCGTTTTTCTAAATTCTGCTTCGATGCAAAATCATCTGGTCCTGCTACAAAAGTGTTTTTTTTTTTTGATGCCAAAGTTACAAAAACTTAAATTTTGATCTAAAAGTTTTTAAAGAAATTCCTAAAATTTTCCGACATAAATTTCAACAGACCTTAAGTCTAGAGAACAATGCTAGACTGTAAAATTAGGCCTGATATAAGGCCTTCTTTTAACCCTTTTTTGTTTATGTACAAAATGCGTAAATTTGTATATGGATGTGTGCTATTTATTTGATTACACATACATACATTCATTTACATAGATATATACATATATAAAAAGACTATATATGTATATTTTAGTGTACACATGTAAGTATAATGTGTTATGACACGTGATAAGATTTTAGATTAAAAATTAATCTAAAAAATTACAATCATTTCATTTGATATCATTGGAAACTGTGTTTTCATTAAAGTGTGCGTTCGAATCTAAATATTAAAATGTGCATAAATTTTATGAGAATTTATAATTTTATCATATCCGGAAAAACAATAACACAAAAATCTAATATGAGTACAAAAGCATCAACAAATGTAACAACAAACAAACTTCAAAAATATCAAAACATTATAAAAAAACAATAATTTGAACAAGTGTTTTCCATTATTTTTTTATTTAAAATTTTTGTTTTTCTAGTATATATTTCGTTTCCAGTGTTGAAAACACTTTACGTATAAAAAAGCTTTATTTCTAACCAAACAAAAATAGCTGAATTCTGGCTAACAAATGACCAAACAGGAAGAAAAATTCATCTTTGTATTGACTTAAAGTCGTTTGCGTTTAGAAAAAGTCTTTAAAAACCTTCAAGAAATTATGCACTAATTGTCAAGTTAATTTTTCATGGATAAACCAAGGTACATTTGTACAAATGTGCAATTCGTATGTATGAGCCCAAACTTGTACATGTGTGCGTTAAATTGTTTTTTTTTTTTTTTTTGTATGGAGACAACTTTGACAAGTCGGGCATTTTTATAGAGCAGCATGTCTACACTCCCAAACGAGTCTACCTTGTGTAAATGTACCTTGGGATAAACGAGACAGAAAATGACTAAATTTAGTAGATAAAAATCTAAATTGGCAGCACTGTCATGTCGTTTTTTCAACTTGTTTGGTTGTCTAAAAGTTGTTCAAATATGTAAATTTAATTTGAAAATATTTTCACTGTTTTTTTTCGTCCTTTGTTTGTTAGTTTTTTTTATTTCATCCCCTGATTTTAGGACGAGAAATTTACTTAAATTTTATATATTAAAATATGTAAATCTCAATGTGAAAAATGCTGTGGAAATGTAACGAAATTTTCCTTAGTTATAAATACTTGGCTTTAGTAGTAGGGTATTCATTCGGTTAACCGTTAATCGGTTAACCGGTTAATTACTACCCGATTAACTGATCGGTTAATTTAAAATTGGCAATTTTCGATTAACGATTAAACCGGTTAATTTCAGTCGATTAACCGATGTAATAAATATTTTTAGTTTTTTGTAGTATTATAACATATTTTTTGTGTTTTTAATTATTTGCTTCGTCTCATATAAAAAAGGTATATGTTTGGAAAATATTTTTTCCTACATTATACATCATTCGAGCAATACATTCTTAAACTACAGTACAAAACAGAAACTAGGGGTTCGGAAATACATTTTTTGCAGAATGTTCGGTGCTGAGCTTTGCCAGGATGAGTCAGATGATGACCTGATAATAGAAATTTGCGATTCTAATACAAACAATCTTTAACAAAATTAGCCGAAATAATGGCATTTTGGAAGATTTTATATGTTGAGAGAAATCCTGGAAAAGGACTGAGAAATTAGATAATCTGTATCAAGATACAAAGAAACCAAGATAACGCATACAGCTTTTAAAAATGAAATGTTTCTGCGCATTTACGTCACATCAGCGTACAAGTACAGCTAAAATATAGAAACACAAGCAAACAAACATGTGTATAATAGGCTAAAGTGACGTCATAATTAACAGTTGAATTTTGTAAGCATGTGCAATGCTTAATCTTGAATCTGTATTATGGGTTGCTTACGATTTCTCCAACATCTTCGATAATTGAAAGAATTTTTTCCGAGTCAAGTTTTATCAAAACTAAAGAAAAGAATCGCTTAAATTCTAAACATTTAAACCAAATTATTTTTCCAAAAGATTATTTTATATGATCTTAAACTATTAAAATAATTAATAAACAAATCTCACAGTTAATTCTTTAATAAATACATAAAAATATTATGTATTAATTATAAAATAGGTGTTTTATATTTATGAATTACTATTTTGTTTGCTCGTTTTAGTTTAAGAATTGTTTTGTTCGTTATTTTTTTTTTTTACTAATAAACTCCAATAATAAATAATTTTTGCATTTTTATTAATTAAAAAGACTTAATTTATAAAAAAACTTTATTAATCGGTTAACCGATCAATAACAAAATTAGCCGATTAAACCAAAACCTCGGTTATTTAATCGAGCGATTAACCGATTAAAAGCCCGATTAAATGAATACCATATTTAGTAGTCTTTCAATGCTTTTTGTTTCCCTGTGTAATAATATTTAAAATGGTTTTTAAAAATGTAACTGTAATAGTGATGTTACGAATATTCATACTCGTTTCGCCGAATATTCGCCTATTTTATGAAATTCTTATTCGTATTTACCAAATTCAAGCGAACTGCCTACATTCCTATCAAGTTAGCAATAAACCAAAGGATAGCTTAAGTAAAAATATGTAAAATGAAGATACCAGAAAATCTGGTAGTGTATAGAATTATTCATAAGAATAAGTACACATCTATAGCTTCAATGTTAACCAAAAGTCGGATTAACCAAAAAAGTATGTGAAATATTGAACGAACAGAACTATTGCATTAAAGCTTTATAAATTGAGTCTTGATTGTTTGAACACATTCGAAAAATAAAGAATGATTAGTAGAAAAAAAAAAATCATACTTTTACTAAACACGAACTGCCAATTTCACGGTGTCGAAAGAAAGATTTCTTTCGCACAAATTCATTTGAAACAAAAACAACTTCCTTGCTCCCTTCTTAAATAACGGAGTAGGGAATGTGTACTGATTACTTTGGAAGGTCTTTCAGAAAGAAATTTATACCTTCGAAAAGTCATATTTCTGAAGGCAGGATACCATACGAAGCGAATATTTTTGAAAGGAGTATAGAGGCCTTCAAAAAGGCCTGCCACTTGCGGTCCTTCCAATATTTATCGCTGGGTTGTTTTTTTCTTAAATGTAGTTGTGCGAAAGAAAGAATTCTTCCCCATTAAGTGAAATAAGTAGTAACTTAACAAAAAGAAACCGAATATTCAAAAGAACAAAAAAGGAAACACAAAATTTTATGAAAACCCACCAACTTCACCAAAACACGAAAGATAGGAGCAACGAAACTTAGGATCAATATTACTTTCGATATGTAATATGAAAGTTGAAACAGAGAAGACAAAAATTCTTCGGGAAGTATTGGATACCAACGCTTAAGCGCAGCCTAAGGTCCGATGGCGGAATTAGGTAAATAATGAGGTAATTGAGAAATATTTGAGCTAAAGTGGCAATTACACTGGTCTACAAATTTAGAAAAAAAATTGACTGCAGAAACGAAGCATGTTTTTTAACTAATCTTCAAAAAAGAAACTAGGTGCAGTGAGCGCAAACAAGGGGAGCGTGCTCACCTAGAATTAATGAAAATTTAAAGAATTTATCAAGGATTTTGAGACAAATAATACGTTAAACCGAACCAACAAAATACAAACGACGTTGAAATAGCGCCATTCACTTTTGAAAATTCATTTATTTTTAAATAAACTAGTGATTTCTTAAGTCAAAAACCAATAAAAACATTTTTTTTGTATCTCGAACACCTGACGTGATAGAGAAAAACCAATTTCAGCCCACCAAATTACCCTAGAAAAGATATTTGGTTGATCCAGTCCAAAACTTTGTTGGCTAGTGATATAGGGGCAAATTCTTAAAATGGCCATAGATTTGCTAAAGACGTGAAAGGGTAGACAAATCAGCATAAAACCGGCAGCAGGCTAAGGGAGTATGATGTCGCCGAATTTAATAAGGAATTTCGGACTATTTTATTTTGTTTTTTTACAATTTTTTCTTTAAGGATGAACATTTTTTTGTATTTTATAATTTCTTTTAAACTTTTTGTTACACTGAAAAAATTCTCGGAATTTTTTTCTTATTGAATCATAAGTCAAAAATAAAATACTTTTTAATTAAAAATTTAATCAAGTGAATTAAACGTTTACTTATATCAGCCACATTACTGCAGATAATGTTGTTAACATGAAAATATATCTATGGGTCGATTACGGATGACAACTGAACTGAAGTTAAGTTGCAAGCAACGAAATCAGGCAACGCCGCTCATGTAAAATATGAAATAAAAAGAAAAATTTTGTATATTTTAACATGAGCGGCGTTGCTTGACTTCGCTTGAGTTAACTACAGCTGTGTTGCCATCCGTAATCGACCCATTAAACGATATGGTTAATTTGTTTACTGGTGCAAATTTTATTATTTTCTTTTATTTAATTAATTTTTATTTTTTTCTGTGCAGCAAGCTTAGCGGATGATTGATGGAGAACTTACTCATCTTTACCGGCCTAGCCAGACTTTAAGAACTATTCGAAGCATTGCCATCAGTCATCCAGAGGTCGTTGGCCAGAGGCACATTGATTTCACTTGATTTATATAGAGCTTTTTATACTTGGTGGGTCACAGTTTGTAGACTTTAAACAATAAGAATCGAGTTTACAAAATTTTCTTGCAGACGTCGGCCAAGGCTCTGTATTCACACTTCTTTTATTTACCAACTTATATGAATATGCCATTTCTTGTTAGAATTGTTTGTCCCAGAACCTCGATTATTTTCCAATCTGAAAAAATATGGTAATTAACTGCAATAATTTGATTATCCTTATTTATTCTTATGTTTCTTGGAAGAAACATTAATTTTTGGGGCAGGAGTGATTTCATTTGATTTTGCTGATAAATTCGTCTCTCATATAATTTTAATGGCCGGAAACCCTTTTTTATTTTATTTAACTGTAAATTAGTTGTTAAATAATTATTCAACTTGTTTGCTTACATGTAAAAGCTTTTTTTAAGTCCCAGGTTTATTATTGCCATCTAATGCAATTTTTTTTGGCCTTGGAGATTTTTTGTTACAATACATAAATAAATATTCGTACTCGAATTCGACGAATATTGGCGCAGATATTCGAATTCGTTTTCACGAATATTAAAATTTGATATTCGTAACATCACTAATCTGTATATCTTTGAAATCAGTGTTAGAATTTTAAATTAAATACCAGTAATATGTTTTCATGTCTGGCATGTGAATCACATTATGAGTGGGTGGTTGATAGGAATTTTTATCAAAAAATTGTTCTCTAATGAGGGGTTGGAATTCCTGTCTTTTTGGAGAATCTTTAACATGGGTTGTTGACGTTGTGTCAATTATTAGTGAGTTACTAAATACATACGTATGTATGTACATACACGTGTATTTATGTATGTGGAACTGTTTTTTATTACAAAAAAAAAATTCCTTTATTAAATTTATTGGATTGATAAAGATATCAGTTGTTTGTTTGAAATAAACACTAAATACTGGTTGTATTTACCAATCCTTTTACAGTTTTAATCTAAAAAAAATTTAATAATATGAAAAGGCGTTTTAAACCACTGTAAATATAAGTGCAAGTTCTTTATTTGTTAGATTTATCCAATCAATGGTTTTATTTCCCCGACTTTACATAGTTCCCTTTTTGCTCGTGTCGGCTTTAATGGTCTTCACAAAAATGTCATAGCAAAAATTGACCCTTTTAGCGACAGCGCTGTCAATACGATGCTGTTCTCATTCTCCATCTTTCGGTTTCTTGTCTTCGTCCATTATTATTATTATTATTATTATGTCCTGTCATTCCGATAAGGAACAAAGGGCCCCCACAAACTAATGGCATCAGTTCAGTTCTAGCAGATGCTTTATGCTTAATTTTTCTCCAACTAAGATCACTTTGAGTAATCTCGCATTCCAGTTGGCGCCTCCATGTGTGCAATGGACGGCCTCTTCTTCTTGTACTTCCCTGGGGTGTCCAGTCGATGGCGGCTTTTGCTATGTCTCTTGTGGGCCTGCGCAACGTATGGCCAATCCAACGCCATTTGCGATTAAGGATTTCAATCTGTATTGGCTGTTGATTAGTTCTTCTCCATAGCTGTTATTTGATATTGTTGCAGGCCAGAATATTCGAAGAATTCTTCGCAAGCAGCGGTTGACAAACACCTGCACAGCATTTATATCACGTGACAATGAGTTCCACCTCTTGCTGGCATATAGGAGCACGGATTTCGCACAGGTGTTGAACAACTGAATCTTGGTGTTTAAAGAGATTACGGTTAAATTCCATATTTAACATAACATACCAAATGCTTGATTAGCTTTAGATATATACCACATCATTGCTAGAGCCGCCAGTGTTCGTAATTATACTACCAAGGTAGTAGAAAGATGTTACATCATCTATTTCTACGTTGCGTATTTTAAACCTGTTAAAGTTTATAATATTACGTCGCATGCTTTTGCTTATGGTGGTGTTTATCTTAAAGCCAGCCTTTGCGGCTTCAATCTCTATAGACTTAAGTTTCGCCACCATATCTCTGTGACTATGTGACAGCAAGCAGACATCATCTGCATATTCTAGGCATTCAAGGCGTTTATTTAGGTCCTATGTTATGCCTCTGCAAGCTCAAGTTGCATTTCGTATAATAACGTCAAGCACAATATTGAACAGCAACGGCGCTAATACGCATCCTTGTCTGACTCCCGTAAGTACGTCGAAGCGGTTGCTAAAGGCATTGTCATGCACGACTCGGCAGCAAACATCCTTATATAGCGAATTGATAAGACTTATAAGTCGTGGTGGAACACCCTTGCAACCTAGCCGGGATATATTAATCGGTTTTATTAAACAACATTTTAATAAGAGCTCGAAGCAAACATTTTCTAATGTGTGACTTTCGTAAAGACTAACTTTAGGCAACAAACATTTGCATTGAAGAGCTCAATCGAAAACTAGCTATTTCATCGTTATACTGTCCACCTTGACTTGCAATATGAGAAAACCAATAATCACTAGGCTCCTGTTTTCTGGGGGTCACGGCTTAAAACACCAAAGGGTCTAGTTTAATTTAATACAATTTCTAAGATGGGACTAAATGTTATAGCTAGCAGGCAACCCATCTACTAGCCTACTGAGCTCGCATGGAAGTTGGGCAAGAAACAATGTTCAAAAAGAAAGCCTGTTCGTTGACTAGGGAGATCGATTAATCGACTTTTTTCAAAAAACCGGTTTTCGAATATTCCGAATAGTTGCCATTTAAAAACAAAAATACTGTTACTATAATGCTTAAAGCAGTATTTCAATAGACATTTACATGTATCGGGTGATTTTTTAGCTATTATCTTTTTGGCAACACTGGTTTAAACAGGTGACGCACGTTTCGTGTTTTGTTTCACTGTCAAACATCTTAAGTTTGGTCTATAATTTAACCATAATTTTACAAACGAACAACGCTTGCAAATTATTAAATTTTATTATCCAAATGCGTGCTCTGTTAAGAAAGTTCATCGCGCGCTTCTTCCATTTTATGGTCAGTTTAATCGACCCACTGAAGCGGCTATTCGGGCTATTGTGACTAAATTTCGCACCAAATTTACATTGTTCGACATTAAACCACCAACACGCTTACGTAGAGTGCGAAGTGAAGAAAATATCGCAGCTGTATCGGCCAGTGTTAATGATGACCATCAATTATCGATTCGTCGTGGAAAATATTGCGGAAGGATTTAGGTGTGAAGCCTTTCAAAATACAGCTGGTGCAAGAATTGAAGCCGAACGACCTACCGCAACGTAGAATTTTTGGTGAATGAGCACTTGGAGAGTTGGCCGAAGATCCACTTTTTTATCGAAAAATTGTGTTCAGCGACGAAGCTCATTTTTGGCTCAATGGGTACGTTAATAAACAGAATTGTCGATTTTGTAGTGAAGATCAGCCAGAAGCATTGCAAGAGCTACCAATGCATCCAGAAAAAGTCACAGTTTGGTACGGTTTATGGGCTGGTGGCATCATTGGACCGTAGTTCTTTAAAGATGATGCGAATCGTAACGTAACTGTGAATGGTGAGCGCTACCGTAAGATGATATCCAACTTTTTTTTGCCCAAAATGCAAGAGCTTGACTTGCATGACATGTGGTTTCAACAAGACGGTGCCACATGCTACACAGCACGCTTAACAATGGACTTATTGAAAGGCGAGTTCGGTGAACATTTTAATTCACGTTCGGGACCGGTCAATTGGCCGCCTAGATCGTGCGATTTAAGGCTTTTAGACTATTTTTGTGGGGCTATGTTAAAGCTCATGTCTACACACATGCCCGCTTCAATTGACGCATTGGAAGACAACATTGAAGCATTTATTCATGAGATACCGGCCGAAAAGTTGGAAAGAGTATGCCAAAATTGGACTTAGCGGATGGACCATTTGAGGCGCAGTAACGGTCAACATTTGCATGAAATAATCTTCAAACATTAAATTATATGGACCGTACTATCGATTCAAGTAAAGATTTCATGCATTTTTCTGAATTTTATGTGTTTTTTTTTTTAACTTTCCTATAGCTCTTAAAAAATCACCCATTACGTTGAATTGTTCGCACGTTTAGATCACATTGAAGTACAAATTCTTAATTTGCATTGGATTTTTTAGCATTAGCATAGTACATAGTTTAGATTTAATAGACATACCCAAAAAATAATTAATAATTTTTTTTATTCCTGAGCTGTGGCATAAAAGGTTTTCAGATGCGATAAGTTTGCACATCCCTGCAAGCAAAATTTTGTAAGAATAGCTCTTTGTTCTGATCAGAAGCTTAGAAGCTATTTAACATTTTTATAGTGTGCAGCAACAGTTAATCGAAATTTTAATTTTTTTTGTTGCAAATAGTTCATAAGTACTAGACACTACGTGAAACAAATTCATGCATTGGCTATTTTTAAAAACCAATTCTTTTACATTCGCATCAATTAAATTTCCTGTAAAAGTGCTATCATCGATTTCTTGCAACGGCCGAAGTAAAATAAGTTAAAAAGTTATTTATGATGAATTTTATGCTTATAACAAGCCTTTGCTGCCATATAGTAATAACTCTAAATTGAATTTTCTAGCTCCTTAAAATTTAATTCTTCTCGCTAGATTTGAGTATATAAGATATTTGTATGAAATTTCTACACAACATGAAGAAACGTTATGGCGATTAACTCCACATTATTAGCCATATGTTCCACAGGAAATTAAAGAGTTAAGTACATTAGCTAAAAAACAAGACTTTTTGAGTTGTGACTCTATTGCTGCAAAAGCTGGCTATAATTTTTTTAATGTTTTAGTTACAATTTCAATCAAAGCTCATAATAATTGTATTAAGCATAACGAATTTGTGAATCGAGATTTTCACACTCATAAGGTATATACATCAGAGAGAGTTGTGCTGGCTGTCAATTTTGTTTGTCTCTTATGAATGTGCCTTGCCTTAGCCCATAACAGGAGTCAACTTAAATGTTTCGATTTAATTTCAAAAGATTTTGTTATTCGTGCTTAATTCCCAGTTTTTATTATTGATAAAAACACTTGAAATTTATTGTTGATGGGATAAGCTATTCCAATGCGCATTTCACTGGTTGCTTAGGCCAGATCATCAGGAAACTTCATCCATAAAGATTTTAGAAAAACTAAAGATATTAAACCAAATAAAACTGTTAAGCGTATAAGACTTATAGCAACAGTTCTACTTGTAAGAATATCAAAGTTTAAACAAAACACATCAACAATAAACAGTGGGTTTATCTCATCTTACATTCCCCACTACAATTAGTTGAAATTCTCTCAACATTAATTGTAGTTGTAAGTAGGTTAAGAAAAACAAAATAAAAACAACAACAACTTTACAAAAGATGTTGTCAATTAAGTGTTTTTTTAGGCCGTGCACTTGCCTGTTTATTATCAAAAAGTAATTTCAATTTTTGGGAATACAAAATTTTAATTTCAAAAGATTTTGTTATTCGTGCTTAATTCCCAGTTTTTATTATTGATAAAAACACTTGAAATTTATTGTTGATGGGATAAGCTATTCCTATGCGCATTTCACTGGTTGCTTAGTCTGGGATCACACTATGAAATTTTTCTTTCAGAAAGTCTGAGTTTATTGGTGAGAGGGGAAGAGAACATGCTATTCTTCTCTCCTCTCTCACCCATAAACTGATACTTTCTGGAAGAAAACTTTCATAGTGTGAACCCAGACTTAGGCCAGATCATCAGGAAACTTCATCCATAAAGATTTTAGAAAAACTAAAGATATTAAACCAAATAAAACTGTTAAGCGTATAAGACTTATAGCAACAGTTCTACTAGTAACAATATCAAAGTTTAAACAAAACACATCAACAATAAACAGTGGGTTTATCTCATCTTACATTTCGATTTATTTTAAAGAAAAGTTTAAAATCGAAATAATCTTGCCAGTTTTAAAAACAATCTGCTAAGAAAAACCGGATGCAGTATACACTCGTATTTGCCATTCTGACCATTTTTTCAAAATAATTTTAAAAACTGTTGTTTTATAACTGAAACCATTAACCCACATGTTTCAATAAATAACGAAACACACACAAGTGCAAAAAGTGAAACCTTCCCAGTCCATACAAATATACCAAACGTTTTAAATGAATAATCCTTTAAGTTACCGGTAGTAACTTTCAATTGCCTCCTATTCCCTATTGAAAAGCAAATACTAGTAAACATTTCTTATCCCTTGATAAGGAAAGCAACTTTTTCAATTTACTAGAATTATGAAAAATTAAAACAAGTATAAATATAATTTTTGTCTCCACACACACACACACACAAAGCACACTCAAGATTAAATAAATTTCAACTTCAAATCCCATTCCGAAAAAAATGAAAACAGAGCTAAGTAGAAAAGAAGATAAAAAAAAACGTAAACGTAGATAAATGAAAGGATAAAAAACAATAAAATAAAATAGAAATAAAAATAATAAAAACGCTATGAAACAAAGGATTCTCCGTTACACCATTAGCGGTATAATAAATTATGAATAAAATCCAAGATGACTGCACCCGGGAATACAAACATCCAATTTAATATAATTTTTTATCTTAAGGATTTTTTTTTTGTTCCTTTTTCTTCTTTCTCTATGGCTTTTCTTATATATTTTTTTTTTTATTTAAAATTTTGTTTTTTTTTCGTTATTTTTATTTAATTTTTCTACTTGGAGTATAATAAATAGAGACGACATTGAGGGTGTGGGAGTCAACATTAAAAGAAGTAAAATAAGATTTTCTACGCTTACTTGCCACGCTCCATAATAATTTAAATGATAAAAATCATTTTGAGCAGCAACTCCAGAAAAGTAGTAGAAAAAGAAAAATGCAGAAAAAAACCCAAGAAGAAATCAAGAAAAACAATTTTAACGGTCAAAATTTACAGTTTTGGAAGAGTGCGAGTGCGAAAAGCATTTGCTACAAGTATTTTTCTATATTTGTGAGGAAATCTTTTGTCAAATGAAAGGGATGCCAAAGGGTATGGAATTGCTAAGGCGGAGGAATAGAACAAGAAATCGTAAAAGACTTTAAAAATAATAATACTGGAATTCGATATAGCAATAGAATAGAGCTTTTTGAAGAGTTTATACTGCTTGTTTTCTCTGCTCACTTTTTAAGCAGTGGTTAGCCTTTACATGAGATTGCTCACGAAAATTTGCACAACACTAGTGCTAACGAATTTATTTAATTACGAGAAATAATTGTTGGCTAATATCTGAATTAGCGTTAGGATACAGTTAATAAAATATTATATTAAAGTATTATCTTCATAAAAATAATTTAATGCAAATTAAATTTGATGAACTTAAGCCTAATTAAAAATATAAAAAAATTTGGATTAAAAATCATAAATAGTTCAACCAAATAACCACAATACTAATTATTGTTAAAGCTAAGGTACGAGCTCTATGTGTTCATTTGTCCTTCAAGTTGTGCTGAAAAAGGTCAACAAGAAAAAGAAAGAAAAAAAAAAGAAAAAACAAAAAATGTACTTTGGACTTCAAGAAAAATTCTTGACAAAAGTACGAAAAAACAGAAGTAAGGAAGAACATGTATAATAAATTAAAATGGATAATCATTCAAAAAAGCAAACTTCGATCTACCAAAGGTTAAAATACAATTTGGTTTAAGGATTGATGTTTGACTATTGACGTCAGCAGTCGTCGATGGCTACGAGATTACGACGGCAAATCCATCTGAGGAGATCGAGTGGTTGCGATCGAAACATGTCATGGTAACCTGCCGGCCAGGGTTCGAGCCCCAGCCGCGGTCAAAAAATGAGAGATTATCTTATTTTAATTAATTTTCATGTTGTAAAATTCCTTTCTTCATAAAAATTATTTAATGAAAATTAAATTTGATGAACTTAAGCCTAATTAAAAATATTAAAAATTTGGATTAAAAACCATAAATAGTTCAACAAAATAACCACAATACTAAGTTTTATTTAAGTTTATTTTTCTTCGATTTTTTTATTCTAAGATAAAAGTGGTAATGAATTTATTTGGACTTCGAGCTTAATTAGTTACTACTTTTATATTATCTTCAAGTATTTTATTTTTATTTACACAATTGACACAATTTTTTTCTTTCCTCTCTCGCCAACAACTTTCGTCTGTCTAGCAAGAACTGTCCACATTGTAAACTAGGTCTTAGCAAATGGAAAAAAATCACAATTTTACAGTGAAAGGTAAGTTTTGACTTTGTGGTCAATTTATTATAAAAAAATGTGAATATTAAACAACGTTTCGTTTATCTTAATTTTGAAAATGTGCGAATGCAGCTGGTCGGAGGTTAATGAAATCCAGTGCCCATGTTCTGTAACTCTCGAGTCGCGAAACTTTTCGATTGAAATGTGAGAAATGAAACAAAAATTCCATAAGTTCAAACAAACCACTGTTTTTCTCACTTAACTGCATGTTAAATTCTTTACAGAAAAGGTTTAATATCTGTGAGAAAGTTTTCGCTTTAACTGTCAAATTAACTGACGAATAAAAACGGGGCGAAAAAAACATCTTAAAAATGCAAAATACAAAGAAAAATAATAATAATTTTTTGTTCATGGCATATGCTTTCATTGTTTTGCTATTTTGCTTTTAAAATTTTTTAAAATATACGAATATTTTCTGATCTCGTTTGCAAACAACAACCATTAAAGTCGCACTTAACATTATTTGGTACAGCCGACGGTTGTATCTTCGCCGCCATCGTTGAAAATTTTCTATTTTTGTAAATTTTAGTCGCCGTCACCGATTAGTGTGACTGGCGCTCTCAACGTCTTCAATGTCACATCGTCTCCGAGTGGAATATTATGACTTTTATAACGTTACGACGTAATCGCTATTGATAGCTTTCGACATGACTTACAGACACACTTTTTCTCACTTTTTGAGAAACGATGTAATATTTAGTTTCACATCTTTTCGATGCGAGAAGTTCTCACTAAAGTTGCCGATTTCCAAAATTTTTATGAAGATATTTTGCAATGGTCAACCTACATGTATTCACAGGCACATTTAAAAAGAAGAAGAAGCTTTTTAATTCATATGTTTATCGTGAAGAAATATTTTCGTTTTTGTTCTATGAATGTATGTATGTGTTCTAATTTATAATCTAAATAAACAGATAAAAGTGTACCGAAATGTTCTTATTTTTCCTTTATAATGAAAAGCCGTCGTTGAAAATGTTGTTTACTTCCATTAAAATTTTAGAGTTCTTAATTGAATCATCAAAAGGGTTAATCTTATCGTAAAATGCAAAATATATATTAAAATGATACACACAGAAAAAAAATCAATGTAAAATCCTTAAAAATAAGGTTGATTTTACATTTTTCGGTAGTGATTTTGCTTCACAGTTACTTCATGTTAATTTTACATGATTTTACAATAACTTGCGTTGCATTGTTTTCTTTTAAAATAATTATAATTCATGTTAATTTAACATTCCAGTCAAGTTTTTAGAAACGACTTCAGAGACAACATATGCATTTATTTAAGAATAATTTTAAAAACTTAACTGATAAACCAGAGAGAGAGAGAGAGAGAATATAGTTATTTATTTTCTTATAACACATGTTTCACTTTTTTTTTGTATTCCCCTTCGTATACAGAAGCACTCACAATTAAAAGACACCATCAGAATGGCCCGAGATGGTTTTCGTCATCATTCTACTTTGAAAGTTTGATGTACTATTTAACCAAATAATTTCAACAAAAATAATAACGTTCAAAATCTATCTCGCTCCACCACCTCTAAACAGTTAAAAAGGTAACACACGACATGTATGTATTTTGCAGTGGGAAATTTGGCATGTAAGATGACAAAAACATGTCGTGTACGGTCGCCTTTAAGACTGATATTTTTTTTTTTGTGTGTATAAATTATCTGGGGCCAGATTCTGGCAGTCGTGATCGAGTAATTTCTCGATTCGAAAGCAATTTAATATCTAATTATTTCAGTCTATACTGAACGAATTGGAATTATTTTTTCGTTATTTTAAAGCATTCATTTGAGTTTCACAATACTGAAAAAATAATTTCGATTCGTTCAGTATTGACTGAAATAAAATTGCTTTCGAATCGAGAAAGTACTCGATCACGAATGCCAGAATTAGGCCCCACAATATTTCTGTGTTTCAATAAATTGCATACACTAATGCCCGTGTTTATAAAAAAATTAAAATTTAATAAAGGCATACAAAACAAATTTTCTATGTACATTTTCTTTAATAAACATTTGTTAAATTTAATAATCGTTTATGAATACGGGGTAAAGATACAATTTTGCTACTAAAACCAAGAAAATTCAAAACATACTGCCTGGCCCACGATGCCGACAAGAACATTTCTTTCGTATATTTATATTGAAAACAAAAACAAATTTTAGTTTTTTATTATTTTTTTTTCAATATAAATATGCGAAAATAATGTTCTTGTCGACATTGTGGGCCTGGCAGGTAATTTTCGAAAACAGCTCATCTCCGGAAACTGAAATGACCATTTTCTCCTTCAAATATTACTTTTTGCTTTCACTTTTATAAGATAAATAATAAATGCTTACAATTTTACGAAAGAACCCTAATTCAAAAAGTCAAATGGTCTAAGAGATATTCATTTTTTGTGTCTCCTATGCACTTTGTATTTTTGTACTTTAGCCCTTTTCGAAATAAATGATTCAATTGGAATGGAGAAACCTGCCTTTTGTTAAATGGAATGATTTGTGTTTATTATTATAAGAAGTAGTTATGTAATATCACAATTCAAGCAACAATACGCCGTTGTGGCAAAAAGAGTTAAGAGAGCGGCTAGAAGTGACAAACGCTGGTATATAGAATCCTTGGCAGATGAAGCCGAAAAAGCAGCAGGCTAAAACAACATAAGAGAACTACATCAGGTAATCAATCGGCTCACAAACAAAAACCAAAATTAAACCAACCAGTACGTGATCGCAACGGAATTCTACTTACAACCACTGAGGAACAAACCAAAAGGTGGACGGAACATTTCAGAGATTTGAGTAAGAGCAGTGAAACTAAACTCGGACTATCCTGTAGCGCACAAGAACAAAACAGAACAATCGCATGTGACACGCCTACTATCACAGAGACAGCAACTGCAACAACTTCCCAGCGGGAAAAAGAAGGAGTATGGAGGCCTTCTAGAAGGCCTCTGTACCCCTTCTTTTGGATGTACAAGGCCTTCTTGCTCCATTCCATACTCATATCTTTTTTACACACGTTGTCATTGCGGAGAAGGCCTTCCGCTCTCCCTTCTTCAGCAGGTACATAAGAAGGGTAACGGGACCAAAAAAAAAAAATTGATTTTGCTTTTGCTTGTGCAAAAACAATACAAAAAATGTTACTCCTTCTCTACTCCCTTCTCATAGAAGCGAGTGTGGAAGGTGTATCTTATCTTTTATACGAAAGAGCCGAGGCCTTTTATGATGCCTTCTTTAGCAGTATGATAAGAATAGTAATTGAATCAAAAAATCTTTTAAGCAGGCCTTAAAAAAGGCCTGAAGTAAGAAGGTCTTCTGAGTTTTCCCGCTGGGTTGAGGGTTACACGATCAAGTTTTGCCTATCAAGTTTTAATACTCTCACACTTTTCTACCAATACACTCATACTTTTAAAAATTGAAACGAACTTGAATTTAAAATTCTCTTTCCAGAGAGTGCTTCAATTTACGTTCAAGAAAACAGCTGATTTCAAGGTTAGTGAGCAAATTTTTCGTTTGCCTTAATAAATTGTTTTCTTGATGACATCTTGAATGTAAATTGCTCAAAAATTTAATGCAGCCTACGTCACAACTTTCGATTTTTGTTAATTTTGACAAATAGTATATGTAAAAGACTGGCTGCACTGTAAGCAAACTTAAACGCAACAAAGCTTGCGGTTCAGACGGAATTCCACCGGAACTCTTCTTAATAGACACTGAAATTGCAGCTAACATCATACAACCGCATAAGCTTGGAGAACAGAAACCATAAACTGTTCGTGGACTAGAGGTTATGTAGTAAAATTAGGTATTATGTTGCTCAATACAATAAACAAGGTACTAGCCACAATAATACTTAAAATGTTAGAAACTGTAGACGCTGGACTTAGATACGAACAGGCTGGGTTTCGCCCACATCGTAGCTGTGTCGATCAGGTAAATGCACGTCGAATAATTATTGAACAGTCGATCGAATGGAAGTCACCTCTGTACCTGCTATTCGTTGACTTTAAAAAAGCGTTCGATGCAGCGAATAGAAACGCTATATGGTTAGCTCTAAAAAAGAAAGCAGTGCCAAGCAAAATAATACAAGTCATCAAAGCTATGTAAACCAACGCGGAACTGCAGGTTCTACACAACGCACTGTGGCGCCTTTTCCCAAAAACCGTGGGAAAAATACAAAATTTGATGACAAAATTTTGTAAAATTAATGAACACATCGTATAAAGACCATTTTTCTGATCAGAATTCAAAAACGTTTTTCTTAATTGGATAAGAATTATAGCTGGTGGAGCTGCTTAAAGTCGACAGTTTTTTAGAAAGTCCAAAAAAAGGTGATTTTGAAAAAAAAAAGATAATTTAGAATTTAAGTGTCAGAAATATTGCCATGTGATTACTACTTTTTTGCCATGTGATTACTACTTTTTTGGTATTGTTTTAAAGGTATATTTATTGTTTATTAAAAAAAAGTAAGAAAATGTCCACCAGATACCCTACTTTTTTGGCAGTAGCCGTTTTTCAGACACCCTATATTGAGGTACTTTTTACAAATAAAATAGAGAATATCTAAAAATGGTTTTCTTGAAATTTGAAGAAAGATGTTGCAATCTTATAGCCAGCGTTGCCACACCTAAGATATTTTTGCAACCATAATTAAAAACAATTTGCCAAATAAGGAAAAAAGCTACCAAAATTTTAATATTTTTTATATTTTATGTTATCTTACAGCACAAAAATGTAAATATAAGTGGAACTGACTGACATACCCTGAGAAGAAACTTACTCCTACGGTCCATAAGATTTTGGTTCATGGCCAAAATATAATTGAATATCAATGCTTACCAATTGGAGAGTTATCAGAAGAAGCCCAGGAATGCAAAAACAAAGATTACAAGCACTTTAGATATGCGAATACTTGCAAAATTTCACGGATTAGACAGAATGACGATCTTTTTAATATTTTGGCGGCCTCTTCAGACCCACTGATTTCATCGCGGAGACATGTAAGATCTCGAAAGGATTTGGAAGAATATAATATAATTATATAATTATATATATAATTACAAATCGCTCAAAATGTTAATGACTATTTTGAAGAAAACTAACTATTAAAAAAATTAATAAAAATAACTCAATATCATATTATAATATATCATACTATAAAATAATATTATAAATTAACATTAGTATTACAAATATTTCAATAATTTTTATCTGTAATATAAATAAAAAGACTTATATTAATATAACATGTTATATTAGAGTAGCATTTTTTCTAGACTTCCCTATGAGAATGTCATTTAAAGCACAAAAAGTTGTGTCTTGAATGTTTGAGAAGTTTTAAAAATATCATTACTTCAAAATATATGATTTTTGCGATAAGAAAGGTCAAAGGTGTTATCGTGTCCAATGCCTATCACAATAAGGGAGCACTTATTTTGGTCCTAAAAGATTTAAAAATCAAGTGTTTTTTCCCCATTACAAGTTTCTTGGTAACTTCAAAAATTATGATGTTTTCAACAAAAACACCACTGTGCACAGAGCCTCCACAAAGCTATGGCCAATAACGATACTCATTTTTATTAAAATATCTTTCTTACCTCAAAAGTTATGATGTTTGTAATAAAAACAGTCGAAAGCAGACACTGTGCACAGTGCCGCTCCTAACCTCTGACCTTGCTAATCATGTATATTAAAGCTAAAGGAGTTTCCTTTCAAATGCTTTTTAAAATTTTTAAATATCTTTATCAGTTCAAAAGTTATGATTTTTGCAACGAAAAAAGTCAAAAGGCCCCACTGCGCAACGGGACAGTTAGTGATCCGCCCACAACCAATATTGGAGTACGACAAGGCTGCCCTCTATCGCCACTACTCTTTGCAGTGGTAATGGACTATTTTATGGAGACACTGTGCAAGAAGAAAAGGGGTATTGCGAGGAGTTTTCAAAGACAGTTGGAAGATTTGGAATATGCAGATAATATCTGCCTTCTTTCACACACACTTTTGAGCAAGCAAGATAAAACAAACGATCTTGTGAAGACAGCCAAAAGAGCTGGCTTAGAAATAAATATAAATAAGACGTACGCCATGCGTCTACATAACAGAAGCAAAGGTCATATCACCATCCACAATTATCGAATAGAATACGTTGACAGCTTCTGCTACTTAGGGAGCACAATGTCGTCAAGCGGTGGCAGTAATGAGGACATCACGAATAGGCTCAATAAAGCAAGAAGTGCATTTGGCAGACTAAAAGATATATGGCGAGCACCGCAAATCTCGAGAACAACAAAGATCCTTATTTTCAACGCATGTGTCAAGTCGACCCTTTTGTACGGAAGTGAAACATGGCTGGCCAGTGAATCGATCAGGCAGCGGCTGCAAGTATTTATAAATAAAAGCCTTCGCATTATATGTGGCATATACTGGCCCAACACAATAACAAACGAAAATATTTGGAGCTAAGCCAAAGCAGAGCTTATACACATACAGATAAAACGCAGAAAGTGGAAATGGATAGGACACACCTTAAGAAAGCCAGTACATAATGTAACCAGGATGGCGCTTGAATGGAACCCACATGGAAATAGACAAAGAGGAAGACCCAAAAATACCTGGCTTAGGTCTGTAAGGAGAGAACAAGCTGACATCAATAAGTCATGGGATGAGGCGAAAATAATTGCGAACAATAGATTAAGTTGGAAATATCTTGTTGAAGCCCTATGTTCCCTCCAGGAATAAATAAAGGAAAAAAAATTTAATATCTGCTATGTAACGCAACAAGATGTGAAGAAAGCTACTAAATAACGAGTAAATGAAGCTATTCATTTAAAAAAAAGCGAAGATTTTATTGGATAATATCAAGATGCCGCTGGAGCACGGCAATTTCAAGATTTAGCAAAGTTGGTATTTAACATTCCGTTGAATTTAAATAACGATAATTTTGCAGCACTACTTTGTGCGCCGAGGAGCATTTAAAATTCGTATTTTTCTAAAAAAAAGTTCAATTGTACCATCTCTGCCAAATTGTTAATACCTTCTTTAATTTATTTTTTTCGATTTGAGGTCCGATTGTTAACTTAAAGTTAGCTATTCCACTCTCTTTATAACCTCACTTTAAACAAATTTAAGAATAAAACTTTCCTAAATTTAAATGGCAACCTTATTCATACTGAAAATTTCTTTAAAACAACCAAAAGTAAGTTCCAAAAGTAAGTTCCACTACAATATCCAGAAGAAAAAATATTAAAAAATAAGCCGCAGTGTTAACGAATCCTTGTTGATCCATGTCAAAAAAAAATATTAGTTTTGGTTTGTTAGTTGGCATTTTTATATAAGTCGTTAAACGTCGAGTTGGTTTTCATTTTATACACTTTTCATGTTTGTTGCTAAAAAGAAATTCCAAGAATTTATTCTTCTGGCAGCAGTCAGTGAGGGTAAGTAATGCTAGTGGCATTAAAGATAAACGCCTTAAAATTATGACAAAATGAACAAAAAAATGTGAAGGAACTACAAAATAAAAATAACAAACGAACTGGTTTATAATGCAGGACAATATAAAAATAAAAATGAATATAAACCCTTACAGCCAGAAGGAAATAAATAGCAGTGATAAAGTTAAATTATGTTAGAGTCTTAAAGTTAAAAAATCAAAATGGGAATTAAAAACGACAAACAAATTCTTATTAAATTAAAAATTGTGTAGTTCCAAAAATTACTTTGATAATAAATATGCAAGTGCACGGCTTAAAAAACTAAACTGGCCACTTTCTTTATTTTGATTTTCTTGCGAAAACAATAAAGAAATATGTTTGTGTTTTTTCTTAACCTACTTACAACTACAATTAATGTTGGGAGAATTCCAACTAATTGTAGTTGGGAATGTAAGAAAAGTTAAACACACTGTTTATTGTTTTTTTTTTTTGTTTAAGCTTTGTTTTCGTTGCATTATTTGCTTTTTGAGTGTTTGCGATTCACATATACTATACGAAGTTTGGTATGCTAATATTTTTGGCTTTTCTAAAATTTTTTGGGAACATGTTTCCTAATGATCTGGCCTAAGCAACCAGTGAAATGCGCATAGAAACCAGATTATCCCCCAACAATAAATTCCAGTGTTTTTATCAATAATAAAAATTTGGAATTAAGCGCGACAAAAAAAATCTTATTAATTAAAAATTTTGTATTTACAAAAATTACTTTGATAATAAAATTAAAAATTTTAATATCGCTAATATAAAATCAAGAATAAAAATTGTCCTTCAGTTGCTGTTGATATTAAAGGGTTCTCGAAGTTGATCGACTGTTGAACATCAAAAATGTATAAGAATAGCTTTTTATCCAGGTGGCTTCCCATCGGTGGAAACAAAGTTTTTGTGATGTAAGGCACATGAAATAAAATTTATAATTGATTGCTCTCCTCATGTTAATAAAGCTATGCAATTTTTAAGAATTTCAACATACAAAATTGATGCTGGATGTCTTTCGTCCTTTAAGTTTCTGTGGCACCCAATTTCCTTTATATAGTTTAACTTATTTTTGTTCCGGAATTATGATTCCAAAACGAAACAAAATTTAAGAAAACTACCAGGAAAAATATTTTAAAATTATCGGGCAATTTGGGGCGAGAAATTTTGGAAATTTATTCCACATTTTCTACTACTTGAATTATTATTTCAGCCATGTCGGGAAGAAATCACTAAGATAAATAATTTTCGGATTGGAGAAAAACTGCTAAATTTGGCAAAAATCTAAAAACTATAACAATGATTGATTGATTTGAACTGGCCAGCGAAAACATATTTTTATAATATTTTTTGGATAATAAAACTTCCCGATATCTTAAATATATAAGCTTAAATGTCTATCAAAATCTTTTGAATTCTTTCTTGTCAGGGCTTGTAAACAGAGTAATGCAAGCAAAGACAACTTATTCGTTACGATATATGGAACAAATCGGGTCATTACCGCAAAAAAACTTAAGCGGCATAAAACAAAATTTTACAGGAGAAGGTTTTTCTTATTTTATTTCAAACGAACGTCCTAGCTTAAGATAAACTTGTTTTTGCTATAAAATCGTAACGTTACATTATAGGAACATCATATTTTAGGAGATGATGCAAGTGTTACCAATAAAGTCAATTAATAAAAAAAAAAAACGAAAATTTCAAATGATGTCGTTAAAGTTTTTTTAAAGCGCCGGATAATCAGCAAAAATACTGTGAACATTTCAGGAAAATCAGTAAAATTCAGTAGTTTAGAAGCCTTAAGAGAATAAACCAACAAACAATCAAACAAATGAATTTTATTTTTTATTCATATAGAAGATAGCGAAGGATTTTAAAAATCAAAAAAGGTTAATAGGATATCCCCATCGATGAATACTTCTTTCCAAAACACTGCACACTCACAATTTTCAACACTAATAACATGACCTCCTCTGTATATTCCTACTTTATATTAACGACCAAAATACCAAAAATGTTTAACTGGACAGACAGTTAAGTTAAAGCCATCAATCATAACGGTTGGAAAGAACAAAATATAAAAAGACACAATAAATAAAACAACAAAAACAGCAACAGAATAAAAAACAAAACAAAATGTACCCTTCCCTCGTAAACATAGTTTCTCTCTTTTTCCATAAATTCGGGTTTTTTTTCCTAAGAGCAGGAAAAGCTTCTTTTTATTTCATAAGCAAAAGCATTTAGAAAAATGAAATAAAAAAAAATATTCACAAGCCAACATTGACTCTGGAGTCCCCACCCGCACAGCCGAATCGACATTTTCCTTGTGGACTTCCTTTTTCCAAAAGGAGTCAATTGTAGACAACTATCCCAACATTTGTCTTTCATCTTGACACAAGTTGCCACCCTGGTTCGCGTTTGTAAATGTGAATTATTTAAATATGGATATGTAAGCATATATCTGTGTACGTAATCTATGTATATGTGGGTGTGTAATCGCGTGTTAAGCTACATTTTTCATATATTTTTTTCCTCTTGTATTTTTCATGTTTAAATATTTGTGTCTGTGTAAATTTTCTTAGCAAGTTTTCACTTTTTTCCCGCATTTTTTTTTTTTTTTTTTTTTTTTTTTTTTTTTTTTTTTTTTGAAAAATACTTGTACAAATACATTGTTACCCTGAGGAAAAGTTGTTGTTTATTCCGTTTTTTTTAAGAGTTTTTGAATGATTTCTTTGTTTTGGTCGTAAATGGTTGAATATTTTTGCAGGAGAAAATTGATTTATTTATTTTCTAAACAACTTCTACATATTCAAAAAGCGTCGGAGGGTGAACAGACTTGAAGAAAATTAATTTCAAAAATATTGTTGACAGCTAGCAAAATGTATCAGACGATGGTAGTTAACACAGCAAAATATGAAAAAATTTTAAAATAAAATTAATGATGTTGGAATTTTTTTTTAGACCAAAATATTTCTGAATTTTACAGTATTGTGGTTCAATTAATCGTATAGACATTTATATCTGGTTTTTTGCAATATAAAAGGTGTTTTTTTAAGCTAGATAGAACTTTAAATTGTAAAAAGTAACACAAAAAATTAAATTTTGATGAAATATTTTTTTTATCGTTTCAGTATACTCTGACAAATCATCATGAATAGACTCACGCTTGAACAACGCTACGAAATTATCCAAATTTACTTTGAAAATCAGTCGTCGATTCGCGCAACTTATAGACGACAATTTATCGCAAAATTGTGTTCAGCGATGAGGCGCATTTTTGGCTTAACGGGTTTGTTAATAAGCAAAATTGCCGCATATGGAGCGAGACCAATCCACAAGAGACCCTACAGACTCCATTACATCCAGAAAAATGCACCGTTTGGTGCGGTTTTCACGCTTGTGGCATCATCGGACCTTATTTCTTCAAAAATGAGGCCGGAGCTCGCGTTACGGTCAATGGAGATCGTTACCGCACCATGATCAATGATTTTTTTTTTGAAAATATGGATGACATTGATCCGGAGGAGATGTGGTTTCAACAGGATGGCGCTACGTGCCATACGGCGAACGCAACCATCGACTTATTGAAATCAAAATTTGGCGATAAGTTGATTTCGAGAAATGGACCTGTCAATTGGCCTCCAAGGTCGTGCGATTTGACACCTCTCAATTATTTCCTGTGGGGCTACGTGAAGTCACTGGTTTATGCTGATAAACCAGCAACAATTGACGCCTTGGAGGCCAGCATTGTTCGTGTTATTCGTGACATACGGCCAGCAGTGCTCGAAAAAGTGGCCCAAAATTGGACGTCCAGAATGCGCTTCGTCAAGAACAGCCGCGGTGCCCATATGCCCGAAATCATTTTCAAATGTTAATGTCACGTATTGATCTTTCGAATAAAAAAAAAATTTTGATTACAATTTAATTTTTTGTGTTATTTTTTACAATTTCAAGTTCTATCGGGCTTAAAAAAACACCCTTTAATACAATTTTAGATAGATTATAAAAAGCACAATGGGTCAAATTTTTAAATTACTGAATCAAATGAAATTTTGCCTTAATTGTTCTCTGAACCTGCGCTATGGAATCTTAAGTAAAAAATTTTAAAACGACCGGCTAATCGGACGCGATATCAGCCGAAAACTACCAAGCGGCTAATAATTGGTATTGAACCTTAAGAACACCGATATATCGGTATCGACATCGGTATTGGTTACATCCAATACGTTGTGGTTTTTGTGCCGGAGTCGGAGTCGAAGTGCACACAAAAACTCGCGACTCCGACTCCAAAATTTTTCGGCATAAAACATTTTCTAATATCTTTAAAAGTTTTTAAGTCAGAAAATTAGGATCAGTCTACTTTACATAAGAAAATAACTACATTAAAGCTCAATGCGGCACGTGTTAGAATTAAAATATAGACTCAACATTTATATATTGAACCATTTAGAAGGTACTGCATAAAAAAAAATCTAATGTCAATTAAGGACCAGTCTCATATACATTTAGCATCAAGGTTAGAGTAGGAGTTGGAGTCAGAGTTGTATTAAAAAATTTTAGCAGATGGAGTCGGGGTCAGGATTTCTTGACGACTTCACAGCTCTGGTAACATCCCTAACTGAAACGTTTAAGAAGAAAAAATGTATTTGCATAAAACTCTAGTTCCTAGTTTCATACTTGTAATGAAGTTAAGATTTTTTTTTTAAGTTCCTGCAAGACACTTTATTTTTTAATTTACGCCTTTTGACAAGTTATTGACATTATTAGAACTTTTAAAGATTTTAGTAAGAGAAAAATTTTTCACGATCGTTTCTGGAAACACAACCTTAATTTACAACAAAGCATTTACGACAAATAATTTACAACTTACTAAAATTTATGCAAATTTCTTAATCAAATACCATTAAATTTGTTAAATTACACAGTCAATCTTAATTTTAATGTTAATTGTCCAAATCCGTACGTGTGTGTGTCAAAAGAATGAGTATGAATAAACGAATGAATGTAAATTTGTGTTAAGTTTAATTGTAATGACTACTATAAAATACATTGACATCAATTGGGTCAACTGCGTTACAGTTACTGTCAAATAAATGGGTATAAATTTGACATTTAATTGACATGTACAAATATTCAGAGAGAGTACACATGCAATCAGAAATTTTAAAACACAAGAACACTTGCACAAGTACAAACATATTGCAGAACTTTATACATTATTGAACACATCATCATCTTATATTTCAGTAGCAATGAAAATTTTAACTAAAGCCACCACGTATTTTAAGATACAAAGTATATTTTACTCAAGAGTAAATATAAATAAATGTTCAATTTACATACGAGGACGATGAAGTGGCGCAGAGAAATTCTTTCTTCCTTGTGTTTGGAGTGAAAGCGAAGCATTTCTTCTTCATTACGTTGATCACACTTTCAATAAAACCACAAATTTTCATTTTAAAAGATTTAAATACAGATTTTGTTTATCCACCATGGACACATTTTGTAAAGTGTTAGATGAAAATGCTATAAATTAATTTAAAACATTTTCTGAATGAAATGAGAAATTATTTTAACTTTTTATTGTGTAACAAGAGTTTGTATGTAGGTGAGTAAGTGCCATGGCAAGAGGGTGTCATGACTACGTGGCAATGCGAAAGGATATCCACAAACACAAAAATTAGATAAAATCTCAGCAGGATTGTATAGAAATTTATTGTCCTGATTTTATTATTTTTATTTTTGTGGTAACTTGTGATTTTGGTCATTTGAACTCTAACAATTTTTTTTGTACAAAAGAATCCTTTCTGTTGCCATCTTCTTTTAATTTTAGGGTTTTGTGTGCCATGAATTTTTATAAGGGGTTTTGGAGGGATGGGGAGAAAAATAGTAGAAGGACAAATACTTGAGAGTCGTTGTTATTTTAGGTAACAGAGGGCATTATTTTTCATTGTTCTCACAAGTGAAAGTGTTGGGCTTGTCAATAATTCAACAATTTATGTTTTACAAAGCAAATTAAATGAATTTTAAAATTGAGATAAAGTGTATGAAAAAATATAAAAAAAAATTTTTGGGCACAAGATAAGTAAATGCGTACAAATTTTTTAACAAAAATTGGTAGTAAATGCAGAAGTTAAATAGAAAATAATTATCTGAAAAATTGTACAATAAAAATGAATAAACTGAGTAAATAAATAGTGTCCGTCTCATCTTCTTTTTGTACCTTTATTTAACACGCTTTTGTTCAAAATAACTTGGGACTTTTTGTCAACTAGTTTTTTTTTTTTTAATAATTTCGCGCAAACTTTAAATCTATGTTCTTAAACTAAAAGGCTGCAACCCAGGACAAAATGGGGAAAAAGGGAATTTTATTATCTGTTGTAATAAACATAGTGAAATTCAAACAATTTTTAAATAGAAATGTTTATGAGCTTAAAATACCAGTTACAACAAAAATTTCTTAAATTGAAAGGAAGTTAAAAATGTGTTTTTATTGGTACTTTTTTTAGAGGTACAATTGGAATTAAATGCAATTCATAGTTTAATTGCCTTGGTCTGTAAGAAGTCGATTACATGAGAAAAAGGGATAAAAGTAGTACAGTAAAGGTTTTTTAAATAAACAATTCAAAGAGTTAAAATTTTAAAAGTTAGTTCCTTCTACTAGAATATATTATTTGGAGAGACTGGGAGGGACAAAAAATACATTGTTTTCAAAGTGGGTTTACGGAACTTAAGAAAAATCATTCCATCCATACTCAAATCAATCCGAAGCGGTATTAATAGTACGGTGAGTACGGATTTTCAATCGCAAAATACTTAAATTATCCATGTTCAATCCCGAATTTGTACTTGAAATAATCCGAAAATGAGATTGATTTAAGTAAAACTAAGATTGAATAAATCTCAAAATGCGCTTGATTCAAGTACTATTAAGTGGATTTAATCCCGAATTCCTACTTGGAATAAACCAGAAGTGAAATAAGAAGGAGACTTTATGACTGATTTACCTACACGTTCAACACCTTACAGAATTTAAAATATAAAACACCAGCATCATTCCCGATATGGTTTTTACTTTAAAAACTTAATGTACATATCGCCGTCAGTGTTACCGTCGGTTATTTTCAAAAAGTACCAAAAAAGGGGATATCTATAAAAAAAGTGGCACCAAAAAGTGGATTTTTTTAAAAAAAGGGGCACATGTTTTAAAATTAAAATAAGTACACCACATTATGTATTTATTACGTTTTTTTTTTTATTTATTACAACTTTAAATGGTATAAAAACTAAAATAAATATTTTGTAAATATTTCTCTCGAGAAGTAATTTTTTTAAAATATTTATTTTAATGTTTTGGTAATTCAAAAACTTTTAACTTGTTTTCTGCTAAACATGTTTTTTGGATTATGACACGTTGCAGCAAATAGAAGATATTAATGAATTGTGTTTTATATATACATTTAGTAATATATTTTTTGTACTATTCCTTTTGAATACATTTTCTTTAATTTATTTAAGACACTATATTGCACAGGTATACTTTTTAAACTTTTTAGAAATTTATTTGCCCATTCCACCAGATTCTTATGTTTTTTGGAATGCTATGGCCGAATATGAGCACAGTTTTCTCCCATCACGTCACATTTATCAGATACACCAATTGTTGTAATTTCGGATGATGTTTTGTACCACAATTAATAACAAAATCCATAGTTTTATAATTTAATTCTACAGTCAACCTAATTACAAAAGTTGTAGGCCCTGGCCCACGATGTCGACAATAAAATTTCTTTCGTATATTTGTTATGAAAACAAAAACAAATTTTAGTTTATATTATTGTTTTTAATATAAATATGCGAAAGAAATGTCTTGTCGACACCGTGGGCCTGGCAGCTAAGCCATAATCGGATGAAAACAAGAAATACTATGGCAAAAAAACGAAAATGTCACTTTTTCAAATACTTTATATATAATCAGTTCTACACTTTAATACAAATAAATTCACGGCATGCATTCATGCTACTAAATTTAAGTGCTAGTGTTTTAATTTTTTTACTATAGCATATTTAGTTTTTATCCAATTTCGTCTTTTATTGCTTTAAATTTTTGTAATCAGGTTTATAGAACAAAACTATAAAACTGGATTTTGTTATTAATTGTGGTACAAAACATCTTCCGAAATTACAATAATTGGTGTATCTGATAAATGTGACGTGATGGGGGAAAACTGTGTTCATATTCGTCTTTAGCATTCCAAAAACTTTTTCAATGTCGTCCTGTGCTACATATTTATTAATTATCAGTTTCATACAAATTTTACAATTAATTGTTCTTAAAACGACTTCCATACTTTCGTAAAATGTCTTTAGCTTATTTGTTACTTTTTTTTGACTAAAGCTAACTTAGTAAAAACACGCTCAGCAGAAGCACTACTATGTGTCACTAGCACACATTTTCGTTTCGAAAGTTATTATAATATAATTTTTAATATTGGTGAAACACGTGAATGTAGATTTTTAATACCTTATTTTGACTTATATCTCACAAACTAAAAAATATTTTGCAAAAAGTGGCGTATACGACAAAATTGAAAAAAAATTTCGGACGTGACAATGGCTATAACTTTTTTTTCATGACTTTGGATATTTTTACATAAATCAATAAAGAACTTAAAACCCAATATCTGACGCAAATATTGGACGACTTTTTTACGTACATTTTTATGTATGAAAATTTGAACCTTAAGATTCGATTTCCCAAAAAAAATTTTTGTTTTATACGGCAAGATAACTTCGGCACGACGATATATAACTGAAAATATAAAATAAATGAGAAGCAAAAGTTCTCAATTTTGCTTTTTAAACATGAGAGCAGGCCTGCCATATTTGCCGATTTATCGGCATTTTGCCGATTTTTTGCCTCTAAATTATCAAAATGCCGATTCTTCAATAAACGACTAAAACACGGTAACTTTTAGTTTGTTTTGGTATAACTTATTAATTTTGTGCAATACTTGTAAAATTTTTAAAATTTTATTTGAAAAATATTCAACTATGAAGAATGAAAGAACTAAATCTAAATAAAAGAAAAAAGTCCAGGCTTAAAATATCTTTTTCTATAAGGAAAATATAAAAAACTTTATATATGAGTTTAAAAATTAATAGATGCTTACAAAAGAGAAAGGGTAAGCTAAATTTACATTCACTATGAATAAAAATAATTTAAATCAAAAAATGGCTACATCTGATAGCCATTCTAATGTAAAGAAGTAGAGTAAATTTGCAAGCTTTTTGGCAAAAATTCATGTTTAAAACTTGAGAATTTTAGTGGTGCATTTCCAAAAAATTATTTTCCTTCTAATCTTTCGAAAATGATGAAAAAATTTGTAGCAACGTCAACCTAAATAAAACAAAATATCGATGGTCCCTGAAAAATTAAAATTTGGAAGGAATTTTAATTCTTCAAGTTTAATAATTAGGATTATTTTGAAACTGATTTCAGAGGCTGATTCTGGCAGTCTTGATCGAATACATTTTCGTTTCGAAGGCAATTTTATTTATAATTTTTTGCTTTTCAACATTGAAAAAAATAAGAAATAAAATTGCTTCCGAATCGAAAAAGTATTCGATCGCGATTGCCATAATTAGCCAGTATGATTTAATAAAAATGTCAAATTTAAATATTTGTCTATTAAAAAAAAAGTTAAAAAAAAATTTACCCTAAAGTACAAAATATATATACATATATATGTTTTTAATTAACTACAATTTTTTTATAAAACGTTTTTTGTTTTATTGATTATTATGTTTTAAACATTAGTTTATGCTGCATTTTTTTTGTTTTGTTATTAAAAATATATTTTATTGTATTTAAAAGAAGTATTTAAAATTTACCGATTTTTCGCCGATTTTTTTAAAGTAAAGTACCGATAATGCCGATTTTTTTTGGTAAATATGCCGGTTTCTCATCAAAATCTTCTGGCACCCCTGCATGAGGGTAATGTGTTTTCGTCTTGTTTTGTTGTTTCTAAACACAGCAAGCAAATCGTTTTTTAACTACTTGTGTAGTGTCTGCAACAAACTTTGATACGTAAAATAAGATTAAAACGCTCACTTTGTAATTTTACTGTCAGAGTGGCACTACCAACGAAAAGTTAAATCTTTTTTTACTTGGTTTAAGAATCTTGTACTTGTTTTAAGAAATCCCGGGATTGATTTTCGAAAGCAATCCCATTGAGGAATGTTTTAAGTAAAAAACTTAATTAATCCCGAGTGTTTTTCTTTCTGTGTAAGAGTTACGTTTTAGAAAAGGGATAAAAAGATAAAATTTTTTTTTTAGTTAAAAATAGTCAAGGGACATTATTTATATCAATATGGATTAACTTTTATTAAGAGATATTATAACGGAAATACAACTCAAACAATTACTAATTAGAAGAACAAAAGAGGGGCCTATAAGGAAACCGCTACTTTTTCGAAAATACGTTTTTCACTTTTCAGCAATGCAGTAAGTACAATTTAATTTCAATAAGGGTACATACTTTAGAACAAAAATTACAAATTACAAAGAGTAAAAATGGATTTTTTTTGCAAAATTAAAATTTAATTTAGAAAAGACTATAAGTTACAAGCATCTTGGTTATGAATACAAAATATCTGACAAAATTTGGGCGGGATTAGATAAGTGGGCGTGGCACCTACCATAGAAAGACAATACAGATTTCTGTATATCTGGGAAAACGGCAAGAGCCAAAGTTCCCAAAATAGGTACTAGCATCTTGGTTAGCAATAAGCAAAACCCGGGCGGGCGGGGTCGGAGAAGTCCAGCGTGGCATAAAATAGTTTTGTTTATATCTAAAGAACGGTAAGAGAAAAATTGTTAAAATTTGTTACACATAGCTGGGTTATCAATACGAAACATCTGTCACAGCTATAATTTACAAATGTGGAACATATAGCTTGGTAATAAATGAGGATTAACTTCAATACAAACACATAACACAAAAATTTCTGTGTTACTGGTAAATGGTAACAGTAAGAGTATTCAAACTTGGCACAAATATCTTCGTAAACAATGCACGAGAACTGTTTTTAAATTAAATAACATATAATTATGAGGGTAGCGAAGCGCACTGGGTTAAACTAGTTTAGTATGTTTTTATTTGGGCTCTAATGATATAATATGTTTACAAAATGTTAACAATTAGCAAATGATTTTATTCATATATATTAGAGTCAAAGTTGTTTTGACCCCAAGAACGCCGGGTTCTGACAGCTAGTATACATATCTTTTCTAACTTTAACTTTAAAAAACTTTAACGTTGAAAAATTTTAACAAGGGGCAATCAAATTTATTTTAAGGAAATAAATTTCATCCTATTATGAGTTGATTTTTAAAACTCAGCTTCAACCTTCCAATTTTAGTGTATTTGTATCTCCTTGTAATGAAATTCCATACAATGAATTTTTCTTTACAATGAACAAATGTTGCAAAAAAATTTTAACTTAAGCGCATTTAAAAAAGATTTGTCTTACGAATACTAACAACACCAAAGCGAATTCATGTAAACGGTGGTATCGATACTACAACAAGCACAACATCAAAAACACAACATAGATTTTATTTGTTGCTTTCGTTGGTCGATATATCAAAAACACAAGCGAGTTTTGACATCTCTCTATCTAATTAAGAAATAACGTAGCACAGCTGTGCTTTTAACGCCACCTGAATAATGAATTCGCCTTGAACAACACTGTGTACAGTGAAAGTGTCAAATATAATCAGAGCATCCTCAAATAAAAAGATATGAAAAACGTTGAACTAACAGTAAAGTTAGAGCAGTAACACAAAAAAAAAAAAACTTTTGTAGCTAAGCAGTTTATTTCCGAGCACATTAAACTATATTATGTTAAAGACTTTGCTCTTAGCCCAAATGTTTTTGAACTTGTCTTTGTCTTGATGACGCAAAGCTTAAATAAATAACCGCAGCACGTGTAATCCGAACTAGACAACTGGTTTTTTTTTAAAGGGCAAATAAAAATAAGTTTCGTGTTATGATTTTTCTGTATAATAAAGCGATTTTCCATCAGATTCATTATAGGGAAGTTCAATTATAATAAGCTAATAAATAAATTAATTAAAATTAGAGATATGTGTTACATGTTTTGTTTTTAGGGTTTTATTTGAACTTTACTTTTAGCAAAACAAATTTTAAGGTTGCGAAAAAAATGTTTTTAACAAAAACTCTCGACGTGATTAAATCTGTTGCTGTCAGTTAGCTGCGAGTAACAGTAACGTTGCAAATCAGTTGCTCCGTTTTAAGCAAATAAGGCGACGAATGCATGCATATGGCTTATTATTATTAGTTTTTTTTTTTATTATGAATTTTGACAAACTCCTCTGGTTCATCATGTCGATGAATTCGGACACAATCTTAAAATAATGTATGTAAGTATCTTGTTTGGATTTAAAAAAAAAACGGGTCTTCTTAAAACGTTCAGTCTTGTATCTTTTGTTTTCTTCTGATACAATTCCGTTGCATTATTTTAAAAAAGTAGCATGCAGTATTTTCAAATGATACAAAATAGTACATTTGCCACTTTTGGGACACAACGGCAACGTTGTTTATAGCTATGTGCTACAAAACAATAGCGAACCATAACTCCCAGCTCTGATATTACTTTATTCGCAAAGAAGAAGAAAAAATAATATACATAATTTCATAACTCAACAACAATTACTTACCTATGTATGTATGTATGTATGTATGTTTCCATTGTGTTGTGTTCTCGGTCTCTTGTCTGTTACTAATTTTTTCGTTTTTTTTTACTATTGATAATTAAATTCAAAACATTAAAATTACACTCTCACTTTTTACCACCATTTACATACATAGTTAAATTTACACTCTTTTAATACACAGTAAGTGCTTGCAAAAGAAAAAAAATTGTGTCTGGAAAAAATAACTATTATATTCTCACCCGTTTTTCTATGAATTGAAACTAACTTTTTAATAATAAATTTATGCTAATTTATTTGTCAACATTTCTAGAATATTTTAATGTAAAAAGTTTTTTAATTATTAATAATTTAACACATAAAAACTTATTTATTAATTTATAACACTTTGCACTAGTAACTCACTAACGATGACAAAGAGAACTGAAGAAAGCAAATAAAAAGTGCAATTATTCAATGCGTATTGTTGTTTCTTTAATATGAAAATAGAGGGGTAAGGAAAGTGATTAATGGGGAGATAAAGAAAAAGTGAGTAGATAACTTCAATAAGTGCTTGTGACATAACAGAGATGGGAAGTATTGTAAATGCTAATGTTATTGAAAGTAATTTAAATGAGGTAATGAAAGGCTTAACTAAACAAGATATCATTACAGTTTCTTCGACCACTTACCGTTAAAATAAATTTTTATATGTGCATATGATCAAAATTAAATAATGTGTTTGACTTAAAATGTGACAATTTTCAAATGCCGAGGGAAAAGTTAAAAAAAATCAGACCACCTCGATGTCGTTGTTCAAAAAGCCGAATAATTGTATGTATGCACAACTTATAAAGAAATATGAAATATGGTAACACAACGGGAACTACATAGTCACTGGACCCACGTGAGTTATGATTACTAGCGGCTGCCAAGGGTACCTAACCTAACGAAATAAACTAACTTTCTGGCACTCATGCAGTCAAAGAAGGCTGTACAATGCGTTCGAAATTTGTAATAACATATTTTAAGGTGTTATCTCCAATTTAGCAACAACATTTTTTTAGAAATCAAAAAAAAAAAAATTTCAGAATGCATCTAAAGTGTAAAGCTTGTTTTCCAATACAAAAAGTGTTATGTTTGTATAAAAAATGTTAAATTTCCACTTCGCCAAATTTAATCAGACTTCAAGATTGCTGTCATCTGTAAAAAATATGTTGCTCCAAGACTTGATAAAAGCAAGTGTGACAAAAAAAAAAAAAACGTGATAGGTTAAAATAAGAAATCCAACGAAAACAATATAGTATCTTAAGTAAAGCGTGATAGGGTTGGTTGTTGTACTACGTCCTAAAACAGCTGGATCATCCCAATACTCACTCGATATCAATCCGTCTAAACATCTGGGATCATTTGGACACACAATTAAAAAAACATAATCAACAAGCACTCTCTAAATAAAATTCTGCGGGAAGAGTGACCAAAAATATTTACTGAGCTAACTCTTAAATGGGTGAAATCGATGTCCAAGAGACAAGAAGTCGTCCTTTAAGCAAAAAGAAATCAAGCAAAGTATTAGCCACTTAGCTTTTCTTAGTATTTTTAAACTGTGCACTTTTCTGACGTGTTAATAACGGAGTAAATTTGTTTTTTATTCTACTGTTTTTGTTTTTGAAGTATTTTAAATTTTGTCTAAACATTGTCTAAAGTTTTGAAAATTACCATAAACTTCTAAATATTTAAGTTCTTTTTTTTACTATAATTTCATTTTTATATTGGAAAACCAGTTGTACACTTTATTTTAACGTTGTATGGGACAAGAAATCATAATGTAAAATTTCGTGAAGATAGGTCAATAACTTACCACAGTTCCATATAAAGCCCACTCTCGGAAAACAACAAATAATGCTTTTGTAGTAGAATTTGGCCTTTTGTAGCCGCTGTAAAAACAGTCAACTGGAATCGCCATGAGAACAGACAGTCGAAGCCGCTGTAACAACAGCCCACCGAAGTCGTTGTCAGAATAGTCAGCCAAGCCGCAATGAGAACAGTCAGCCGAAACCGCTGTGAAAATTTTTCGATACTTGACCAAATGTTAGTTATCGTTAAAAAAAAGTATTTCAACTGATTTAACCTTTGTAAAATCCGTCGACTCTTTAATTATTATAATTTTCAAGACTTGCATGGCGGGTTCTAGTCTTGTGAGAATCGCACTGAAACTGAAACTTATCTGCTCATACTCATTTACAAGTGAACGGAATGAGAAATTAATCTGTGTGTATAATTAAATGCTTCGATTCAGTTCAAAATATTCTTCAATTGACAATTTTGGTATTACTGCAAATCTTGTCTTTCTTTCTGTTCTTTTTCTTTCAATTCATTTGTTTGTTGGAATACCTTTTTTCGATTAAAGCCTAGTACTCTGTTCGATCTTGCGAAAAATGTTGAACAACATTGATTATTTCACACGAAAATTTTGTCATGTATCAATATCATCTATCTTGCGGTTTCTCAAATCTTAACGTTTTTATTAGTTACAAGTGCACAACATTATTTTGCGAAGGTAAACAAAAACCATAGTTGGGGGTAGTGCACTGAATATTAATTTAAGTCCACATTGCACTATCACTAAATAAAACTGCAAAAAATTAGTTTTTACTATTTCTTACCAGCTTAAGTTATGATTGGTATTTTTTTCACAAGCATTAAAAAAATAAATTGGTATTGCAAATATTTTCACTATCACTAACTGTGATTGAATGCATAAAATCTGCACTCAATTCAAATATTTAGTTCAAAATTTGAACTTGCAATCAAATAGCTGTACAAAAACATAATATCACTTATGCTTGGAACATAACTGGGACGAACGACGAATTTCGCCCTATACGACGAATTTTTTAGTAACAATTCGCTAAGTAAATTCGTCGTATGAAACACAATAACGACGAATAACTAACAGCTTTTTTAATTGAAAAAGTTCTTTGCTGTTTGTGCAAAGAGAGAGAAATAGTGTGACCATATAAAAAAAATTTACTTAAAAAACACAAACATTAACAAAAACACAATTAAAAAAAAATTTTAAAGTTACATTTTTGAAATTTTTTTAAAAAAATCACAAATACAATTAAAACATGTGGGTACCATAGAAGGATAGTGTGGTCCCTAGTCCTCATTTTCCATATGGTCCGGATGAGTGACAACGAAGGATCTGTCCAAAATACCACAGTGAACACAAAAAAAAATTTTAAAGTTACATTTTTAAAATTTTTTTAAAAAAATCACAAATACAATTAAAACATGTGGGTACCATAGTAGGATAGTGTGGTCCCTAGTCCTCATTTTGCATATGGTCCGGATGACTGACAACGAAGGATCTGTCCAAATATGACCAAAACACCACAATGAACACAAAAAAAATTTTCAAGTTACATTTTTTAAATTTTTTTAAAAAAAATCACAAATACAATTAAGACATGTGGGTACCATAGAAGGAAAGTGTGGTCCCTAGTCCTCATTTTCCATATGGTCCGGATGAGTGACAACGAAGGATCTGTCCAAAATACCACAGTGAACACAAAAAAAATTTTAAAGTTACATTTTTAAAATTTTTTTAAAAAAATCACATATACAATTAAAACATGTGGGTACCATAGTAGGATAGTGTGGTCCCTAGTCCTCATTTTCCATATGGTCCGGATGAGTGACAACGAAGGATCTGTCCAAAACACCACAATGAACACAAAAAAAATTTTCAAGTTACATTTTTGAAATTTTTTTAAAAAAAATCACAAATACAATTAAGACATGTGGGTACCATAGAAGGAAAGTGTGGTCCCTAGTCCTCATTTTCCATATGGTCCGGATGAGTGACAACGAAGGATGTGACAACTCCAATTTATATTTGTTCGATTTTTTTTAATTTGTCCACAGAAATTATTAGGAAATAATAAATGAATTAATTAGATATTTTTTCTGCATTTTTTTAATATTTTTTATTAAGACAACCATTTGATACAAGACTTATTTAAATATGTGATAGTTAAATATGTCATATTTAATTATTTCATCCAGAGTTAAATATGTAGTGACGTAAGCCGTTACGTCGCAACATATTTAACTCGGCATATTTATCTTCACACACATTCTTCTTTGTATATTTATTTTAAATGCGATAAAATAATAAAAAAAACGATTATTAAAGTAAAAAAAGTAACTTTATATACTAAAATACTAGAAAACTAAAATCAAACATGGTCACCTGGTACTGATTTGTTCGTCGTTCATCGGCGTATGAAATTGAAATAAATCTATTGCAAAGTCGCCGCGTATGACGAATTTCGGCCGACGCCATGATTGTGTGTATTTTCATATACACAAATATGTTTTATTTTTGGCGACGAATATTCGCGGCCAAAAATTCGTCGTTCGTCCCAGTTGTGTTCCTAGTATTAAATTTAAAAAAAAAAATTTTATTTTGTTTGTGCATGGTCTTCTGATGATATGCAAAACCAAAGAAAATTAAACTAAATGAAATTCTGTCA
Organism: Pollenia griseotomentosa; assembly: GCA_963931875.1. NCBI lineage: Eukaryota > Metazoa > Arthropoda > Insecta > Diptera > Polleniidae > Pollenia > Pollenia griseotomentosa. The sequence continues at coordinate 74,523,863 of OZ007563.1, read as the reverse complement.
ATAATGGAATAATTCTTGGATTTAATCATGAAAACACAATTTGTGTATATTAAATTGCGTGCAAAATTGTTAGTCAAATAAGTGAAGCAAAAAATATTGCAATATACTGATGATTGCTATTTTTTAAATCAAACTATTTTTTTGGTGCAAGATGTTTTAACATTACCATTACTCATGTGTAGTGAGATTGCTAATTTTCAAATCACTCAACATCAACTAAATTATTGCAATCATTTTGAACTAGTGCACTACCCCCATCTATGACAAAAACCATGTGTTTTGGTAATTGCCATTAAAAAAAGCAAAACCTTTTTATTTAAATAATTTTCTAAAGTAAAAAAAACAAAAAAATTTAATTTTATCATTAACTTTTGCAATTTTCTACATTTTTCTTTTTGAAACGCTTGTTATAAACCCCACTTCACGTATGCAAAATAAAAAATTACAATAAATGATTAGCTGTTGCAAAAAATTCCGTGCGAAATAGTATGAGCTGCACTTGTTTCGCACGGAAAATAAAAATGTTGCTAGAAACATTTCGCGAGTTTTTCGTAAAATAAATAGAGTACAACTCTCAACTCAACATTTTTTCGTTTTTATTTCACAGAAATTTTTTTTATATTGATTTTTAAAACATTTCGCACGAAATACTGAACAGAGTACCAGAACAGAGTGCGGGAACATAATCGAAATGCAGAATTAGTGTGAATAAAACTAAAACAATAAAAAATTCATATGAACGTTACATTAGGCCACGTCACATGAAGCCTACATTAGCGCCTTTAAATGCTACCATAAAAATAAAAGTTGTGTTTTCGGAAAAGGTCTATAAATTCTCAAAAACTCCATAAATTTGTTTTGAATACTTGGCAGGCAATGGAATCTTATAATTCCAGTTAAATTTGTACTTGCAAAATGAAAATGGATTGGGATTAATTTGTTCTTAACAAAAAAAAAAAAAAAAAAAAAATGATAATTTAATATAAAAAAATATAGAGATGTTTATCTTATAAAACCCACGGATTCCTTAATGAAATCTTACAAATAAAATCTATTTAATGTTGCCCCTTTTTTAAGTCAATAAATAATGCGTCCTTTTTGGTTAAAGAGCTTTTTTCAACAGTTGGGGTTTTATGCTACATTTTAAGGCCGTTTATTAAATAAACAGCAGCACATCAATTAAAATGATTCCAATCATTTATTTTTTAATTTTTTGTAAGTTGGGACTCTTTTTTCATCTTTTAAATACTTCCAAGGAGTCAATAAGTCACAAGCTCTCTCACCCCTACAGTCAGAAGGCCGGACGGACAGTCAAGTAATCAAAGTAATTAAGTGGAACCATTATTTACACTTAAAAAACGTGTAATTTCTATTATTGTACTTTTTTCCTTTCTTCCTTTTGTTTTCCTTCTGCTAAGTTTGCTTGTCCTTTTTTCTTTTGTCTTTTGATTTTTTTTTGCGTTTCTTGTGGTATTTAATTTAATTAAAAACAACAATCAAACAACATTTCTTAATTAAAAAAAGCCAAGGACCGACTGACCACCTGATGGGTTAAAAATGTTTCAAATAAAAAAGAACTCAGAAATTGTTGTAAGTTAGAAGAAGTAAAAAAAAACACAAGTCTTTGGACAAAGAAAAATATAAGAAAAAGGATATTCGTATCCTTTTTGTAGAAATAATAATAAAAAATATAAAAAGAGAAGCAAATAAAAAAACGAAAAACTGAAGAATACAAATACAAACCCCATATTGACCATAAAATAAAATTTTAATCAAATAAATATTTTTTTCGAAAAAATTTGTGTTTAAGTTGTCTAATGCCCACAACCGTTCGTGCCTTTACTTAGAAAACTTGAACATCACACAGAGTTAAATGGAGTTCAACCAACAGGCACAACTTAAAATTGTTGCTGTACGCCGACAAACATCAAAAGTTGACAACAGCAGGAATCAGTTGCCAACCAAATTATAACTATTAATTTAAGAAAAGAAAAAGTTATTCGTATGCAAGGCGAATTCATATATACGGTGGTGGCAATACTACAACAAGTGCAACTATCAGTGTTGTCACTTTGTGGGCATTTACCCGTACTTTTAATAAAAAAAAAATTAAATTAATTTTTTTCTTGAAAAAATTTTTGTATTAACCCGTCAATTCCCATAACTTCAGTAATGAATACAAAACAAATTTTTCTTTCAAATAATATCAGTTAAAAGTCAAATCAAAAAAAAATATTGCTAACTCCGGTTTTATAGGGGTGTCACCTACAGGTGACACTGGGCATACTTTACTCCACATTTTTAACATTCGGCTAAGAAAGTGATCGCAGTTAGCTTTATTATTGTCTCCAGCTCTCCATCGGCTACCTCCCCATCCACAAGAGGGTGCAGGATGATGTCGCCAGGGTCATCTCCAGCTTCTAGATTTCCATTAACGTTATCACTAAGCTTCGTCACCTATAGGTGACACTGGGAATTGCCGGGTTAAGGTTGTGCATGTATTAAAAAGAAGTTTTTTTTGATATTATTATTTAATAAAAGGTTTTTTTTTTTTTTAATAAATGCTATTTAAAGCGGCTCATACACTTGCAATAAAATTGTTCGATTTTACGTAGTGTACAATTATATCGCCAATGTGTATGTAATATTCGAAAATGGCACAATATATTGGGAACAATCAAAAACTTTGAGTGAAATGTGTTGGCAACATTGTACAATGCTTCTTATGTTATTCCTATAGGTTATGTTTACCTTTTTATTGAATGAGTGAAACCATTGTGCGACTTATTGCAAAATATAGGACAAAATGGAAATAATATGGCGAATATAATATACAATAATATTGCAAGTGTATGGGCCGCTTAAGTAGTTGTTTCGTTTTAAAAGCTTTTTTTATTAAAAGCTGTTTTTTGTAATATTATTTGTGGTATGTAAAAAGCTTAATGCGAAAAATTTTCGCAAGAAACAATTTTTTGAAATAAATGATTTTGTATTTATTTTTCCTTAAAGCTTTTTTGATTTATAAAAGTATTATTTAAACAAAACATTTAATCAAAACAATAAATTCCTTTAACCTTTAAATAAAAGCTTATTTTAAATAACCCTGCCCTTACACATGCAAGTACTGGCATGCCACTGTTGTATACATATTATCAAAGAAAAATTGTTCGAAATTGTCGAATCTCATGCCACGGCCTTTACTTTTGTGTTTACATATCCCACTACGAGTACATTTTCAAAATGTCGTCGAAGCACAAACTTGAGATAATTTGTTTACTTCTCAAATTAAAAAAAAGTACCAAAAAACCAAATAGAGTTACCGAGCTAATCATATAAGGATATTTTTGGGGGAATGGTTTACATTTATTTATATAAGCATTATTTTAACAATATTAATGCTCTATAATTAATAAACTTGCTTTTATTAATGCGCGTTTCAAAAAATTAATCATAATAATACATTTATCAAGTCAAAACTTTAATTAAAATTTGACAATAATCCAGTAAATTTGCATTACATTTTAAACAGGGTAACATTGTTCATCGTTTTGTCATTTAATGGCATGCAAGTGCCAAATTTCCACTCGCATGCAATTTTTGCTGCCACTGGAGCTGCCATTGCGAAAAATGTGAGTGTATTAGTAAAAAAGTGTGAGTGTATTGAGTTTTTCGAACTGGCAGTGGCATGTGTAAATGCTAAATAAAAAAAAAACTAACTGATTTAAAGAAACAAATCAACTTTTCTGCATTGAAACCGATAAAATTTCTGATAATAAACTTTAACTCCTTAAATGGAATGCTTCTTTTAAAATTTGCAACTTTTAAAATTAATTTTTAATTATAAGACAAAACACAAAACCGTTTCTTGTATTCTGCAGTATTAAAATCTAAATTAAATACACCGACTTGCATATGAGCTGCAAGGACACATGTGTGTTATTCAGTCAGTCAGATCGTTTGTCTGTCTGTTTTTATTCATACATTATAATTATTTTCTTTGATATTTCAAACCTTTGTCGGTTTAATTAGGTTTTTGTTTTTCTACCTCTTGGAGTGTGTTTGTGTCTCTATGACTTTATGCAGATGTTGAAACATAATTGCACACACACATATATATATATACAAGCATATATATTCTCATCTCTACACACAATTTTACACATGAATACAGTAAATTATAACTTTTACAATGAATGAGAAATGTCTGTCCCCCAGTCTGTATGTCTGCCTGCCTGTGTATACGAATACGTATTGTGTGAAATTTTACAAAGACCCAATTTTTGACTTTGTTTTTTGTATGACTTTTATCTAATTTCATGTAATAATTTGTTATTCTTTAATTTCTACCTTTCTTCTATACGTTTCTTTTTTGTTTTTGTTTATTCCTCTTTCATATTTTGTGTTGCACGCCTGGTTAGAGATGCAATTTATTTGCTAAACAAATTAAGGCAAAGGTAGTTTGCATTATCCTGGAAAAAGAAATTTAAAAAGTTTTTATGTGAAGTAAAGTTCTGTACTTTGTGAGAACAATTTATGTTTCCTTTTAAAGATACCATAAAAGGTGAAGAAATACAGGAAGCTTTTATAAAATAAAACACAAAACCAAGGATTTTTTGAAAGTTTTGAAGTTTAAATGTCGCGGCAAAACAAAGTTTTAATCTTTCTTTCTGTTGCAGTAAGGAAAGAGTGCTTAACTCTATTTTTTTAGTTTTGTGGGAGAGCAATTTCAATATACATATTTTTTTTTCTGGTAAAGTCATTGTTCTCTTCGGGTATAGATTTTTTAAGTTTCTATCCCTAAATATAACGTCAGAGATCGTAAGTAAACTTAAAATTGTATTCCAAATGTTATTGCACATTTAGCAGAAAGTAATTTTACTATAAGTTTTTGAAAAATCGTACAAAATATTTTAAACTTTGCCTATGGGTACTTTTGAACATAAAGAACTCAAAGGTGCTATTAACTTAAATTTAGCTTAACCCTCTGTCTTACACATGTTTTGATTTTCCATTCAAAACGCAATAAAAAAGATATGGCCAGATTTTCTTTTATAATATATATAGTACATATGAGGAGCCGCAGAACAAAACGTACTTTTTCGCATTTTTTGACAATTTGGTTTTTTGATATTTTTATAATATTTGGCTTAAAATCTTTAAGAAAAAATCTAGTTAGCATATTTTTTTCTTTTTTTTTTACCAAAAAATGGGTTCAAAAAAAATTGGTGCATAACAAAAAGTACTTTTTTCATTTTTTATTTTTAATTGTTTTTGCCATTTCTTCGTGTAGTTGTTTTAATAACATGACATTTCTTAATATTCTCAATTTAATGGACGTTTGTTTATGTCATTTCATTTGCGTTAAAATTAACTGCTAAAGGCTAGATTACACTATTATACTTTGTATTAATTCATGTCAAAAACTCAAGTAATATGACAAAGTGTGATAGTGTGAATGCAATGTGTCACGAAAATAAAAAGTATTATGAAAAAAGTTTGACATCCCATACGACTTCATCGTTTTTTAAAAAATTTCTAAACAATAATACTTTTCATTGGATCAGGGTAGCATTTTATTTCATGTGTTAGTGTTTTTACTTTGTGTGATGTGGTGTGAACACAAACTGTCATGTTAAATTAGATTTTTTGACAGTCGCAACAAAACTCATTAGATTTCTGTCTCACAATGTATTATGGAATACGTAAGGCTTGTGAGATTGTCAAAACTGGCCTTAAATAATGGTGACTATTCTTGAAAACGCGTCGAAAATGTTAAAATTTTCATTAAAACAAAAACAAAGCTTAAGAAATTGTTTTTTTGTTTATCATACAATTTACCGTTTTTTAGAGAGCGAAATGCGTCAAAGTTCTCACGTTTATTTAATTTTAGAAATTTGTGATAAACAAAAACTATTTTTTAAACTTTATTTTTGTTTTAATGTAAATTTGTATTTGTTCGGCGAGTTTTCGAGAATAGCCACCAATAATTTAACTATTGTTTGGTGTATAAGTGTTATGAAAAAAATAATTAATACAATAGTATAATTAGAACATGGAAGAATTACAAGAATCTGTTGAAAATTTAAATATTTTTTTAAACAAAAAAGTACTTTTTGCATTATTTTTTAGCAAAACGTACTTTTTTCGATACAAAATTGGTTGGATATTAAACATCCTTGACATTTAATGTGTTGACTTACGGCAGTTTGATTCATCTTTTGGTAAGCAAAAAACTTGTTTCTATTTCCAGGTTCATACAGTTTTTTAAGGGGTCGAAATAAATAAACCTCGATTTCCCAAAAGTTTTAAATGTGTGAAAAAGTACGTTTTGTTCTGCGGCTCCTCATATATACTAGTGCTTCTAATTTCCCGGACTTTTTCTATTCCCGGGAAACGAAACAGAAAAAAATCTTATTCCTCGGAATCCCGGGATTTTTTGAATAAAACAATGATTTCAATTAATGAGATCAAGACAAAAGTTTTTACTTTTTTAAAAGAATATCTGTACACATTTACGAGAGTCTAAGAAATAAGCTTTAGTAATTCCAATGAAAACCAAAACCAAACCAAATAAATTGTTACATTCATATGTACATGCATATTATAAATGTATGTATATATTTATTTACTTATTTTTTTTTTTTTTTTGAGATCACTAATTATTAAAACTTATGAATATTAAGTAGTTATTATTAATAGCAACTTGGTATAATTAATTTTCTTTTAAGAAACATTTTTTTAATTATTATTAATGCATTAAAAAGCTCATCAGAGATTATATTCATAATCCTTCTTGATATGTGTATTACCTGCTACCGAAAACGTGCTCTCGCTCTCTACAGACGTTGGTTACATAGTAAGAAGCGCATCATAAAAAGTTGATAAATTTGTTGGCCTGTTGCCCGTGACTTCATAGACTTCAAATTCTTTTTTTTTAAATTTTTTCAGGCGTTTGTATTTTCTTTACATTTTTTTTTTTTAGAATTTATAGATGGTTCTGGTGTTGGTGTATCGTGTATATTTTCATTTTCTACTTCAAGAAGTTTTTTAGACATTTCATCAGCAAATAAAATGACCCTTGATTTATTGGCGTAGGAATAAAATTCGACTTGTAGGTAGTTTTTAGTAATTTTAGTAAAGAATATATCTTTATTGTTCGTTTTTGATTTCAACGATGCTAAAAATTTAAAATTTCAAAAAATTTAATTTGAAATTCCCGAAAGTTCCCGGAAAAAATTTCCCGGGACTAATTTAAAAAAAGTTTCCAGGGATTCCCTGGAATTTTTTTCCGCGTAGAAACTCTAATATATACCCATAACCATGCCCACAATGGCCAAAAAAAAATAACTGTTGTTTTTAATATTACAATTGTCACGATTTATAAAATTATGTTAAAATTAGGTATCCTTAACAATAGGTATTTTAAAATTTCATGGCAAACATTTCTGTAGAAAATTTCATCCCCGCCCTCGCCTATCTTAAGGGTTATTTTTACAATTTATTAGAATAGATCCAAATATTACCGTGAAAAAGGGGAGTAAGAGGGCTAATATGTTCCACAAAAGTATTTGCTACAAAATTTCTGAACATGCCTTGAACCTCAGATGAAAAGTACACATAGTTTCATATACCGATATGCCGTCCTAACAGATCAAAAAGGGAAAATGTAACTTCCCTAAAATAAAATTCTGATGTGATCTTTTAAAACGCTGACACACGATTATTTTTTTTTTGTCTCCTCTACCAGAATCCATTATCAGAGCCAGGGCTGTGGAGCCGTTAAGAAATTGTTGTAAGTCCGACTCCGTCTCCAATCGCTGAAATTATTTAAGTCCGACTCCGACTCCTACTCTTTGATGCTAAATGTATACGAGACTGGTTTTTATTTGACTTTAAACTCTTTTTTTTAATGCAGTACCTTTTAAATGGTTAAATATGGCAAGAAAATGATTCTGAAAAAATACTAAATCGATATTTGAAATATTGCATTGTTAATTTCGAGAATTATTATTTTGGAAAATTTTTTTAATTTTTTATACCGATAATTTTTAGAGTCGGAGTTTTTTTGTGTTCCTAAGACGTGAAATAACCATAACAAAACTGTATTACCATCACCACTGTATTACCAAAATGACATAAACATACCATACAAACCAATTCAATTTTGGTTTCTAAATTCGTCGCTACGGCTGTGGCATTATGGTTATGTCACGTCTAATTTGAGCTTTAGACTCCGACTCCGGTACAAAAAACTCAACTTCGACTCCACAGTCATGGTCAGAACCCCGTTATTTTTTCTGTGTTGTACGCACAGAAAACTTTCTAGAAAAATTTTTTTCAGTTAAATTAGGTAATGCTGCTTCAAAAATTGTTTTAATTGTACCAATTTATATGCTTTAATTGAAAATAAAAATTATATCTAGTGTCTGTGTGTACATTTGCAAATATGAAAACATACACAAAAACTTTAAAATATTTTGTGTTGTATTAAAGTTTAAAACAGTTTTTGATTGTGTTAATGAAATGTCTTTAATGAAAACATATTTTGATTTGTGCTTACGTTTTCGTTTTTTATATAAACTACTTGGTTGGTGGTCAAAATTTTTTTTTACTAGCAAAAGTGATTGATTTTAATTAAACCTATTAATTGAAACTCAACAGCAAGTAAAGCTTAAACTTATAAATGCGTTAATTGTTAAGATGATCTTCTTTGAAAATCAGTACAAAATTTGTTTCGAATTTTTACTTTGACCATTTTATGGTCAAAATTAACAATATTATGCTTTGTTTTGATCTATTTATAGTTCATTTCGACCAAAACTATGTTTAATTTTAACAATTTTATGGTCACAATTTTATTAATAATACAAATTTTTTTTAATCAAAAATATACCATAAAAATTAAATTAAGCTATTTAAACTCAACTTTTCTCGATATTCAGCTAAAACTGTAATCAATCCCTCATAATGATGAATGCAATGATTTTAGAACAGTGGCATTCGTTAGTAGCAAACAGCAACAAAAAAAAAAAAAAAAAAGAAAAAAATCATAATAAATCATATTAGTATCTGATTACAGTGTAACAAAACACAAACTCAATACAGATGAATAACGACAATTTCGTGATGTGCTACGAAAAATGTTTAGCTTTTGTGTATTAGCAAAAATATTTATGGGAGTGGGTATGCAATTTCAGGAATTGACCAACCATATTTAACATCCTTTCAATAAGAAAAGACCAACAAATTATGAACAATATCAAAAGTAGCAACCTGACTGAGAACTAAAGGGATGGATGGTGAAACGAGTAAATCAGCAAATAAGGTAACACAGCTATACTCAATGTCATGGGAATCTAGATAAAAAGTAATGATGACAATTAGGAGTTTACAGAATGAAAATAATGAACAAAATAATCATGCGAAACAACAAGCTATACAACAAAAAGTACAAAAGAATGGACAAACAGATACAGAGCACACACAGCCATAAACCACTACATGTACAAATTTATTGATAATGTGTAACATAATCCGAGGTGTACTACACACTTTGTGTAGGAGATGAGCTCTAACACTCTCTATACCAAGCGATGAAATCATAAATTGGTAATTAGCACTTGAAGAAATTTTCGATAAAGTAAATGTCCGAAAATTGTAAACGGCAAATTCTGCTTGCTTTGATATAAAAACTGTTGCTTAAAATGTCAAATCATAATATTTCTAATTACCATTTGTATTCAAAAAATAGAAAACTAAAAATCATATGATTTTATTTTCTTAGTGTATTGAAAGTGTTATCGTTATTTTCTTTACACTGTGTTCGTGTGTAATTCGTTGCTACATATTAAACTTTTTAGATTCGTATACACACAAATGTATCTGCACACACAATCAAATGCAACGTAATTTGCAATTATTGGACTTTTTTCCGTTTGTAGACACACAAACGTACATACATACATATGGGCATTTCCAGCGAAAAGTCTACTTTTTGTAAAGCTACCTTAGCAAGTAATTAATAGCCTTTTTCCAATGTGGAAAGAATTCTTTCTTTTGAACAATTACACTTACAACAAAAACAAATTCTTCAAACTTTGTTTTTGTGTAAGAGTACACGCAGAGAAAATACATTGTTGAAATATGGTTAAAAAAACATATTATGGTCCCCGCAATGGCAACAAACAAACTTATGTTGTTTTTGACAAAACTTTTTTCACGTTTAATAATGTTTCATTTCTTTTTAACAATAAAGTGTTTACCTCCCTTGAAACTTCAAACGTGGTTGAATTTAACAATATAATGTTTTAATAAAATAAAGCTACAACTATACACCTAAACATATTATGTTTACCTTAACCATGTTATCATCACGGTAACCATACTATGGTTAAATTCATCCATCCAATAGCTTTAACCATATTACTGTTGCCTCCGAACATGTTATGGTTAATATTTAATAACAATAATATGTTTGAAATTATAACATTTTAAAACATTGTGTGTTTGATTTTAAATTTAAATTCAATAATATGTTTAAAAAGCAACAACATTCTGGTCGTTTGCATTTTACAATAGAATAAACTAGTAGACCAGAAAAAATATGAATCAAAGGGGATTTTTTATAAAAGTGGAGCATAACACTTATCAGGAATAAAAAAATTAAAAAAAAAGATAAAATCACTGCTTATTGTTGGTGTGTTGTTTAAGCTTTGATATAGTTACAAGTGAAACTTTGAGTGTTTACAATTCTTATTCGCTGTAAGGTTTTATTTGTATAATATTTCCTGACGATCTGGCCTAAGCAACCAGTGAAATGCGCATAGAAGCTAGCTTTCCCTCAACAATAAATTTCAGTGTATTTATCAAATATGAAAAATTGGGAATTTAGCACGTCATACGGAAATCTTAAAAAAAAATTATAATTTGACACAACACACAAATTGAAAAAATGAATCAAAAAATAACCATAATTTGGTTACCATTTACCATATTATGGTTAATTCTGACCATAATATGGTTAATTTTGTCAAAATTCTGGACAATATTATGGTCAATTTGGACCTTAGTATGGTTAATTTTGAACATAATATGGTTTGGTTTGACCATTATTATGGTTAATTTTGAAAAAATTATGGTTAATTTTCACCATATTATGGTTGATTTCGGGAACATTTTTGTTGATTTTAACCATTCTATGGTCATATTTGAACATAATATGGTAACCTGCAAACATAAGCTTTGTTAAAATCCAACCATAGCATGTTGCTCTTAGAATATAGTTACCTCCAACCCTATTTTTTTTCTACGTGTAGTTTTACGAAAGAAAGAATTCTTTCGCACATCGAAAATAGGCAGTAAAATTGTATCTCAAAACATTTTTTATGTATTATTTACTTTTCTATAATTTCCCAGGAAAAACTTTTTGATTTTTAGTAATAGGTGGTAGTTATTGCATACGTTACCTGGTAAGTAGTTGTCATTACAATTGTCATTATTTTGAAAACTTTAATAAGTACTTACTAGTAATGACCACAACAACTACTTTATACTTCTATTATTTTCACTACTGAATATTTGCTTACTAATAATCAGCTCAATAACTACTTATTAGTTGTGTTGTTTTCAGTACTGAATATTTACTTACTGGTAACGTACTTAATAATTACTTATTAGGTCTATTAACAAGTGATTTTTTGACTTCTGGTAAGTATATTGTAAGTAGTTACAATTCAACTTACTAGTAGTTAAATAATAACTAGATATTTTTTGACTTCTAGAAAGTGTATTGTAAGTACTGAATTCTGTGGACACCTCGAACAAAAATAAGTAGTTATTCAGCCGAAAAATAAGTAGTGTTTATTTTCTCCAACATTATTTGCTAACTTACTTGGTAAGTAAAGTTTTTGCTGGGCTGGTTTAAAACAGAACTAGATCTTCATTTAGTAACAAAAGGGATATAATTTGGACAACCTGGGCCGAAAATATAAACTTATATGTTTGCTGGCGTAACATTACAAAAAGTAAACTTTTCGCTGGAACTGCCCATATGTGTGTGTCTTTACAACCAAATGCAACGGAAAAAAGCAGTCATCAGAAAATGCAAATTTCAGTTAAATCGGATATAAATTGACACTAGTTGACTGGCAGCAATACATTCCTATTTATAGCACTATGAATAATAGACCCCGTGGAAAATTTAGTACAAAAAGAAATTTTTAAGGTATTTATGTTAATCTTTAATGAAGAATATGCTATTATTACCTGTTTAAAGGTTTGAAACTTAGGTGAAATAATGAAAAAAGTTGTTATTTTTTTTTTTTTTTTGAGAAAATTTTCTTTTGGCGCACAGAAAAAAATATCTCAAGAAATTTTTAACAACACAGTTTGTTAAAAATAAAATTTTAGGTCAACAAACTTTTTGTTTGATTCAAAGAAAAAATTTATCAAATTTATACTTTGCAAAATAGCACTCAATAAAACATATTTAATAATGAAATAATTAAATATTTCTTCATATTCAATAAAAAAAATATTTGAATCAAAGTAAAGGCAGTATTTTAACAGCTCTTGTCTATTTTTGAATAGCTCATAATTCTCATTTGTTTTACAGTTTTATTTGAATAATATATTTAGTTTTGCCAAAGTCTTTGAAAAAGGTTTCCTGATGATCTGGCCTAAGCAACCAGTGAAATGCGCATAGGAACTTACTTATTCCCGCATAATAAATTTTAGTGTTTTTTAAAAAAATATAAAAATTGAAAATTTATGACATCGTCATTAATAAATAAAAAAATAAAGATTCGATTTACATTTTGTTTGATTTATTCAACATTTTCAACAATTTATTTTAACAAATCAAGTAAACATTTTGTTGAAAAAAATTATTTTAGGCAACAACTTTTTTTATTGACTCAATAAACTTGGTTGTTGACTAAAAATTTAACAATTATACGTACAAACTTTTTTATCAATACCGCAAAAATCGTCATTGCAGAAAATTCAAAAATGTTTGTAATCAAATATGCGATTTTCGTATTCAAATATGAAAATTATTTTTTTCTGTGCGATACATTTTTTATAGACACAACTTGTTGGCGATCAATTTTTATAGCGCAGCCATTTTAGTAACGATCTTTAAAAAAAAAATTATTCCGCAAAATTTCTTTATAGTAAATTCATGTTTAAAATAATTATTCCATAAAATTCGCAATCATCTTTTGTTTAAATAAAAACCTGTTCGTAATAATTGATTTTTATTTATTTGAAATCAGCGACCTCAAGTTAGTAAAAATTTGTAATAAAGTTCCAGGCCGCAAGATAACTGTTACCCAGTGTTCATCTTTAAGACAAATATACATTTTTTTTAAAAAATATATGTTTGCGATAAAATTCTTTAAGATTATTTAAGTTGGCATTAACACTTCATGTTGGTTTTCTACAAAAATATTTATGTTAGTGAACAATTTTATAATATAATTTAGATTTTCGATAAATTTTCATTCAGGTTTGCTATAATTTTTTTTTTAATTCATGTTTAAAATACATTTTTTAATGGCCAACAATAAATTCTTTATACAAAGATATTTCGGCGATAAAATTTCTAAAAAAATTTATGTTGGCTACTAATTTCTATAGAAAATTCAAATTGGCTAAAAATTTGCTATAAAAATATTCTTAGCGATATATATTAGCGATAAATTTTCAAAGTGAGAAATACATTTTCTATAGAAAATTCATGTTGGTTTCCTATAAAAAAAAATGTACTTCAGCGATAAATTTTTTAAAAATAATTTAGATTGGCGATAAATTTTCATTCCGGTTTGCTATAATTTTTCTTTTTATTTTGTAAATTAATGTTGTTAATAAAATTTTTTATGGAAAGTTTTTGTTGGCTATTAAATATCTATAGAAAAGATATTTCGTGATAAAATTTCTAAAAAAAAATTATATTGGCGACAAATTTTGATAGAAAATTTAAGTTGGCTAAAAATTTGCTATAAAAAAATTTAAATTGGCAATAATTTTTTAGTACAAATTTCAAGTTGGCGACAAACTTTTTATATAAAATATTTATTTAATAGAAACTGGGAATTATTTCCTTTCGTAGGTAACTTTATATTATATTCAACATTTTTTATTTTTCGAATTTATTCTATAAGCTACGTTTCAGTTATGTATTTTATAAAGCTTTTTTGCAATATTTCTATTCCTTAAATTTTTAGGAATGACTTTTATACACTACCAGACTATTATATTGTATTTTCTTGTTACATTTTACCTTAGCTATCCTTTGGATAGCAATGAAGTATATTGTATGTACAGAAAAATTTACAATTATTAGACACCAGCAGAATGTAATGCATTTTCTGGCCCGCTACGGCCTTCGTCAGCATTCTTTGTGTCACACTGGATAGTGATGCTTTATAAATTGAATGTATTTAACTCAACAATTTTAATAAATAGAAACTGGGAATTATTTTCTTTTGTATAAAAGTCATTCCTAAAAATTTAAGGAATAAAACTATGACAAAAAAGCTATATAAAATATATAACTGAAACGTAGCTTATAGAATAAATTCGAAAAATAAAAAATGTTGAATATAAAATATTTATGTTTAAAATAAAAATTCTATAGAAAATTTATTGTAAATTTTCTACTTAGTTCTATTAAGATTTAAGTATGGGATAAATTTTCTGTAGAAAACTCATTGGTAAATTTTGTATAGAAAATGCACTTTCTATAGAAATTTTTTATAAACTTTCTCTAAAACTTAAAAAATTATCAATATATTTTTTATAGAATATTCTATTGTCGAAAATTTTTGATGAAAAATTCATGTGGGCGAAATAACATTCTGTAGAAAGTTTATGTTGTCATAAAATTTCCTATAGAAAATTCAAATTTCTACAGAAAATTTATTCTTGCGATAAATTTCCTTTAGAAATTTCATGCTAGCGATATATTTTATTTAAATAATTCATGTAAGCGAAAAATTTCCTACAAAAAAACTGTGTTCAGTCGTGAACACAAAAATAAAAAAGGAAATACCAACCAGGAATTAATTCACCCCTCTTTCATACACCTTTTTACACATACTTTTGACTGAAAAGGATATTTACTGACAATGAAGAGAACAAAATATTTGTATGTGTTTGATTATGGCAAATGTTTGAATGGATGGGTTACTATACGTCTAATATCGAAAAATACTAAATTGACACATGGACGGACACTTATACCACTACTAACATATATAGATACATACCAGCACTCATCTACTCATATTTTAGCTTCGAGGGTAACAAGTGTTCAGATTACCTTTTGTACTGTAGTTTTCCTATTTTTGCATGTTAAAAAACATTTGATGAGCTTTTTTGGAAATGGCCAATACATGGAATATATACACATATATTTACATACGATTTCATTTTTGTTATTATTTTCTATTCACCAATTCAACACCTTTCATTTAGGTTTTTGCTCTTTTTCTAAACAGAAATCTGAGCATTACAACTTTCCTTTTACTATTAGGTTCTAATGTGTGTAGAAAGTGTTTTATATTTACTATTGCGTTTATGTTTGTATCCGCATGTGTGTAAGTGCTTGTAACAGGACTTTTCATACATAATAACGAAACCGTAAATGCAACTGTCAATAAATATTATCACGAGCTTAGTTAACTATGCAGGAACAGTACTTTAGCAACTAGTACAAAATTTGCATATAACAAAGTACTGCTGTATAACGAACATTCTCTCAGTTACACACTCATACATATACAACATTATACCTTCTCCATTTTTTAAATATGTGTGTATGTGTAACTCTTAAACTTATTGTTGGTATATATACCACTATAGTTATGATGTAGAGTCGTTGTTGGTGTTGATATTGGTGATTGCAGAGTCTCTATCTTTATTTCATACAGACATTTAATCTGCAATCATAATCTGTACAACGTTCACACGAAGCCAAAAATATAACAGAGTTTTAAATGAGCCAAATCATTACAAAGCACTGTAGTTTATAGAAAAAACACAACTTTAAAGAAATTCCAGGCTTCTAATTAGTTTTCAATTGTCTTTAAGCTACAGTTTTATAAAATATAAATGAAACGAATGTCTTTATTTACATGTAGTTGTTAATAAAAATTGTAACTTAAAACTTAAAATAAAAAATTTTGAATTGCAAATTTCAAGTATTAAAATTAAAAATAAGCAACCAGTGAAATGCGCCTATGAACTAGCTTATCATCCAAACACAAATTTCGGTGTATTTATCATAATTAAAGCATTGTTCGCAATTAGAGCAACAATTTCGTTTTTTCTTGTTCTTCTATAACTAAAGTTTTTTAAGAGTCTACTTCTACTTCAGCAACAATTTGTATGAAATTAAAAATGACGTCTATAATAATTTGATTTAGTTTTGAATGAAAACTTTAACAAAATTTTTTTTAAATATTATAAATATGTACGTAATATTGATTTGGATAAAATATTTAAACGGTGTCGTAATTCAAAATGTGCGTGGTTGCGAAAAAAAACTGTTGCTGCCTATTGTGAACGAAGCGTAATGAATAAAAAACTTTTAGCCTGTTCATCGATTTCGAACGTTAAGCCCTTATGACACTACATTTTTAATGCATTGTTCAAGTTTTGGTGAACAGTACAAATATAATGTAATACAAAAATTTACCAAGTGCAAAGAGTTAAGCTGTATTAAGATAAATGGCAAACTGTCAAAAATTTTACTAAAGTTATCGATAAAAATGAAGTTATGTCAAAAAAAATGTAAAATTGTTTAACTTAAAATTGACATTTCAAGCTTGAAATATTAAAAGTGTTGCTGAATCAGCGGTTTATGGGCAAATTCAGCGATTTACCTCTTTTTGTTTCTAGGTTTCTAATAAACAAAAAGTTGGCAACATTTAATGAAATAAACAAAACAGGGATGGCTAAGTTGTTTCAATTGTACTTTTTTGTTGATACTTTTTAAACTAAGATTTACAATACCTTTTTGTGGTGTTTTTTATGAACAAAAATAAAATTAATTTCAACTAAAAAAATCTTTTAGTACAATTAGGGTAAAAAAGTAAAATTTTTAAAAGTTGTTGGTAAAATTTTAAAAATTCTCAACCCCATCCCTGAAACAAAACCATAACAAGAGGAAAAAAAACCTAAAAACTTTGCTTACATTTTTTATAGTTTGCTCTTTCTAACATTTACTGTTTCATTCTATCAATTCTATATCAATTAATGAATAAAAAATGTAGTGTCATAAGGGCTTTAACGTTCGCATAGAAAATAACATTTAAAACAATAACAAATTTTTGAATTTGGTTTTTTTTTTTTTTTAAATATAATTTTCTATGCGAACGTTGACGTTCGAAATCGTTAAACAGGCAGTTAGTATACCCGAAAAAAACTTTGATAATAAATTTGCAGGTGCCCATGCAAAAAAAAAACTGAACTGGTAAACTGCTTTATTTTGATTTTCTTGCAAAAAGAATAAAATCGAGCAATTTTCTTTTATTTGTTCTTTTAATCCACTTACAACTCAATTCGAATCGGGAAAAAACCAACCAAATGTAGGGGAATGTAAGAAAAAATAAACTCACTGTTTATTGTTAGTGTTTCGTCTAAGCTTTGATATCATTGCAAAAAAGTCTTGGGTATTTGTAATTCTCATTTACTTTATAGGTTTATTTGTATAATATCTTTAGCTTTTACAAAGTCTTTGGAAAAAAAGGTTTTCTAATGATCCTGCCCGAGCAACCAGTGAAATGCGTATAGGAACTAGCTTATCCCCCAACAATCAATTTCAGAGTATCAAGTATTAAAATTGGGAAATTAGCGCAGCATAACTAATGAATAAAAAATTTTGTATTCCAAAAAATAATTTTAATAAAAATATTTTTGTAGAAATTTAGTTGATTTTTTAATTATTATTTTTATAGCGGTTGTGAAGAGGTTGTCAAGACTTTGTGCTGATGTGTGGAATGCTAAAGAAAATTAGTCCTAGACCCATCTTTTAGTATACCGATCGAAATACGAATCAGAAGCACTTTACTGGTTTTCCTTCCCTGTAAGCTTGTTCGCAAAGTACCGGTCGCAATTTTGATTTTAATTTGATAAAATTTGGTGCATGTCTTAATTACCATAAGGACGAAGCTTACTGAAAATGGTGAGAGCTGGTCCGTAATTTAAGATGGCCGTCTTAGAAACTTCTTTCCTGAATAGTTTTTGTGCCTACAAACTATCATATTATGTTGTTATTTAGATAAAATTTGGTTCCATGAATCCCAGTTATCGTCACACTTGTAAATGCGTCTTTATACACTGTGGTGTAGAGTATCAAATGGTCAGGCTTGACCTACTATACTTCTTACTTGTTATTTGCATAAAACTGGTTTTCTTTAGCTGTGCCTTTATTCACTATGCATGACTTGAAGAAATTCTATTACGCGGACACTGCAACTAAAATTTGTCCAACTACACGCAAAGAAAAAACATGGTTGTGGTAAACATATTCTAAGAGCAACATATTATGATAAGAATTATGATTGTAGTCACCATATTAAGATTATTATTGAAACATATTATGACTCAATATACTCGTAATATGTCATCATAATATTTTTCCCTTAATCATATTATTATTCTGTTAATCATACTAAGTTAAGAAGTAATCAAATTATTGTCATGTTAATCATAATAAGCTAAGAAATTAATCATATTATTGTCATGTTAATCATAATAAGCTAAGAAGTAATCATATTATCATCATGTTAATCATAATAAATTAAGAAGCAATCACATTATGATACAGCACCTTTCATAGCTGTCATAAAAATACAAAATAAATTTAAATATTTTTGAATCGATTTTTTATTTTGTGGCTTTTTACAATTTTTCTTAATGTTAATCTAATAGCGGAGTTCAATATAAGGCTTGCAAAAGAGCAAATGAAAAATCTGTGGTTTTCATGGGCAACCGCGTGTGTCCATTTTTTTGATTTTAAGATGTTGATGCCATATTGCCTAATTTTGAACGCTCTTTATATTTTTTTGAAAAAAGATGGATCAATTCCGTTTTGTAACGTAATGACAAAGTTAAAAATGTGCAATACCTAGCCCATAGTTTGATCAAGAATGGGTTTTCGGCTTTCCTGAACAATTTGTTTTAAGACATACGCGGTTGCCCATGAAAACCACAGAAATATCGTAGCACTTTTATAAAATATAACGAAATCTCTGTGTGTTTTGTTGTTGGATTTTACAAAAAACTATGATATTTTGCATTTGCACTATTGCATCACTAATACTTGAATGAACTCCGCTAATATTTTGATTTTTTAATTTCTTTAAACTTGTTTTTTTTTGTGGAATTTTATCTTTTAATTGTTTAACCGCTCACAAATAAAAAAACGACACAACTTCTTTAAAATTATTTTACAAATGGCGCTAACATAATATGATTAGAGTAAAAATAGTTTGATTGCATCTTTAACATAATATGATAAATGTATAGAAAGTTATCATGTTATGGCTATTAAATATCATGATATGGTTGTGAGAAATATAATATGTTTAGATAGTTATCATAATTAAGTTGTTAGAAAAATAATTATTTTTCGGTCAACAATACACAAATTCATAATTGCGATAAACATTGATATGTTTACAGTAACTATAATATTGTTGATATTAAATAAAAATAACAATTACTTGTGTACGACAACAATATATTGTTACATTAAACATAGTGTTGTTGCCGTAACCATGCCCAACCATATTTTTTCTCTGCGTGTATAATTGTAATTACTTTTCATTTTGGTTGTTATCTAAAAGAAAGAACATTTGACTGCTTGAACAAATCCTATCATAATCAAATAATAAGCCGATATATTTTGCTTGTATCTAGTAGAGAGATATTTGTACCAGGTTATTGCGAAAACCTGCTATAACAACCAAATTCCACGCTACTTTTAACACAGGAAATCAGAGCTGTTTTACTTTGGAATTAGTTGCAGCGCCCAGAGAGATTCGTTAGCAAGCCAAAAATGCTAAAAACCGTCATTATCTATGATCTCCCTTCACCCGATTTGGGCTAAAAGAACGGCACCCGCGTGATCCACAAAGAATATTTCGTGTGTTACATGGATGCTTAAAAACAGTGATGCCATGCCGCCTTATCCCCTTATCCCCTTTAATAAACCGGCTATATCTATATCGTACTATATCGCGTTTTAATTTTTTCAATAACAGCATACTCTTTTAAATATCTATTTTATGTGAAACCCACAAAAAAAGACTTGTACATATTGTCCATTTTATTTTTGACACTTAATCGATTCATAATTGAGAATGAATATGAATGTGATTGTGATTTAAATCGACTTGTGAACACTAAAGACAACATCTCTTCCCTTCAATCAAACCGTTGTAACGATTAGATTTGGGTAGATTTAAAGACTGTGCTTTAAAATTCAAGAACACATTCTTCTCGGATAATGAGATTTAAAAAAATGTTGTATTTTCTCCCATATTTTCAAGGGAATGATTATGAAAATATTACTAAAAAGCTTCTTCCCAAAAAACAGCTGAAAATCTTCGAGCACACTCTTTAAACTAATACATAAAAGTTAGCCCATACACACATTCGAATGCATTTGAATGTTTGAGTAGTGTCTTCGTTGTGCCTGCTGCTGTTGTTGGCTTCTCAGCCATTAACTTGCAAAACCTTCCAAAGCCGGTTTTATTCCATTTCACTTCACCATACCCATCATACATTACATGACGATTATAAAGATCGTCATCATCTTCGTCGTAAAGTACGTTTGTGAGTTTTATATAAGTAACTGAGTTATGAATACTAAAAGCCAGAAACATTTTTAAAAAGGTTTTCTTAAGAATTTTCTTTAATACGCATAATTCATGTAGAGTTTTAACTGCAGAAAAATAAATAAAAAGCTCTTCATCAAAGTGCATTCATTAAGATTTTCTTAAAGATTAATGTGTTTGCTTTTACAATTGAATTTGTAAAAAAATTTCAAGTAAATTGTTTTATTTTTTTAAAAGATGTTGTTGGCATTAAATGGAAATGTGAATTATAAGTTAAAACTTTGCTTACAGAAAGCAGTACATTTAAATTGGTGTAGAGTAGTCTAGAATGAGAGGTTTGCGGGTTCGATTCCCGCCAGAGACTCTGGTCTTTTTCACAACATCCTTGTGCACAAAGTAATGTTCGCAATGTTAGAAATAATTTTATGAAATTTGGTACATTGGTACGAATTGTCACAAGGACAAAGACTATTGAAAATGGTGCGAATCAGGCCAAAATAACTTAATTTTTAAAGTTTTACTTAATACTCTCCTTATGATCAGGTGAGATAGGTTCTTATACAAAAAGGGCGGTTCATCCATAACGCACGATAGTTAAAAAAAAATATTACATTTCGGTGCATAAAAGCGAGATATGCATATAAGCGAAATTTATATACGCACAAATGAAATATGAAAGGAAAATAGTGTATAACCGGTGTGCTTATAAGCGATAAATGCTGTTTTAAGTTTTACATTTTTTTTCTTTGTTCTCTTTCTTAATCTTAAATAAATAATATAACAACATTTACAGTGATGCCATTAGGATACGAAAGATACATTTTTCGTATTTTTTGATGACTTCAGGTACCATGAATAATCCTGTCATTTTTCGTATCTTTTGAAATGGTACGCAAAATATTCAGAAATAAAATATTAAACTGTCCGTTTTCTAAAGTTATCATTTCGATATGAACACTAAAAAACAGAGTTTTTAAAACCGTGACAACCAAGGCGAACTGACTAGAAGGTGAGGTCAACTGTACAACAATACCGCTTCTGTTGTCAAAAATGTTGCTTGTAAAAAATAAGTGGTTTGTTACATAAAATACTATTTTATATACAAACTTTGACCCCACCTTCTAGTGAATTCGGCTTGGTGGCAAGTTCTTCTGTCGTCTGCTTATTCTTGAATTCGTCTTAAGATGAAATTTTAGAAGAAAACAAAAACGAGCTTTACAGTTAAAAATTAAGTATAGGATCCACATAAATCGATGATTACTAGTAGTACGAAGTTGTTCGAAGGATATATGAACATCTGTTTCTTTTTTAGGAAATTTATATAAACTTTTTGGTATAATCGTCTAGTTATAAACGCCTTAAATCTTATATTAATTTTTACAAAAATGAATTTGTCTTAAAAACATCCAAAGGTAGTTACATATAATTAATTTTAAAGTTTGCTTACTGTATTTTTAAAAATGACATAAAAAAAGCATTAAAAATGGATTTTAAAATTTTTTTCAAAATGTATATTTTTGGGAAAGAGTGTATCTTTTGGAAGCTAAGATGTATCTTTCTCGAAATTTTACTGGCAACACTGAACATTTATTCAAATTAGCAAAAAACCTTCCCAGTTCCCAGCAATGAGTAGTGAAAAAGTGAGTAGAGCTGAATCATGACTCATAATTTCTTGTACTCATTCGTGTTATTGAAGCTCATATTCACTCAGAAGTTGGATGATACTCATCGCACTCATACTTAGCAACATTGATGTAGTGGTTGATTTAGATTCAACTTATCTCAATGTGTATAGGCGGAGCAAAATGCGAGGCTGCCTGATTTGTCCTCGAAATAGCAAAGGGACGATATGGCAATTACAGTTTACTAAAGTTATATGTATGAAGTGGACGATTTTTTGGCAAATTTATCTGGCGGCATTGATTATGAAGTTGTGTGTTTGATCCAGGGTTGTTAGGCTTTTTTTCTTAAAAAATCGTCAAAAGTTTTAACAAAATTCGTCAAAATCGTCACGAAAATTTAACAAAATCGTCAACAAATCGTCAAATACTTAAATTTTACATATCAGAGACAATTTATTGCATTGATTGGTTTAAAAATATATATTTTTAGCAAGAAATTCTATTTATTTAAAGCATTTAAAAATTGCAAGATTAAAATAAAATAAATTATATGTTGGAATATTGGAAACATTTCTTCCCACAGGCTAGTTTTTAGTTTGAATTACTTTTTTAAATAAACTTCAGGTTCTAAATCACTATGATAGTCATCTTTGTCCAAATCTAAGAGTTCATCCTGCGACATTTATTACCAAACTTTTGAAAATATATATTTAATTATTGAAGTCTTTTCTCAAAAAGAAACTGAGACTTTGGTACAGAAGACTGTGCATTTTAAATCAACAATATTTAAAAAGAAATAAATGTCATCACTGAAATCGAATCTTGATTTTATTTGGGTATATGAAGAAAGTATTTCAAATAACACCTAAATTACCCACACTCTACGCACGACAGTAAAAATTATACCAAATTCGGGTAATTACCACAAAGTGTCAACACTGCTCAATATATCCCTGCGACTGAAGTTGAGTAGTCGGTCGGAGCGACCTATGTAGTATGTAGGCTACGTTATTTTGGTAGACCTGTAGACATCCACTTTCCTCCATTAATCATTTACCAAATCCAGAAAGTGTCTGACGATTGCGCTTCTGATAGTTCCCAGGGGTGTTGCGACTGGCACATCCTGAGAAATATCAAAAGGAACTCCAGTCTTGGCCATCCCATCTGCCTGTTCATTGCCATGATGGTCCCTTTGCACTGGGATCCAAATTAAAGTTATGTCAGACGGGCAGCCAAGTCTTGGTAGTTCTTCCATACACTGGTTTTTTATGGACTTCAGTGACATTACAGCCGCCTCACTATCAAAAATGCCAATTCTACTGCTAATGCTTCTGTCATGCCGTGTTCTACATGCCTATCTTATCGCCACTATTTCCGCTCAAAATAAGCTTGCTTCATCCGGAAGACGGAAAGAGAGATTCACTTGCAGCTACTCCGAGAAAACCCCAGAGCCAACAACGGAGGTCATCTTTGACCCATCAATGTAGGCCGTAATGTAGAAAGAATGCAGTAATGCAGAAAGAAGCCCGGCTTCTTTCCCCCTTAACGGAAATATGACCAGGAATTTCTTCTCAAAGTCCGTTCGGGGTATCATGTGAGGTGTTGCTTTTGTCAAATTTAGTTGATCTAAATAAAATTTGTGTTTTTGTAGCAAAATAAAAAATCCGTTTGCTCCGGCTTTTGTTAAAGATCTATTAATTTTTTGTTTTTGTGATAATACCCAGGAAACTTGCAGGGTGTTCTGGAAATCGAAAACGCAAAAATTTTAAACGTCGTTTTTTCATAAGATTTCTGTAATAAAAAAATTTTATGACAAATATTATACAAATATTTCTCCGTTAAAAAGAATTTTATAACAAAAATTATAAAAAGTAGATTAAAAGTGTATTAAAAACAACTTCCAAATTCTTGCGCTTTCGATTTCCAGAACACCCCTGTTGGTGAAGTGTGTGCAACGTATGAGTAATTTCATAACGATACCCTAAACGAATATATTAATCATACGTTTTATTTGCGTTTCTATAATAATAAAGTGTTCAATTTCCTTTTTCCAAAAAGCTATAAAAATTAATTAAAAAAAAAAAATATTCTTTTAATTTATTATAAATAATGAAGTATTTTATGAGTCAACCATCTAAAACGATTTAATTAACAGCTGTATAAAATTACAAAAAAGACAAGTAAAAAAAAAAAAAAAAAATACGACATTCTTAACTAATCACATAAACTATTTAATAAAAATCCCTTTTATGTCTTAAGTGGCTGGTTTAGCTACAACGTTTTGTGAAATGTCCAAAGGCCTTTAGAGGAAACAGACAATTTATATATAAAGTTATTGGATAACTGAATGATTAAACAAAAAAAAAAAAAAAACACAACAAATCTTTCCTTATAAGCTGTAATCTTTGTAACTGTGTTTGTTTGTGGGCTAAGAACCATGTTCTTTCATGAAGAATATGCCATAAAAATGTCCACAAAATCCAGCAGTAAATTAAAACAGTCTTATAGTAATATATCTTTCACTGACAAAATGATCAATGTCCTTTGTCAAGACTTTTAGAAACAAAACAAAAAAAAAAAAAAAAAAAAAACATAAAGTATTGCATTTTGGAAACAGTAGGCATTTTCATGAATATTGATTGGGGGTAGTAGATGTTTGTATTTAGAGGACTTGGAAAATAAAAAAGAAATTATTTCTGAAAGGATGTGGCTTGTGAATTGAATTAAAGAAAATTTATAAGCTAAACATAAATTAATCAAATGAGTTTTTGGATATTAAATGAACTGACCTTTTGAAAGCATTTTTATTTCGTTTAGAACTTAGGAAATCAAATTCAGTAATAAAATTTTAAAAAATCCTTAAAATGCCAGAGAATTTTGAAAAAATTTTAACATTTAAGTAAAACTTAAGCCATAAGGACTAATTACTGTTAATAAAAGTACTAATTTTAAATCAGAAATCAGACATTAACTGAAGAACAAAAAAAATAAAAAAATATTTCAATTTGAAATTTCTTTATATAAAAATTTTTTTTAAATTTTCAATATTTTTGAAAATAAAATAAGAAATAAACCGATTGTGGAAAATGTCTAAAAGACAACATACATTTCTAAAAAACAATAAAAACAAATCGTTTTTAAAACAACACATACATAAACCAAGAATTTCATTTAGCATCTTTAACCCTTTAACGGATGAAAGACAATCTCTTTTTGTATTTATTGTTAACAAAAATTGGCTTAAAAAAAAAAACTTTAAAAAAAATTACATATGTATTTGAATACAAAGGAAGTTTACTTTCGATCAGTGATATTAGGAATATTTTTCCAAAATGAATTTTAAAGTCTAAAATTTCTCTCGTACAAAACTAAAAAAAAAAATAGACTCAAGCTAATTTAAATTAAAAAATAAAATTACAAAATCGAGGTGGCCTAGTCAGGGTTACAAAGGCCAGTCCAGCCTTCAATTTAGAAAGGAAGAGTGGGGCTATGATCCCCATTATCCCCCTTTGTATCCACGTTTAGTAAGCTAGTCTATAAGTGCGATGGTTGCATGTTCAATTTTCGCTATATAAGTTGAAAAATAAAACTCGTAATTGTATTTGTAATATTTAATTAATAAATAAATAAATCACTAAAATCTTCAAATTTATTAAAGTCATTCGAAATTAACGAATTCTTTTTAATACTAGTATACCATATCTTTCTAAATTATAAAAATTTGTTTGAAATGAAAAATTTAATTGAAATTTACCAAGAGAATGTAAAAGTGGACGTACTGGTACCAGCTTCTTTACTTTGGTCTAAGGTTAACAAAAACAAGAGGCACATTAAATATTTTTTAGAGTATCCACTCGAACAACGATTAATCGAGGAATTTTTCAGCCATTATTTGATCGAATAATCAAAATAGCTAATTTCGGATAACGAATAACTCGAACAGTTGATGTCAATTAAACGATTAAGATGAATATCATTAAAAAATCTACTTTTTTTTTAATAAATATATTTGTTTTTAGATTTCTAAGTGTATTATTTATTTAAAACTAAATTACATGTTCTTAACTTCTTTATTTATTTTAATCACACAATTTTTGAGCATATTTCAGACCCTTTTGTTGTGTGAGAGACAATTTGTGTTTATCCCTATGAACGTCAAATTCCATACGTTAGAAATTTGGCACTTTCATAGCACATTTTTCATATCGTCGTTCGTAAATTATTGTGTTCTATATGGTTATACTTTCCATATATAATTAAACACAATAATTTACGAAAGACGTAGAGTTTAACATTTATCGTAAAAAAATGTGTAAATTAAAGGAGATTACAAAAATTTAATAAGTTATCAGTGAAATTGAAATAAAAGTCATTTTAAAACTTAAGAGTATAAAAAGTTATAAAAAATTAGGTGATTTTTAAAAAAAATTTGGACTAACAATGTCCATCGATTTTAATTCAATTCTCGAATTCTAGGAACAATAAATTTGTTTTAAAAGTTTTTCATAACTAACTGGCACCTCTCACAAAATATGCCGGAACTAAAAAGACAAAAATATAAGAAGTAAATAAAAAATTGTTTTAAAAAATATAAGCTCAAGCCAAAATTTAATACCCGCATTAAGTTAAGCAGGCGGGACGCAATTGCAAATTATAAACCGAAAAAAATTATTGGTTCCCGTGTGCTAATAAACATAACTGTACCAAACTTTGGCTTTCAGATCATTTTATAGTCAGTTAAGGGCGAAATATACATTTCAAATGCTTGTCAAGCAGGCAAATTCAATCGTGTATGTACGTGTGCTGGACGTAATATTTGCTGTCATATCTAAATTTTTTGATTTTCCATCCAGCATCATCACTAATACTACCATAGCGCTTGATAAGAAATAGTTAACGTGTCCACACGCAAAGAAAAAACATGGTTGTGGTAAACATATTCTAAGAGCAACATATTATGATAAGAATTATGATTGTAGTCACCATATTTAGATTATTATTGAAACATATTATGACTCAATATACTCGTAATATGTCATCATAATATTTTTCCCTTAATCATATTATTATTCTGTTAATCATACTAAGTTAAGAAGTAATCAAATTATTGTCATGTTAATCATAATAAGCTAAGAAAATAATCATATTATTGTCATGTTAATCATAATAAGCTAAGAAGTAATCATATTATCATCATGTTAATCATAATAAATTTAGAAGCAATCATATTATGATACAGCACCTTTCATAGCTGTCATAAAAATACAAAATAAATTTAAATATTTTTGAATCGATATTTTATTTTGTGGCTTTTTACAATTTTTCTTAATGTTAATCAAATAGCGGAGTTCAATATAAGGCTTGCAAAAGAGCAAATGAAAAATCTGTGGTTTTCATGGGCAACCGCGTGTGTCCATTTTTTTGATTTTAAGATGTTGATGCCATATTGCCTAATTTTGAACGCTCTTTATATTTTTTTGAAAAAAGATGGATCAATTCCGTTTTGTAACGTAATGACAAAGTTAAAAATGTGCAATACCTAGCCCATAGTTTGATCAAGAATGGGTTTTCGGCTTTCCTGAACAATTTGTTTTAAGACATACGCGGTTGCCCATGAAAACCACAGAAATATCGTAGCACTTTTATAAAATATAACGAAATCTCTGTGTGTTTTGTTGTTGGATTTTACAAAAAACTATGATATTTTGCATTTGCACTATTACATCACTAATACTTGAATGAACTCCGCTAATATTTTAATTTTTTAATTTCTTTAAACCTTTTTTTTTATGGAATTTTATCTTTTAATTGTTAAACCGCTCACAAATAAAAAAAAACGACACAACTTCTTCAAAATTATTTTACAAATAGCGCTAACATAATATGATTTGAGTAAAAATAGTTTGATTGCATCTTTAACATAATATGATAAATGTATAGAAAGTTATCATGTTATGGCTATTAAATATCATGATATGGTTGTGAGAAATATAATATGTTTAGAAAGTTATCATAATTAAGTTGTTAGAAAAATAATTATTTTTCGGTCAACAATACTCAAATTCATAATTGCGATAAACATTGATATGTTAACAGTAACTATAATATTGTTGATATTAAATAAAAATAACAATTATTTGTGTACGACAACAATATATTGTTACATTAAACATAGTGTTGTTGCCGTAACCATGCCCAACCATATTTTTTCTCTGCGTGCAGAGCCTTTTAAATAGTGTAAACTTAATTTTGTTTTCCTTAATCTTGTTTCAGTCTTTTTAATGCATAAAACTGGGTTTTTTGATTTTTTAAATAAATTATTTAATTTAAAAGTCTTAAAACTATCTATATAGCACATATCGCTCCTTTATTGCAACAACGTCATATCTATAAAAAAATGAAACTTGGCAAAATGCGATTAAAGTTTTCAAGATGAACCTTTAGATACAGGTTTAATGAAATATATTTTGCTATAACTTCGGTCTAGTTTGAGATATAATACTGATTTTATTTTTAAAATATAAAAAAGGTAACTATAAATGAGCACTTTTGCTAAAGTAAGTTGAAATTTTAGATTTTTTGAGATATTACTATGTTGCAATAAAGGAGCGATATGAATTGCTATTTTATTGTTTATGGCTAAGCTACATGTTTGTGTTATTGTTTTTTTGTTCTTATTAATATAATAAAAGTATCAATTCATTTAGAGATTTATGTTTTTTCCCATTGGATAAAATTATTTGAATTATTCGAATTATTCGAGTAATTCGAACAATTTAAAAACCTTACTCGATTAATCGAACAAATTTTAATTTCAAAAATCGATTAATTCCTTGCTCGAACAAAACCAAAAGTCAAATAATTGGATACTCTAGTATTTATTTATTTCATCCTTTATTTTCTAAAGGACATTAAGTTAAATAAGATTTACGAAAAACTTAATTTTTGTTTCAACTATGTCTTTCGAATGTTTTCGCTCCAATAGAACTTAATTTAGAAAATAATTTCAAAACTGGGTGAAAGAAAGAAAGTTAAGGTTCGAAAATATCACAAACTTAATTGGTTAGCGCCCAACTTTAAAAAAAAATTTTTTTTTTTTTTTTATTTTTTTGTAAAACGTTTTTAAAAAACACAAGAATTAAAAAAAAAAATTTTTTTTTAGATATCAAAAATATTGCCCGTCCGTGGTGATATATTTTTAGAATACAAACTGTATAAGTGACAAAAAAACATGATTTTTTAATGTCCTATAAATAGGACGCTGGCCTATAATGGGTTAAACAAATTAAGAGAGTCTTACACTGAAAGAATTTTCCTCAGAATACAAATGAATTCTAACATTAATCCCATGAAAAATTGCATTAAAAAGGAACCTATGCAGCGCTTCGTTGGATCAATGAAACCTGTTTCATTAAAATATATTTAATGAAACATTACATTAGATCTATGAATGTTATTCATTGGATGAATACTTTCAAAAAAAAAAAAAAAATTTTTTTTATTTTATTTCTTTTTATTTATTTTTTTTTTTTAATCAAAGTTGTTCTTATTCAACTTTTTTTTTTAACCAGAGTCGCTGGCGGGAATCGATCCCGCAACCTCGGCGCTGATAGACTTTTTTTATTTTATTTTTTTTTTTAATTTTTTCTAATTTTTTTTTTTTAATCAAAGTTGCTGTTATTCAACCAACCTACATAATGTAGGTAGGCATATAAATATTAAAGAAAACTACAAACATACCTATTTATGGAGTGAAAGTTTTTGTTTTATTACTATAATGACATTTTTCATTGTCATAATGAAAATTTAAATTTATGAAGGCATGCTTTTTAGAAATATTTTTATACTTTTAATTATTGAGACTATAGAGTTATTTGAATGTTAAAAATATTTTTTTTTCAATTATTGAAATATGTTGCTTTTATAAAAAAATTGTTGATTTCATAAATTTAATGGCATATTACATTAGATGTATGAAATAATTAAATTTTACATATTTTAATTAACAATTAAACATATTTTTAAGCAAACTATAATTTTGTATCAATTTATGAATATAGTTGTGTTTGTATATTGTTTTTTATGTTCCCAATTAAATTTTTCAGTTTAACTTGGACAAACTTTAGTTTTCATATATCCAATGAAAATTTTTAACGTAATTACGAAATCCAATGAATCGATTTTAACGAAAATACTTCATTATAACTACGAAATTCCATTTGGGCAATGAAAATTTTCATTTAACCAGTGAAATTTTTTTATGAAAACGATTGATTAAATATATGAAGCATTTTTCTTTCAGTGTATGAAATGACAAAAATTACTTCAATTTTACAGTCGTGTGGCTCTTATAATTTTTAGGAAATTTTTTAAACAATACGATTTTTGGTTGCGCCCGAGTTGTATTTTTACTAAAGCAGAATAAAAAATCAGGAATGACACATTAAAATTTTTCTTATATAATTTTACATTAATTTTTTTTTCTAACAAAAAAAAAAAAAAAAAAAAAATGCAAAAATATAAAAATTAACTTGAAATTTCCAGTAGTTTCTCATTAATTTCAAATTAATTACACATATTTGTTTTAAAAAATAATTAAATTGAGAACAAAAATTAAAAAAGTACGATCATATTAACTTTACTGCAAAGATTTTTTCGAAGTGTAAAGCCTTATTCACAATGGAAGCAAAAATTTGGCTTCTTTCTTTGCCAAGTTTTTCTTATAATGAATTTAAAAAAAAAATTAGTCTACTCTTCTTAAAAGAGCAACAATTTTTATTAAATTTTTAATGTAGTTTTTGAAAATTTTTAAAAAAGTTGACCAAATACTTAAAAAAATAAATAATTATTGCTTAATATTTATTTTTCGAAATTAAGCGCGTTTGTAAACAAAATTGTTGCTAACATTGTTAATATCCGATGCAAATGTTGCTTCCGCCAAATATAATGATAAAATTTCTTATTTCATGTTCGAATTAAGACTTGTAGAATAGTGTAGAATAGCCTTTAGAACTCGTCCACTTTGTGAAACATTAAAGCTTTATGGTGAAAAGTGAAATTTTACTTTTTACAGGAACGTGCAGGTTTTTTTTGAGTTTTGTATTCAGAAAGAAAAAAAACCATACAAAATACTTAAAGTGCTGCAAGACAAAAGTTTCATTGTATGCACAAGAATGATGTTTCAAACAAGAATCGCAGAAAGTTTCTGCAGCAAAAGTTTCATAATCTAGACCAGGACTCAAAGTGCATTATTGCTGTGAACAAAGTGAGAAAATAAACAAGACTTTTTTAAGACGAACATGAAATTAAAAAAAAGAGATGTGAACTAACACTTTTGAGTTAAAGGTTTAACAGCCATTGTATATAAAGTTGAAATTATTCGACTTCGTAAATGGTTTCTTATCTAACCATCATCATTTGTATGAATATTTTTGTTACTCATTTAAATTTTTATTTAATTAATAATATTTTATACGTAACTATATACACTTAAATATTTATAGGGTTATAAAACAAAAATACTAATTAAAAACATACTTTGTATTCTTTTCGGTTTTTTATTTTGTATAACTTGTGACTTAAAAACAAATAAAATTAAAATAAAAAAAAAAATAAATGTTTTATATGACTGTATGCTACCATTTGGCTAAATGACCAAAGGGGTTTGGATTCCCTAAAATATTTTTAATTACTATTTTTTCTTTGTTTTTTCAGAATTTTGTGAAGAAGACTTGGGAAATTAAGAAGGAATAACTTGCAATCGAACAAAAATTATTACACTTGAAATTTTGCGAAAAGTTATGGAAATTATGTTAAAAAGAGCAGGTATGTGCAAAGCGGGATATAATTTTTTATGATTGAATTAAAATATTTTCCATTAACCCTTTCGCGGACACCCTTGCTAACGAAGGGTTTCCCGTGGGCATTTTGCTATATCTACGTCATTTTTCTAGACAGCAAAACTCCGAAAACACCAAACTGCTAGAAATTAAAACTTAAAACTATATAACGGCAAAAACTAAGGTTTTGTTTTTGACGGTTATGAACGTCATGCGTATGTCCTAAATGTGATGTAAAAACGGCATGACGTTCCTAGACGTCAGACGGATGAAGAAATTATTAGTAAGTTCGACGGTTGTACACGTCATGCGTCTGTGGGAAACTCCAAATTTTAACGACTTTTATTAGTTGCACATTTTGGTAGGGTTTTTTGTCTAATAGAATGTTTGCACACATATGATAGTATGTACAATATATTTACACATGATATAAACCAGAATGTTATTAGAAATGTTACCTCGCAAAGATTCTATTAACTAAACATTTTTTGACGTATATGGACGTCATGTCCCACGAAAAAACTTTGTTTTGACGTCTGTAGACGTCAGTGTCCGCGAAAGGGTTAACATACTGTATTAAAAAAAATTAAATTTATGTCTTTAATAAAAAGTTGTAACGAACTCAAACCCCTACGATAATTTTGGGCCACCCTGTATTACATTTATATTTGTAAATATACACAGGGAGCATTTGTAAGAACACATACTCAGACACAGGCATATAAACATTGTACTCAATAGGATGGCCTCGCTTTCTTGAACCAAGTAAATTTTTAAATTTTTTGATTTTTCTTAACGTGTATAAAGAAATGTTATTAACAATAAAGTGTATTTGCTTCATTTGTCTCACTGTCATGTGTTTAATTTTCTATCATTTCTCCCATCATTTTCTTAACACCAACGTAAAAAATGTGATGATTCGTTAATTCATTTCTTGTAGGGAAGTTGTGATAGTCTAAAAGAACTGGCCTTTGGAGCGGTTGTGAAATGAAATTATTAGACCATCTTTAGATCTTTAAATATTTCTAAAGACGCAGATCCAACACCTAAACTTGAAGAAAATGACGCAGAAATTCTTAAGTTATCAAATTAGTTCTGTCGCATTTGAGAGACTATTTTCCACTGCAGGTCTGGTTCAAATGGACTAGCCAAATCGTCTATCTGCGCAGAAGTTGATAATACTTTGTTTTTTTAATACAAAAACTTTATTTTTTGCTTATTTTATCATCAGTTTAAATTAAATTCTTTTTATACTTAAATTCAATTCAAATATTCGTATCGTTACGATATAGGGATTTTTTAGGGATCGGTATCGAATCGGCAAAAAGTAGTATCGTTACATCCCTACTGCAAATATCGTGATGTTTTGTCTACTTTTTGGTAATAAAACCTTGAATGCCTTTAATGTAAAATTAAAAATAGTTTTGCTTCTAGATTTTTTTGCGTTTTTTGCAAAAAATAAAAAAATACATATATGTATAGCGAAGTTAACTAAAAGATATCCGTATGTGCGTATGCCCGTGTGTATAATGATATCGGTTTTCCGAAGTCCTCCGAAATGATGGGGACTAAGCTTTTATATATTTATGTCACATGTACTCCGTTAAAGTTTGCTGTCAAAATTCTGCCAAATCGGTGCATAAAGGGCAAACATACCTTTGAGCAGGGCTGCTAGATTGGACGATTTATCGTCATTTTGACGATTTTTTGCTCCGAAATTTGCTGTTTTTTTTGTTCTAAAAATGGACGATTTTTTCCGTCACCAAAAAAAAAAATAAAACTTTAACAGCCAGGCCCACGATGTCACACGTTAACGTTCGCATAGAAAATTACATTTAAAACAAAACCCATTTTAGAAATTGTTTTGTTTAGCTACGGCTGTGACATGTAACTCTTTAAAAATTTGTAAATGATGATTTTCACAGTAGAAACACAGTGTTACTCTTTCTTTATCTTTCTTCAAACAACTTTCGATGTTGGTTTATTGCGACTCAGTATAAATCATATGTTTAACAATTATGCGAGGAGCATTTCACGTGTTGTACCCACATCTTAAACGATTCCCACAACGATTAAGGTAAGCATCATTCGCAGTGTTTCGCCCGTGTGAGGAATCTTCTACCATAAAGAAATGCACTAATTGACTCCTAATGAAACTGCCAGTGTAAGAGCACGAAGTTATTATATTTTTTTTTAATGTTTTTTTTATAAAAATCTACAAAGTAAAAATCGAACAAAAATTGCTAAAAAAAAAAACAAATTTTAGGTTCTTCGATTTTTTAGACGATTTTTCAAAACGAGAAAGACGATTTTATTATTTTTTCTCAGGAAATAGACAATTTTTTCACAAATTTATCTGGCAGCCCTGCCAATGAGCAAGAAAATCCCATGTTGTTGTTGTTTTTTTTTACCCTTCACCGAAAGTAAAAAGGTATATTATATATTATTTTAATGTCTCGACTTTTTTTTTGAATTTTTACATATCAAACACGTACATGTAAAGCGAAGTTGATTTACCGACGTGTGTCGACCGTGCTTCTGTTGATATTGGTTTTTGATGATCCCAAATACGATGGGGACTACGTTGTGATATATTAACATCACAGTTGATTTAACTAACGTGTGTATGTTGAAATGGAGTTTCCCAAGACCCTAGCTTTAATATAGACTATTTCTATACACATTTATTAGGGTATTAAATTTATCAAATAATTATTCGAGACAAAAATGCAGTTTTAAGTAAGATCAAAAATTATATTTAAAAAATTTATTCAAAAAGTAAATAAAAGAGAAAAAGCAAATCTTTTAAAATAATCTTTCAAAAAGAGAATACAGTTAAAATGTTTATGTTTTAAACGATTTCTTTCTTTTATTTTCATCAAACTTGATTTAGAAAAGATTCTTTCACTTATTGTTGACGTTTGAGAGATTGAAAGTAAAACGTTATAAAGCATATCCAATTTCTCTATTCTTTTTCTTGTCTTTTCTAAAAATTGATATTCTTCAATTATCCTAATCTCTTTAATCTCTTATTGATTTTTTAACAACTTTAATACTTTAAATAATCGTGAAAAATTAATAGATTAATCGAACAATGATTAATCTTTGAATACCTTAATATTCATATCACATATAGTCGGTAGTAGTTTAAAATTAAAGTTTAGCCAAAATCAATATGGTAGGAACAACAAACCTTATCACCTGTGGTGAAGGATATTCAAAGTTAATGATGCTTTAAATAGTAACCAAAAGGCATAATATTTACAATACAAGGTGGTCCAAAATGACCTAAAGGGTTTAAATTATTTATAACTTTTTTATTTTTTATTTCTTCTATACTTTCTTATCATTTTGTGAAAAAGACTTGGGGAATTAAGTAGGAATAAACCCGTCGATCCTTTTGGGCCACCCTGTATATATATGAAAAGTAATTACTTAGGCAACTCACAAAGTATTCTATTGTGTCATATGTTTAAATATTATATGACAAAACAAATTTATAATCAATGTTTGTATTTCCTGTGTGCCATAATTTCAGCTGGTTTTTGCTTAAACAGGATGCTGACAACAGTGCCTGTTTAGCTTTAGTTAGTACTTAACAGCCTTATTTTTAAAAAATAAAACATGTTAATACAGGGTTTATTATACGGATTTTGTATGAAAATCCATTTTATTAACCCTTTATTAAACGGTTTTATTTTTTATAAATTAGGCCGTAAGTATTTAGCAATTTATACCACTTTGTGAACTTACTTACCCTATATACATAATAGAAATGTTAATTTTTATTGGCGCTTAGTCCACATTACGTTCCGTACCAATTTTGCTAGTAAGCCAAATGCGCCAAATTTGTAAACTAGTATACTAAATACAAGCATCATGATTTGCTTTTGAATCTTCCGAATGACAGCCTGTTTTGAATAGATAGCAGGCGATTACTCAAGGACCCAAAATATAAATCTTTCATCTGGTCTTAGTTGAATATTTTTTGTTCTTACTTATTAAAAGGCAAACGTTCACTGACCACAACTGGTAAAAAAAATATGAAACTATTGCACTAACTGCAATTCTGTGTTGTAGTTTTTAACTTCTTTTTGAGCCCCCTAATATGCATATGAATAAATGGAAGAAATAAATGTATGTATTGGACATAAACATGTATTTAGTGCCGCATTATTAACAACTTACCAACATATTATTATTATTATTTCTATTTTACATTCAAACAATTACACTTACGTATTTACTTTAGTATGTGTTTGTGTGTTAATAATGCATTCACGATACATTTTAACGTACGTATGTACATATACAAAAGTTCACTTTTAAATCGTTATTATAAAAAGCTTTATGAAAAATTCAATTATATTACATACAATGTACATGAAAAACTGTTAGTGGTAGCTGGCAACGATGAAACAATGAGCTGCTAATAAATCGAAAATCTTTAGTAATATTTAATATTTTTAATTAGGCTTAAGTTCATTAAATTTAATTTTCATTAAATTATTTTTATGAAGAAAGGAATTTTACAACATGAAAATTAATTAAAATTGTTATTGATAATCTTTAATTTTTGACCGTGGCCGGGACTCGAACCGCGGCCGGCAGGTTACCATGACATGTTGCGATCGCAACCACTCGATCAAAAAAAAAAATGTACTTTGGACTTCAAGAAAAGTTCTTGACGAAAGTACAAAAAAACAGAAGTAAGGAAGAACATGTAAAATCAATTAAAATGGATAATCATTCAAAAAAGCAAACTTCGATCTACCAAAGGTTAAATAGAATTTGGTTTAAGGATTAATGTTTGACTATTGACGTCAGCAGTCGTCGATGGCTGCGAGTGTAAAACGGCAAATCCATTTGAGAAGATCGAGTGGTTGCGATCGAAACATGTCATGGTAACCTGCCGGCCGCGGTTCGAATCCCGGCCACGGTCAAGAATGAAAGATTATCAATTACCATTGTAAAATTGTTGTAAAATTCTTTTCTTCATAAAAAAAATTTGATGAAAATTAAATTTAATGAACTTAAGCCTAATTAAAAATATTAAAAATTTAGATTAAAAACCATAAATAGTTCAACAAAATAACCACGATACTAATTATCCTTAATAATATTTAAATATAATAAACTTAATATAGTAGGTAATACAATATTTATTGTAAGAAACTAACACCGTTGTTAACAAACCACAACTGATCATTTTTCTATTCATAAAATTCTTGGATAGAAAAAATAAAAACGAGCTAAAAGGGCTAAATAGAAATGTCAAAAAGGGCTTCATTTGCGCGTTTTCTAGTTTAGGGCTTAAAATTTTATTTTGGGTTTTAGGTACTTGTAAAGGGGCTAAGTTGGGTGTTCTTGTAGAGTCTGCAACAAACTTTGATAAGTTCAATGGGATTAAAACGCTCACTTAGTAATTTTACTCTCAGAGTTTTTTTTTACTTGGTTTAAGAATTTTGTACTTATTTTAAGAAATTCCGGGATTGATTTTCGAATTTAAGCCCATTGAAGATTGTTTTAAGTACGTTTTAGTGTTATTCGTACTTAAATTTTTGAGAACGATTAGTACTTGAGTGTAAAAAACCTTAATTTACCGCGAGTGTTTTTCTTTCTGTGTACTAGTGGACTAGCTAAGAATAGGAAATTCTTTGATTTCAATTTAAATTCCTAGCACACAACCCTATTTGTTTTACTGTACTGTTATGATTCATATTGTTTTTTAAAAAAACACTCTTTGAAAACGCACATTTTGAAAAATACTTTACGATAAAAATGGTTTAAAAAATGTATTAAAAAAATTTCTATATAAACATATGTACATCGCACTTGTCCTACAATACCGTATAAACTCAAAATTTAAAAATTTTCAGTACAAGAAAACCAATTAATTTTACAATCAACGCATGAAAACGAATTTTTAAGCCAACCATTTCATTACCAAAAAGTAGACAAAATGGCACAATATTTTTATAGCGGGTAGATATGAACGCTGAGTGTCGATTTATTAAACACAATTATATAAAAAAAACCAAAATACTTAGTCAGGACCTTGGTAGGAGCGACTTCCGGAGCTAGAAGTTAGATCTTGTGACACCTTTGAACTCACAACTATCAC
Organism: Pollenia griseotomentosa; assembly: GCA_963931875.1. NCBI lineage: Eukaryota > Metazoa > Arthropoda > Insecta > Diptera > Polleniidae > Pollenia > Pollenia griseotomentosa. Next base: position 74,485,432 of record OZ007563.1, on the reverse strand, counting down.
TGAGCACTTTAATATACAACTTTATGTAGACGTCACACGCACGAATTGCGATTCGTTTGTGTATTGTAAAACGTAGAAGTCTAAACTCTGGTTTCACTACTCCTCCCTCTAGTTGACTATTTGAAGCAATTGGGGAGATCTCATTCTTACCCTGTGGTCGTCAGCTAGCCGATTGCATATGATATATTCTTGTACAGGGTGCGCTCGAATCTCAATAAATGCGCAGTAAAAAAAACACTGGGGTTTTTATTGTTATTTTACCGCTACAAACTTAAGAGATAAGAGCGCTTAGGTAAGTACATCCAAAAAAAAAAAGGAAAACTTAAATTGATAGGGAGAGTCTTTAAATTTCGTGTATGCTATTTTGAAAATAATTCACGTTGTTAGGCAAAAGGAGCAGGCAATCGCAAGTCTGGCGAGTTACGGATGGGAAGAATTGTACGCCATTTTCTTTAATTATTATAATATATAGATATAACTACCTTCACGAGTAAATTATCCGTAAAGGCTTCATATTACGTAAATAAATAAATAAATAATCTTAAAAACATTTAAGCATCTCGTTTAAAAACACTTAAAATAATGCCAACAACAGCAATAAAAGTGTTAGCACTTTTACTAACTCATACATAACTTCTAAGGCGCAATGACACGCAGCATACATTTTTCTATATATATCTTTTATCTGTTGGCTTCATCTATAATTATGCTAATGTTCTTTCGCAAAAAATTCACTTTAAAATAATTATTTTGTTATCAAAGTAATATTTGGGAATACAAAATTTTACAAAATTTTGTTAGTCGTGCTTAATTCCCAATTTTTATTCAGCTAAAAGAGCCAATGTCAAAATGTTCACTTTTGAGAAAATTGGAATTGAAGGTTATTATAGATGCTTTCATAGTGACATTGGCCAGTATTTTATTTATGAACCTGTTCTGGGTTAAGGATGACTTAAGCTGTTTAACCATAATGAGATAGAGCGAGAAAACAAATCAAATGCAATGATTAATTGAAAAGAAAAAAAAGTGACATTGGCCCTTTTAGCTCCAAGCCACAGAACTAATAATGGAAGAATTCCAACCAATTGAAGTGGGGAATGTAAAAAAAGATAAACTCACTGTTAATTGTTGTTGTTTTTGTTAAAGCTTTGATATGGTTACAAGTAAGACTTTTGCTTATAAGTAATTCTTATTCGCTTAACAGTTTTTACTTGTTTAATATCTTTAGTTTGTCTAAAACCTTTGGATAAAGTTTCCTGACGATCTGGCCTAAGCAACCAGTGAAATGCCCTTCAACAATAAATTTCAGTGTTTTTATCAAGAATAAAAACTGGGAATTAAGCAAGACAAGCAAAATCTTCTAATTATTTTTTTTTTCTATTAAAAACTTGCAATTAAAACATCTACCTTCTGAAAAACACTTTTTAAAAAAGGGTCTTTAAAAAGAAGATTCTTTTAACACCTAACCTATGGAAGAGCATAGGCATAGTAGTTTTGGAAATATATATAATGGAATAAAATACGTGTACTCACACCAGTGTTGAAAAATTCAGTACTTTGGTACTTTTTTTAGTACTTTTTTAAATTAAAAATACCGCAGTACCCCCGCGTTGTTTTCAGTACTTTTTTTATCCTTTGAGCTTTTTAACTGCAAGAAAATTTATAAAAAGGGATGCAAAGGATAATATGTTAGATGAAATTTAAATGAAAACCATATTTATAGAAACATGCAATGTTAAGGAAAAGTTTATTAAGTCTGTGTTCGTACGGCTCATGTCTTATTGACATGATTGCTACTTTATAGGCGAGAGGGACGAGGGGAAAAGAAACGAGTACACATATAGGCTGACTTCCAAAACGTTAATTGCTTTATGTTAGAACAAAGTTTAATGTTTCTTAACGCCGCAGTACAATATATATACAATGCAAACCCTTCTAAAACATCACTGTTAAGTATTAGTACGGCAGCAAAAAAGCAATCAGAGCATCGGTTTAAAAGTTGATGCTTTGTGGCATTTAACATATAATTTCCAACAATACAGATTAATATTATGCATTGCATCCCTTACATTTCAAAACGTTTAAATAAACAAAGCACATAGTTGCATTGTTTTGGTACTTTGTGCATGTACTTGGTTAGAAAACAGTAGTAAAACTGTATACAAACTTTGTATAAGTACGTTTTGGAAGTCAGCCATACATGTACTGTCTTTACGTTTTGCTTTTTATTCGTTGTTTAATTTTGTTATTGTTTTCAATATCGAAAAAGCACACATGCAAACGCACGACTATACAAAATAAAAAACATGTCGTCAACATGACATGAATCATTTGAACGCCAATTCATGTTCAAAGAAGAAAAAGGAAGAATCTTGTATGAACTCAGGCTAAGTAAAGAAACTGCGAAATCGTTTTGTTCGACAATTTGCGAAACATTAAGACCTCAATTTTGTTTTGAACATAAAACCTTAAAAGTGATAATAAGCTTCACTCCAGAAAATATTGTTCCCGGAAAAACCCATTAGCATAATACTGATGTTATTAACGTTATTTACAAACGATAAAGAAAACTATAATAATATCAAATCTCAATTCCGTGTTTTAGCGGATCTTTCAGAAATAAAGCATTTCAGAACTGAATATATTTAAATTTCTGTGAAAAATATAGCCAATATTAAGAACGAAGCCACTGTTGCCAACTTTTTTTTAAAAATTTCCCGGCCAAATCGGACTTCAAAACCGCTAGAAATCGCTAAATATTTAATTTAGCGCGAATTTTTTCAAAAATACCGCTAAAACCTAAAAAATGTTAAAAGTTTTATATAAATCTAGATATAGGCTGCTTTTTCAAAGGTATAATATGACTCTCAAATGCGTTACATACTAAAGTTTTCAACTTCCCTAGTTATTTTATTCCAAAAAATAAAATAAGTTAGAGTTATGTATTCAGCTGTGCCGAATATTTGATACCCTCCACCTGCAGTTAGAATATATCCGGAGTGGTCTTTATATGGGACATATGGTAAATTATGGGCCGATCTTTACGAAATTTGAACAAGTAATTTATAGTCTTGTAAAACTTTGACTGACCAAATGTTATTATAATAGAACACAGATTGAGAGCTTTACGGTTCTACGCGTACTAAAGCTTTTTCTGAGAGTAGGGTTTATATGAGGCCAATGGTAGGTTATGGACCGATCTGATCGATAGTTAACAGTGTAATTTCTACTGATATAGGACGAATTTGTTCAAAATCTTATATCAATATGAGCATTCCGCCAGAGTGGTTGTTCCACATTTTAATTCATAACTCTTTTCCTATTGAACTGATTGTGCTGGACTTCCATTCCAAACTTCTTAGATGAATTCTTAACAATTTAATGCCAATATTTATCTTTATTTTTGAGCCGTTTGAAAGTGAGCGTGAGTGAGATTTCAACAGTCGGACATGGCTTAATCGACTAAGGCCCGTTTTCACAACTTACCGATAGCTAAAAGTAGACTTTAACCGGCCTAATAAAAAGTGTTCCATTATTAAAACTTTACTTTAACCTAAAGTAAGCGATAAAGTAAATAAAGGTTCATCCTACCTGGTAGGTGCAAGTAAAGTTGTAATAATGTAACACTTTTTATACGGCCGATAAAATCCTACCTTTAGCTACCGGTAAGTTGTGAATTATTAAATATTAAGATGAAAATTTAAACCGTTTCACCCGGAACGACAAACTTAGTACGTAAACGCTAAAACGTTTATAAAATTTACTCTATTATTGGTAATTATTTACCGTTTTAAGCAATTAAATGAATTTAGTAACATGAAAGCCAGTGAATTATATTGCTTGGGATCTATCGAGACAATTAACCTTTCCTTACCTTTTGTTTCAAAATTTTAAGCAAGCTTAAAGTTGTGAATTGTCACATACAGCCCTAACAAAATACTTACTGAAAATAGTAAAAAAATGTCATATACAATCTTTAGTTCACTAAAACTACAGAAGTAATTAAAACCGTGAACATAAGCAAATAGTTTTTAGCCAGAAAAACCAAAAGAAAAAGTAAAAAATCTGTAAATTTTAAATTTGAGAAAGGTTTTTGTGCCGCTGAAAGTCGTTTGAAAATCGCTACATTTCCCGCTTACCGCTTAAACGTATTTTTTCCCGCGATTGACATTTCAAAAACTCTAGATTTAGCGGGACAATTTCTAAATTGGCAACAGTGAACGAAACCAATGTTTGCTGACATTTCATATATTGCTTTTGGTATTTTATCGATACCACATTTCTGAGCATCAATTGAGCGCCCATTTTTAAATGAAAAAGTATGTTTACACGTAAAAACTGTTTCAAGTTGAATAAAAAAGATCGAAAAACATTTTTGCCACAGATATGAACTATCTCAAATATTAATTTTAGAAAAAACTGAAAAAACGTACCTTAGCGGATCATACACTTGCAATATAACTGTTCAATTTCATCGCCAATGGGTTTGTGATATTCGAAGGTGGCACAATATATTGGCAAAAATCGAAATCAGAAAAGAAGTGTAAAATATACTGTGAACTGTGTTTGCAACAATGTACTATGTTGTTTTGCTTTAAAGGTAATTTTTTTTTTTTTAATAAGAGTTGCGCCATATTTTAATTGAGGGCCATAAATAAATAATACGGCGAATAACATATACAATAATATTGTAAATGGCGATTATGTATAACAGAAATATTTTTACATGTGTACCTCAAATATAAATACTGTTTGCTGTTCAATAGTTAGATAAATGAATTCCAATAAAATATTTTTTGTACCTTTTAATTTCATATATTATTGTTTTTTTAACAATAAGTACCATTTGGTGGGAAAAATACTCTTTTAGTTAGTTGAAGTTCAGTACCATTTCAAAATTTCAATTTTGCATTACTGGCTCAGACCAGAATAATGAAGAGGATGCTGTTGTTTGTAAAACCCTAAAATGTTAGTTTAAGACCGACCTTTTAGTATGAAGACGGACTCAGAATCACTTGGGGAAATAAGCTTTTGAAAGTAATTCTTTTGCAAAAGTACTTTAGAAAAATTATCTGATAATCGCCAGAGAAAACAGATTCGTGATCACAACCGAATTTGGCGCCAATCGAATTTCGTAGGTTGCATGTACTATCACACAATTCGGTTCCAATTACTGAAAATTTCGTTGCTTAGCATAATAGTTTTGATAGCAACATTTGAATTTTAGTACACTATCAGTCATAACAACATATATTGTTAGTTGTTAGTATGATTATTAGAAACAAAATTGTGCTTATACCCGAATATAGATACCTGCAACTAAATTAACACATAATTGGTGTTCATAACCAGAGATTTGATTGTCGTTATCAATATATTTTTTTTAACCGGTCAAATGTAGCCCATAAGGGGCAAGCACTTGTCCAAAGGTAACCCCAATGAATGGAAAAAATGACTTATTTTACAGTACGATGTCCTAGGGCAGGACCATATAACCCAGCTTGCATTACAAAGGAGTAGCATTAAAACTACTCCATGGTATACTCCAGAGGATTAGCTTTGAAATCGTTTCAAAACGAAAACATGTCGTTAAAAAACGAAGACATGTCGTTTCACTGCAAACTCTTTTTAATAATGACATGGTCCATACTTGCATTACATTGGACCAGCCCAGGATCAAAATGGATCAAGTAGTACAATATAATTTGCAGGGTATAAAAAAATAATACATACATGTACGTATATATGTTCATACCTATAAGAATACGTAAATTACTTACCTCCTTTTTATTAAGTTTTTGCACATTTTCCATTTTTGACGGCAAAGATATTTTTGAAATATAAAATAAAAAATTATTTTAATCTATCAAATGTTTTGACAGAAAATTTAGTAAGCAATTGGGGCTTTTAACTATTTTTTGGTTGTGAATTCCGAAAAATTATATTTTAATTTGTTGTACTCGAATTGAAACTATTCCCACAATCAATAATTAGCTGCAATAAATTAATTAACATTTATATTACAAAATTTATTGACGACAGCAAATTATTGATTGCAATGACCAATATTCAGTATTGCCCTGTATTTAATTCGGTTGTGATTCTAACCACACAGAAAAAAATTATTTTCATATTTGAATACGAAAATCGCATATTTGATTACAAAAATTTTTGAATTTTCTGCGATGACGATTTTTGCGGTATTGATAAAAAAGTTTGTATGTATAATTGTTAAATTTTTAGTCAACAACCAAGTTTATTGAGTCAATAAAAAAGTTGTTGCCCAAAATAATTTTTTTCAACAAAATGTTTACTTGATTTGTTAAAATAAATTGTTGAAAATGTTGGATAAATCAAACAAAATGTTAATCGAATCTTTATTTTTTTGTTTATTAATGATGATGTCATTAATTTTCAATTTTTATATTTTTATAAAAACACTAAAATTTATTATGCGGGGATAAGTAAGTTCCTATACGCATTTCACTGGTTGCTTAGGCCAGATCATCAGGAAACCTTTTCCAAAGACTTTGGCAAAACTAAATATATTATTCAAATAAAACTGTAAAACAAATGAGAATTATGAGCTATTTAAAAATGGACAAGAGTTGTTAAAATACTGTCTTTACTTTGATTCAAATATTTTTTTTATTGAATATGAAGAAATATTTAATTATTTCATTATTAAATACATATATTTTATTAAGTGCTATTTTGCAAAGTGTATATTTGATAAATTTTTTCTTTGAATCAAACAAAAAGTTCGTTGACCTAAAATTTTATTTTTAACAAACTGTGTTGTTAAAAATTTTCTTGAGATATTTTTTTCTGTGCATTTGTACTTATTTTTAGAACTAAATTAAATTAGTTGTCATAACTAATAAAAGAATTGAAGGAATCATATTTCAGTTAGAACAACGTTTTAATAATCAAGAGAATTAAAAATCAGTTGGAACTATATATTTTTAATAGTTGCAATAATAAATTATGTAACTTGATCAATATATTATTACTGCAACCGTTTCCAAACCAGTTTGTTTTCTGTGTGCGGGGGTTTTTTTTTTTTTTTGAAAAAGTATATTTTTAAAAAGTACTTATTTTAAAAAATGTACCTTTTAAAAATCAACGTTTTAAATAGAAGAACTATTTTTTGAAAGAATTCCTTGAAAATACATATTAATAAAAAGATTAAAAAAATATAGCATTTAAGGAAATTTTCTCTTGAAAAAAGCTTTAAAAACATGCAGATATGAAAAATGTGCCTTTTAAAGAATTTAAATTTTTGAGTATTTATCTTTAGAATACTCACTGTCACTGCTATCGATTGTAGAGTCTAGATCACATTAAACACGTTTTTACTATTTATCAATCCATACACTTAACAGCTGATGATGCAAAGTCAGACAGACAATCTGTTTATGAATGTGAAGTGTAACTATTCACACACACACACACACAAACACACGCATAAAGTTAATATTTTTTATTCATTATCATCGATAATAATCACTATCACAGGGAGTGAAATGAGCTGAATAAAAACAAAATACACACACACAAGCATTTAAAATATTGAAAAAAATTATTTATTGTTTTATTGGCCAGAATTATTGAAAAATTCAATTAATTTTATGGCATTTTTGTTAAATAACACTAATTACTGTTGATTCAATAATTATATAGTTACACACACACACAAACACACACACACGCGCTTACTAACTGAGTGTGAATTTTTTCCATTTCATAACAACTACATAAATATTTCCTGCGTTTATTCACCCGTTTATAAATAATTCATTGTCTATAAATGTTGTATTTATGTTTTTATGGTTAAATACAACAACAATATAATTTTATATAGACAATTTGGTCAGAAGTATTATCGCAACAAAACAAAATATTTGAGTACGTGTGTGTGTGTGTGAATTTGTGTTGTTTATGGATTTTCATTTAAAAGGTGTGAATGTGTGTTTTTGAATTTTTAAGAGGTGGAAAAGTGTTTTCGTTGCATTTTAAAATGCCACAAAAGCTGAAAGAGATAAATAAATTTTAATAATTAAATTATAAACCTTTTAGCAAAACTATAATTATCACTTGTATTAGAAAGTTATTACCTAGTACATATTAAATTAATGATATGTATCTTTTGCTGTTGTTGTTGTATTAGGTTAATTAAAAGTTTTAGGATCTAGTTTATAGAAGTTTGAAGCAAGTTTTACAAAAATATAATAATAATAAAAATAAAAATATGCGTTCCCAAAGTTAAAAAAAAAAATCTTAGAAAAAAGTACATTTGGCGCTTAATCTATAGAAAAAGAATATCTTGAAATAAAAGTGCCGTTTTAACAAGTATATTAAGAAAAAAAGAGTTTCAATAAAATCCTTAAGATATAAATACTCGTACTTTTCGTACTGTGAAGCTCTTTTTAAGATCCCTGGTATCCGTGATATTATCTAACCTTGGAACAAAGCTTACGGCTAGGTAAGAATGGAAAGGTTAAAAGTAGGGAATGGAAAATGGATTCCAAAATCGATTTTCGATTTTTCGTTTGACTTTTTTTATTTCGGTTTTTGAAATCGATTAATCAAATTCCTTATATCACAAAGTGGTATACACCAGCATATTTTTTTTTGGCAAACTACTAAAGAAATTAAACTTAGATTTTTACAGTGCGTAGATATGACTACTGTTTATAATTTTCCTGCAAAAGTGAAAAAGTGAAAATGTGTAAATTTTCAGCCTTTAGAGAAACAAGATATGTATGTTCATTTCACATATTAAAATTGTGTTTTGTGAAGTCAGTCAGGCTTGTCACAAATCAATTCCGATCGTAAGTGATTTCGTATCTTGCTTTACATAAAACGAAATCACTTTTGATTGCAATTGATTTCTGTGACAAGCCTAAAAGTATGGATAGTATTTCAAAGGATTATGACAATAGATTTATTTTCTTGTTATTTCGTATTTGTTAGGATAAATTACATAGTTTTTGTTTTTCACTCTGCTTGTAACTAAAATTAAATATCGCTTACACACTGGTCTGTTTGAATATTACCGTATTTCCACAGGAATGTCATGGTATGTATGTTGATTTTCACAAAGCTGACTTTCAGTGATTGGTTCGGTACGATATGTTTGGACTGTTTTGTTCACTGTCCATTGATGACTTTAATTTCTGATGAACATGAGATCATATATTAAAGTTGAAAGTATACCAAGGGTACTAATAGATAAATACGTAAAACTACAACTTTAATATTGGAAAACTGCGTAAACATACCACCTTCACACGTACGTACGCACAAAAAATCTCAAGTTTTATTGTGCACGCCCATAATTTATCGATTTAATTAATATTAAAATTAAAAATAGTCAAAATTTTGATAAGAATAAAAAAAAAACTCGATTTTATAAGCCTAATAATCGATTTCAATATAAAATAGCATACGTAAGTTCGATGGAAAAATTTGTTTACCACAAAATCGATTTTCGATTGGAATCGAAATCGATTTCCCTAGTTAAAAGCAGGGCTGTGGAGTCGTCAAGAAAAAATGATAACTCCATCCGCTGAAATTTTTAAAGTGAGTTTTTACAAATGGGTAATACCAAAGTGTTGAACGTGACAGTCGTACGCATCAAAAATGCAATAACATTTTTAGCACTTAGAAAGCACTATTATCTATGCTAAAGTTTATGATGGGCGCGATTCTAGGTCAAAGATAATGGTAAAAGAAGTAGCGGTTTGAACGTGAAAAAACTAGAAGTAGTTTTTGTGTCCGTGTAAAAAAGGCGTAATTCAGCGAAACCTGGCACAATTTTTTAATCGAACTACTTTCACAATTTTACGTAGCAACGTAACATTAAAATGTTTTTGGTTTGATTCCAAAATCGTCTTCATTTTTTTTTAAGCCAAAATCTGGTTCGATACGTGACATTTCGAACGTGACATTTTTTCCATAATAATTTAACTGAATAATTATTAAAGAAAATACAAATTTACCGTTAATCCGAATACCATATTTCTCCTCGAACTCTTCCTAAGATTACAGACCATGTAAGACAATTTTTTTGGAATAATTTTCATCAAATATCACCTCTTCTAAGGAAGAAAAACAAATAAGAAATTACGTTTGCAGAACTTTGCAGTCTGATTTTCATCGAAGTGAACAAATTTATGGGTAAATTTATAAAATTAGTAAAATCTAAATATTTCTCTATAACAATATCGTAAAATAATCAGCTTTTAATAACTTTTAAATATTCGGTCACGGCGGACCTTTTGACGGAAATGCCAAAATGGAATGGTACAACTTTTGTTTCCTGTCTATAATTTCTATTATTTTCCATAATTGACCATTTTGTTGTTTCATACAATTTTGTTTAAAATAAAAAAACCAAAAATCCCTGAAGAAGCTGTTTATTGAGAAAAATAATAATAAATATTGTTTATATAAAAGTGACCTTTAGGTTGAAGATTTATTGTGAAGAAATAATATTAAAAAGGTCAAATAAATAAAATTTTTTTTATTTCGAAAAATATTAGATAAAATTTGATGCTGAAATATTTTGAAGTGGGAGTCGCGAGTTTTTGTGGGTTCTTCGACTCTGATTCCGGTACAAAAACCCCAACTGCGACTCTTCAACTCCGACTCCACAGCCCTGGATAAATTGGATTGGATCAAAAAATTTCCCATATGTATTGGTGGCTCTATTATAATCCGAGAACAGGCAAAACGGTCCATTATTTTACACTTATAAATCTCCCAAAGGCCAAGCAAAGGATACTTAATATGTTGCGCAGTCTGAATATGTTATAGTTAATTCTAAATCATACCGAAATCTTTTAGCAAAATTTGTCTTCACTTTTAGTTTATTCACCCATCTACACCCTTTTTATTCAAATTTTACTGATCAATAAATTTCCAACCTCTAAAACCAAAGGAAAAATATTTATCTACCATTTTTGTTCAATCAATTTCCTAGTTGAACCCGCCCTTAAAATTTAAATAAAATAAAACATAATAAAATAAAATACACAAAGTTCAGAAAAAAAAACTATATATTTTAGTATAAAATTAAATCAAACGGAAATTATGGCAAAATCGAATAATTTGGGTTGGACGTAATAAAAAAAAAAAAAATACAAAAAATTTAAATTACAAATAATAATATTTGCACTAAATATTTATGGATTTATGTATCTGCGTTCTAACAACAACAGCATCAACAACAACAGCAGAAACAAATAATAACAACATTAACAAACATTTTTACAATATTTTATACAAATACGCACAATGACATAAATTCCAAAATTTCCAAACGCACAGCCATTTTAGGGTCTCTTCGACGATGGCGACGACGCTGCCAATGATTGTTGTTTGGGTCATCCATCCACTTGTAGTATGTCATCATTATAATCTGTAAGGCAGGCTAAAAGGAACACTGTGCGCGAGCAGGGGTCTTAAGGGAGTGAAAATATCAACGTAGTTTGAAACAGGAAAAAGGAAAAGCATAACGAATGATTATCTCATAAACAGTCATGTGTGTTTCCCTGGCTTTAAGATTGTTGCTGGGTCTGTTTATGTTTGTCTTTGTGTGTATGTTTCTCGCAGTCGTAAAAAAATAACTGTTTTTTTTATTCTCATACCACTTGTATTGTATATTTATGTGTGTATTTTATTAAAAAAGTCTTGTTAAGACCCTTCAAATACGACCATATTTTTTTGTTCTTCTAAGAACAGGGAAATTATTTTGTTGTTCTTTTTTTTGTAAAGCACAAAAGTTTCAAAAAAATTTTATAAAAAAAATGTTAGCAAGAAAAAATACAATACTAAACAGCAGGAAATAATAAGACGTAATTTAAGGAGGGAGTGAATATTTAAGACACAGACATACGCATATAGAAGAACAGTGGGCCTTGGTTAAAGAAAAATAATAAATGTTCTGCTATTAATTCAAAGCTGCTAATTTTTATGTAGTGTTGTTAGTATAAAATATATTAACAAATAGAATATGGGAATTATTTCTTTTTCATATATTATCTATATATATAAAAATGAAAAATGTTTGTATGTGTGTTTGTTTGTTTGTTTGTTTGTTGGCTTATAGACTCCTAAACTACTGAACCGATTTTCCTGAAATTTTTACAGATACATCACGTGAGCCCTAAAAATAAAATAGGCTACTTATTTTTTCGATAGGGGCAAGGGAATTGGTATCCCCCATAGGATGCCAATATTAATTATCGCATATATTAAGATCCGCTGCACGCATTATGCAGAACTTTTGGTAGTAAGATCTTCTGAGCCCCAAAATTAAAATAAAATAGCAGCGGGGGAAGTGGAATCCCCCATAGGACGCCAATGTTTAACATCGCATATCTAAAGAACTGTAATAGTGAGAATGTTCAAACTTTCTAGAAGTCACTCTTATGGTATACAACACTTTTGAAAATAACAATAAAGCGGGTAGGCGCAGGGGGGGAAATACCTCCCATAGGATGCATATATTAAATATCGCTCAACTGAAGAATTATTAAAGGGAGAGTCTTCAAAAGTGGTTAAAGCTATTATTATAGTAAACTATAAATTTTAATATACAAATGGGCGGGGTAGACGGGGGAGGAGCAGTACCCCTCATAGATAGAAATATAATTAAGAGCCGCTGCACGCATTTTGTTGAACTTTTGGTAGTAGGATCTTCAGAGCCCCAAAATTGAAATAAAATAGCAGCGGGGGAAGTGGTACCCACCATAGGACGCCAATGTTTAATATCGGATATCTTAAAAACTATTAAAGTTAGAATATTCAAACTTTGTAGAAGTCACACTTATGGTATACTACACTTTTAAAAATAAAAATAAAGCGGGAAGGCGCAGGGGGGAAATACCTTCCATAGGATGCATATATTAAATATCTCTCAACTCAAGAACTATTAAAGGGAGAGTCTTCAAACGTGGTTAAAGCTACTATTATGGCAAACTTTAAATTTCAATATAGGAATGGACAGAGGAGGAGCAGTACCCCTCATAGATAGAAATATAATTTAGAGCCGCTGCACTCTTTTTATTAAACTTTTTGTAGTATGATCTTCTGAACCCCAAAATTGAAATAAAATAGCAGCGGGGAAATGTTACCCCCCATAGGACGCCAACGTTTAATATCACATATCTTAAGAACTGTTATAGTAAGAATGTTCAAACTTAGTAGAAGTCAATCCTATGGTATACTACACTTTTGAAAATAAAAATAAAGCGGGAAGGCACAGGGGGGAAAACCTTCCATAGGATGCATATATTAAATATCTCTCAACTGAAGAAGTGGTTTAAGCAGTGTAGCGAAGCGCACCGGGTTAATCTAGTTTTTTAATAATATAAATCATTTTTTTCGAGTGTGCTTAAATCAAATTTCAAATTTCAATTTATAAAGCTTTTTTAAAAAAGTTTTGTTCCCTCAATATTTCACATACTTTCTGCTTTAGCTAACCTCCTCCTAAACTTTCTCAATCACTCTGGACTCTGCACGTTGAACTTTATGTTTCTAGGTGCAGTATAAGTAACACTTCAAAAAGTACCATTTAAGAAATGTAAAAGTACCAAAAAGATCCATCTTTCGGATTCCCATTCGCTCAGGACATTGAATGTTTAATTTTATGCTTGAAGGTCCAATGGAAAAGAAAATTAAGACAAGTGCCAGTCATATAACGAAAAATTACCAAAAAGCGCCGCTTTACAGACTTTTGTTTACTCTGGACCATGCTTGTTTATTTTTTTTTATTTTTCTAGGCTTAACATTAACGAAAATGAAAAAAGTGCCAGATGTAGAACGAAAAAGTACCAAAAAGCTCCCCCTAACAAATTCTTATTCACTCAGGACCATGCACGTTGAAATTTAGGTTTTTAGGTCCAATATTAGCAGAAATCGAAAAAAGTTGAAGCTGAAAGAAAAGTTCCAACATTTTTCATGTTATAGGCGCTCATTAATTCAGGACCCTGCACTCATTTTTTTTTTTCAATGTTATAGAAAATTAAAAAATTAGAGAAAGAAATTTAATTTCCCGTATTTCTTCTTTTTTTTAGTACTTTTTTCTCTCCATGGATGTTGCAAAATGTTCAATATTTTAGTGGGAGACCATCTTCTAAAACCGTTTTGTAAAAAAAAGGGCGAACGTTCAAAATTCAAAAAGGTACAAAATACATATTTTTTAGAAAAGTTACGAATTAAGTTAATCTTTATTTTTGTGTTTATTGGTTTAAAAGATAAATGGCGTGACAAAAAAATTCCAAACTACAGGTTATTCAACAAACTTTTCCGCTTAATAATTTTCTTATTCGCATTTCATGTCATAACTCTAATTCTCAAATGAATTAATTTTTTTTACAAGCAAACCGCTTAAACGCGTTTGTATGACTTTAATCGCGTACGCTGTTTATCTGTTTGCATGGCATGATTTCGTTATGTATTTATTCTACGGATAAAAACAGGTTTTTTTTAAGAATTGTAACATTTGAAAATACTTTATAGATACAATAGATCCAATAAATAAAAGCTTTAAGTTATTTTCCGTGCTACAACCAGTGATGTTATAAGCTTTTTTGAAAAGTCCTTACGCAGCCCGTAAAAAATCCCAGCAAGCATTTGGGCGATCATTTTTTGTAAAAATCACCAAATTAAGTCTTCTCAGATCACCTTTGATGATTTAAAACTTATTTATCACTTGAACGAATAAAAAAGGATTCATATCGCTCCTTTATTGCAACTTAGTCATATCTCATGTAAAAGTGTTCCTTCAAAGCTTCTTTATATGTAAAAAAAAATCAGGATTATATCTGAAACTGAACCGAAGTTAAAGCAAAATATAGTTTATTAAATCTATATTTAAGGGTTCAATTTGAAAACTTTAATCGCATTTTGCCAAGTTTGATATTTCTTGAGATATGACTATGTTGCAATAAAGGAGCGATATGTTATTCATTGCCCAACAATTAAAACGATTGGCTAAAGCCAAAAAATCATTGTCAATTAATGAAAATAAATCATAGTGCGAGATGTTTCTCCTTTCCTTTGCGAGAACCACATACCTTTTGTTTGGTTGAAAACAAAATTTGTTCAAATAATCAAAATCCATAATTTAAAAATAACAATAAAAACATGGCAATGAAAAACTGATTTGAAATAAAAAGTGGTATAAATTCACTTAATTTTTTTTTTATTTATATTAAGGTTTGTAAATGGTGGTAACCTTACAATCGTACAGGTGTAAGAATACCATTTTTTCAACTCTTAAGTAGACATCTAATGTTTGTGGCACAAACTGCCACGAGGGCCTGGCAGGGACCACTTGTTTTCTTTATAGAGCTTTTTGTGGATATCGAAAAAACCAGGGTTTAAAAAAACTGCATCCGAAACCAAAAACTGGCAACAATAAACGAAAATATGTGCACACCTTTTCGCTGTTTGAATTGGTTTGACAGCGACTGTTTGAATTTAATGAATCAGAAGAAAAAGCAACAGTTTTTTTTGGCCAATGATAAATGAAGAAGTCGAAAAAATGGCAGTTTTTCTACTTTGACTGCAGTTTTTTAAACGGTAGAAAAAACACACACTAACGAGGCCTTGGGCCTGGCTGGGACTACTTTTATTTGTATGTAGTTTTATGGCTATAGCAGCAACATTTTGTTGTCAACAAAATGAATTCTTCGAAATAAAAGTAAAGAAATAATTATTATGTGTTGCGTATGCTTTTTGATACGTTTCGTTTTGATTTTATTTGATTTGATTTTTTCCTAGAAATCGGTGTACAGTGATCATATTGACGCACTGTAAAAATTTCAGACCAATTTCTCTTGT
Source organism: Pollenia griseotomentosa (assembly GCA_963931875.1). Taxonomy (NCBI): domain Eukaryota; kingdom Metazoa; phylum Arthropoda; class Insecta; order Diptera; family Polleniidae; genus Pollenia; species Pollenia griseotomentosa. The sequence continues at coordinate 74,469,577 of OZ007563.1, read as the reverse complement.
ATTTTGCCAAAAAAAAAAAAAAAAAAAAAAAAAAATTCAATTGTATCCCCATTTGTAGTATAAGACTACATATAAAACAAAACAGATTTTTTTTTGTCTCTACTAAAAATTAATAAAGGAAACAGTGCGATACATAATTGGGCCTGGCCAGGCCCAGGTGGATACAATATGCACAACATTTTCATTAGGTCAATTGCCACGACCGCGGTGTTAAAATTTACGTTTTTTTTTGTCATTTTCTTGTAAAAAACACTTCGATTGAGGAATACATAAAGTTTTGTTATATTGTAATTTATAATTATATGAAAATAAAACTGAAAAAAAGTCAAAAAACATTTTACTACGCTTAAATCCGAAGCGATTAAAGCTATTGTGGTAAATTTGGTCTTTGACAGTAACATAAGACTAGAAATTACTCTACCGAATATTGTATTGATCGGTCCATAATTTCTCATAAATCAAATGCCTAAAACAATTAAGTTTTATTTACCTAGAAAAAAAATCATACATTTTTGAAATGATCGCCCCATAATTTAAAAAACAGGGTGGCGCAGAATGAGCTATACGGTGGCACAGAATGAGCTATATGGTTTTAGTTATTTACAATTTTTGTACTTATTATTTTTTCATTGTTTTTTTCAGCATTTTGTGAGGAAGACTTGGGGAATTAATTATGAGTAAACTATACAATCGAACAACAAACAAAAATGTTAATTGAACTCGATTAATAAATAAGCTAAAGGCCGGGTTTTTGCGATGCGGATTAAGTTCAAACTTAGTTTAACGTAGTCTGAAACTTGAATTTATCCGGCGAAATATGACTTTTTGTAATATTTTAGTAAAGACCAACATTTTAACCAAACTAAACTGTTTCATCAAAATTTGTACACAAACTTGGCAATCGCGGCACAAATCTGTATTTAGATTATTACCATAACATTGTTTAACTGAGATCTCAAAAGCCCAGTCTAAAATGACTTGGCGAAGAATGAGCAATATGGTTTGAATTCTTTATAACTTTTTTATTTTTCCTTGTTTTTTCCAGCATTTTGTAAAGAAGACTTTTAATTAATTATAAATAACTACCACCGAAATTTTTGCGAAAGTTAATGGAAAATATGCTATAAAGAACACGTATCTGCGAAGCAGAAAATGGGCATACAGTCTTCAAAGCTAAGTGAACAAAATTCCCTAAAATAAAATACTGAATTTAAAAAAAGTAATAAAAATCGCATAAATAAAAAAGTTATAAGCCACTTAAACCATAAAGTTCATTCTGCGCCACCCTTTATAAAGACCACTAATCAAATGTTGTTAATCTTATTTTTTCTTCTTTTTCTCCACTGTAACTCTATAATAAAAACATACGGCAAAAAAAATAATGTGACGTATTATTGGTTGTACAACAATCGATAAACTGTTATGGTTGATAAAAATTGTTGTTAGTTGGTGGTCGGTTTTTATATGCGTTTTATGTTTTTATTGTTGTTGTTGTTGCTGCTGTTTTACTAAATACTACATTATACAAGAATGTATAAAACATAAAGCTTTAAAAATTCGACATCCTTATTTGCTTTAAATTGTATCTTGTTTCTTCTTGCTCAGACAGTCGTTTGGGAATTTTTTTTTTTTTTTTGTTGTTTTGAATTTTCGAGGACTCCCTCCCGCCTCACCACAACAATGTACTAGACACATAAACAATAGTAAGAAAAGAAAAAAGAAAAAAAAAAAAACATTGCAAAACATCAATAACATTCACCAAATTCACAACGTTTTAAAGAATTCAGAACACTCGCACACCAACACACAGCTACAAGTACTTTCAATTCAGTATGATTTTGGTGCAGATCAATATAGTTTAGTAAAGTTAATGTTGCGTTCTTTCAAAAAAAAAAAAAAAAAAAAAAAAAAAAAAAATTTGCCGTCGTGTAGTTTTTACTGCTTTTGTTATTTAATATTTTTTTTTTATTTGTTTGTTATTTTGTTCACCAGTTCTATTTTCATTCAAACAATAAGGATTTTGTCTTATGTTCGATGGGGTTTTTTTTGTTAATTCTTCCACCTCAAGAATGTCCTGTTTTGTGTTTACTATATGACTGTATTTGTATTATGTTTGTAAGTGTGTTGGTACTTAAAGATGCCCTGCAAGCGTTTACTAGTGAAAAATAATTCTGAATGGGAAAACTTAAAGAGCAAAAATTTATCGCTTATGCTTTCAAATTCTAATCCATGTTGTGACATTATTTGAGAGCAAATTTGAAGCTAAGGTAATATTTATAATACAACAACAAAGTTTCTATATTTTATGACGAATTAAAGCTCTTTAAGGCCATTTTCACAACTTACCGATAGCTAAAGGTAGGATTTTATCGGCCTTATAAAACGTGTTCCATTTTTTCAACTTAACTTTAACTTAAAGTGAGCGATAAGTTAAAGGAAGGTTTATCAAGTTAAGTTGTAATAATGGAACACGTTTTATACAGCCGGCAAAATCCTACCTTTAGCTATCGGTTAGTTGTGAGAACGGTTTAATTTAATTCGTCATAAAATATAGAAATTTTGTTGTTGTATTGTAAATATTCAATATTCCACATTTTTTTTTTTCCACATTAGAGCGGGGAGGTTTCCCCACAGTGACAGGTACCGCGACCAAGTCAGGTCTATTGTACCCAAATATTCAATATTAGAGCATTAATTAAAAAAAATCAGCTTTTTTTTATATTTAATCAAGTAAATTAAACGTTTAATCAAGTGAATTAAAAGTTTAATCAAGTAAATTAAAAGTTCAATCAAGTGAATTTAAAGTTTAATCAAGTGAATTAAGCGTTTGATTAATAATATTAATTTGTTTACTGGTGCAAATTTAATTAATTAATGAACTTGAGCCTAATTAAAAATATTTAAAATTTGGATTAAAAACCATAAATAGCTCAACAAAATAACCACAATACTAATTATTGTTAAAGCTAAGGCACGAGCTCTATGTGTTCATTTGTCCTTCAAGTTGTGCTGAAAAAGGTAAACAAGAAAAAGAAAGACAAAAATGAAAAAACAAAAAATGTACTTTGGACTTCAAGAAAAATTCTTGACAAAAGTACGAAATAACAGAAGTAAGGAAAAACATGTAAAATCAATTAAAATGGATAATCATTCAAAAAAGCAAACTTCGATCTACCAAAGGTTAAATAAAATACAATTTGGTTTAAGGATTGATGTTTGACTATTGACGTCAGCAGTCGTCGATGGCTGCGAGTGTAAAACGGCAAATCCATTTGAGAAGATCGAGTGGTTGCGATCGAAACATGTCATGGTAACCTGCCGGCCGCGGTTCGAATCCCGGCCACGGTCAAGAATGAAAGATTATCAATAACAATTTTAATTAATTTTCATGTTGTAAAATTCCTTTCTTCATAAAAATAATTTAATGAAAATTAAATTTAATGAACTTAAGCCTAATTAAAAATATTAAAAATTTGGATTAAAAACCATAAATAGTTCAACAAAATAACCACAATACTAATTATTAATTCTTTAACTAATATCACAAATTTTTTAATGGATCAATTTTTTTTTTTTTCTGTGTCCGGTGTTCCACAGAGTTGTATGAAAAAGTTGTGCATTTTTCCCATTCGTATAATTTTACTTTAAACCATTTACGTTTTCTAGACAAGGTAAAAACGTTTTCATTTTCTTGCCAATTTGGTTTCTAAATGCTGTTTTAAAATTGTAACAAAAAAAAAATTAGTAATTTCTTTAAGTAACGAAAAAGTAAAATTTTATAGACCACAATTCAGTTCTACATTTTTTGTTGTTGCAAGGTTCTCCAAAATCGTTTGTAAAACTACCTAATGTTACGAATCAGTCACATTTTGGTAGGCAATCGAAATACGCTTTAATAAATGCTCCAAGGGTTACTTACAAATTATGTTGGGTTTTTCTTAAGTTTTTTTTTTTATATCTTTCTTATATTGATTATTTGTGGGGGTTTCTTCTGTTTTTGACATGTTGTGTATTTTTAAGTTGTTTTAAGGGAAAAATTAGTTTTGCTTGATTTTTTTGTTTTTTGGTTTGGGTCTTGTAAAGAAAATATAATGCAGATTTTTATGGTTAAATGTTTTCTTACGGCACAATAAATTGTTCTTGTTGTCTTTTTTGTATTTATTTGATGAAAAATTTGAAGTATTTATTTGTATAAATTACGCATTTTGTTTAAGCAGAAAAGCGCGAGTTTATCAAAAATTTTGTTAAATACAAAAATTTAACTTACTGAAGTTCATTTCTTTTAATAACCTCTAACCGGCAGCAATTAATTTGTAATATTTTCCCACTTTTTTTTATAAAAAAATCTTAACATAATTTGACAAGATTTGCAAAAAGAGTTAAATTTCTTACGCCCGTTTTAACGACTTAACGATAGCTAAATGTAGAAAGTTATCGAGCAGATAATGAGTTTTTAATTATCACAAGTTCCCTTTAATCTACAAGTGAAGGATAAGCTAAAGAGAGGAACGTTCTACCGTTAACTTTTGTCGTAAGGTTTAGATTTGAAACTGCCATATTATATTCACATATTTTTTATATATGGCAACTCCAATTATACGTATATATTGTAAATGTAAAAAAGTACGTAGTTGCCCGTTCGTATTTTTATTTTGGCAAAAATTTTCAAAAATGTTAAGTTTATTTTATACAGAAGTTGTGAAAACGGGCCTTAGGGCCATTATTACAACTTTCCGATAGTTAAAGGTAGGATTTTGTCCCACGTATAAAGAGTTTTTCACTACTACAACATGGATTTAATCTAATGTGAGCAAAATTTTTAATGCAGGTTCATCTTACCGGGCAGGTTAAAGTTAAGTTGGAATAATAAATAACTTGTTAGACGTCCGACAAAATCCTACCTTTAACTAACGGCAAGTTGTAATAAATAATATTCAAAAAACTGAGTTTTAAAATTCGAATGAGCTACTAAATTATATTTGTGTCTAACATGAGAAGATATGAATTCGAGCAGCGTTTAAAAAAGTAGTGAAAGATGAAAAACTGCAATTTTTTCCACTTCTTCGTTTGTCACTGTCCAAAGAAAACTGTTGCTTTTACTTCTGATTCATTGAATTCCAACAAAAAGCGAACAGTTGTACATAAATTCTCGGTTTTGTTCGACCGTTTTTGGTTTCGATTGCAGTTTTTTTTTTTTTTTTTTTTTAATTAATTTCCTAAGCTAATCCCGCGAAGCTCTATGCTTGTCTGCAGGAAAGAAACCAGAGTCTCTGGCGGGAATCGAACCCGCAACCTCGGCGCTGATAGACTAGCTCGCTACCAGCTAGCCTACCGAGATATGTATAAAAACTGCAAAATAAATATATTTAATTTTATCCAAAAGGTGCTTCTTATGATTTTGGCATAAAATTAAGAAAATTCGTATACACAGAAAAAGCCTCTCAGAATAGATTATTGTACCTTCGCTGAAGAATCTCAGTGAACCCAAATTAAACGTTTCCTTGATATTAAATGTATTTAAGACTTTATGTCGAATATTTTTAAGAAATAAGTACTAGTTAGTTTGGAAATCCAAAAGACATTGTTGTAAATCCTAATTTTTAAATTTGAAAATGGAAATGATTCTATTCTGAACGTGATACCCATTTGCTTCGTTTCGTAGAAGCTTAAGAAATCAAAAATGTAATCTATTTTTATGAGTCCACACTTGTGATGTTGCGAATATTCGTATTCGTATAGCCGAATATTCGAATTTTTCATAACATTCGTTTTCGCATTTGCCAATTTAAGCGAATATTTGGCAAATACGTTCTTAAAAAAATACAAAATTATAAACATACATCGACTTAAAAAAAACATGCCCTTCACCATGGTGAGAAAATAAAACTAAGCTTTTATATAACCTTTCATTAAATATAAATAATTTAACTTCGTGCCACGCCCACTTGTCCAATCCTGCCCACATTTTGTCGAATGCTTGTACATGACTTGGAAACTTTTGCTTTTGCCTTTCTTAAAATATGGTCAAATCCCAGAAACAGTCCACCATTTATTCTATTCTATTAATGTTATACATGAATTTAAAAATATTTTAGGTCCTTTATGGGCTTAAAATAGCACTCACAGCAGACTCATCAAAACATAAATTTCGTAAAAAAAAAATTGATAATCATTCATACATTCCTTACTAATCACAAAATTAGTTTACATATATAATTTGTTTTGTTAAAATAAATAAAATTGGGGTTATCTGGAAAAACTGAAGCGTGCGTTGTGAGGCGTACTCACAAAGGGTTCATGGCTTTTGTCAAAAATCACAACATTTTTTGGCTGCGAATAAGTGATTTTAGAATTCTCTTATACGGGCCTGTTCTGAAAATCACGTGATTTCAAGTCACGTGTTTTTGAAATCACGTGCCTGACTTCAACTTTTAAAGTTACTTTCATTTTTTCTCTTTTTGTGGAGTGCGTCACAAAACTTTGTGATCAATTATTTCGCAACAAATACCGGTTAAGAAATTATGATATATGTTATTTGTAAGTACATATTAATGTCACTAAATACTATATACAAGTTAAAGCTATCTCTTTTGAAAGGCCAAAATATGTTTATATATCAATCAGAAAACGCGTGCGAAAGTAGGATTTGTCACGCAGGATTTGCCCATATACATAAATCTTTAATGTCTTTATATGGGATGTGCCACGCTCACTTTTCAATCTCGTCCAAATTTCATCGGGTGTTGTGTATTGATAACCAAGATTGTTTTACCTAATTTGTAGTGCCCAACCGAAGCCAACTTTATAGGTCGATGCCGAACTTTACTTATCCGAATTCACAACAAGAAAAGGAAAAACCAGAAGTAAAGAAAAAACATGTAAAATCAATTAAAATGGATAATCATTCAAAAAAGCAAATTTCGATCTACCAAAAGTTAAAATACAATTTGGTTTAAGGATTGATGTTTGACTATTGACGTCAGCAGTCGTCGATGGCTGCGAGTGTAAAACGGCAAATCCATCTGAGGAGATCGAGTGGTTGCGATCGAAACATGTCATGGTAACCTGCCGGCCGCGGTTCAAGTCCCGGCCACGGTCAAGAATGAAAGATTATCAATAACAATTTTAATTAATTTTCATGTTGTAAAATTCCTTTCTTCATAAAAATAATTTTATGAAAATTAAATTTAATGAACTTAAGCCTAATTAAAAAATATTAAAAATTTTGGTTAACAAGAAAAAACTTAAAAATTTTCTAGATAAATTAATTCATTTATTAACCAGAGAACCCCATTTATTTATAAAAAATGTTCCTTTTCGAGAATTTTTTTATTATTTTCTTCCACCGCAATGTGAGGAATTAAGTCTTGCATTTCCCACATGAAACCTTTAATATTTTTTCTTCTTCTTTTTTTATATTACTTGCTTGTTTACCTCTTGTAGAAACAATATAATTTACCACAACAGAATTTTTGATTAAATGTTTAAGTGGATTATTTGTGCATGATTTTGTAACATTTGCATAGAATGGTATAAAAATTAATGTCGAACATCGATTATCGGCCGATTAGAAATTTTTAGCCAATACCGAAGCCGATTAATCGGTCAGACACTACTAATTTGGAAACTCTGGCTCCTGCCGTTCTCCAGACAACAAGGGATTTTTGAGTAAAATTTGAGTCAATCGTGGTTGTTTGCTCGGTTCTCAGCCATTTGTGGACCGATCAGGTTGAATTCCAATAGCGAGAAATTCCGGACATATGTGACATAAATATATAACTACCAAGTCCTTATCACATCTGGGGTCTTCCGAAAACCCATTTTAATAGACAGACAGATGGACAGAAAGACGGATAGAAAGACGTACAGACAGGCAGACATCGTTAAATCAACTTCGCTACTTATAAGAACTTAGAATATGTATACTTTATAGGGTCTAACATCAATATTGTAGAAATTACAAAAGGAATGACAAACTTATTAAGCAATGTGTAATACAAAGTTTCATAAAATACAGTTTAGATAAATAAAATAAATCACTTCCATGTCACTTAAAAAATATTTTCATAAACATTTTAAAAAATACAAAAGGTTTTGTATGAAAAATTTATCTGCAAATATTCTGATTTATTATACTCCTTTAGCAATCTGCTAATTAAAAATGTTAAAGGTAGAGCTTTATTATATTTGGAGGGCATTGGCATATTATCGATATTATTGAGTGAGATCACGCCAGCATCACTGCTTTTCAACATTTCTTAAATATTTATGTGATATTTTTCTGTACAAAAACAATGGGGGAAATTTTAATTATGGAATACATTTTTTGTATTCCTCTCTTCCAGAAACACCCATTGGAACCTTGTCATTTTACAAATTATTAATTTTTGTTTCTTATCTCTGCAGAAAATTATCGCAATTTACTGCTAAATTTTTGTAAGTAACCAAAAAAAAAAAACTTTTCAACCTACATTACACTTTTTAATTACTACTAAACATTTCAAGGCAAATCTATTCATTTTAAGTTGCCATTTAAAATTGTATGTTACCTTCAAACGACAAAAATTAAACCAGCAACCCGTTTCTTTATTTTCTTAAGATAAAAGAAAAAAAGCAACAACAAAAGTTTCAAACAAACGAAATGGCAATTGTAACATTAAAATCGTTTATAAGCAAAAAGACAAAAAGAAAACAAACGAAACGAACTGAAATGAAAACATTGCTGAAAATCTAAAATTTATGCCTGTCATTAAACAAATTGTCATAATAAATCACAGTGTACAATATACAAGTTTAGTGCTGGCAAAAACAGTCCTACATTTATACTCTTTATTTATTTCTAGATGCTACACCACAGCCTTAAACAAAAATTCTTCGAAATCATAGAAATAAATTTCAATGTCAGTTATTTGAACAAAAAAAAAATTATTTAAAGTTTTGTTAAAACTGAGAAAGAATGCTATATTCTGCTGTACCGAATCTGTGATACCCTCCACCGACACTTAGAATATTCCCGGAGTGGGCTTTATATGGGATCTATTAAATTTGACAAATGGAGCGATCTTTACGAAATTTGTCAATGTGATTTTAAATCATATAAAACTGTGACAGACCAACATTTATCACAACTGCATTATTTGCTACGGTTTAAGGCAGCCTATGGTAAATTATAGACCGATCTTTTTTTCTTTTGGTATGATTTCTAGTCATACAGAACGAATTTGAGCAAAATCTTTTACCAATATGTTTGTTTTTGCTAGTTTAGTGATGTTAGTTTTTGTAACAAAAAAATATTAATTTTTTAGGGTGGTTGTTTTACATTTTGCTTCATAACTCTTATCCTACTAAACCGATTTTGCTAGATTTCAAGCCCAAACTGCTTAGGAGAACTAGCAACAATTTCACACCCATATTGTTCTTTCTTTTGAGTCGTTTGAAAGTAAGCGTGATTTCAACAGACGGACAGACGGACATGATTAAATCGACTAAGGTGATGACTTAGATGAATATTAAAAAAGGCTTCACACGGAACGACAAACTTAGTATACCCTCATTCAGCACTAGTGGTGGAGGGTATAAAATCAGAAATCAACTGAGTAAAAAGCAAAGGACACAAACAATCAAGAAAAATCATTAGTAGTAAAAATGAGGTTGTTAAAAGTCATGCCATCACCAACATTCAGCATCCATCGTCATTATCTTCATAATTATCTATATCATCATAGTGGAAAATAAGACAATTGAAACTTAGAACAGGGAAATGCACAGAGAGGTATTAATTAATAGTCTAAAGGGGTTTTTTTTTTGAAATAGGTACATTCAAAAATAAAATGTATTTTTCAATGAGGTACTTTTTAAAACTTAGTATTTAGGCAGTTAGGCAAATGATTCGTTATTTTTTATTCCTCATGTCACTGCAAGTCATTTGGAGAATATATGGTCCCAAGGAGACTGTGTAAAATGCTCACTTTGTTGAGCCAATCATTTGGTGACCGAATTTTCTCAAAAAATTAACCTGCGGATTGGCCACCTCATTTGTGTGATTATACACCATTGGACTAATTTTTGTGCGAGTACGTAAAATCTTTAACCTACGCTGATAAGCCAGCAACGAAGGAGCAATAAGAAGCCAATATTCCTGAAATTATTATAAAATATTGAATAAAATAATATTTGTGAGCTAATAGAGCCAACATTTTTGCCATTCCATTCAATTTGTTGCATTTTATTTTTTTTTTAAAAAGCTATATCGAGCCCTAATAGCAAAAATGATGTAACCAACAACATTTTAGATTTTTTTTTTTATGAAAATCGATAATTGTTGATCATTTGCATCATCTCTAAAAATCTCATATCTCTGGAAAGCAGTGTTTCCAGTGGATTTTTCGAAAATATACCTACACATGCTAAAAATAATCCGATTTTTTCCTACACGTTGAAAAAATTTCCCCTACAAAAATCCCTAAGCATTATTATCATTGAAATAGAAAAAAACATTAGTAATAAAAAATTAATTTTATTCGAATATGTCCAAAACTAAAAAAATAATACAAATGATGTACTTTTAATAAAATTCAATCAAGTCTTTTAACATGAGGTTTGATCCAGTACTCAAATTTGGGTGCCCGCGGGATCCCAATCTTACCAAAAGGTTTTAAGAGAATAATATTCTTCTTCTTGCACGAAGTAGCCCGTTCTTTTTCTTTAGGCAAATTGATAACGTTGTTTAACAATCAGCTGAGTCAAAATTAAATAAAAAACTGCAAGCAAGTTAACAAAAGAAGAACATTTATTTAAGAATATTTATAAAATAAACAATAGAAAATGTTGAAATATTTATGTAAATGCTTGAATTTTAATTTTATTCACGTTAATGTGTCATTTATTTATTTATTTTAACATATTTCATATTAACGTTTTCTTGTGGATCAGAAATTTGGTTTTTGTTGTTCCCGTAGTTTTGTACATTTTTGTCTATTAGTGACAGAAGTTTTTGTTTACTCTCAATTTACCGAACTTTACCCAAAAAGTATGGGATGACACCTATTGAATGATAACTTAGAAAAAACATATAAATGCATATTAGTGTCGCCAACTTTTTAAACCACAAACAACTCTGGAAATATATTTTGAAGCTATTTTAGGGGAAAAATATATATTATATTATATATAAAAAAAAGAAAAAATTTTTTTCTTATATAAAGTTCAATGGTAACGCTTTTTAAAAAAATCAAGCTGTTTTATAAAGAATATTGTTTTGCGCAAAAAAATAAAAGTTTTATGTTTTTATTAAAAAATTTTAGAATGCTTTTTTCTGACAAAAAAAAAAAAAAAAAAAAAAAAATAAAAAATTGCTTTATTAAAAAAAAAAAAAAAAAAAAAAAGTTAAATAAATATATGTTAAGCTGTTAAGCTTTATGTTAAGCTTATTTCTTCTTTTTATTGAAAAGCGTTATTTTAAAAAAATTTTATTGAACAATACATTTTTATATAAAGTTTGAAAAAGTCCTATGGCAAAAGCTTTGCTCGCAATAAATAGATAATAGACTTGTGTAATCAAAAATTTTATTTTATAAAAAGAAGTTTTTTTTTAATAAATTTTTTTAAAAAATTTTTTTAAAACAAGAAAAAATGTGAACAATATAGTTTATTTTATTAAAAAAGTTTCTAAAGGCTTTTTGAAAAATTTGATGAAAAGGTTTTTCATTTTTTTCTTTTTTGCAACACTTTTCCTAGACAAAACCAATAAAAAATCTCTTTTCTGTGACACCCTTTAAATTGAAAATTAAAAATTGTTTTTTTTTCTGTCCCGTTAACAAAGATTTTACTTTAATGACAGAAACGCCTTTGTGTTGCCTGAAACGCTAATGCCCAATATTCGTTACTGTGAACCACGATTTTTTTTCTTGCTGCCTGCCGTCTTTTTTCTACTCGGTTTTGACTGACATTCATTACTTTAATTAAATAATAATCCACGGAAGAATTTAATTGTACATAAGGGAAGGACCCAAGGGCTGGGGTAAGAAAGCATTATCAACATCAGAAGTGGCAGTGGTTGCGATGGCAGGAATTAATTGTGTGTGATGGCAACATAAAGTAAAAATAAAAATCCCTAAACTAAAAATTAAACCCAAGAAAAAGCTTGCAACCCTCTCCTTTTCTCTCCATCATCTCTTCTTAAGGAAGTTTTAAAAATTATATCTTATAGAAGAAGCAACTAAAGCAATGAATGAATGTCTCACTTACATTTTATGACGTTGATTGTCATGTTGAATGTCAGTAGGTGAATGAGCAGATAAACTTATCATTTTGCCTTTATAATTCATTTCACTTTGTGTAAGCGAGTAAGTGAATTTGTCAGTGTGTGAGCAGTGTGAATGTGAGTTTGTATTTGTTTTTCAACTGTAATGGCATTGAAATGAGTAACAAATAGCAAGAAAAGTTCTCTTGCGTTGGTGAGTGTGGGAGTAAGTTGATGCTGTTGTTGTTGGTAATAAATGAGTAAATGACGGAAGTTGAAAAATTATTTCCGTTCCAGTTAATTATGTTTTTAAAGTCATTCATTTTTACAAGGCCAAAAAAAAAAAAAAACAAGAAAACACAATTCCTTCCAACTAAAAGTAATTAAGATATTTTATTATCTTTATTGTTTTTAGTATTATTTCTTTTTTCACAAATGTGTTAAGTTGTAGGTAGGAAAAGAAACAAAATTAATTAAATAATTATTTTAAATGTAGTCATTAGTCTGTATAGATTGAAACTTTTTTTGTGTCTGCGAAATTTGAAGGAACTATATTTTTCCCCAGAAAAAATATTTACGAAGAAACTTTTTCTTCTATCATAAAAGCTTTAATATAATAACATAACGGAGAAAAAACTCTGGGCTATTTTTAAAGAGTTTTCGAGCCTTGTTTCTGAAAAAGCGAAATATATTACAAAAGTAAGCGTTATTATCTTAAAACTGAGGTATATTCCATACTGTAAGGTCTTCCAGTTTGTCCACAATTTTTAAAAATCCCTCAGAGAATCTGTATTTTAATAAAAACTCTTAATTTCTTTCAAATTTTATTATATACGTAACAAATACGAAGATTTAATAATTTGCTATTTTAAATGTGTCACAAATCCGAAACCATATTAAATAGTTTGTCATACACACAGAAAAAAATACCAATGTAAAATAAAAATGGAAAAATGTTGATTAAGAATCATAGTAATTTTCTGCAAAAGTATGCACTTTATTTAAATTTATCATTATTTTAATTAATTTTAAATAAAATAACCTTAAATCACGTTTATTTAATATTATTCACTGTTAAAATAAAAAAAAAAATATATTGTCAAAAGTAATTTCTTGGGAATACAAAATTTTAATTTAAAAGATTTGTTATTCGTGCTTAATTCCCAGTTTTTATTCTTGATAAAAACATACATTGTAAGAAGAGATAAACTCACTGTTTATTGTTGATGTTTTTGTTTAAACTTTGATATTGTTACAAGTAGAGCTGTTGCTTATGATTCTTATACGCTTAACAGTTTTATTTGGTTAAATATCTTTAGTTTTTCCAAAATGTTTATGGATGAAGTTTCCTGATGATCTGGCCTAAGCAACCAGTGAAATGCGCATAGGAATAGCTTATCCCATCAACAATAAATTTCAGTGTTTTTATCAAGAATAAAAACTGGGAATTAAGCACGAATAACAAATCTTTTAAATTAAAAAAAAATATATATGTATTAAAATATAAATAAATATGGATTCAATATTGAATCCATAAAAACCTGTTTAAATCAAAAGTTTATCTTGTTAAATTAACATGCATACATAGTATGTACATTTTTTATTTTCATTTTTAAAATATGTTATAAAAAGAAGACAATTCCCGTATTATTTTAATTAAAATTATTTAGTTAAATAGTACATCCAGTTTTCAAAGTAGAATGATGACGAAAACCATATTGGGCGATTCTGCTGATGCTTCCTGTTATCAAAGGAGAATACAAAATAAGTAAAACATGTGTTACAGGGGTAAGTGTTTTAAATTATTCTTAAATAAATGCATATGTTGTCTCTGAAGCTTCTTCACACTGTTATAACACACTCAAACCAATTTGATTCTACATGAAATTCACGTTGCTTCAACTTGAAATAACTTTCATTCAACGTGATTTGGATTATTTCAATATAAATTACATTTTGCTCTAAGTTTACTGCAATGTTAAATTAACATGAATTAAAGTTATTTTAAAAGAAAAAAATGTTGTTCGCAATTATTGTAAAATCAGGTTGAATTAACATGAAAAACGTATAAAGCAAAATCACCACCGAAAAATTTTAAATCAACCTTGTTTTCTACGTTTTTAACTTGATTTTTTTCTGTGTGTAAATATCAAAACATATTTGGAAAAATGCCCCAAATACGAAAAACATTTTTTAAATATGTGAAGACGTAAGACGTTACATTGAAACATATTATGTTCGACATATTTATCTTCATCCACATTGTTAAAGGCCGATATTCACTATCCTATAAAATCGTATGATTTATTCACCAGAAAATCTGACGGAATTATATCCAACATAAAAAATATCTGCAAAATCTGCTGTCAGTGCCACACTATCCCACAAAAATGATGCAAACTCAATTGACTCAGCTTCGTTACCAGAAAATGCAACTCTGATCGCATAGAAACTAAGATTTTATTAAAATGTTCATAAACATTTTCAAGTCGGACTGACTTGATAAAAAACTCAAAACTCACTCAATTCATTTTTATGCCACACATTCCTACTTAATGAGCACACACGATTTCTTAGACAAATTGTATGCCTAAATAGGATAGTGTATTGCCGGCTTATGAAAAAATGTTATGAAAAAGCTCTCAAGACTAGTGATGCCGTTTGGTTACACCTGTAACATTTTGCGTATCTTTTGGAGTCCCGTAAAGTAATATTTTTATAAAAAAGACTTGATTCATTAATAACGATAAGAACTGTCCGTCTCTGAAAGCAGTTTTGAATTTTCAAACAGCTGAGCTACTTTTTTCTTACTTAAGACCGTTATACACTATCCCACAAAGTCTTTGTTATTGTTTTTTGAAAATTTTCAAACAATATATAGATCAGGGAAGCATTTTTGTAAAATACTTAAGACTTTGTGGGATAGTGTATAACGGCCTTTAAGGCCCAAATACACTTGTCAAATGCTTGTCCAGCCGGCGAATTCAACGTGTACGTGTGCTGGACGTAATATTCGCCGTTATATCAAAATTTTTTGATTGTTCATCAAGTGTTGTCGGTGTCACACATACAAACACATTTTCACTAATAATACCACAATGCTTGATGAGTATGGGCTTTTAGAGAGAGAAATCTCAAAAGTTGCATGTGTTTTTGACATATCGACTAACTAAAGCAACAATAAAAATGAAATGTTTTTTTATTGTTGTACTAAACGTACTATTTCCGACACCGGATACATAAATTCGGCTTGCTTTTTATTCATTTCTGTTTGGGGTTTTATTTCATTTTCAAAATTGGGTTTTTATTGCATATGGTCATTTCCATAAGAATTTTAACCACTACTCAAAAAATTAAAACACTTAAATTTTTTTTTTCAAATATAGCAGAATAGCATATTACAAATTTTAAAAAGCTACTGGTTTTCTCTTTGATTCACTTTTAGTAACTGAAATCTACAATTTAAAATTTTCTGCCGATTAAATACAGATACTGGTGATGTTGGATTTATACTTTAAAATTAATGTTACAACAACAATGAACAAGATCCATGAGAAAAGACCAAATATATAAATAGTTCGATTAGCGGGATATTTTTGTTGATTTGTTTTGAATGCTATTCTAATGTCACGTACGTGTTGCAAAAATATCATTTGTCTATGTCAGTTGTATTTGACCAATCGCAGGTGTATCAAAATAAATGTTCGGAGCAAGGTATATGTTGCAAAAAAATGATCGAATATTTTTTAAATTGGTATAATAAAAATTGGTAGTTAGGCTTGGCCGACTATACTTTCGTAGCCCCAAGTATTCTCTTTAAAATGACATCAAAATCATCTTTGTATGTAGAGTAGTTTTGGAGATATTGAAGAAATAAACTTAACACATTCGGCTAATTCGGCAAAATTATGACATTTTGAATATGACATAACTTTTGAAAAAAAAAAAATTTTCAAATTTTTTTTAATTCATATGTGTTCCTTAAAGGATAAAAGGAACCTTCTCACCAAATTTCATTAAAATCGAAAGGGGTCGGGTCCAACTCTTCGTCGATTTGACATGGAATTACACATAAATTTACTATTTATTTAAGGAATATTTAAAAAAATCAATTTTGACGGATTTGCAGGATGCATTAGTAAGAGAGGCCGGTGTTTGTTCTACCATAGAGGAGAAAACACTTGATCCTGGCCGAAAGCCGGCTATGCAGAAAAGTATTAGCAAGCGAATCCGGTGTTTGTTTTACCATGCAACGAGCTAAAGCTTCCTTGAATAGCCGACCTTCAGCCGGGCACAATTATTTTCTCATCTATGGTAAATAAGCATCGGTTTCGCTAAATATATATATATATGTTCCTTTAACTCCCATTGGAGCATAGGGGGTTAATAGAAAAGTGACGCGAATACAAATGAGTTATCATATTGTACGCACAGCCAATCCTTTTCAAATGACAACCTCACCCTCTGTCCAGAAAGGAGTTGGTGACCCCTGTTTTTGACAAATGAGGCCCTGTCGACCGATCTTAGGCGGTATAACCTTAACAACCGCACAGAGGAAATTCTGTTGCCAACCTGGAGTGTCAGCGAACCCTGAATGGCCAAAGTGCGTCTCAGGAAGTAGGAGATCGCAAATACTGGATCCTCTGAAACACTGGCTCCAAACACAGCACGTTTGGGTGCTTAGATAGCAGCCCTATCACCAAACTAGGGAACGAAGGCTAGCAACCTACGTTTCTGAACTTAATTGCTAACGAATCGCTAAATAAGGCTTCTAATTTCGAGATTTTATATCGGGATTTTTATAATTAGAATTGGTAAATTCGGGATTATAAAGTTCGGTATCTTGAGATCCGGAATTCTTAATTCGGGACTTCGACATTTCGAGACTTTGAAATTCGGGATTTTGATACCACCCCTTTCTTTAATTTAAACTTTTTTTGGGTAAATACTCAGAAAAAAGTATGAGTTAAATTAAGCAAAAAAAATTTAAATAAATTTGAGAAATACATCAAACAAAATATTTTTATATGAGCAATAACACAATAATGGCTTTATTTCTTATCTTATATAAAAATATAGCCATATGACTCATTTCTCAATATGATGTGAATTAGGCTTTATTACCTATGGCTTTATTACATTGAATCGCAGTCTGCACCTAACACCAACACGATTTTAGTGTTAATGTTGAAAGTTTAGCCAAAAATAAGCAAGGACCTTTAACTCTCTTAAGTTCTGGCCTTAATCGGTTCATGGCTTATGGCAAATGCTCCAGCACTGCTGCGCTGTGGAACTAACATTCGACGTAACATTTCTCCGCTTATCAGGTCCTGACCTAATTCTTCCAAATCAATGCATCGTTTGTATTCTGATTTTTAATCCACCATAGCCAATTCTTTAGAAACAAATTACGTACCAACTTTTTTCTTCTTCGGATTATAAAGGTGAATAATCTCAGTTTTATTTTGCATAAGTCGTAATTATTTCTTTTTTTCATGTGCTAATAAAAAACAGATTGATTTTCCGTAGGTGCAAACTCCATCTTGTGTGGAATTTCTCGAATCTAGCAAAATCATATTTGGGTACTTTAGAATATTATAATACTATAAGAAGCTGGGAATTAGAAAAATCCCAGCGGCATTTTATATTAAAAATTAGAGAAATGTATATAAAATGAAGCAAAAGGTAAAATAAACATGAAATTGATAAGTTCATGTTATTTTTAAAAGCAATATTTTTTCTGAAGAAAACGTTACTGAATTTCCCACGTCAGCCATGGGCCAAAACGGCTAAAAAGAGATTTAAGAATAAAAAATTTATGACATCCAAACTTTAATATTTTTAATCAAGATAAAGTTCATCAAATTTAATTTTCATTCAATTATTTTTATGAAGAAAAAGATTTTACAACATGAAATTAATTTAAATTTATTGATAATTTTTCAATCTTGACTGAACTGGGAATCGAACCCAGGCTTTCGCGGACATTTTATTCGACATTTTAGAAATTTTGAGGCAAAATTCTAATTCGTTTCCGAGCAATAGCCGTGGGAAAATTGCATGTTTTTCGGGAAAAATCAATTTTTAGCCAACATAATGAGACTATAAATTTCCATTGGGTATTGCTAGTGTCTACAAGTACTTCGTGAAATTCCACACAAGAAGGAGCTTGTATTTTATGTGTTCCACTGTGGCATTTTAGTTTAATTTTTCGTTGTCAAAAGGAAAGCGTACATACTTTTCATGTCCAAATGTTTTTTGGTAATAAAAAAGTTTTGTTTTTTTCGCACAGTTTCAAGTGCTGTAAGTATGCTTTTTAAAACTCAGTAGCCAATTTGTATTAAGTAAAATATCTTTGACATATATAGTAATGCTGTTTTAAAACATTGACCACATACAAGAATACTTCATGCGGTCTTTGAATCATAATTGGATCCAACGTCAGAAACGATAACTTCTTTATCTTCACTTGTTGTTTACCTTAGCCCCGAAACAGTCCCTGAAATGCAACTGCAACGAAAACCTTTTTAAATTATTGGTTTGAAACAAGTTTTAATTGTTTTTATGGCCGTTTGCGTTTTAGGTAGCGATATTCATCGACTTATTACTTACTTGAATAAACCTGTTAACAAATCAGAATTTTTCCATTTCACGATTTTAACACAATAGTTGATTGCCTTTATTTTGTTGGGCACTTTTGACCCACACATGCCAGATGAGTTATTTTGTTTACACAGGCTTTGCACACGGAGATAAAAGATTAACCCTCTTGTGCAAAAAAAAGTAAAAGTTCACATTAGTTAACCAACACATTAAGCCCATACCCTTTTGCTGGGCTTAAAGTGTGAACTTTAACTATTTTGTGCATAAGGCCGTTGACCTGTTATTGGTTTTTGCATAAGGGGGTAAAACTTTAAATTCAAATCATTGAGAAAGTATGAAAATATTTAACAATAACATTTTAATTAAATTTAATTATTTCAATTTAATTTGACCCATGAATAACGTTTAATGGTTAAAAAATAAATATTTTCGGTGAGTATAAAAAAACAATTTTGTTTTGTAAAAAGCTATTTTCCTGAAAAAGCTCTTTTTTACTAAAAAAAACACTTTTTTCTATAGAAAAAGCTCTTGTCTGCAAATGGTTTTCTTCACAAAAGAAAATTTTTTAAAACTATGAAAAATAGTCCTTTCTATATAAAAAAATATCCTTGTTCATTTTCCATTCTTCCACTCAGATTATTCTACTAAAAAACTATTAATATTCCTCTTTCAACGCCATTAAATTTCTTAAGAAAATAAATCTCTTTCTCTAGCGAAAGAATTAAAAACATGACTTGGAATTAATTCCAAAAAATAAATTTTAAGCTATTTTCTTGTTTTTCCACACACACACACGCACACCCCTCTTCTCCTGAATAGTTTAAACTCCCACCAAATTTATAATCATGACATGTTCTTGCCATGCCCGTAAGACTTAACTTTCGTTTGTTTTTCTTTTTTTTTCTTTACCGTTTTTTCTGTTATTCTGTTGGCAAAAACTCAGAATATTTATGCGTCTAGCCACATAAAAATTACAAATAACACTTGTCTTGTCACTCCTTCCACATTCGTAACTTCGCCAAACACATGGAGGAAAAATAATTCCAAACAGAATATTAACATGTCGCTGCAGACTCAAACTTTATTTGTACTTTTTTAATCAGTTAACGGGCTGCTGTGTTTTATGAACTGGTTAAAAAAAAGAAAGAAATTGGGTAAAAGAAGAAGCTAACTAAATGTGTAGAAGGAAGCTATGAGGAAGATGTAATAAAACAAATTATTATTGTTGAGGCATGTTCGTGTTTTTTGGCCCGTTTAAAAAATTAACCCTTTTAATGTAAAAGCATTTCAAATTGGCTTTAAACTTTTGTAAAAAAACTTAGTTAAATGTGAAATAGTGGTTAAGGCTAGTTTACACGGTAATACAATGTATTACGACCTTGTAGAATCAAAATAATATGAAATTCTCTCTGTGTTTAAAAGAAAAAAATAAAAGTCTGTTGTAAGTATATTTCAAATTTACACGGATGGCTTAAGTAAAGTCAAAAATAATAACAAAAAAGCAGATGGTTGCAGTTTTGCAATTTTTACAAAAACGACATGAACATTTCCTGAGTTGATTTTAGTTGATTTTGTAATTGTATAAAAATGCTACCACACAGAAAAAATTCTTCAAAATTTTTTACCAATTAAAGCATTAATAAGAAATATAATCAGTTTTAATTAAAAATTTAATCAAGTGAATTAAACTTTTAATCAAGTGAATTAAACGTTTAATTAATACTATTAACTGGTTTAATTGATACTATTAATTTGTTTACTGGTGCAAATTTAATTAATTTTTTAATTAATATCACAATTTTTTTAATTGAAAATAATTTGTATGTCTTACATTCTAGAAAGTGACTGGCACAACTTTTTTTTGTATGGAGGCCGACCCGCTTTAGTGTACTCTCTAAATTTACGAAAAAAAAAAATCAGGGAATTTCACCGATCGCTATAAAAATTTTTGCAAAAAGTTAATATGATTGCAGTGCAGGTTTGTTATAAAACCAGTTGCTTACATCTAGGCTTGAACTTTTTTGATGATATTGCACTTATCAGGTATAATAACAATTAACTTATATGTACTATATATGTCAGGGCTCCAAGCTGTATTTAATACCTTATCCCCAATTTGTTATTTTTCATCCCAAAGAATCCCCAAAACAGCTATTTTCTTATCCCAAAAAATCCCCAGATATTTAGAACTGTTGCGATTTTATCCGATTCGTAGTAAAAAATTGATTTTTATATGAACCCAATGGAATGTTGCCTTTTAAAAAGAACTAGGTTCAGGATTCTAACCTTTGCAAATCTTTTGGCTTTCTTTAGGCCTTTTTCGGATCAAATTTCACTTTCTAGACACAAATTTTAACTTTCACTATTTAAAGCAGGGTTCGAAAATAAACACTTAAAATCGCTCCTTAGTGTTCCGTTCGGTAGACTTGTAAAAAACACAAATGCTAATAGTGTTTGTGTAGTATATCATTAAAAAAATAACGTCTTCCTGTTTGTCAACTTTCGAACACAAAAATAATATTGTTCTTATCCAACTCAACAAAAAATGAGAACATTTAATTCCGTTTGTTTTTTTATTAACAACTATAAACTTTATTGTGCTCGGTTTAGCTCATTAATGCCTTTTTGGCTGGTAAAAAAACCAAACATTTTTTACAAAAACAAAATACACATACGAAAAACAAACAAAAGATCAGTAAAATCATTTTACGCAAACAAAACATAAACACAATACACACACAAGCTTTTTGTGCTGATGTCGTTGCTAAAATTTTTTGTTTGTTCATTTCTTTATCAATGTAAAAAAAGAAACATTATAGAACATTAAAATATAATGTTTGTCTACAGAACACTTTAAAATGTTCGGCTCTCTCTTGAAAATAGTTACGAACGGTATTTAGGGTTGTGTTCGTCTACACAAACACTAAAAAATAGATATCATAACTGGGTGTTTGAGCCGAACGCTGTATAATGTTCTGTTTATTTTCGAACACTGGCTAAAACCTTTATTCATTCTTTCCAAAGTATTTCATATATTTTCCTTTTACACTTATAACGAAATGTAACCAAAGTTTCTTTCAAAAGTTAAGTCAAAAATTTTAACTTAAAATAGATATAACTTCGGCAACAATTTATATCGAATTATAAATGACATTAAATTTTATGGTTTTTAGTTTTGAATGACAAAATGTTTCAAAAATTAATAATAAATACGTAAGCAAAATTTGCAAGCGTTTTCTTTATTGATAACGTGTGTGGTTGCTTTATTGTGAACAATAATTGAAAAGGTTGCTACCATTGTGAATTAATTTATTTAATCGCACAAAATTTAAAAAGGTGCTTCATAAAACAAGTCTCACAAGTTTGCCCATTTCCTCGAATTTCTATTTTTAGTGAATTCAGAAACATACTGATTGTTTTGTGGAAAAAAATTACCCCCCCCCCCCCCCCGACGGTAAAGCTGGGTCCGTACCAGAGAAGTATAGAATTATATTTCCTGATGTTGTCCATGAAATCATCTGATCCGTATATAATTAGTATAAGACCTCAACTTCATAAACGGCATTTAGAGCTAGATAATTCAGTTAAAGAAATTATAGTTGAAGAATAAAATAATTATTTGTTTTGGATTCATGTTGTTTCTTTTGGGCGACGAGCGTGGCTGATGTTTATTTTCTGTTTATTCCAGAACTGTGTGTACCAAATTGAAAGACTTTTGCTTGGATAGGAAAACCTAAAGGCACAACCATAATATGCATACCCTTGCTTATCCTACACTCAAAAATTAACAAAAAGACTCTCAAATGTATTAAAAAAAAAAAAACAAAACAAAATCAAAAAACATTTGATTCCGTACGGAATGTGCAATCCGTTCCGTAAAACTTAACAAAAAGTTTCATGAAGTTCAATATGGTTTGCCTTATAAGATTTACATGTATTTGCACATTTGCTCAAGCCAACTTAAGCACATTATGGTTGGGCCTTTAATGTGAAAAAAATTATTTTGGATTGTATAGGTGGCTGCTATTGATAATACAAAGCGTGTGTCTTTTGTTGATCCAGAAAGTGCATGTATCAAAGTTGAAGACTTTTGCTTGCATAGGAAAAATTGTATGCAAAAAAATGTACTTGGATTGAGGGCTAATTTTGATGAACTTTCAGTTTTTTTTTAATTTAGTCAAAATAATGTTTGGCGCCAGCTCCATATATTATTTGCACAAAACTGTATTAAGCATAAACGCAAAGTCCCCCTTCACTTTCGTGATTTGGGTATGAAACAACTTTAAAGATAAGAAATCTATCTTTATTAGTTAGTTGATGGCAGAAAAGTTTCAGTACGCCGAAAAAAGGTTTCCAATTTGTTATAATGTGCAATTGAGAAAGTTCGGGAAGAAAAGAGTATAAAAGCATTAAATAGTATCAAAACAGTCTAAAAGTTTGTAACGGTCCATACTGCACTCGGCCCTATCTTTTGAGAGACCATCGCTACCTATTCTTCCGACCGTGCTCAGGGCAATGGGGTGTGGTGTTCTTGTCTCCCTTAAGACTGGTTAAAAACCGCTAAAAAAACTAAATTTAAAAGGTAGCTAAAAGGAACCAATGTTAACCGTGTTGGAAAATAAAATAAAAAAGATAGAAAAGAATGATAACCCGGTCTGAATTTAGTAACAGGAAAAAGATGGTAAAACTTCCCTATGGTCTTAACCCTCCTAACCATGCTATCGTACCACCAAATAGCTTAGATAGCCCTAATACTACTTTAACTAATTGTTGATTAACTTTTCAGGGAAAATAAGAATTTAGTTTAACGTCATTATAATTAACGCACAATAAGGAAACATTTATTTAAACTATTTTCAAACATATTTTAAAATTATATAAATTGATAATGAAAATGTGTATTTTGATTTAATTTTGTTATGTAGTGTAGTGTTAAATTTTGAATATTCCCAATTGAAATTAAATTAAGGGATGTTTAACAAATGTTATCAACATTTTATGCTAATAACATGTAAATTCCAAATTAATAAAATTACAACTCAAAATATTTTAAGATAAATAATAACGATATTTTAAAACTCACCAAATTTTATCCAACGATGACAGCAGGCCTGATGTGATGCTGAATTCATTTAATATCGTAGAATTTGAATCATTTGAAAATATCCCACTATTAATCTTAATTTTTAAGTACCTATATTAAAAATTTTGTTAATTATTTTCGTGTGTATGTTAAATGTGTGTATGTTAATGTGTAATCGTGTATGTATATGTGTGTGTATTTGAAAAAAAATTTTATTACATATTTTATTTAGTAATTATGATCTTTAAATGAGATTTTAAGCCAAGCTAGTTTGAATTAGGCATTAATATACATATGTAAAATTAAGAAAAAATTAATTTTAGGGGGGAAATAAGTTAGGTTTAAGAAAAGAAATTAAGTTAACATCAGATAAGATTAAATTTAGATTTAGATTTAGGTAAAAGGATAAACAAAACTAATTTCAGATTAAGTTAAAGTTAAGGGAAAAAAACAAAAAAAAAAATGAAGTAAAAGATAATATGGTTTTAAGTGTAGGTAAAGAATCAGCTAAATTCAAGTAAAATTCAGATTCGTTATTTTATGTTCGGGAATTAGGCGAATAATAGAAAATCCTGACAGAAGATCGTTCAGGATGTAGAAGTTCTCTTGAGTTTGTCCAAATTATATATTTGCTAACTGCTTGAAGTAAGATACATTTAAGTAAATTGCTGACCAGGCTGATTTTATGTTAACTAGGTTTCTGAAAACTAAACCAAGAATAATAATTTAAACTTTTTAAATACAATCTACAGCTTACCCTCATATTCCAAATCTTTTAATTTATGTATAATAATCTTAAGATCCTTCCTTTCCCCATATATGTGAATATTTTTTTTTTTTAATACAAATTTTCTTCTTAAATCCTCCGTTCCTTTAAATGTTTTTGATTTGAAATTTTTCTTATAATAAATTAATTTGAAATGACAATTTTTGATATACAAAATTTTCTATGTATGAATAATAATTAATATGAAAACTATGTAAAGTATTTTTAGTCCAGCAAACATTTTGATCAAAACATTGCACTCACAAGTTTGTTCTCGGAGTACAAAGAAGTTAAATCTTTTCACAAGGAAATTCTTTGTAAACTAACTCTTTTTCATTTTTATTCTATAAAATAATATTTAGTTTCTTCTTAACTGTGATGCCTTAATTTAAAGGGTTAAATACTTTTTTTTATAAAAAAAACCTAATGATTTCAACTTTATTGTTCTCCTATTTGTATGATTCTTTACAGGCTTTTATGATTGTGTTTTTCTGCAAGTGTGTACTAGAAAGTGTGAGTCTTTTATTTTTTTAAATGTGGTTAATATCCATTGTGTGGAATATATTGTGCGACAATTTCTGTGGTTTTACTTTCAAATGAAAAAAAATAGAAATCTCAAACACAATTACTACTTGTAAACGTTGTATGGTAGACCAGTTGAAAAAAGGTGGTCAGATGTTAAAAGTTTATTTTAACTTTAAAACATTTTAAAGAATCATGTAGTTAAAAATATAAGAAATATAATTTACACCGAAAAGGAGATAAGAAATTTTTTAATAATGAGGGCGGGTGTTGCCCTTAATAATTAGATTGGCGTTTTTTTAAGGACGTTTTTCGAATGAATTTCTTCTCGAGTATTGTCTCTTAGTTGGCGTTATTTTATAGGGCTCAGATCCTTTTTAAAGAACTTTCAATCTTTAAGCCTCCTCTTTACTTATTTTTCTAAAACTCTAGAAAAATTGTACGAATTGGTTCAATAAAAAAACTAAAAGAATTCGTATTTATATTTTCTTTAGTTCTGGCTTAAAGTCTGTTTTAATCTTCTAAGCACTTTTGGAGTTATGAAAAAAATTATTGCAGAGAAAATATTTGCATAAAAAATTTACCCACGTGATTTTCAGAAATGGCCTGTTTTACACCATATTGCAAAACCGACACACAATAGAACAATGTGATGAATTTTGAAAAAATAAAAATGTTTTTATTGGTATCGCAATTTTTTTTTTTTTTTTGTAACATGGATTTTGATTTATAAAAACGGAAATATTAATGATCAAAGTTCGCAAAAACTTAAAACATTCAGTACACATAATTTTTGCTGGAATCGGCTTTTTATTGACCGTCAGTTATATGCCAATGATTGTGCTTAGAATATGGACATCTAGTTCTAAATTTAACCCAAATCTTAATTCTACTGGTCCACAGAAATCTATAAGATTTCAATGTTCGCAAATTGTATTAAATTTAGTATTATAATCATAATATGCTAAAACTCAGTCAAGAATGAAAAATTATCAAAAAATTTTAATTAATTTCATGTTGTAGAATTCCTTCCATCATAAAAATAATGTAGTGAAAATTTAATTCAATAAACTTTAGCCTGATTAAAATATTAAAATTTGGATTAAAAAGCTAAATTAATTTTAATTTTTAGGCCTATATTTGACGTTAGACCTTTTCCAAAAGATCACTCTTGCTTCGATAATTCACGTATAGAAATGTTTGTATTACGTAGTCCAAGCCACTGCTTCTAGAACTTTAAACAGCTTGAAAATGGTGGCATAGAGATGTTATTAACGCCCGATTGATTCAGGCAAAAAGTTAAAGGAAAGAAAGCCTTAGTTTCTTTGCAAGACTCCTTAGAAAAGAAGCGCTCCAATAAATAAAAGAAGCACTCTTATAAAGCAAAACTAGCTAGGGGCAGTATCATGTATCGACTTAAAAGCCGACAAAAAACAGGGGCCAAATAACGGCATTCGATATCGATCGAAATTACAATACAAAAAAAAAAATGGAAATTTTGACCGATATCAAAAGCTATAATTACTCACCAGATGTTATGATGGAACTGTCTTTTCCTTATTTGAACAAAATCCTCCCATTTCAGTACACTGCTTTGACTGTTTCTTTGTATCAGGTGAGAAATGGAGTCCCGTGTCTCATTCATAGTTACGAATAGAACGCTTTAACCAAAAAGCCACGAGAAGAAATGAAGGACCTATTTTAGAGGCTAGGATTGCAGACATCAGTAAGAAGAGCCTGAAATTCGAAAGTGGTAAAGAGCACTTAAATTCATGTATTGAATTTCTAACTTAAAAAATATCAGATCAAGACAATTTCTATAATCTTGAATATGCACACATATTCAAGAGTCTAATGAGCAGTCAAATGATCCTAATGTGTGGTTACTAAAGAGCAAAAAGCACGTAGGTAGTTTACTTCTTCTTTTTCTAAAATTTCTGGAATTATATGGTCCACGCTTAACAAGATAACAATGAGTATCCCCTCTTATGCGCACCATCGATTCATTTCCAAACTGCTTGAGCAGTATTTACATTTGTGTTAACATTTAAAATTCCGATTTTGCGCACAAAACGTCGACCTGTTCACTCTATTTGGTTGAACTTACAATTTAAGGAAATTTTATTAAATTCGTTTGTAAATGTGTGTGAGCATGTGTGTTTTATAAGTGAACACGCACAAGGACATACAAAAACTTATATAGCGATGACTTAATATAAAAAAGGCATAACAAGATTTCTTGTTTGTGTAACAAGGAAGAAAAACCTTAAAAAAAATCCGCTAAATTTTAGATTAAAAAAAATGTTATTGCTATTATAAAAATTAGGATTGTGGTTATTTTGTTGAACTGTTTATGGTTTTTAATACAAATTTTGATATTTTAATTATGCTAAAGTTCATCAAATTTAATTGAAACATGTAAGGGTAACCTGTCCGTGAAAGCCTGGGTTCGATTCCCGGAGCAGTCAAGAATGAAAAATTATCAATAAATTTTAATTAATTTCATGTTGTGAAATTCCTTTCTTCATAAAAATAATTTTATTAATTAATATATCAAAATTTGGATTAAACCCCATGACAAGTTCAACAAAATAATTACAATTATTTAAAAAAAAGACTTAATTGCAATTTTTTTAAAAAATATGCAACAAATTTTAAATTAAAGTCTCCTTAGACTTTATAGCATGATGCATTTGGCATTTGTCTATCAAAATAATCAAAAGCAGCCATTGAAAAAAAAATTGAGTTAATCCTATTTTATATTAAGCCATAATTATGTACTTCGTAGTTTATAAATTTATAATTTGATATGATTTATTTAATATATATTATTGAAAAAAATCCACAAAAATAAAAAAATTATTGCTCGTTTTACTGAAATCGGAAAAATAGAATTAAAAAAAATACAAAAAGATTGATACAACAAAACGACACGCATGAGGTTACTAAAATTTAATTTTGTGTAAAAAACTTAACAGACTGTAAGAAATTTAAAAACCATAAAATTATAATAATAAAACCATAAATTCCACAAATTAAATACGAATTTATTTATAACAAAAAACAAAAGGGAGAAAATCATATAAAATAGTTTTTTTTGTTTAAGTTATTTTTACAACTTTTGAATTGTGATTATAAATCAAACGTTTTATTGTCATTTTTATTATTCTAAAGATTTTTGTGGTTCGTTGGCACACACTTTCTCTCTCTCTCTCTCTCTCTATCTAGCTGCTCTTTAATATAATTGAAGTGTCATTATGTTTATAAATGTTTTAATAATATCCCAAGTAAAACAAGATGGCACCGAGATAAAGTCCTTATTTAGTTTATAACAATAACAACTATACACTCCTGCACTTATACATTCAAACAAACATACACTAATACAATAAAACTAATACCTACAAACACATTTACAATCACATACTAGAGGTTATAATGTGTTGAACGTGTCTCAAATAAGTAGGTGTTTGATTGTCTTCCCAGAGACAAAAAGTAGAGAATAACAAAAACGGGTTTACAAGAAGTTGTTACCCAGCAAAGGTTTCTTATTGTATTTTTTATTTTTTTGTTCTATTTTATATTTATTGTCGTAAACGAGCAAAAGAGTTAAGATAAGATTCGTTAAGAATTTCAGTCACGTTTCTATCATGACACGTTAGTTAAGTAGAAAATCATACATACAAATAGACAAATATCTAAAGACTTATACAATGACTGAATGACATCTGTAAAAATGTTGGCCAAGAGAGGCAGAAGGAAACCGAAAGGGTTAAATAAACACACACACACACAGAGCAGTGTTAGTGGCCAAAACAAATACGACATCATTATCATTTTGATAACAATTTATCTGTGTGCCATACAATACAACGCAATGTGTTTTTTTCTGCACGACTGTGGATGAGAGGGTAACCAAAAAGGTGTAAAAGGATAAAAATATATTATAAAATTAGAAAATTTGTAAATATAATTGAAAGTTGCTAATCTTATTAACAACTGTTAAACATGTAATTTAAAGTCTTAAAAAATATACCTCCGTATTCATACTTAAATGATTATTCAATTTGACAAAAGTTTATTAAGGAAAATTTTTATAGAAAATTTGTTTTGTAATATTTTTACGAACACAGGCAATAGTCGATATAGTCGTATGACTACAAGAAAATCGTATATTTAGACATTTCGTCGGCTTAATATTGATGAAGTGTGGTAGAGAAAGACACGCCTCGTTGACCAGCACGTAGTTTATAATCACTTTGAGTCTAATAAAGGGTGGTTAAATTGTAAGGGCCTATGTTGAATGTGAACCACACCTAAACGCCAAGTTTTTTTCCGAATTTTATTTGACATTTCTCTATTTCAGACTTACTCAATTTGAACCATGGAGAGATACACAATCCAACAACGTGTTAAAGTTATCCATACTTATTATGAAAATGGATGATAAATTTCGAAGAAAATCATCTTCAGTGATGAGGCACATTTTCACCTCAGTGGATTTGTCGATAAGCAGAATTTCCGCATTTGGGCGAATAATAATCCAAGAGTGATTGTCGAAAAACCAATGCACCCACAAAGAGTGACTGTTTGGTGCGGTTTATGGGCTGGCGGCATCATCGGGCCGTATTTTTTCCAAAATGAGGCCGATCAGGCAGTTACTGTGAATGGTGTTCGCTATCGTGAGATGATAACGAACTTTTATGGCCCGAATTGGAAGATATGGATGTGGACGATATGTGGTTTCAGCAGGACGGTGCCACTTGCCACATAGCTAACGAAACAATGGCTCTTTTGCGCAACAAATTCAATGGCCGTGTTATCTCACGTAATGGCGATGTCAATTGGCCGCCAAGATCATGTGATTTGACACCGTTGGACTTTTTTCTTTGGGGTTATTTGAAAGAAAAGGTGTACGTCGGTAAGCCAGCAACAATTCAAGAGCTAAAGGATGAGATAATTCGGCACATTAACGGCATAGAACCTCCATTATGCCTCAGGGTCATCGAAAATTTGGACCATCGGATGGAGGTGTGCCGCCGTGGTCGCGGCGCCCATTTGGCCGATATTTTGTTCCATACATAATTGAGTAATACCAATATATCATAATAAAATAAAATTACAATAATTTCCTAAATAGTTTGTGTTTTATTCAAAATCAACATCGGCCCTTGAAATTTAACCACCCTTTAGTATGTTCACATTTGGCTTCTTAAACGCGTTTAAGCAGTTCGAACGTGATTAAGCTCTAATCACTTCAAAATCGAGATGATTACCCACACATTGAAGTGATTTGTTAATCACTTCAAACTGACATGATTACAACTAAATCACTTCATAAATCACATAGAATCCACTGAACATACCTCAAATGTAGAATCGCTAACATGATCGTGTACAACCGGCCAAGATTTCTGCTTAATGTTTTTATTTTTTTCCTTAAATAATTCATAAATTTTCACAATTTCATCATTAAAATGATTAAAATAATCTTCTAATAACTTTATAAAAGTGTTTTTATCCATTTTTAATACTTTAAAGAAATATAAATTTGTTTGTTGTTTTTTGTGTGTTTTTTTTTTTCTTAAGCATCTGTCATCTTAATCATCTCAAATGTAATGTGAACGACTTTGATTAGCTAAATCAACATTTTGCTTAAACGCGTTTAAAAACTTAAGTGTGAACTTAGCATTAAAGTGTGTAAAGCCAACTATATTTTTGGTTTTCCTCTCAAGCTGCAAATATGGAATGTACCATGGTGGAATAAGCAGGTGGCATCGTTACGGCAACAAATACAACAATACAACAAAAACGGAAATTACATAACCGTTTACGTCAAAAAATACATTAAACAAAAATCAAAGCGTGCCGCTGAACATGATGAAATAAATAAATTTTTAGCCAATTTTTATTTAATTATTGTCAATATCTTATCAAAATTATCAAAAACTTTAATAAAAAACGAAAATCACAGCACAAAACGTGGACTTTTTGTAAACATAAACAAAACTTTGACATAAACCTAGACAAACAATGCAAGAGCAAAAAATCGTCATCTGGCGTAGTGCTGCCACCTGTTTATTTCACCATGGAATGTACAAGTTTTTTGTCTCTCCTGTAAAATTTGCTGGAAGGGAGTTGGCAGGTTTGCATATTAAGTCGACGATTTTCTATCGATATTTCAAATTATCGAAGCGTACTGGTGATGCCTCCAACGAGATCTGGGGTTGGGGTTCAACATTTTTTTTTTTTTTTTTTTTTTTTTTTCATTATTTATTTATTGAATCTTCATATATTAAATATGAACTAACAATAATTAATCAAATCTTATCCTAATAATTTATTTTATGTCCTGCCAGTGCCAGACAAAAATTTTCTTCATACGGGTTCTGTTCACATATGTAGGTGTCTATCGCTCATCTTAATGGGTAAGTGCTGCAGTGTCTCTTCTTCTTAAGCGAGTGTGGCCACTATCATTTAAAATATTTCGAGCTAGTGGATTAGGGTGCAACTCTAACCTTTTTAAATATTTTACCGCATACTTCGTAATAGTAGTCCTTACCAGTGGCACATTGAGATCCTTGTGGATATTTGAGTTTTTAACATACCAAGGGGCAGCTGTGATTATTCGAAGAAGTTTATTTTGGCGCCTTTGAATTTTTTCGATATTTGAAGCCGAGGCAGTGCCCCAAAGTTGAATACCGTAGCACCATATTGGCTTTAAAATAGAGTTGTAAAGTAGTAGTTTGCAATCGAGACTAAGAACAGAATTTCTTCCAATAAGCCAGTTAATTTGAATTGCTGTTAGTTTCATTTGGGTTAATTTTGCTTCTATATGGCATTTCCATGTTAAACGACGATCTAGATGAATACCGAGATATTTGACATGCGATTGTTGAGGCACTAGTTGATTATTGATTTTAATAGGGGGGCAAGTTTCCCGACGCAAGGTGAATGTTATATGTACGCATTTTTGCTCATTGACCTTTATTCTCCATTGTTTTAACCACAGTTCTAGTTGAAATATATGATCCTGCAGGTATCGAGATGCTTCTCGACTGTTCTCGTGTACGCTTAGAAAAGCTGTATCATCAGCAAAAGTTGAGGTTAGGGTGTAATTATTTGTTGGCATGTCCGAGGTATATATAAGGTAAAAAAGTGGGCCCAGGATGCTTCCCTGAGGCACTCCAGCTTCAATTGGCTGAGGAGAACTTAAAAAATCACCTTCTTTAATAATAAATTTTCGACCGACCAAGTAGCTTTCTAGCAGCTTGTGTGTGTTAACCGGTAGGTTTAGCTTCAATTTATGTAACAAGCCTACATGCCAGACTTTATCAAAAGCTTGAGAAACATCGATGAAGAGAGCGGAGCAATATTTTCTTTCTTCAAAGGCTTTTCTTATGGCGTTTACTATTCGATGGGTTTGTTCAATTGTGCTATGTTCTCTTCTGAAGCCGAATTGATGGTTAGGTATACACCCATTATCATTTAGAAATGGGGTTAATTTTGACGCTAAGAGCTTCTCAAATAGCTTTGATATATTAGACAATAAGCTAATAGGCCTATATGACTCAACTTTTGTGTGATCTTTTCCTGGCTTTGGTATCATCTTTACTAAGGAGACCTTCCATTCTTGAGGGTAGTATTCAAGGCGTAAAATAGCATTAAAAATATAAAGAATAATTTTCTTTGCTATGCGAGGTAGCTCCAAAAGCATTTTGTTGCTTATCTTATCAAAACCAGGGGCTTTCTTGGGGTTTAAGTTACAAATAGCCTTTTCGATTTCTCTCATCTCAAATCTAAGGGGAACAGCTGCTCTAGCAGCAACAGGTGGTAACTCGTCCGCTGTGTCGTCAGATATATTTGGGGTAAATACGTTTTTCAAATGATTTACAAACAGGTTTCCTTTCTCATTATCATTTCTTGCCCAACTTCCATTCAGGTTTCTTAATGGTGGTTTCATGATAACTGGCCTTTTTAGATTTCTGGCTGCACGCCATAATGAGTATTCTGATTGTGGTGTTGCATCCAGGTCCTTAAGATATTTTTCCACGGAAGCCGTTTTCCGGGACTGCAGTAATTTTCTTAGCTTTTTTGTGCACTCTTTTAATAAGTTCTTAAGTTGGGGGGATCTGTGCAATTGCCACTCCCTTCTCACTCTCCTTTTTTCATTCAAGAGGCGCTCGACATCTGTAGAATATATATTATTATTATAAGTTTTTTTGCGGGTATTGCAGGAATGTTGAACCGCTAGTTTAATATAACTGTCAAAATTGGCAATAGAAAGATCCACATTCTCCGGTGTGCTAAGCGGAATATTTTCTGTGCAATGAGTACTGAGATATTTTTTATATTTTAGCCAATTTATTTGTGTAGCTGACGTCGCTATGTAACTAGAGGGAGATACAATTCTATTGGTGTTTGTTATAGTAACAATTGTAGGTGTGTGATCAGAGGATAATTCTAATGAGGCTTCAACGTGAATCGTTTCTGTGGGGATGTTTTTAACCACGCCGAAATCGATGACATCTGGAATTTTTTGTGGATCAGCAGGCCAATATGTTGGTTGTCCGCTCGCGACAACATTTAAATTCATTTTAGAGATTGTATTAAACAAAACACGACCCTTTGGTGTTATAAGTCGTGACCCCCAGAAGGTATGTTTAGCGTTATAATCGCCAGCGGCCAGGAAACAGGGTCCTAGGGATTTATAATATTCACAATATTGGCTTTCTGATATTGAAAATCTAGGTGGAGAGTATAAAGATGAAATTACTATGTTTCGATTAAGCTCTTCAACACGAATATTTGTTGCTTGCAGATAATCCTCACGATGATCACACATTAAGTAGTGTTTGACTCGGGTTTTTATCAAAATGGCAGAACCTCCACAAGCTCTATCTCGAGGGTCCTTGGTATCATATAGTATATAACCATTGATTTTAAACGTATTTCTTGAGGTCAGATGAGTTTCAGAAACCATCATAACATCAATTTGATTATTTTTGAGAAAGTATTCTAGTTCATTTTTATGTTGGCGGATGCCGTTTGCGTTCCAAAAACAAATTTTTAAACAGTTCATGGCTTGTTAAGTACAGCTTGCAATAACATCGATTGCATTCTTAGAATTTCCTGTAACATATTACCCATTGTGTTTGTAAAATTATTTACTGTTTGCACTAATGTTTCCATTGTTTTTTCTAGCCGACTAAGATTAGAAACTGGAGTTTCGTCATTACTTGTCGAAGGGCCTTGCATTGGTATATTGTTTGATTTTAAGACGTTAGCATAAGAAATTATGTTACTACTAGGCTGGGGGGCCTGATGGTCATTACTGTTTACTTGATTTGTTACCTGAGGGGGATTAGTTTTCGGTCCAACCGACTGCTTGACGATAGTATATACAGGGCATCCTCTATAATTGGCAGTGTGATTGCCACCACAGTTGCTGCATTTTTTTACGTTGGGGTCGGTTTTAGACTTGTCGCAAAGAACTGTACCATGTAATTCGCCACATACTACGCAAACAGGGGGTAAGTAGCAGTATGCCTTAGTATGGCCAAATTCTTGGCAGTTCAGACATTGAACGGGACCACCTCTTTTGTGCGGCTCCTCTATAGTTACTTTTCTGTACAGAATGTATTTTAAGTTATAGATGGGATGCGTTTCATTTTTTTTAAGTTTAACGTCGCCGGGTTCAAACTCCACTCGAAAAAGTGGTTGGGGAATTTTTTCTCTATTTTTAATGTTTAATACATGTTTTACCTTGAAGCCTTTTTCTTCAAGGAATGTTTTTACCTCTTCTGGGTCCACACATGAGTCAATACCCTTAATCACTACCTGAAGGCCTTTACTGCTTTTCAGTTGGTATGTATAAAAATTTTTTTTGAGTGCCTCAAAGTTGCTTACAATTTTTCGAAAATCATTCTCATGATTGATTTGTATTTTTGTTTCGTTTATACTACCACGCTTGATAGCAGCTACGTAAAACGAATTTTCACCAATAACCGATATCAAACTCTTTATGAGCTCATTAGAATTTCGCTCCCTCAGATATATCGGGGGAGGCTTGGACGATTTTATGACGTTTTGTGCTTCAGAGGATTCATCCTCCAGAATTGCAAAACGATTTTGAGAATTTATTTTATCAAAAGATGGTACTTTTGAGGCCGAAGCAACTGCTGCAGAGGTAGGGCTGCGTCCCCGTTTAAGCACTGTTATGTACCTGTCCATACCAACTTGTACTGTAGGCTTTTGAGAAGTTTTTACTTGAGTTATTGAGTTGTCCATAGCGGCTGTTTTTGGGTTAACCGTTTCATCACTTATTAAAGTTTTTTTTTGCTCTGTGGCAACGCTTGCAGTTAATAAATTTGTTATTGTATTACGATCGACCGTATTTTTAAACAAAGAGGGTGAGAGAGAACGCGTTCGAGTAATAGGTTTAGCCGTTAAATAATTGCTATCATCGATTCTTTTTCCTACGTTTGTTTCGTCAACACTCAATGTAACATACGCATTTCTTTCGTTATGTTTTATTGTTTTTGCATTATATGCATTCATAAGAGTTTTTTTTTATATATTACTGTTTGTTTAATTGTGCTCTTCTTTTTATTTGTTGTTTAAAAACCCCGAGAATAAAAAAAAAGAATAAAGAAAACAAGAAATGTTTTTGCTTAAAATGTATGTACGTATATGTATGTGTGTACATACATATATTTTTGTTAATTGTAATTTTTAATATTTGTATTAAAAATTTTATGTTCACTTATTAAAAATTATTTTAAAGCGTCTATTCATTCGCTGATCTTATATTATTAAAAAAAAAATAATATTATTATATCATAAATATACACTTATTTATGTTAAAAAAAAAAAAAAAACCGTAAGCCGAGTTAAAAAAACACGTCTGCATTCAACGAGCACGCACGCACATAAAAAGAAATTAATGCTGATGAATTGTTATTATTATTTATAGAAAAGATGATATTTCCATATTTCGAATTATCGATTGGTTTTAAAAATTTTAGTTTAATATTCTAATTAATTTTCTCTATTAATACATGTTTGAGATGCTCATCATTTTATCCATAAAATGTCTAAAGAACATTAAAGTTCTCGACTAAATTCCCATATAACGATATAGTTATCGATAACTTTTCCAAATAATCGCAGGGTGTGAAATAAACAATTTGATTAAATCTTTTTTTTTTTTTTTTTTTGTTTTGCTCCCATACTAAACTGCATGTTCTTTCATTTTATACTTTTTGCTTTTTGTTTTGGACATTTAAGAAAAAATATAATAAATGATATTTTTTTTATAGGCATCAAGATTTTTTTTAAAAATAAAACACAACCAATTAAAGGGTATGACCAACATTTTGGCTTTATTAGCTCATAAATTGCATGGCATTCAATCTTTACAAATAATTTCTACTACGCCTGCGACTACGCCTACGACTACGCCTTCTGAACGCAATTCTTTCGTTTCAATTTTACACCACTTTTTCGAGCATACCCGAATGTTGGCTTATAAATGATCAACCGTTGCTGGTTTATCAGTATAGACCAGAGATTTTACGTACCCCTACAAAAAGTAATCCAAAAGTGTCAAATAATTTTTATTATCATTATTTATAAAGTGTTTGAAAATTTCCTCAAATTCAATCCAGAATTAAAAAGAAAAACAAATTCATCATAAAAGTATCCAAAGGACATAAATTTTATTCATATTCAATATTTTCAAATTCCACTTTAAAAACAAAGGCGAATTTATTTATCCGGTGGCGTCAACCGATCAGCTCATCATGGTTGGTTGCCTGTTGCAACTGTCAATAAACCCACATGAACAGATTCAGGTCTGTTCGAAATACCAATTTTACCTACATCTTATGCAACGTTTGAATCTTCTACAAAAAAATTAAATTATGAATACATTTAATGCAGAAAATAAAAAAAGAAAAAGTTACTAATAAAATTCCTAATAGAATTTCTTTTAAAGATAATTCGCTTTATTATAATACAAAATTTTTGTGTGAAAAATCATAGAAATCTTTAAGAATCGAAAAGTTTCTTTTAGCATTTGCTTAGAGCGGTCTCCGCATTCTTAACACTGTGCACACTAGTTTAATTTCTTCATATACACGATGTTTCCAAGAGATATAAAGTGCCAAAATCTTGCACTTCAGAATTCACAAAAACAAATCGTTGGCTGTTAAACTTCTGATTATTATCAAATGATATACATATTTTAAGACTTTAAACCATAAATTATTGCCATTTAATAATTTAAATCTTTGCCACCATAAAAGTTCAACAACACACAAAATCGTTTAAATTTTAAACCATTATTAAGATACGATTTTTATTATTGTAAAAATAAATAAAACAAATGTATGCGAGCATTAGAATACGTTAGTGTATAAAAACGTTGGACCTTTTACTATTCATTGGCAATAACTGTGACAAATTATCTTGTTGATAAACACTTAAAACGGAAGTCTCGCTGCTCTTTCGAAAAATACAACACACACACAAAAATACAAGTAACTACTTGCATATCCATACAGAGCTGGAAAGACAGGAAAATAAAAGATTTTTATATCGTTTTAATTTGATGGCAACACACCAAATAAATGAAGAAATAAACCAAAAATAAATGCTCGCATACAAAACAGCGAACGAAAAATTGTCCCCTCTCTGGTCCCTTTAACACGAGCAAACCAATTGTTGTTTTTTTTCAATCTATTTAACCCATTTCAAACCGAATAAACAACACACTGCAGCAATAAAACAGCTAACAAATTGCCAAAAAGAATTAAGATCAAAAGTGATAAACAAATAAAAGCACAAATACAAACAGAAATAAATACCATTACACTCACACAAACTCTTTTTCCACATACACACTCTCCTTCACAAAACCAGCAAACAAAATTTTTTTAAATGAATTTATTAGTGCTGGGGGAATGAATGGAACGAAGAAACAAAAGCCAAACAAAAATAACAACTAACAACTAAAACATCCCGATAAAAATTTGTTAAAAAAAAAAGATTAAAATGAGGAATGTTTTTCTTGTTTTGGGAGTTTAGAATCTTTAAATCAAAATGACTTGGATTGTTTGCTGTTTTTGTGGCAGCTGGAAATGTGTGGCACGATTTGGAACTCCATGATGTCTGAAGATAAAAGAATCACTGAGGGCAAAAGAAATTATTAAATGGTTTAGCTGATTCTTTAATACGACCAAAATATTTAAAAAAAAATTTGTTAGAAAACTTAAATCTTTTAATGACTTTTGTATAAACTTCTATAAGATAGAAAAATAAAAATAAATAAAAAATAATATAATAAAGTTATCGATAACTTGTCTACAAAATAGTAATTTTATCGATAACTTTTTTATAAACTTGTAAAGTAACTGATAACTTTTCAATAAAATAGTAAAGTTATCGATAACTTTCCTGTAAAATAGTAAAGTTATCGATAGCTTTTCTACAAATTAGTAAAGATATCAATAACTCATCGTCCAGACTTGCAATTTTTGTTGCTGCTGTTTTTAGAAATTCTGCATTGAAATTGCAATACTGTCTAGATTCCGAAATTTTAGCCTTGCAATTTTTGTATTTTTTTCTTGTCTTTGCTCTTCTCCTTTTTATATTCCACATGAAAATACAAATACACCTACAGTCAACTTCGAGTGAGAAAGTGTGAGATTAACAAAGCAAAACAGAATTGCAGAGTACCCCTCCCTAATATTTCTCAATCAACACACCAATTGCTGCAACAAAAATTGCAAGTCTGGACGATGACCAACTTTTCTATAAATGAGCAAAGTTATTGCTAAATTTTCTATAAAATAGTAAATTTGTCGATTACTTTTCTAGAAAATCATTAGGTTATCGATAATCTTTCTATATAAAAGTTAAGTTATTGATAAATTTTCTATAAAATAGAAAAGCTATCTATAACTTTTCTATAAATTAGTTAAGTTATTTCTAACTTTTTTATAAAATGATTAAATAATCGATAACTTTTTATGGACTAGTCAAGTTGTCGACAACATATAGATATCTTTTATAAAGAAAAAAAAGTCTTCGATAAATGTTTTCTCGAATAGTAAAGTTATCGAAAACTTTCCATATAATGGTAGAGTTATCGATAAGTTTTCTAAAGAATAGTAAAACCGTCGAAGTTTTTTAAAAGAAGTAAAACTAGGGAAATATTTTCTATAGATTAGTCAAGTTATCGATAACTTTTCTGTAAAAAATACAGTTATCGATGAATTTTCTATAGAGTTGTTAACTTATCGATAGTTTTTCCCAGAGTAGTAAACTTATCGACACATTTTCTATTTAATAGTAAACTTATCGACAACTTTTCTATTAAAAAGTAAAGTTGTCGTTATTATAAGTTATCGCAGGTTATTTAATTTTTTTATAAATAAATCTTAAATAAATTATACCATTTCACTAAATAAAACTTTAAGAAGAGAAAATCACATATTTTCTTTCAGAATAAATGCGAAAAAAATAAGAAATAATCTAAACTATGACTACAATATAAATAAATATTATTATATTTCCAACTAAGAAGCCTTTTCTTAAAATTACAATCAGTGCAATTTTTATAAAATGAATTAAATTTATGAAGTCTTAAAAGTTGTTACAGTTTGTTTCAATAAACTCATTGAATACACACACACATATATAAAACACATATTCAAATGTATTTAGAGATGACTAACATGAAAGCCCAAGTATGGGTAGTGCCAGTAGCAGTATTTGCAGTAACTTACACAAACATACACACACAGTTTATATTCAAAACGGATGTAAAAGAAATGTTGGCATAAAAAAGGAAACAAAAAACAAAAAAAAATAAAGGAAAAAGTTAACAGGAAAGCAATTTCCTCATGCAAAGGAGGTAAGTTAAATATTAAATAAGTATGTGTGAGTGTTTACGTGTTTGTGTGTGTTATGAGCAATAACAGTCATAAGATGGAGTTTTAGATTTACAACTCTACATATGATGACAGAACTTAAGACTACATATTTATTTATAACAGCAACAAAAACACACAAACGCACTCAGAGGATTGAAAATATGTAAAAAAAAACTTCATATGAGAAAGAAGCATTAAAAAATATGAATTCAATTTCGACGATGCAAAAAAGTAAAAAGCAGAAATAACTCGGCATATTAAATAAAACATTTTATTGCAGTTCGTGTGCTTTTAAATGGGATTCAAAATAAGATGAACAAATTCTAGAAAGATAAACTTAATTGTATGTGGAAAGAACGGCAATGAAAGCATTTCGTAGAATTATTTCTAAATCGCTAAATAAATTTTGTTTTATTGTGAATGAACATAAGACTAAAAGTGCACAAAATGAATCTTAAGAAATGTATTTAAATTTTAATAGTTTTTTTATAATACGTACTGAAGAGACTTTTGGTAGTTCATTTATATACATATATGTATATTTACAATCTGTGGCAATAAGGAAAATGTGCTTAAGTCTATTTTTTTAGTTTTGTAGGAAAACCTTTTTAGTCTTTAAAGGGTTTTTTTGAACATATATTTTTGTTTTAATATAATCATCACTTTTCTTTTAATAAAAATACGCAAAAAGTAATTGCGCTTTACCTTTCTAAAAAATAAACTTAAATTTAGCTTAAGTCGACTTATGCACTTTTTCCTCTTTGCCACATATATGGTGGCTTATTTCAAAATTTAAAGTGCTCGAAAACTTTAACTGCAGAAAATTAAGACATTCGATAAATGTAGTCGATAAGTTTTCAAAAAGATATTAAAGAAAACTGTAGAAAGATCAAGTAATTTAATAAAATTTTTGCAGGAATGTTAACTCAACTATATATAATCTTTCTGCAATTTCAGCAATTAATAATTTATTTGCAGAAAATTTAAGCAATCAATAATAAATTTTATTTTAAATTTGAAAGTAGTCGATAAGTTTTCTATTGAAAGTTAAAGTAGTCGATAATTTTCTTTATTAAATTCAAGTAATCAATAAATTTTCTATGAAAAATCAAATAATAGTTTAATTTTATAAAGAAAATTTAAGTTATCAAAAAATGTTCTATAAAAACTCAAGTAAGTAATTGTTTAATTTTTTTAAAGAAAATTAAAGTTGTCGATAAATTTGTTATTAAAACAACAGTAATTGTTAAAATTCCTAAAGACCATTTAAGAAATCGATAAATTTTTCTAGAAAATTAAGTGCTCATGTAAAGACAAAAATGAAAAAACAAAAAAAAAAAAAAAAATGTACTTTGGACTTTAAGAAAACTTCTTGACAAAAGTGCGAAAAAACAGAAGTAAGGAAAAACATGTAAAATCAATTAAAATGGATAATCATTCAAAAAAACAAACTTCGATCTACCAATGGTTAAAATGCAATTTGGTTTAAGGATCGATGTTTGACTATTGGAATCAGCAGTCGTCGGTGGCTGCGAGTGTAAAACGGCAAAACCATCTGAGGAGATCGAGTGGTTGCGATCGAAACATGTCATGGTAACCTGCCGGCCGCGGTTCGAGCCCCGGCCACGGTCAAGAATGGAAGATTATCAATGACAATTTTAATTAATTTGCATGTTGTAAAATTCCTTTGTTCATAAGAATAATTTAATGAAAATTAAATTTAATGAACTTAAGCCTAATTAAAAATATTAAAAATTTTGATTAACAACCATAAATAGTTCAACAAAATAACCACAATACTAATTAGTGCTCAAGTAATTTTAATAGAAGTTTAAAAAATTGATACATTTTCTATTGGAAGTAAACGCAGTCAATAAATTTTGGACAGAATGTGCAAGTAATCGATAAATTTTCTGTAAAAACTTTTTTAATAGTGGTTTGTTTTTTTTTTTTTTGTTTTTGAAAATTGAAATAATCGGTAAATTTCTATAGAAAATTCAACTTATTGATAAGTAATCGATAAGTTTTCTATTGAAAGTTAAATGTGTCGCTAAATTTTCTATAAACATTTCAAGGAATCGATAAATATTCTAAAAAATCAAATAGTTTTAAAATTTTTCATAGAAAATTTAAGTAATCGAAACATTTTTTATAGAAAATTAAATTAATTATAAATAGAAAATTAAAGTAATCGATAAATTTTCTATTCGAAGTAAAAGCAGTTATAAAATTTTCTACAGGAAATCGATAGATTTTCTGTAAAATCTCAAGTAATAGTTAAATTTTCTTTAGAAAATTTAAGTAATCGATAAATTTTTTTTAGAAAATTCAAGTAGTCGATACAGTTTTTATTAAAAAATTAAGTAATCGATAAATTTTCTTTTGAAAGTAAAAGCAGCCGATAATTTTTCTATAGAAAATTTGAGAAATCGATAAATTTTCTATGAAAAATTCAAGCAATCGATAAATTTCCTGTAGAAAATTCAAGTAATCGATTCTCTATAGAAGTTTTATGTTATCGATACATTTTCTATAAAAACTCAAGGGATTTTTAAAAATTGTACAAAAAATTTAAGTAATCGATAAATTTTCTTTAAAAAATTCAAGAAATCGATAAATGTATTTAATGTAAAAATTGTTCATGAAATGAAGTTTTTATAAAATATTTTAATTAAAAATAGAAATTTTTAATAACCAAAACAAAAACATTAGTTTTATAACAAACATATATAAAATAAGGCAAAGTATTTCTTACATTTTTAAAGAAGCCTACTACAGGAGTTGAAGAATATACATAAATAACATAATTCAGTGTCATAAATTAAATAAAAACTCCTAATGTATACAAATTCCTTATACCAGAATTATATTTAAAAAATAAGTATTTGTAAAGTACAATTTAAAGATATAAAAACAAATCACAAAGTCTCAAAATTTATAGACAATTTTGACTCGTCTGCGACAAAAAAAAAAAAAAAAAAAAAAATAAAGACATTTATATTAAATAAAATTTATGTGTGTAAATATAAACGTATGGTTGCATAAATGAACAAATCGAAAAAAATAATATAAAAAATAGAAAATCTAATAAAAATAGATTGCATACGATAACAGTTAATAAAGTCTCAATAGCAGTCAGACGAATATACCGACGACAGACAGACGGACGGACGAAAACAAAAAGTGGAGAAAAGTTCAACAGTCATACATAATACAAGCAAATTTATTGGCTTACTTGTGAGAGTGTATGTGTGTGTTTCATTGTGTTTAAATTTTTTTCTTTTTTTGTGTAAGTAATATCTATTGAAATTGATGCATGCAACATTGATGGTGTGGTAACATGCACTTATGAGCCAGACAGTTTTTACGATGCATAATTCAATATGTTCCTGTCA
The DNA here is from genome assembly GCA_963931875.1 of Pollenia griseotomentosa. NCBI lineage: Eukaryota > Metazoa > Arthropoda > Insecta > Diptera > Polleniidae > Pollenia > Pollenia griseotomentosa. The sequence goes on along the minus strand of OZ007563.1, from coordinate 74,426,028 downwards.
TGTTAACGAAACTAAAAGATCTCTGATTGAAAAATTTTGCAAACGATAAAAAAGTTGCCTTAAATTATGTGCACTTAGAAACAATAAAGTGAATGAAGAGGAAAATTATGAAAACTGAAACATAATTTCTATATGTAAAAAAAATCCATTTGGATTAATTTATTCCAAAGATGAAGTTTTCCCTTGCCTGATTTAATTTGTTTGTAGCTTGTCGATTCCTCGAAGTATCTTTGGAAAATTAAGCTTGATTGATTGATTGATTATATTTTCTGTAGAAAATTTTTTCATTATTACATTTTCTAAAAAAAGTATCGATTGCTTACATTTTCTATACAAAGTTTTTCGATTGCTTGAAATTGCCATAGAAAGTTTTAGCCATTGCTTGATTTTTTGCAGAAAAGTTATTGATTGCTTGGGTTTTCCATTAAAGATGTATCGATGGCTTTACCTGACTTTATAAAGTTCCCCCGATTGCTTAAATTTTCCACATAATATTTCAATTGCTTGAATTTTTTGAAGAAAATCTTTCGAATGAATTTTTTTTAAGAGAATTTATCAACTGCTTGATTTTCTTCAAAAATATCGATTGCTTTTATTTCCCCTAGACATTCTTAAATGCTTTAAAGTTCTAAAAAAATTTTTTATTGCTTTAATTTCTAATAAAAAATTTTTCGATTGCTTTAATTTTCTATTCAAAGTTTTTCGATTGCTTCAATTTCCTATGGAAAATTTTAGTGATTGCTTGAAATTTTTATACAAAATTTAAGCCATTGATTGAACTTTCTATTGAAAATTTATCGACTGCTTGATTTTTTTGCAGAAAAATTATCAGTTACTTGGGTTTTCTGCAAAACCTTTCGATTGCTTTAACAGCTTATAGAAATTGTATCGATTGCTTTAATTTTCTATATAAAATTTATCGCTTGTTTGAATTTCCTGTAAAAAAAACTATTGATTGATTGCATTTCTTTAAAGAAAATTTATCGAATGCTAGATTTTCTTGAAAAAACTTATCGATAACTTTTATTTCCTATAGAAAATTCTTAAATGCTTTAAATTTAAAAAAAATAATTTATTTCTTTAAAGTAACCGATAAATTTTCTATAGAAAATTTCAGTGATTTCTATAATGTTCTCCTATTAAAATGAAAGAATCAATACATTATGAATTGCTTAGTTTTTTATAACAAAAATTTATGGATAGCTTGGATTTGCCAATGAAAATTTATTTGTTTTTCCTTTATGTAGCAATTTTATCGATTGTTCGAATTTTCTATAGCAAAATTTATCGATTGCTAAAATTTTCAATAAAAAATTATTCGATTGCTTAAATTTTCTATAAAATATATTTTAATTTAATTGCCTTAATTGCTTTTATGTTGTAAAATTCCTTTCTTCAGTAAAATTAATTAAATGAAAATTAAATTTGATGAACTCAAGACTAACAAAATATCAAAATTTCATACTAAAAATCAAAAGTTCAACTAAATAAAAAAAAATCATAATTGTTATAAAAATGGCTTTGGAACAAGCTTTATATGTTTACATTTGTACTTCAAGTTTACAAATAAAATGTCGACGAAAGTAGACAAAAAAAACATAATAAACAAATGTACTCAGGTATCCAAGACAAAGTCTTGACAAAAAGAGTACGAAAAACAGTGAAAAGGAAGAAACATGTAAAAAATATTGTAGTGGGGAATGTAAGATTAGATAAACTCACTGTTTATTGTTGATGTTTTTCTTTAAACTTTGATATTGTTACAAGTAGAACTGTTGCTTATAATTCTTATACGCTTAACAGTTTTATTTGGTTTAATATCTTTAGTTTTTCTAAAACCTTTTTGGATGAAGTTTCCTGACGATCTGGCCTAAGAAACCAGAGAAATGCGCATAGGAATAGCTTATGCCATCAACAATAAATTTCAAGTTTTTATCAAGAATAAAAACTGGGAATTAAGCACGAATAACAAAATCTTTTTAAATTAAATTTTGTATTTCCAAAAATTATTTTGATAATATTGAAAAATGATAATTAATTACAGCAAATTTCGAACCACCAGTACCATTGGTTAACTATTGCTGTTCGACTGTTGGCTGGCAGGCACCGCAGTGGTGCAGAGGTTAGAACTCAAAGAATTCTGATGATGAGAATGTGGTTATTCTCAAAACGTAAATTTTACACGGAATCGAGCCTCAGCTCAGCCAAGAATAAAAATTATCAATAAATTTTAATTAATTTCATGTTGTAAAATTCCTTCCTTCAGTAAAAATAATTTAATGAAAATTAAATATAATGAACTCAAGGCTAACTAAATATCAAAATTTCAAATTGCTTAAATATTTAAAAAAAATATCGATTGCTCTGATTTTCATCACAAAAATTTATCAATTGTTTGAAATTTGACATGATCGATAAGTTGAATTTTCTTAGAAAAATTATCGATTGCTTTGGTTTTTTTTTTTAAGAAAATTTAACCATTGTTTTAATTTTCTATACAAAGTTTATCGGTTGTTTAAAGTTTATTTAAAAAAAGTATCAATAGTGTGAATTTTCTCTAGACAATTGATCGATAACTTTGATTTTCCATGTCAAGTGTATCGATAACTTTTCTTTTCTCTAAGCATTTATGGTCTATATAAACCGTCATAAATTTTTTTATCGTTTTCTGAAAAATTTAATCTTTCAAATTTTTTTTTTACATTTTTTTGGTTTTTTGTGCAAAAAGTTGGTCACGAGTTACACTTAAGCTGTACCTCATTAGAAACATGCTTCATTAGAACAATACTTCATAATATTATCATATTCTGAAAAATAAATCAAAATTTAAATACTTGCACTTTTCATCAGAGTGTAAAATAAATTAATCACAAAATACCGGATGTGCTTAAAAAAGAAAAACACATCACTCACTTTTATTAGAAACGCATTTACCAAGACTTTTTACTTTTTTATGGTTTTCATTCTACTAAATATTTTCCAAATAAATTTTACAAAATATTTGGTTTTTATTTTTATCCTTGTTTTTGGGCCCACTCTTATGATTTTAGGATCAGTTTAGCTTTGTATACAACGCTTTTCATACACGCGCGTATGTGTATGTATTTGACAAATACACACACACTGACAGCAACTAATACTATTTCCCAGCGGGAAAAAGAAGGAGTAGGGAGGCCTTCTAGAAGGCCTCTGTACCTCTTCTTTTGGATGTACGTGGCCATCTTGCTCCATTCCATACTCATATCTTTTTTACACACGTTGTCATTGCGGAGAAGGCCTTCCGCTCTCGCTTCTTCAGCAGGTACATAAGAAGGGCAACGGGACCAAAAAAAATTGATTTTGCTTTTGCTTGTGCAAAAAAACAATACAAAAAATGTTACTCCTTCTCTACTCCCTTCTCATAGAAGCGAGTGTGGAAGGTGTATCTCATTTTTTATACGAAAGAGCCGAGGCCTTCTTTAGCAGTTAGATAATAATAGTAATTGAACCAAAAAACTTTTAAGCAGGCCTTTAAAAAGGCCTGAAGTAAGAAGGTCTTCTGAGTTTTCCCGCTGGGTTGTTACTGTTAGTGTTGTATATCATAATTAGAGATAAATCAATATTGATGGTTAATGTTCGAATAATTCTGTGTGTGTGTGTGATTCACACTAAAACTTTGACATTAGTCAAACTAAAATTTGATTAATTATCAAAAAAGCAAAAACAAAAATTTACTAACTAGTTTATCAAGTCCATAGATAAACAGAAGAGAAGGGTGTTTCATGGGAAGAACGCCAATAGAAAGAATTGGGCATATAAAAAAGATAATGAAAATGTTAGAAAATTTACGGTTTCAATAAAATTGCAAAGATTTTTCGGTAAACTTTATTTGTTTTCAATGATTTTTCAAAAGACAAATCTGCATATTGATAAAACATCTCAAGTCTAAATATCTTATCTTAAAATAAAACTCGGTGAAAAAATCATTTTTATTAAATAATAAAATAAACCAAATTAAAACAAAGTTTCATTTACAATACAAAACTTTAAAAACGTAAACAAAAATGTTTTTTAATGAAAATGCGTATGACTAAAAACACTTTTTTTAACTTTTTAAATTTGACTTAAGATGTTTTGTCAAAATGTCACAGAAATTGTTCTTTACCGTGCAAAACTATATTTTGTTTTGACTTTTTGACTTGTTTAAAGCTGCGTTAATCTAAAATTTTTTAGACTTCTTTTTAAAGTCTTCGCCAACAAATATTCAAAATCATGCCTGTTCTTCTAAGCAAAATCATAAAAAAATAAGTTCAACGATTGAGTTTTTCCCAAGTTCTGTATCGCCATGTGGATCATCTGATAACTACTACTCAAAAATATTGGCGACTTTGTGTCATCTGCAATTTTTGGCAAGTAGTCCCGCCTTTGAAATATTGACATTTAAAAATTATTTCTTTATATTTTGTAGCAATTCTTAACACCAATTTCTTTATGCTAAGAGACATTCTTATCAGCTTGATTTCAGAAGCTTAAGCTTCTGTCAAAAATTATAAAAACGCCACTCAAATGCATTTAAAAACCCAAAACAAAACCAAAAAACATTTGATTCCGAACAGAATGTGCGATCCGTTTTGCACTTTGCTTAAGCAAATGACAGTTTCATAAAACTTAATAAGAAGTTCGGTTGAGTGCAATGTCATTTGACACAAGTGATTAACATGTGTTCACAGAGTTGCTTAAGCCAGCTTAAGCATATTATTGTTGGGCCGGTTCAGACACATCAGATTTAGTTGAACTGATCCTGCGTGAACCGTTCGTATACAATCGTTTTGTGTCGTCAATTTGCTTGTTCTTTACCTCAACTTAAACTCATCTAGCAAGACGAATCCATTTTTCAGGTGGCGTTGAAGCAACAAAAGTTGCTTGTGTTTTTGACCCATCGACCAACGAAAACAACAAATAAAACAAGCGTTGTGTTTTAGTGTTGTAGTATTCGCCTTGATCATCTTGCATATTAAGAATACAAAAACAAAGGAATTAAGATATTTGACGAGTACGGTTAAGTCTGCACTCATTTCCATTCGCTTTTCTTCTCTCTCAAGAAAAGACTGAAGACTTGACGAGTCAAACTTGATGTGTGTGAACCAGCACACAATTCCCATTTTTTGGTATTTTATTTCCAAATTAAGGTTAGTATACCCACACCTATATACTCATGCATATGTGTGTTGATGGATACTCACACATTCAGTTAGTTCATTGCATGAAATGGAAACCAAATAAAATCCAATCAAAAAGTCATTATGACAAAGTTTGTAAACACACACACACGCAGTCCTGCATATACAAATTCATTTATAGGCATTATATTCGTTTTTAGGAGGATAGTTTAGAAATTATAGTAAACTAGTAGATTCTATGTTTTTCTGAATAATGAAAACGAAGATAACACTGAAAAAGCAAAATGTGTATTAAAGTGGTCTTATGGGAATATATCAGGTAATTTAATTCAGTTTGAATGAAAAGGAAAAAATTAGAAAAAAGTAAAAGTGATACATTAGGCATTGACGAATTTTTGATACCCTCCAGCAAGAGTTGTAATCAGTGTTCGAAAATAAACACTAAATATCGCTCCTTAGTGTTCGGTTCGGTAGATTTGTTGAAAGCACAAACGCTAATAGTGTTTGTGTAGTATATTAAAAAAAAAATAACGTTTCCCTGTTCGAACACATCTTTCGAACACAAAAATTATACTGTTTTTATCCAATTCAACAAAAAGATGGGAACATTTAATTCCGTTCGGTTTTTTTTAACTACAAACTTTATGTTCGATTCAGTTTATTAGTGCTCGTTCGTTTGTGTTATGCTTAGCGCCCTTCTGGCTGGTAAACAAAACCAAACATTTTTTACAAAAACAAAATACACATACGATAAAAAACAAAAAGTCCGCTGCAGGAAATGTGACTAGTGAATCTGTACTGATTCACTATTGACACAGTCACCAGTACTAGTGACTAATTATACCCCAGACAATGTTATTTACTATAGACATTTAACATGTGCGTGTCATTGGAAATCTACTACTGACGTTGGTACTACTGACTATCTAGTTCCTTTAGGAACATATGTAGACATTGGAACCAGAGAATCACTAGTACATTTTAGTAAATATAGTCTACACTTTTGGTACGAATACCAAATCATAACAATCTTTTTTTATTATTTCTTTTACTTTTATATGAATTCTATTTCTCAGTTGTTACTGATAAAAATTTTTTCGTATTTAAGCCAAATATAGTGGCAAATGTAGTGTAGTGTAGACACTTCGTTGACAATGTCACTAAAATAGTTGACAAGACTGGTGACTTGGAGACACTTGCACCCAGGTTTCCTTCAGGGTCAGTATAATAATTTTACACAAAGAAACATATACACAATACACACACAAGCTGTGTGTCTACAGTATCACTACAATTGTTCTGTTTTTTAACGAAGAACAGAACACTATATATTCGGCTCTTTCTTGAAAATTGTTACGAACGCTATTAATAATAGATATCGTTCCTGGTTGTGTGAGCCGAACGCTAAATAATGTTCTGCTTATTTTCGAACAGTGGTTGTAATACTTCAGTAGTGGGCTTATATGGGATCCAAACTAATGCTTAGAAAAACTGATCGCGCAGGATTACAAGCTTTTGCGGTCATAGGCGTTTTAAAACTTATTTCAAATGTGGTAAATTACACTATGCAACAAGTAAAAAGTCTCTGAACAAACACTATATTTTTTGGATCCGCTATAGTCACCTAACGTCAAAAATCATCATTATTTCAAATAGTATGCTAAGGTTTTTTTGAAGTGGCTGCTCCATTCATCTGGTCGTAACTTTGGAACGACTTACGATAGATATAAGTCTTTCTAGTATAATTTTTTGATTTATCCATTAGTTTTGGAGTTATTGAGACACAAGTGGGAAAAAATTTCTTTTTTTTTGTTTAATTATAAAATTTTTCAACTTAAAAAATTAATAAAAAATTGAAATCAACAAATACTTCCCAGTTTGAGTGATTAATCGTAAAGCTGCATCTTTTAGAAATATAATTAATTTTATTTCATTTGTTGATTTCAATTTTTTATGAATTTTTTAAGTTGAAAAATTTTATAATTAAACAAAAAAAAAATAAAAAATAAATATTTCATGAAATAGAATTTGTTTTTTTTTTAAAAGATGCGAGCTTAAGATTAAGCACTAAAACTGGGAAGTAGTTATTGATTAAAATTTTTTATGAATTTTTTGATTTGAAAAACTTTATAATTAAACAAAAAAAATAAAACTTTTTTCCATTTGTGCCTCAATAACTCCTTAACTAATGGCTAAATCAAATAATGATATTTGAAAGACTTTAATCTAGTGTAATTTAATTTTTTTTAACGGACTGCATAACAAAATCGAGTACGTCGTTCCAAAGTGACGGCAAGATATATGGAGCAGCCACTTCAAAAATCTCAAATTTTAGAAAAAAAATTTTTAAAAAAAACCTTACCATAGAATTCAAAATAGTGATGATTTTTGGCGTTAAGCCTAGTACTCTGTTCAAATTTGTGAAAAATGATGAGCAACATTTATTATTTCACACGAAAATTTTGACATGTATCAATGTTACCTATCATGCGAGTTTGTACAATTTGACGTCTTCATTCGTGTAAAGTATGCAACATTGTCTTGCGTATGTAAACAAACCCCACATGTGTTTACTAATATTTATTTTTTTTAATAAAAAAAAAAAATAAATATGGATAAAAAACTGTTACCGGTTGTGTTTTTTTTAATTTTTTATTTCTTATTTAATATCAAGTTCATACTTTTTTGCTTTTGCTTAAAATTTCACGTGAAATAAGTGCAGCTTACATTATTTCGCAGTTGTAAAAAAATGTTGCCAGAAACATTTCGGAACTTTTTCACAAAATTAACAGAGTACAACTCTATCAACATTATTTCATAGATATGACGCACAAGTTTTTTTCATATGCGTTTTGACAGCATTTCACGTGAAATGTTGAACAGAGTACCAGGCTTTAGGTGACTTAAAATTTTTTCATTTGTTGCATAGTGTTATGTACCGATCATCACAAAGTTTTATGATTTCATTTCTTTTCATATAAAACTTAATTTTACCTTAATAAAATAAAATATGTATCAAGATTCGATCCAGTTTTGGGCGTACTTAAGTGATTTTCAGGAGGGGATTTTGTTTTGGGCTGTGTTAAATTATTGATCAATCATTAAAAAAATCGATAAAGTGAATTCTAGTATTAAAAAAAAACTTAAATAAGACCAAATTTGAATACAGAAATAAATTTTTTTAGCATTTTATTCGTCTTAAAGTACTTTTCGGGTGCCTCTTAATATTGGGACTTATGGCAAATTATGGACCGATTATCATAAAATTGCATGGTTTGATTTCTAGCCATATTCATCTAAAAAAGACCAATTTCATTACAATATCTGTATTTTCAAGAGTTTTAGTCGTACAAAAGAGAGTGGCCTTTTTATGAGGCCTATAATGAATTATTGACTAATCTTCTCCAGTCATATAAAACGAATTTGTTTAAAATTGCATGGCAAGCGGTGTCTTCCGCCACCAATAAATGTTAATTTTTGTAACAAAAACCATAAGTGAAAAGGTAAATATCAAAATGTATAATCCTATACAGATACTCTGCTCTCTTTCCTGCAGACAAGCGTAGAGATTCACGGGATTAGCTTAGAGAGTTTAAAAAAACTTAACAGAACTTATGTTGTCGCTTTCTTGAGAAATGGCTCCAACTTCAGAATTATGGAATAGTATTAAACGGGGGCAAAAAAAAATAATAGGATTCATGAACAAAGAGAAAGAATGCTTTTGAGAATGAATCAAGAACTTGTTAAAACTCTCATGAGGTAATTCCCCAATAAAAAATTTTATCATTTTGCGAAGCACTAATGGTACTTTTAAAAAAATAAGCGCAACATTATGCGCTACGCAATAAGACATACAGAGATTAAGTAAAGTAAGTGAAAGAACTCTCAATAACTTTTATAAAAAAAAATAAAATTGCAAGTGCCACGGCATTCCCTTACTACGAAGCAGGTTTGTAAGGGAGAATACTAAAAAATAACTGTAAAAAACATTCCGTGTGTAAACTTGATTGTTACATCCAACAATTTTTATATGCGCTGAATAAAGCGCTTTATGTGTCAAAAATGTATTGCTTCAAAGTGGGAACTCGCCATATAAAATTCATGCCTTCCGTAAGCGATATGGTAAGCGATACTTTTACGTTTCTCCCTTACAAACCTGCTTCGTTGGAAGCTCAGTTTTTTATTGGGTCCTTTATTATAGCTGAGACAGATAAGTAAACATAAATTACCCTGAACCAAAATGTGTTCATAATAATATTTAAGAAGAACGTTTATCTGGCTTAATAAACAAGCATTTATTAAATGTTTCGTTAACATGAATTTTTATGAAAATGTACAACTTGTTGCAAAAATGAATGAATACACTCAAATTGTATTAATAAAATTTTCATTTGGCGAAGGAATAGTTCATTGAAATTAACATAAATTCAAGGACTGGAAAATTTTTTTTTATTTTGTTTCTAAAAAAAATATTTATTGTTCAAGTTTAAAAAATTCTACATTTTGCACAAAATAAAAAATTTTTAAAATAGTATTGAAAAAAAGCCGTCGGGAAAAAATAATTAAAATAAAGTTTTTCAAACAAAAAGTTTTCTAAAAAACTTTTGTATAAAAAAAATTCAATTTGTTTCAAAATAAAAAGAAATATTTTTCAACAAAAAAAAAAGTTTTTTGAACAATTTAATTTTTTTTTTTACAAAAAAAGTTTTTGCTTTTTTTTGAAACTAAAAATTTTGTTTTCAAAGAATTTTTTTTTTTTCTTTTTAAACACAGAAAGAAAAATCTTTTTTTCACACACAAAAATAAAAGTTAATTTTGTGTTTTCTGTTTGCCTCAATTAAATGTACGTTAAAGTAAATAAAATGTTCATTGAGCTAACGAAACATTTATTAACTGCCTGTTTCTAGAACGCGAGTGCAAAAGTGACTCGTTTAACTAACATTTAAAACAAAAACTGAATTTCAAAATTTGTTTTTGTTTTAAATGTTAGTTAAACGAGTCACTTTGGCGCTCGGGTTCTAAAAACCGGCGATAAGTTATTAACACTTAAAGCGCATACAATTCATAAGCTATTTGTTGTACTACGGAAGTCGTACGTTAAATTTTATAAAGTATTCGTTGGGTTAATTAAACAAGTGTTTCTAACATGAATGCGCGTAAATTCTTCGAACTATTCGCTGTCATACCAAGCCCGTACGTTAAAATTGAAAATATTTTCGTTCAGTTAACGAAAGCTTTATTAAAAATTATCTCGACGCATAAAATTTACAATTGGTTTGTTGGCTCAACGAACTCATAGGTTGAAGTCAAAAAAAAATGTCATGTGGTTAACGTAACGTTTGTTAAATTGGTTTTTAAAACAGTGCAATTTTACCATTATTTGGGATTTTCTGTTAAAATTTTGTAAAATTGATTAAAATATTAGGTAAACAAATACAAAATGCAGTGAAAAATTAAAAATATTCTCGTGTCTATTACAAACACTTTCTCAAATTAAACAAAAGTTAAGAAGCGCATTTGTTAAGGTACGTTCAGACTAATGAAATATTTGACGAAAATATTTGTTCTGATATTTGCTTCAAACTATGTGAAACAAAAAAATATTTTGTTTAATGTTCAAACTAAGCTCAAATATTTGACAATTTTTGTTTGTTAAAACAGTTGGCAAATAGTGTCAAATAAAATAAATTAATACATGTTTGCCATGCGTTCAGACTAAAACAAATATTTGCATCAAATAATTATTTAATAAAAGTGTCTAAAAATAAAAATATATTTCCCAAATAGTAAAAATTACCGCAGAAGCTATTTTATTTGTTTTATTCTGTGGAGCAGCATCTCTTATAGTGTTAGAACAGGAGAATGTTAAAGGAAAAAAACTGGAAGACAATGGGTAACGGGAACATGGCTAAAATTTGCGAAAAATTGCAAACTTGGAAACAAAGCCTAAAATATATTTGAATTCGCTAAATCGGTTAAAAAACAAAATGTCGGGAAAAAAGAAAAAAAATTGCAAAAAAAGCGAAAATTCGCGAAAAATTTAGATATTTCAAACAAGCCATAAAATTTATTAAAAGCTCCTAAAATTGTAAGGAATGGCAAAAATTCGACAAAAATTGCTAAATTAGCGGAAATTCGCAAAAATTTGCTAATAGCGGTATGATAGCAAATCCTAATAATTATTAAAAATCGTTAAAGCTGTAAAGATTCACAGGGAAAAATCACTTTTTCGCGAGCATGGCTAAAATTCGCGAAAAATTGCAAAATTGGAAACAAACCCTAAAATTGATTTGAAATCGGTTAAAAAAACAAATTGTCGGAAAATAACAAAAAAAAATTTCCAAAAATAGCGAAAATTTGCGAAAATTTTTAATATTTCAAAAAAGCTATAAAATTGACTAAAAGTCCCTAAAAGTATAATGAATGACAAAAATTCGGTAATATTGCTAAAATAGCGGAAATTTGCAAAAATTTGCTAATAGCGGCATCATAGCAAAGTTTAATAATTATTAAAAATCGTTCGAGCCGCAAAGAATCACATGAAGAAATCACTTCTATCGCGAAAATGGCTAAAATTTTTAAAAAATTGCAAACTTGGAAACAAACCTAAACCTATAATTTATTTGAAATCGCTGAATCTATTTAAAAACAAAAAAAAAAAAAAAAAAGTTGCAAAAAATATCAAAAATTCGCAAACCATTTTAATATTTCAAACAAGCCATAAAATTGATTCAAAGTCCCTAAAACTATAAGGAATGACATAATATCGACAAAAATTGCTAAATTAACGGAAATTTGCAAAAACTTGCTAATAGCGGCATGATAGCAAAGTCTAATAATTATTTAAAATCTTTAAAACTGTAAAGAATCCGAAAACTTACAGGAAAAATTGCTTCTATCGAGAACATGGCTTAAATTATTTGTCGTTGTTTGCTCTTACAATTTTTTTGTAATATCAAATAAATGTTTGCTCAAAAATAACTAAAATATTTGATATTTTGTGTTCACACTATGTTCACATTGGACAAATATTTGTTTGCCGGCAAATACTTTTATTTGATCAAAATCAGCTTTTATTTTATTTGACACTCAAAATTATTTTGTGTTCAGACTACGTTAATGAAATATTTGATGTTTGCTTTCAAATATTTGATCAGTCTGAACGTACCTTTAGTTAAAATACATTCAGTAAAATTATTTTTTATCTGTGTAAAATAAAATTCTTTAATTCTTTGTATCCATTTTAGAGGAAGAAGTCGATATGGAGGCATAAAAAGTTGTTTAAAGGCATCACTTGAGCAAATCAAATGATTTTTGAACGCAAAAAAAATGTGAGTGCGCGGCTTAAAAGAATGAATTGAAAGCTTTGGAAAACCTTTAGTGCCACTTTGTTGTCAACAATTTTCTCATTCTTCTCTGGCACACGGAACACAAAATCGTACTCCTATTTCAACATAATCTGGTATTTTTTTCCGAAAATATACAGTGGGGAGCAAAGGTGAGTACATGTTTGTATATCTTGCACTTCTAAGGGAATAAGAAAAACAATAATAAAGCTATTTAAAATTTTTTTTTTGTATTTTATTTCTTTTTTAATTCTAAGCAAAATTCAATTTAAAACAAAATAAGAAAACAACAAGTTCATAGGTAAACATAAACAAAACTTAAATAACTCTCATGTACTCAATTTTGCACCCGCGTGTTTTCAACCATATTCTTAGAAACATTCAAAATTTACCGTTAATTTTGATTTGGTTTATGATTTGATTGGTGTTATTAATGTTTCTGTTATTATAAATTTTAGTTTAACGTCGTGTTTGATAAACTGCGTAATGTAAATAAAAGGTGCATTTCAAATATAAAACACAAATTCCAAAATATTTAAAATTATGAGAAAGCTATCGCGAACCGTGGAAAATAGTATTTTAACCATGACAGAAAATGGCTTCTCATCGAGAGTAATAGCCAAAGAAATTCAAGTAAGTCAGTCAGTGGTGATAAGAGTCCGGAAAAGGCGAAATATTACTTCCCAAGCGCAAGTTCTGGGTCGCCGAAGACTTTTAACGGATGGCGACGCACGTTTAATGATGAGAAAGATGAAGGCAATTCAATCTTTAACGCCAAAGGAAGCTTCCCTAGCAATAAATAAAATTGTAAGCCGATGGACAAAGAAGAGCGCTGCACAACATTGGCTACATATCAGCTTTTAAGAAACCTAAACCTGCATTATGAAAGAAAAATGTTGCAGCACGATTAAAGTTCGCATTGGAACACAAGAATAGGACTGCCGATGATTGGAAACGAGTATTCTGGTCAGATGAATCCAAATTCAACCGATTTCAGTCAGATGGTAAGCAGTATTGCTGGCGCCGCCCTGGGAAGACCATACAAAGACAACATGTTAAACAAACTGTTAAACATGGTGGAGGAAGCGTTATGGTATGGGGCTGCTTTACTTGGTGGCATATTGGACCACTGCAAAAAATTGGATGGTATCATGTGAAAAGAGGATTATTTGAAAATTTTAGAGACCCATCTTCCCGGTTTTGTGGATATGAGCGCATATCCTGAGGAAGAAGTCATATTTCAACAGGATGGCGACCCAAAGAACACCTCCAAAATCGTTAAGGAATGGTTGACTGGGCAAAATTTTCAGTTAATGCAGTGGCCACCGCAAAGTCCCGACTTCAATACAATTGAAAATTTGTGGTCAATCGTGAAAAGACGGTTGGGACAGTATCAATCAGCTTCATCGAACTTAAACGAGTTATGTCCCCGTGTGCAGCTGGAGTGGCAGCGCATTCCTGATGAAATTATTCAGAACTTGGTAGAAAGTATGCCTAAAAGCATAATAAGTGTTTTAAATAATAAAGGACTATGTACTAAATACTAAAAATGTAATCAATATTAATTTTAGTAGGAAGGTGCAAAATTGAGTACATGAGAGTTATTAAAGTTTTGTTTATGTTTACCTATGAACTTGTTGCTTTCTTATTTTGTTTTAAATTGAATTTTGCTAAGAATTAAAAAAGAAATAAAATACAAAAAAAAAATTTTTAAATAGCTTTATTATTGTTTTTCTTATTCCCTTAGAAGTGCAAGATATACAAACATGTACTCACCTCTGCTCCCCACTGTACTTGTATATGGGCTGGACAAGATATTAAAACAATTTGATAAAATTTTCTTACGACACGAATTTGTGCCAATGAAAGCTAATTCCAATAAAGGATTTGATTTACATTTAAACATTTTTAAACATTAAATAAATCTAGTTTCTAAAAAAAATTATTTCCAATTTATTTCCCTTAAATCATTCCGTTTTACCGTCATCGTAAAAGCCTCTTTATACAATTTTAAAATATCAAAGGGAAGCGAAATATCGAGATAATAATTAAATAAATTAATATTTTTTATATAAAAACACCTGGAGCTTAAAATTAAATATGTACATTCAAAATAATATCAAATAATATTTATATATTTCAATCTATTTATATTTAAAGAACTTTTTGTTATGTCCTCGTTAAAAAAGCTGAAAAAAAAATAATCAATCTACACGTAAATGCGTGCATCAAAAAGTCAAAATGTGTTTGTGTATGTAAATTGAAATGTGTTCCATACAAGTAACCACAGAAGCAAAAATCAATAGGAAAGTTCGTGTGTATGTCCTTCTTATATTAGCAACAAGTTACTTAAAATTTTTTTTTTTTTTGTTGCAGTTTCTGTCTACATAAAATAAAACTTGAAAACAGGAAGTAACTTGAGTATGCAAATTCTACTTTATTATTATCACACAAAGAGCGTAAATATTCGAATGTGTTTGTATTAGTGTGTAGAGCTGAACGATGTTAGTGTTCAACCGGAAGCCATACAGGATGTAGTGTGTTGGGTTGTAAATGTATGTATGAACAATATAATCGAATTTACCAATTAATAGTTGCCACTTTTTGTACACTTTTTCTAAGTAGGGAAAACAAATTAACGAGGATGGTTGCAAAATGTTATTTTACATTGAAAATTGTGCTGGCGAAAATAATAATATTTGCTAGCAAAAAATTTTTTTTTCTTCAAAGAATTAAATTAAAAATTTCGAAAGTCTTGTTTTTAGAATTTGTAAAAGTAAAATTAATTTTTTAGGTAAATAGAAATTCTGTTCGGTCGACCTTTTTATTGTCTAGTCTCTGTTCACATTATAAAAGTTTTTTATTGACTTTAATTCTCTTTTAGATTAAAATTAACTTTTTTTTAAGAACTTTACGTTTGATGTGTTTTACCTTTTTTTACGACATTCTTAAATTATAAGTAAAGTAAGTTGCCATACTTAAAAATATATGGAAAGTAACAGAGAAACGTGTAACAACCACAGCCAACTTCAGGTTGATATTTAAGAATTAAAAAAAAAAAATAAAATAACTTCCAAGTAAATAAAAAACTGTATCTATCTAATGCTATTCTTTTCTTCCCTCTCTCATCAATAAACGGAGACTTTCTGAAAGAAAACTTTCATGGTGTGAAGCGGGACTTACCTGAACTGAGGTGTGTTTGCTTATGTGTGTAATTACTTTTCTTGCGTATTTCCTTTCTATATTCATTAGCTTCTCTTTCACTTTATTTCAGTGCTAATGACTTTAACAAATTAACTGCCAATAAATAAACTTTTGTTTTCTTTCCAAAGAGACAAAAGTCATCTAAAGAATCAATTTATTATTTTTTTTGCTCTTTTAGGTACAAAACGAACTTGATACGTTATAAGATACGTGTATCATTACTCAAACTAAATCAGAAACAATAAATGACTTTTCCACAAAAGGATTTTTCAGCTATAAGGATAACTGGCCAAATTTTTTTCTATTGATTTTACGAAATGAATTAATTATAAGTCTACTACTAAATGAATAAACTTAACCTGATATAAAAAACTGGTAAGAAAAAAAAAACACGACTACCATTAAATTAATTTCTTTTAAGATGAGTTAAGATTTACGGTAAATCTTGACAAGCGAATTAAAGACGGAGGCAGGGTAATCCCCAAAAATTTTTCAATTTAACCCTAGAAAGATAAGGTACGTCTGCGAGACGTACGCCTTTTCAATTTTGTGCTCTTACTTTCACATTTATTAACATACAACTTTCTCACGTTCAATTATCTTAGTTGTTAGCAGCACCTAGTTGGTGGTGGCAGTTTTTATGTTGTAAGTTATATATCTTTTGAGAAACAAACACAAATATACACAACATATGCCTGAGAGACGTATCGTTATCTTAGTGTTACTTTTGTAGCGAAGATAACTTTGTGTTTTGGTTGAATTTTAAGGTATTGTTTCAAAAATGTGTTGTAAGCGCGGCTTGGACGACGCAGAAATTGACGCTCTTTTGCAAAGCGTGTTGGAGGACTCGGCTTCACTGGAAAATGTGAGCGAATCGGAAGATGAATTATTGGAGGATAGTCTTCAAAGTTGTGTAGAAGATGAGCTTAAGACATCCTTGAGCCTGACGAGAACATACCACCGATTCAGGAAAATCCTCAAGAACCTGAACATTTTACTACTTCTTCCGATATCTGCGTTATTATGATATCTCTACCCACTTTAAGAAGTAAAAGTAAGTGGGCTACATCGAAGGGTCAAAGTGATGGCAAAATTTATTCAATGAATATAGTTCGTACGGCAAGAGGACCAACTAGGGAATGCAAATTACTCTACGACCCAATTTCATGATTCGATATTTTTTACTACCGAAATAATTCGGATATTGTTCAATGGACCAGTGCCAAAATTCCCAAAAATTGTTCAATTTTATGGCTAGAAATTCCTATTTTGTCGAAAATTTGACCGACAACATTGAACAAATTGGACCTGATGCAGTAACCTATGATTAAGGTTGTAGTGGAGAACAGCGTAAATCAAAAAAGAGGTAATACGGTGGCTTCTGTCCATCAGAAATTAAACTTTTGTTCAAAATGGTATGTGTCAAATGCGGTATACCTGTATGTGGCGACCACAAAACTTAAATTTGTAAATCTTGCACATAATGTTGTTCAAATAATTTTTTTTTTTTTTTGTTTATATAAGTTAATACAGATAACGTTATCTACACAAAGTACAAAGAAAATATTTATTTAAGTTTTTAGAACCGAACTGAAGTCCTTTATAAAAACTCTTTAATTTTTGATAATGCTAATTGAATTTTATTTTTAATTTTATTTTTATTATAATTTTCTGTTTAAAAATGATATTTTTTTAAAAGAAATAGAATAAATAAATGTTTTCAACAATAAAATTGATCAATATTATTTTCGGTGATATCCTTTAAAGGATAGAAATAAGCATACGTCTTTCAGACGTGTCGTTATCTTTTTACCACAAAAAAATAACGGTATCTTTCTAGGGTTAAGTGAGCTGGTAGGGATGGAAAAAAACTTTACCAATTTGGTCTAAACTTTGGTTTTAAACGAGAACATCATCAGACAGATACGGTATAATCGGTTAAATATTTTCTTAAGGGTCTCAAATGCACGTCTATCTTTTAGAGCCACTTTTTGGGTTAAAGCTTAGCCGTTAAATTAATTTTAATCTCCGTGTTTACTTTTTGAGTTGTATTTTTTTAACATTTTTTTGCTAGTTTAAGCGGCCAATAGTGTTGGGTTAAGCCTTCACTTACACCCCGTCTCCACATGCAAGTGCAATTTCGAAAAACTCAATACACTCACATTTTTTCACTAACATTCACACAATTTTTGTACTTTCAGCCAATCGGCTGTTTCCTCGATTTTTCGTTGCTAATACGTATACACTACTTGCAAGTTACTACTTGCATGTGGAAACGTAGGGTTAAACTGTCAACATAAACAGCTGTTGCAAAAATAAACACAAAACTAATTTTTAAAAAATTATATATTGCTAAGCACTTTTATTAATTTTTCCTTTCAATAATTTTTCTCTTAAACACAAAAACTTTCTACCTTGTAAACAATATTAATTTCGGGTATTTTCTTTTTCTTCTTTGAAAACGGGCATATTGCTTTGATAAAAAGTTGACATTTGCAAAAAAATGTTGCCATTTATTTGTGCCCAGTACGGTAACACTACATAGTTTAAGCCACCACCCAAAAATATCAAATTCAATTAATACAAGATTAACTGAACTCTCAGATTAGCTAATTACAGAATTAAATTAACTTTAATCTCGAACCCAAACAGTGGCTCTTAGAATATTATTCTTTTTTATTTTGAAAATACATTTACAAGAACAATTTTGATTTTTAGTTGAACTGTTAATTTTTAATTTTTTAATTTGATATTTAAAATGATAATAACAGCAAATTTCGAACCACCAGTACTACTGGTTAAAGATTGATGTTTGACTGTTGGCTGGCGGGCACCGCAGGGGTGCAGTGGTTAGAACTCAAAGATTTTCTGAAGATAGAATGTGTTGATTCTTGAAACATGTAAAAATCATACCGGGTTCAAATCCCAGCTCAGCCAAGGAAAAATTATAAATAAATTTTAATAAAAATTCCAAGTTGTAAAATTCCTTCCTCAGTGAAAGTGATTTAATGAAAATTAAATTTGATAAACTCGAGCCTAATTCAAGAATATCAAAAAATTCTACATTTACAATGTTCGCTCTTTGCTACCCAAATATTTGAACATTAGGAAAATATGCTTTGTCTTAAACAAGTTTTTTTACGGAGTAACACAGAATCCTTCGTACTTTGTACGTTGCGTTTTCTAACAGACATTAACATTACGACAAAGGAGGCTAACACAATGAATACTTTGTTGACAGATATTAAATCAGTTGTTTTTGACACAACATTTAATTAAAATACACCGTACCGTTTCAATGGAATTTGAGGATAGTTTACTTACTACACGATTGTACCTCACGCGAATGGATGTCCATCACTTCTGACTCTGTTCAACTAAAATTTGTAAAATTTTAAATAGCAATTTAATAAATGGAAAATATTGTTTACCTATTGCTGCTGATACAGAAACTAGAGAGTCCCATGCTTTTCCTTTTTCTAGTTTGTTTTTTTTTTTTAATTTTATTAAATTATTATAAAATATAACAATATTACAATTTCACCGCAATTTAAACTATAGGATTTCAATATGTTTATAAAAAAATTCCAATTATAAATTGTGCATGTATTTCAAACATACCAATAAACGTTATATCAGAAGCCCATCAACATGTTGGGATAAAAAAATTTTTAAGTTAGATTTAAACTGCGAAAGGCTGGAGGCTTGTTTAATATTATATGGCGAGTTATTATATTCTCTACACCAGAGTGTTCAACTCGTTGTTTAGTTGTTTCAGATTGGCAAAAGATTATTCTTAAATTATAACGATTTCTTGTTTTAAAAGTATACGGATTCAGTGTGAATTGTATGGTATGATGCCCAATTAAAACAGTATTAACTGGAACTTATAAAGCCCGTATATTGGCAAGACAGTCGGAAAAACCTCCCTGTATAAAATAACAGTAGGAAAACGGCCAGGCAAATTAGCTACACTTTTTAATGCATTATTTTGCATCCTCTCAAGCGATTTAAACGCAGTAGTTTTTTTGAATCCATATATTAAGGCAAGGTAATTACACTGGCTTTGAATCAAAGCCTGATTAATTAAAAATTTGGTTTTTTCAAACTTGTTTCTTAACTTATACATTAAACCTAACGCAAGAGAAAGTTTTGCATTAAGATTCCTATTTTGCTGATAAGATTTCCATATAAGATTTCCCTAAAAAAACATATACCCAAATATTCAACAGAAGAAACCTCCCGAACTTTGTTTCCGTCAACAAAAATACTAAAATCATTACTAAAACCAAAGTGTGGTTTAAATCTTTTAAGCTTCGTCTTTGCAGGATTTAAAAATACCTTATTTATACGAACATATTCCGAAACTAATGTAGCATATTCCATATACCATATTCCATATTCCATATACGGCTTTAATGCAGTTCCATGTTTGTAATGATAAATTAAACTAATATCATCAGGGTGTATAACAATTTTTCCTGTCCAGTTCAAATTTTTTAATTCATTGATGTATATTGAAAACAACAAAGGACCCGGAACACTTCTTTAGGAACTCCATGTAACAAATTGTCTTCTATTTATTAAGTTCCTCTCTAGAAGCAAAAATTCATTCCCATGAATTCCATAGTATGTAAGCTTCTGCAACAATATTTCATGATCTATAAGATCAAACACCTTCGTAAGATCATAAAACATTCCCGCAACTGCACTATGACCTTCATCTAGTCCCTTACAAATATAATTTTGCACATTAACAAAAGCCTCCTCAGTGCCACAACCCTTTCAAAAGCCATATTGAAACTCATTTATTAAATTGTTTCGGTACTCCTGCTTAGTAGGCATGTATCGCTGTAATTTTTTACAAACAAGCTTGCCTATCCTAAATTTTTTAAACATGGTTCCTGTATTACTGATGACGACACACTGATTAGCAACATGTTCGCGAATTTCTTTGCTACTACATATTCTAAAAAAAACGTACGATAGTAATTCTCCCTATCCATTTAATTTATCGCATTCAGCTGATATACATTTTTCATTTTTGAGTAACGAAACAGTTCTATTAAACTTAAGATCATTAAAAGCGACCAATAATTCTGGCCCTGATGGAAACTTTGTACGTCCCACTTACTACAATCTTCAACAAATCTATTGAATTATGCTATTTACCCGCCGAATGGAAAAAATCGTTTATTATCCCTTTGTTTAAAAGTGGTAATAAATTCGATGTTGCAAACTATAGAGGAATTGCTAAGCTGAATGCTATTCCCAAACTCTTAGAAAAAATGTTAACCGACAGCTTATCACACCAAATTTCTTCGCTGTTATCTCCTTGTCAACATGGATTTTGCAAGTCGCGTTCCACGACAACTAATATACTGGAACTTACTACTATGGTAAATGATGGATTTTTAAAAAACATGCTAACAGATGTAATTTACACAGATTTCAGTAAAGCCTTTGACAAAGTGAACCATGAAATGTTACTATGCAAACTATCACTAATGGGATTTAGTTGTACAGCACTAAAGAGGCTGCGTTCTTATTTATTTGATAGAACTCAACAAGTAAAGTTTAGAAATGTTACCTCAACAGACATATCCGTCACTTCTGGTGTTCCCCAGGGAAGTCATCTTGGTCCTACACTGTTCACGTTATTTATAAATGACCTCCCATCTGTTATCTTGTATTCCAATGTACTCATGTATGCAGATGATGTCAAAATGTTCAAGAGCTTTAACGACTCTAATCAACAACTTTTACTACAGTCTGATATTGAAAAAATGGTGTACAATTAACTTAATGGACCTTAATATAAAAAAAGTAAACATATGACATTCTACACAACTAACAAATTAGATTCTCGATACTATGTTAATGGAATAATACTTGAAAAAGTGGATGATCTGGGCTTTTTGTTGGATCATAAGCTAAATTTCCGTAATCATATTGCGTTAACTGTTAACAAGGCTAACGGTGTTCTTGGTTTTATGAAACGGTGGTCTAGAGAATTTTCTGACCCCTATGTCACGAAACAATTTTATACATCTTTGGTTCAGCCAATTCTTGAATATGGATCCATTGTATGGGATGCTTACTATTCCATTCATATAAATAGTATTGAATCCATACAAAAGCAATTTTTGATTTTTTGTTTACGTGGTCTTGGTTGGAATTCGTATGTTCTGCCATCGTATGTAAATAGACTTGCTCTTATTAAGCTGCCAACTTTAAAAAGCCGCCGTGTTATGCTGAGTATATCTTTTCTACTTGGATTGATTCATGGTGGAGTTGATTCTACGCTCCTGCTTGGTAAAATTAGGCCAACTCGTAACTTTCAGCTCATCAGTCTTAACTACTAAATATCCGATTATAATAATGACTCCTTTCGTCGCATTTGTGAAAATTTTAATAAATTGTATCATATTATAGATCTTTCTGAAAGCAATGATATTTTAAAAAGAAAATTAATTTTGTATTTAAATAGTTAATGTATTCAGACCTGTATTACATTCTTTAGTCTGTAAGGATTTATAATCTATAGACCAAATAAATAAATAAATAAAAAATAAAAATTACCCATAATTTCGTCGTTAACCAATTTTGTTTTCTATTGATATAAATGATATAAAATATTTTTGGAAAACAAGATTTTGTTTGTCGTGCTTAATTCCCAATTTTTATTCTTGATAAAAACATTAAAATTTATTAATCTTTAAGCTTTAATATTGTTACAAGTAAAACTGGTGCTTCTAATTCTTATTTGCGTAACAGTTTTATTTTTATATCTTTAGTTTTTCTAAAATCTTGGAATGAAGTTTCCTGATGATCTGGCCCAAGCAACCAGTGAAATGCGCATAGGAATAGCTTATCACATCAACAAAAAATGTTCGTGTTTTTATCAAAAATAACAATTGGGAATCAAGCACGACAAACAAAATCTGGTAAATTAAAAATTTTGTATTCCCAAAAATTACTTTGAAAATATGTTTAGAAAATATTCAATATGTGTGTTGTTCGACCTTTTGTTGTAATTTTAATGTGAATAATTAGTGGAGCTCAAGGTCAGTTTTTTTATTTTTTATTTTTTTATTTATTTAAAAAATGTTTCCAATATTTCGAGATCCACTGGATCTCATCTTCAGGGTACTACAATTATAGTTAACAAAAATATAAAAAATAAAAACATAATTTTAACATTAAATGAATACATATTGTCCCACTGTGTCATAACAACATATAAACAGAAATAAGCACACAAAAATGAAAAACTTACAAGAGGAACAATAATAAAAAACACGTCTCACACGGTTTTACATTTAAAACTGCACTAATTCTTTATTCTATTTTTGTTTATTATATGTCTATATTGTTTTGCTGAGCTCGTCTCTAAATCGCTCTTAAAGTTCATTCGGTACTCTTTGCTTGTGTTTATTATATTTAACATTTCTAGTGTATAGCGTCTATGGTATTTTTCCTCTCTTTGTAATATCATTCATTTAATGTTAAAATTATGTTTTTATTTTTTATATTTTTGTTAACTATAATTGTAGTACCCTGAAGATGAGATCCAGTGGATCTCGAAATATTGGAAACATTTTTTAAATAAATAAAAAAATAAAAAAACTGACCTTGTTTAGAAAATTTATATATTTTTATTTTTTTTTCTTTTATTTTCTTTTCAAGTATTCAGGGCCAAAATCGTCGCACACGCGTCGAATGAACTTTCGTATCGAATAAAACTTCGTGACGCTATTATATTGATTAAAAGTCCCTAAAACTACAAGTAATGGCAAAAATTCGATAAAAAATTTTAAATTGGCAGAAATTCGCAAAAATTTGCGAACAGCGCCATTAAAGCAAAGTCTAGTATTTATTAAAAATTGTTAAAGTTGTAAAGAATCAGAAAACTTACAGAAAAAAATTGCTGCTATCGCGAACATGGCTAAAATTCGCGAATAATCGCAAACTTGGAAACAAACCTTAAAATTTATTTTAAATCGCTAAATCGGTTAAAAAAACAAAATGTCAACAATTAACAAAAAAAAAATAAAAAAAATTCGCAAATATAGCGAATTTGAACAAGCCATAAAATTGATTTCAAGTCCTTAAAAGTATAAGGAATGGAAAAACTTCTGTAAAAATTGCTTAGTAAGGGGATAGTCGCAAAAAATTGCTAACAGCGGCATAAAAGCAAAGTCTACTATTTATTAGAAATCGTTAAAGCTGTACAGAAAAAAAACTTACAATACAAAATTGGCTTCTATATTGCTGGAAAAAATTTAATACTTACATTTTTAGCTATTTGTTGAAGAAATCTAATCTAATAGTTATTCCCAAAAAGTGTGTAAATTGTTTGTAAAAAAAAAAACAATTAAATGTTTTTACGAAAGTTCTTAACAAATAGAAACTGGGAATTATCTCCTTTCGTAGGTTACTTTATATTATATTCAACATTTTTTTAATTTTCGAATTTATTCTATGAGTTACATTTCAGTTATGTATTTTATAAAACTTTTTTGTAATAGTTCTATTCCTTAAATTTTTAGGAATGACTTTTATACACTACCAGACTATTATATTCATCCCAATTATGAATAAAAATTTCCCGGGAGTTTTCTCCCTTCTCTCATTTTTCCTATGTTAATTCAATTGTAAAAGTAGGAAAAGGGAAAAAACTCCCGGGGAATTTTTATTCATGATTGGGCTGATTGTATTTTTTTGTTAAATTTTACCTTAGCTATCCTTTGGATAGCAATGAAGTATATTGTGTGTACAGAAAAATTTACAATTATTAGACACCAGCAGAATGTAATGCATTTTCTGGCCCGCTACGGCCTTCGTCAGCATTCTTTGTGTCACACTGGATAGTGATACTTTATAAATTGAATGTATTTAACTCAACTCTTTTAACAAATAGAAACTGGGAATTATTTCCTTTCGTAGGTTACTTTATATTATATTCAACATTTTTTTTTTAATTTTCGAATTTATTCTATGAGTTACATTTTATAAAGGTTTTTTATGTACTTTATAAAGGTTTTTTGTAATAGTAAAATTTCGATCAAAGTCACTCGATCACGACTGCGACGATCTGGGCCCAGTTTAAAAAAAAAAAAAACACAAAAATAAATTTAATTTTTAATTTTCTTTTTCTATGACAATTTAAGTTTTTGTATTCCCGGACTTTTTCATTCCCCAGGAAAGAGGGATTTATTTTTTAATTTCCCGGGAAGTCGACTTAAGCAAAATTTGAGTTTATGGCAGCTTTTTCATTTCCATGTCTAAAGATATCTATGGACAACGTTTCAATTATTTTGTACGATTTTTTTTGAGAAGTTCTAGAATAAAACTTAAGTTAACCTCCGATCGGTCACGTTAGGAGGACTTAGGAATAAAGACTTTAAAAACAATAAACGAAGAGAAGTGATGATTTTAATAGATTAAAAATACAAAATTAAGAAAATGGACTGAAACGCTTTCTCCTTATGGCCACAGAGTTTTTGTCGCCAATTTTTATTTGAATACCAACATTTATAAGAAAGCTATGGCATTAAAAGCTATATTCGGGAGCAGAATTTGTTAGAGAGTTATGATCAAATGTGAACCGATTCCAATAAAATTTTAAAAGATAACTAAGTTGGCAATTAAATAAGTTTGGACCAAATTAACCCTATTCCGAAAATAAGTTTGTATGGGGCCGTAGTAAAAGTATGGACCGATTCTCACCATTTTAAGTAGGCTTGGTCTATGTTACATTAAGAACCTATCTACCAAATGTTATTTAATAATCTCAAAAACTACGGCATGGACATTGTGCACAAAGTTTATATGGGCAGATAGCCAGCCGAACGGACGGACGGACATCGTTAAATCGATTGTGGTGTGGGCATAAAAATATTCCATCGATCTTTCTCCCTTGAAATTCTCCAAAAATGTCTCACTTACCACTTCAAAAAATCTAAATGAAAAAGTTAAATCTTAAACAAAACAAAACAATTAATAAAGTAAATTTGTTTAAACTGTTAGCTTAAAAATGTATAATACCCGTTTAAGCCACCCTTAAACGATCAAATCACCTTATAAAAATTTATACAACTTTTTTTTGTACAAAACTCATTCTGCATATGTCAAGAAAAACTATTAAATGAAACACCACAATATTTACACGAACTATTAAGTGTTCTATTGATTTTATTTTCTAAACTGATTGTCAAAGGTATTTAAAAACATACAAATTGTCCCCACAGATGTACGTACAACTATTACGAATAACATTTCGAAAAGTTACAAGGACAATGTTCAACATTTTAATCTACATACGATACATATGCACATTAAGTCCCATTTATATTAAAAACCGATAAAAATGTTAAAAATACTATACAATCAGTTAAGTTGTAAATAATAATTGCTCCTAAAAACTTTGTATGATAAGAGAGAGAGAGAGAGAGAAAGAGACAAGCAGGCAACAAGGTAACAACAAAAAAAAAAAAGTGAAACAAAATGTACCCATGTTTATGTAACAAGTTAAAAATGATATCAAATAGTTTTTGAACTCTTATAAATTTAAATATTTGCACATATGAGAAGCCAAAGTCATAAACAAACAAATGCAAAAAAAATATATAAAAGAAACACACAAACACACACATGAACACATACACACAAAACATCAGGCAGGATAAATGAAAACTATATAAAAAAAGTCCCTGTGGATAAAGATATGTATAGTTTTTATATAAAAATATTTATTATGTGACCACACATGGCGAGCAGTAAGTATGGAGCAGATATAATTTTAAAGGGCTGGGGGAAAATGTGCATCATATAATTATATTTACGGTGTTGTATAAAAACTATGGTAGTCTTATGTTACTATTACGGTAGTCTTATATAATTGTATGTTAGTATTAAATGAGTGGTAGTCTTTATGAAAGCTATGGAAACCTTAATGAAGACTACGTTAGTCTTTATGAAAGCTACGGTAGTCTGCATGAAAGCTACGATAGTCTTTATGAAAGTGACGGTAGTCTTTATGAAGGCTAAGGTGGCCTAACCTGAAGACAACGGTAGTGTGATAATAGACTTCATGCCAGACTACTGTAGTCTGACATGAAGACTATGGTAGTCTGACATGAAGACTACGGTTGTCCGACATGAAGACTACGATAGTCCTGTATGAAGGATACGGTAGACTTATATGAAGACTGTTTTATGGTAGTCTTATATGAAGACTATTCTATGGTAGTCTTCTGAGAAGGCTAAAATAGTATTATATAAACGTAGTCTTATACGAAGACTGCGGTATTCTTATATGAAGACTGCGGTAGTCTCATATGAAGGTAACGGTAGTCTTATATGAAGACTTTATTAGTTTTTTATTAAGACTACGGTAGAATACATAAGACCTATTCTATGGTAGTCTTATGAGAAGACTAAGAAAGTCTTATATAAAGATGACGGTACTAAGTCGTTCAAATTGTGCTCATCCGAAATTACTAAAGCTCATACCTTCTAACAACTAGTTTTATATGAATGTGAATAAATGTATGTGTTGGTCGAAAGAGGATTTGTATTTTGTACAAAATATTATTTTAACCTGATACATTCATATGTATGTGTGCTGTGTATTTGTGTATATATGTTTGCCTTAACAAATGTGTGCTGGATTACAAGTGTGTATGTAAATAAAGTTCTAAAATACGATTATCTTGATGAATTGGAATTTGAGTTTTGCTGCTTTGCTCGCTGTTATTACAAGCCATTGACCATGTCAGTGGGATACTACTGGTAAAAATTCTATAAAGGGATTTATAAAAAAAAACATAGCCACACATACATAAATCTATAACAAATACAGACATACTTTTTATTAGTGTATGATTCTGTGTGTATTGGTGTGTGTGTGTGTGTGTGTACGAGTTGGCTAAAGTCAACAAAACGAATGTAGAATAAATGAGTCAACAAACTGAAATAGTAAAGAAACAACAGTAAAAACGGTTAAAATCATAATAAAAAGTCCCAAAGCATCTAAACTACATTTTTCATTTGATATTGCTTTAATTGTTGTTGTTATATTCGTTTTCATTTATTGTTCTTGTTTTTGCTGCTACTGCTCTCGGTGTTTGTCTCATTCTGTATACTCTATCGCAGATATTTTGCAATGATATGCTGTGTCTGTATCTGTGGCATATAATCGTACACAAATATACGTAAATACATTTTAACTGCAAATGTATATGTATAACGGTAAACAGATATGTGTAAGTGTTTTCATGCGAGTTTGCATGTGTGTGTAACGGTTAGTGTATAAAGATAATGTTATTACGTCAGTTGGTATGCATGTACATTAGGGGCTTTACTAATAAAAAAAGTTATTTTGCTATCAACTCAAAAGTTTCTTTTAATTATTAAAAAGGCCTCCCACAAAATCAGCTCCATATTTTGATTCTATTTGACGCGAAAGTCGTTGATTTCAGGTTTCGCATATAAATTACGACCCTAATCATGTTAAACGCAACGCAACGCCAAGGAATTACAATGAAATCAAAAACAACGCCATAAATATTTTGTAATTTTGTTGTTGCTTTCTACTGAAATTCACATTGCGTTTTTAAATTTCAAACGCTGCATAGCTTGTTTCGTAGAAAATTACAAAATATTTATGATTTTGTTTTTGCTATCAATGTAATTCTCTGGCGTTGCGTTTTTCATGATTAGGGCCTACATGTGAACATTTATTATTTTGGTATTTTGCAAATAAAGCTTCTACTCTAATAACTTTTAACCTGTTTAACTTTTAGGAGGTTTTTTGTTGAAAATTTAATTTCCTTTAAGAATATGCCTACCGAAATTTGAAAATTTTTATCTTTATTTGCAAAATACGAAAATAATTATTTTTTACTTGTAATTTATGTGGAATAACTGAGAGCCGTTGAGCGTCGCGCAGAAAAAAAAAATATGGAGCTGGTCTTGTGGGAGAGCGTTTGTTGATACCTGGTGGAAGCTTTTACGATTATAAAACTTCATAAAAAATAAAAACAGTGTTTTTTGAAGCACCCTAATGTAAATGTATGAATGTGTGATTGTGTGTTTTAATACGTTTCATTTCTCTCGTTAGTTGTGCATGTTTAGTGAAAATGTCCTTTAGCAGACCTTACTAAACGATCCCTTGGTTCTTACACATACAGACACATTTGTTTATTTTATGTATGTGTTGACTTTCGATGTAGGTAAGTTTTGTTTTAAGGTATGGTAAGTGAGTGTATGTGTGTTTTTTTTTTAAATGTTTATTTATTTTATTAATTTCCAATTTGCTCATTAAACTTTTGTAAAAGTTATTTGAATTATTATGTTGGTATTATTATTGTTAAATTAACCAATTTACATTTAATTAAAATTTTAATTATAAACTAACATTGTTTGTTTGAAATCTTTGACAGAAAGTACGAAAATTAGTTAAAAAAATAAATATAATTAAAGAGAATTTTCTATCTAATTATATAAAATAAAAATTATCTGAATGAATTCTCTTTAGGGAACTAAAAGATAAAAATTTTAGGAAAACACATGTGTTTGATTTAAAGTTTTTAATATTAATATAAAATCTAAATTGGGATGTCATATTGATTTAATAGTTGACTGAACTAATCGCTTTTAACGTGAAATACCAAAAGTTTATTTTAAATCCTTCCCATCTAGTGTTGAAGCGTGACCCAGACGACGGACATGAATCAAGCGAAAAGTAAATTTAAAAATTTTGAGTTATGTAGATAAAGGAAAAAGGGAAAACTTTGCAAAAGTGTTTTGCACCAATCGTTAAAAAATCACAAAAAGAGACTTTTATTCACATAACATTTCTAAAATGAGCATTATCTCAGCGTTTTACCTAATAAACATTGTTGTTTAGAATAATGATGTTTCTTTAGAAAAGGACAAAAACTTAAAAAACATGCTTTTTAACTCAATTATATTAACAGAATTTATGTGTTTCCAGGTGACAAGCAATTGATTGTGTAGTAAAATTTATATGAAAATTTTTTCATGATTTTCATATAAATTTAACTACGCAGTCAATTGCCTGTCATTGGGAAACAGCGCATTAAATTCTGTTTTCACTAAAAGTTTCGTTTTTCTTTTTAAATCGCTTTGCATACGAAAATTGGCGTTTTTATACCCTCCACAACTAGTGGTGTATACTAAGCTTCTCATTCTGTGTTTTTCATATTCATCTCATATCCCATAAAAAATATATTTTCTGGGTCTTTGAGTAATTCTATGTCGATTTAGTCAAGTATGGCAGACTGTCCGTCTGTCTGTCCATCTGTTGAAATTACGCTCCACAACAAGTGCTGAATGAGTGCTTGAATAAACTTGTCATTCCGTGTTTTTCATATTCATCTCGGACCCCCTAAACAGTAAATTTTTTTGGATCATTGAGTAATTCTAAGTCGATTTAGTCACGTCCGTCTGTCTGTTAAAATAACGCTCGCTTTTCGATGTCAAATTGTCTCAATTTCTACAAAGCAGTTTTGGATTGAAATTCAGTACAATCGATTCCATATGACCCAAATTTGGAACAAAACTCGATATTTCCGTTACAAAAACTAAGATACGTTGCACTGATTGCACGAGAAATACAATTTTGAAGATATCGGATCATAATATATCATAAGCACAATATAAAGCACAATCTCGGAAAACACATTAGTATGCGTAACACCAGTGTTGCCAGAAATTGATGAACAAAATTGGCTAAGCAAAACGCATGAAAATTTAACAACAAAACAAAAATAATCCATAACAATGGTTTTTCATTGAACTGTTGGACCCGAGTTGGGCCCCGTGTTCAGTCAAGAATAAAACTATCAAACATTTTCAATTCGTTTCATGTTGTAAATTCGTTCCTTCACTAAAAATAATTTAATGAAAATTAAATTTACGGCCAATTTCACCAAGTTCGGTTATAATTAACTATAAGTTATAGCTGTCAAAACATATTTGTAACCGGAACTTTAATTAAAAGTTAGTTTTAACTGAACTTGGTGGAAATGGCCGCTAGTGTACTTAAGCCTAATTAAAATATCAAAAACTTCAATTTAAGACCAACGGTTCCATGAAAAATCACAATTGTTATACAAATAGCTATGGCACAAGCTCTATGCTGACATTTGTCCTACGAGTTGCACAAAGAAAGGCCAAAAGATAAAAAAATAAAAAGGAAAAAACATAGAAACAAATGTACTTTAGTCTTCAAGACAAGGGTTGACAAAAAGTACGGAAAATAGAAGAAAGCAGCAGGCGCCGCAGTGGTGAAAACGGTAGAACGGTAAAGAATTCTAATGATGAGAATGTGGCTATTCTCGAAACGTAAATTTAACCCCAGTTCGATCCCCAGCGCAGCCAAGAATAAAAAATTATCAATTCTAATTAATTTTATGTTGTAAAATTCCTTCTTTCAGTAAAAATAATAAAATAAAAAATAAATTTGATAAACTTAAGCCAAATTAATATATCAAAAACTTCAATCAAAAAAATTCATTTAATCATTTTAGCAACGAAATTGCAATTCATTAATTTGTTACAAAAATATATCTATGGCATTTCGATAAAACTTCTTAAGCCGAGATAAGAGTACAAAAAAAAAATTAAAAAAAAAACTGGGTGAAAAAATCATTTTTATTAAATAATAAAATAAGCCAAACAACACAAAATTTTAATAATGTAACCAAAATTGTTTTTTTAATGAATTTTCGTATGATTAACAACATTTTTTTAACTTTTTAACTTTGACTTTAGATGTTTTGTCAAAATGCCGAAGATATAAAGAAAATAAATATATTGATATTTAAAATTAGATCATCGATTAATCCAGCGTTTAAAAAACTGTAGTCAAAGTAGTAAAATATCCATTTCTTCCATTTTTTCAATTGCCATTGGCAAAAAAAAAGATTTGCTTTTACTTCTGATTCATTAAATGTAAACAGTCGCAGTGAAACCAAAGGCAAAAAAGGAAAAGTTGTAAACTGCAGTTTTTTGGACCCTTAATAATAAATCTGATGTTATAATTGGTCAGTGCCCAAATATAGTTAATCTGACTTAAACTTTACTTAATAATGTCTTGGATATGCTAAATAAGATTTTATTACAAAAACTTAAAAATATCAATTTGTATATCCTCTACTACTTATATTGTTTTTTGGGTCCCTAAGTAATCCTGAGTCGATTTATCCCTGTCCGTCTGTCTGTTGAAAACACGCTCAGTTCCAAAAGACTAAACAGAAATGAATAATTTTGGTGTCAAATTGTTTCTAGTTTGTGATTGAAATCCGGAACAACCCGTTCAGGTGGAAAAGAATTATGAACCCAAATGTTGAACAGCCTCCCTAAAAAATTTCTATTTATGCTACAAAAACCTCCATAAGTTAGTGAAGGAGTGCACCGTTTCTCATTACAATTTGTAAAAATTCGCTTTATAAGACTGGAAATTATTCTTCTAAATTTTGTGAAGATCGGTCCATAAGTTACCACAGGCCCCATATAAAGCTCCCTTTAACTAACATAAGAACGCCTAAACAAATAATGCAAATGTAATGCTTTTCCGCAATCGGAAGTGGAATGGACAGTGCATGAAAATGAAACTTATGGCTTTGTTCAAGTGAATTGCTCATTCTACATCTTACGGAAGCACAGCTGGTTGCTAACGAGCACGTCAACAGGTTGCGGATAGCGGAAGATTTCGTAGATAACCGGAGCAGCTGCATATGCAGTCGTTGACAATCAGCAGCTTACTACTACACACACTACTAACAAGTTATACGATACTTGGAATGTCAAGGCGTTTGATTGGCGCCATTCAATAAGCAAAAGCAACTATCGGCCGGTATTAGTTCCCCATGTGATGGGTGGCTGGCAGGGGACGTCGGATTTTGTAGCAAGCGGCTCGCTATAAAACGCGTCAGTTCCACGATCGAATGCAGAAACCCAATCATCTACTCATAACCGATAACCGAAACCTCAATAAATGCAACGAGGCCCTATGCTCATTATAGGAATTAAAGGAACCAATATCGATTTTACTTCTGAACCACAAAAATTTTTTTTTTTTACGAGATTTCCTTTTTACAAAAAGTTCAAGTTTTCTTAAGAAATTAAATAATTTATGAAAAATAACCTTTTTCATATAATAAATTGTTTTCTGTTTACACAAAAATATTATTTTCTTCTACTTAAGAAATATGTGTCTTTTTGCCACAAAAAAATAGATATTTTTTCGCAAAAAAAATAAACGTTTTTAAATAAAAAAAAATTATTTTCGCCAGCCGGTTTTTTTTTTACCAAAAATTCGTTTTTCTTTGCAAAAAATCTTGACTTTTATCACTCACAAAATATGCTTATCGCTTATTTACCAAATTTAAAAGTTATTCATAAAAAGTAAAATTTCCTTGTTTCAACTGCACCCCATCTTAAGAACAAATCAATTTCACAAATAATTTATTTAATTAAATTTCCAAAGGGAAATGATGTGTGGCTGGCGGGGGACGTCGGATTTTGTAGCAAGCGGCTCGCTATAAAACGCGTCAGTTCCAGGATCGGATGCAGAAACCCAATCATCTACTCATTTTAAACCAACCGATAACCGAAACCTCTATAATCGAAACGAGGACCTATGCTCATTATAGGAATTAAAGGAACCAATATCGATTTTACTTGTGAACCACAAAAATTTATTTTTTTTACGAGATTTCCGTTTTACAAAAAGTTAAAGTTTTCTTAAGAAATTAAATAATTTATGAAAAATAACCTTTTTCATAAAGTAAATTGTTTCCTGTTTACACAAAAATATTATTTTCTTCTACTTAAAAAATATGTGTATTTTTGGCACAAAAAAATCGACACAAAAAAAAAATCGACATTTTCATCTAAATATATTTTTTCGCAAAAATCTTGACTTTTATCACTCACAAAAAATGCGTATCGCTTATTTACCAAATTTAAAAGTTATTCATAAAAAGTAAAATTTCCTTGTTTTAACTCCACCCCATCTTAAGAACAAATCAATTTCACAAAGAATTTATTTAATTAAATTTCCAAAGGGAAATGATGTGTAAAATCATTAAGTTGTATAGTTTTTAAATTTTCACTTTCATTTGCAAGGAAATATTTTCAGACAATTTTGTGTGTATTTTCAGGACAGTTTGACATTGACAAACTAGACCCTTTTTCTATTAGAATACCCAAAAACAACACAAACAACATTCAACATGTTACACCTGGCTGGTATAAATAATAAAATAATTCCTCCACTTTCAATCACAACTAAAAAACTTACTTAACAAATTGTTTCATTTTAGACTTTTTGTGCCTTTTTGGGGGGTTTTGTTTGCTTTTAATGAGAATTACGATACGCATTTTTAGTTTTGCTGCTCTTCGATGTGCGACTAATGTTGCTGTTGATGCCAAAATGAAATGAAAAGCTTTTCACTTACTTTTACTTCTGCTGATGACCGTTTGATGGCTACTTCGGTACGTACGCAGGAGGTTGGCCCGGCCCGTTGGTATTTTAGTTGGTTGATGATTGTGATGTTTGTGTTTGTATGGTCTTGACAATATTAAAGTCTTAATGGTGTATTTTATGGTAATAGCTCTGTTATCTTCCTTAATGTTTAAAACATTAAAAGAATGTATATTAAGACAAGAATTGGGAATTGGGTGGAAGTGTATAATAGAGGTTTAAATTATTGTTCATAAAGTAATTTTTGCCATTAAATAATAAAAATGTACTTAAAGTTATTTGAAAAGCACAACAGTTTAAAAAAAAAAACTCTAGTTCTGGCATTAATAGTGCTGCTCTATTTTTATTCCTAACTGTTTGTTTAATTGACTGTTAAAATTAAATATTGTTAAGTTTTTTTTTTCCTCCATACTTTTTATCGGCAAAACTATTAAGTTGAATTTAATATAAAAATATTTTTTACACGTCGTTTAATTATGTCCATAATGAATTTAAAAAGTTATTGCTTTTACTGGCTTTAACTGAAACTGAAAATGTGTGTTTCTATACAAACTACAATAAAAATAAAATATAATGGCGTTTAACCCGATAAAGGTGCAAGGGGTAAGGTACGGCTTACAATGATTTTTCTGTCGCATAAGCTTATTCCGCCGATCTAAATAAACAAAATAAGTTGGATCGGGGAAAAGATAACGGTTATACCGTGTGAGGCCTTAAATTAATATTAATCCAATAGATTAGTGCCTTGCAAAGCATTGAGTAGTGGGGTAAGGAGTATGGAGTATTTATACTTTTTTTTAAATACCTTCGAGAAAAATGTCGGGAAGGAAACATTAATGGGGGTCGGTTCTACATTATCCCTCTAGGAAAGACTCTGTGCGACAATGTTGATAAATTTGACCTGAGGTGTCTGCGTTGGGGCCATATTTTAGTTTTTGAAAAGGATTATAAAGACATGTTAGATATCAACGGATAGGTCAGTTTTTATACTCTATCTAAATTTAGGTCCTGCAGAAACAAAATAAGGGGCTTCATTCAGAAAACTTAAAAAATGTTTTTTTTTATATTTTTTTTATTTTCTTATTCACATCATGTTGTGAAGTCCTTCCTGCCCCAAAAATATATTAATGAAAATTTAATTTTATGAACATGAAAGTAATATTAAAAATAAATATGCTCCATTAAAAAAAAAAAAAAAACAAAGTCATTTTTCAAATCCAGTTTAAAAATTCCTAATTTGATTATTCTTCACGACTAGGCAGATTGAGATATTGCAAAAAACCATTTTTTGTATTATTTCTGAATTTATTAGCAAAAAGGGGATGTTTTTAGAAAATTAATTGGACCTTTATTACCGAATATATTTGCGAACGGCAAATAAAGTCAAGGTAAAAAACTGTTAAAAAATCCGATCTCAAATAATTTTTGAACTATAAAAGATAGCTCAGAATTTCTTTATCTTCCTACTAACTAAATGCTGTGGTTTCCCGATTTAACGAACTCTCGATTTAGCGAATTCGGGATTTAACGAACAGGCAAAAGTTTTACCTTAGGTACTGTGTATAGCGAATTAAAATCCAATTTGGTACTCGATGTAACGATCAAATAAAAATAATATACAAAAAATTCGTAAAACTTATTTAAATACATAGATGGAGTTGTAATCTTGACGAAGATGAAGAAATTAATACACGATTAGAAAACGATGTACCTGCTAATGAAGGGGAAAAAATTAAACACAGAGATGTTATCAAAAGGTTTGATGTATGTATCCAGGGGGACAGGAACATAATATCGATTTATTTTTATTTATTTATTTATTTATTCCAATTCCGATATATGCAAGACATTAAGGGTTTGTATGATATCGTTTAAGAGTCTCGCAATCTGTGCAAACTGTGCATATTTTTGCGCCCACGCAAATGAATTGTCAAAAATTGCATGAGAATTAATTTACACAAACTTCGTAAATTTGCCCAGCAATTTTGCCACGTAAACGTGCGCAGTTCAATTGTGCATTTATAAAAACACATTTTTAATGCTTGCCGTCATTTCCGTTGAAAAAATTCAAGTTATTTATAAATCTCAAACAATAAATTCTTGCAATGGTTTTAGCACTTTAGTCTTTTGGCTTTCTTAATGCGTTTTTAAAAACAAATTTCATATTTTAATCACAAATTTCACAAATTTTAATATATATTTTTTTTTAATTTATTATTCTATTGACGTTTCTTACAAATTGGCATTAATTGGTTAAATTAACACACAAATTAAAAAGGGACTTCATGAAACGAGTCTCGCAAGTTTGCCCATTTGCACAAATGAAAATTTTAAAGCTACGGTCACACTTATTAAATATTTGACCAAATAAGCGTAACCACTATTCTTGTTGATAGTGAGTGCGATGTAACATGGTCTAAATTTCACAAAATAAACTAATTATACTACTAGACACAGCAAAAAACTGTTTTTTGTAAGATATGGTATTATAATCAAAATAAATATTGCAATTAAGGAAAATAATTATTTAGTTTTTTCCGTCAAATATTTGACAAGTGTCACCATAGCTTAAGCGATATCATGAAATCCCTTATTAATTTTACGAGAGCTTCAAGAGAAAGCATTTAAAAAAAGGTTTAAAGAAATCTCAAAAACAAACGTCAATGACAAGTTTCTTTAAATAATTATGTAATTTTTCTTATTTTTTTTTTTTTTTTTTAAATAATTACTTTTTTTCATTAATTTTATTTTATAAAATCCATTTACTTGTAATACGATATGATATGAATTGTTCTTTTAATTTGTTGTTCCATTAATAAATATTTTTTTTAGTACTGGATTTAACGAATTTTTCAATTTAACGAACGTTCGTTAAATCGGGAAACCACTGTATTACGTTACATTCATTATAATCTATCAGTATTTGCACATGTTACAAGCTTTAAGAATTTTACATAACTGGAGGACGTGCACAGAAAAAAAAATTTTATATTTGAATACGAAAATTGCATATTTCATTACAAAATTTTTCTAATTTTCTGCGATGACGATTTTTGCGGTATTGATAAGAAAGTAAGTAGGTATAATTATTGAATTTTTAGTCAAATGATTTTTTTCAACAAAATTTTTACGTGATTTGTTAAAATAAATTGTTGGAAATATCGAATAATTCAAACAAAATGTTTATCAAATCTTTATATATTTATTTATTAATTATGATGTGCTAAATTCCTAATTTTTATTCTTTGATAAATACACTAAAATTTATTGTGGGGGGATAAGCTAGTTCCTATTCGCATTTTGCTGGTTACTTAGGCCAGATCATTAGCAAACTGTGTTGTTAAAAATTTTCTTGAGACATTTTTTTCTGTATGGTCAACTATGACACTTTTTATTTTAAAACGGTGATCACGATTTCCATTTTCTTAAAGCTTTTGTGAATAAAAGCGAAACACCTTCATCGATTTTTATGATCAAAGTCTCATTTTGTTCATAGGTTATGTGAATTTACGTTAACGTAATAAGAACTTTAACTTTTTCCCGTTTTGAATTTTTTATGATTTTTTAAATACAGAGTTTGTAATTATTTTTTTTTTTTAAGGTAACTTGGTGATTTCCAAAAATTTGATTGTTTTTCAAAGCTAAGAATTACATTTAAAAAAAAAATTATGATTTTTTGAACTTTTAATTTTTGGAAAAAAATACGATAAGTACCTGTAACTTAAAATGCGAGCTGATGGAGAAAAGCGGAGATTAAATTTGAAATCCTCAAAATTAGTAAAAATAAAAAAAAAGTTCAATTTTGTTCCAAGGTATTTTTATAGATTTTTTTGGCTGTTTTATTTCTTTTTCTTCTTCTAATTTTTATTTTGTGTTTAATTTAGTTTTTTCTTTTGTTTTTTTTATAACGATTTATGTAGATTTTGCCGACTATTTTCTGAATTAAGTTTCTTTCGTTTAAGTGTTTTTATATTTTGTTAATTTAAGAAACTTTCTGGTTTATTTGATAATTTTTCTCTGCAAAATGTATATTTAACTGCCGTGTTTATAAAAAATAATTTACTCAGCACCCTAAATAAGAGCGGAGAGCGTTTTTTATTACAGACCATTTCATTCTCATATAGTTATAGGCAACAAGCCATTCGAACGCGAATTCAAAAATACACGGTTGGAAAATGTTATTTGATGGAAAATGTACTTATATTGACAATAGAATTTTAATTTTTAAAAAAACTTAGTAAAATGTCAAACGTATTATAAAACTTAATTTTCATAAAAATTTTAGGTACTTAAAATAGTTTTCAGTTTATTTTTTTATGAAATAAGCCTTTTGGCCAATTTGTTGTTTGATAAAAATTTTGTAATTGTAATTTTTGCAAGTTTTTTTTTATTTTGAATTTTAAAGAAATTTTTCCAACACTTTTAATTTTTTCAACTTGATTCTAGGATTTTAATTTAAATGGTTTTACGAGTTTAACGATTTTTAGAATATTAGGAGATTATTTTTTCTGTATTTGGGGTATTCACAAGTATATGTCTTAAAATGATAACAAGAAAAAAATATGAGTGCTGTGAGCCACCCTTATAAGTAAGGTTACTTCTGATTAGTTATGACAAAAAAAAAAAAAACACACTAAAAAAAGTCTTATGACCATTTTCTCAATGTATCGATAAACTGTCTGTTACTTAATGTCAACATAAATTTATTAGACCGATAAACAGTCCGCTAACGATTTTGGGTCTCTCAATATACCGACAAAAAAACATTGTTTTCAGTTGGTAACACCTCTCAAAATACATGTAAAAGTTGGGAGCCAGCTGATTGAATTTATCTGTACGACAAATAAGCGGCAAATAAAAACTTTGCAGATGAGAGCCGGTTAGCATTGCGACTGAATAGCATCAAATGAGACATTGAGAAAACCAAATTTTTTTAATGTGCAGTTTTTCGTTGGGAAAAAAGATAATCGTGTAATGAGAAAACGGGCATTATTTTTTTTAGGACTTTTTTTGTTTTGTATAAAAAACAGCAGTGATTTTTTTAAACTATTGTAAAATATTGCGACATTATGACAATATGACTTGATAGCACACCTTCTGTAAATTAACTAATTATTTCACATTTGACCTTTTTTTTAACTTTTTACAACTTTAGGTGTTAGTTTTGAAGATTTAGACGAATCTTTTCGATTTGATTTTACCATTTGATTAGCTTGATTTATTTCCTTTTGCCGATTTTTACGATTCAATTTCACCTTAAAAATTTTTTTTTTTTGGTTTTTTTAAATTTTGTTTTTTAATTTTTTTTTTTTTTTAATACAGTAGTTTTCCGATTTAACGAACCTTCGATTTAGTGAACATCGCATTTAACGAACACCCGAAGTTTTTCTACTGAGTACCTTATATAACGAACAAAAATTTCTTTTTGTACTTGGTATACCAACAACAAATGTAAAATAAAATAAAAAACATAATTGCTACCAAAAAATTACTTAGAAAGAATGTAAATAAAAATGTACCGTTAGTTTTCTTCTTTTGATGGTTTTGTTTGATATCATTTGAGAATCAGTTGTGTGAAGTGATAGAAACTAGAAAAGCTAGAAACATCAAAATGGGTAAAAGAAATAGATTGTTCTTACACAGAAAAAAATTTTTGCGCCAGTAAAAGAATTAATCAAAAATAAAATCAGTTTTAATTAAATATTTAATCAGGTGAATTAAACTTTTAATCAAGTTTATTAAATGTTTAATTGACAATATTTCAGTTAAACGTTTAATTAACTTGATTAAAAGTTTAATTCACCTGATTAAATATTTAACTAAAACTGATTTTATTTTTGATTAATTCTTTTACTGGCGCAAAAATTTTTTTCTGTGTAAAGGAGAAAGTTGATTTTATCGATCATCATCGGAATACTTCTGTATTTCGATTTGATTTTAGTATTTGACTTATTTTAAAGTTTTTACGATTTAAACGATTTTTGGAATATTAAGCGATTATTTTTTTTATTGTAAAGCTGAGTTCTATTTCTTAAATTAATAGGATATGAAATTTCTTTTACCTTTTTTTCGCTATCTAAGGGTTAACCAAAGTTAAAAAATATTTCTCTATTATTGGTCAAAACAATATATATGCAAATCAGTTTTTACTAAATGAGTTTTAAGCATGACGAGGGCAAGAAACGCAAAAACACAAGTAACAGAATGGCATTTAAAAACCAGCCATGGAATTCAAAATATACTTGTACTTATTTACTTACTCGTTCAGTAACTCGTATAGTCGTCCGTGGCAAAAGAGAAGACGACCACCTTCATGGCATAGGAAGTGTAATAAAATGCAGTAGAAAATGTGTTTCGTTCGCTAACTAATACTTCTTGCCGCTACACATACACAAACACTTGTACAAATTTAAAACATCAACATCATAAATAAAAATAAATTATAGAAATAACAATAATGCAACAGAACGTAAGTTGGAGGAATGGCAACTACTTTTGAACGCGTCCAAGACCGAGAAAATGGAAAAAAGGATTTGGCTGATTTTTACATAAAATTTAGTTGCAAACAAAATAAATGCAACAATTTAAATGACTTTAAAGGAACTAACGACCATTTTGGTTGTAGATTTTTTTTTTTTTTTGTGGAGCATGTCTGTAGTAAGAAGTCGTCTTGTAGTACTCTGAGTTCAATATAAGCACCGTCAGGCGTTTATCACACCTTCACTAATACAAAACCATTACGAGGGAATAGTAACAAAGCAAAAAGTCAAGTCACAATTCGTTACTTCCCTGTTGCAAGTGTATTTGCTTTTTTCCATTGTTGCTGTTCTCGTTGGAGTTTTTCGGGCAATATTTTTAAAAGACAACAACTTTTGAGTTGGTAAATAGTACTTTTTTTGCTACCGAACAGTAGTTTGAGCACAACAAAGCAAATTGATAAATAAACACTGTTAGTCATTTTTTTAGAAAGTGAGTAAAGAAAATACGTACTTTTTATTTTTTTTTATTAGTAAATGAATCCATTCTTCAATTTTGGGGCAATTATTATCGACTCTAATAAACAATCACAACCACTGAATAAAATAAAAATTTTCGCTTGGGAATTTCTGTTGAAACAAAAATAAAAAAAACTCAACTTTGTTTTTGTTTTCAATATAAGTTTTCTAAACGAACATTTTTGTTTTAGATTGAAAAACAGGCAGATAATTTTTGTTTCTTCGGCAATCGGCTTTAGACAGCAGCAATTTATA
Source organism: Pollenia griseotomentosa (assembly GCA_963931875.1). NCBI lineage: Eukaryota > Metazoa > Arthropoda > Insecta > Diptera > Polleniidae > Pollenia > Pollenia griseotomentosa. Next base: position 74,384,549 of record OZ007563.1, on the reverse strand, counting down.
GGTTAAAATCCAAATAACGTAACAGTTTTTATAACACATTCAACATTAACACAATAAACAAAATTTCGGTTTTATGGCTACAGGCTACGCATAGATTTTTATAAGAATCTGCTTTTCCGAATTATTTTCTATACCCCAATTATTATTTAAGGCCCGCAAAAGAACAAACATACATGGAACATATTTCTTTGAAATATAATGGCTAATGCGACTGATGACATTCCATTCTTTTTAAAAAGATCGAACGATTATTTTTTTTTGGATTTTTTTACCACAGACAAAACAAAAGTTTCATCACAAATCTTAAAAAACCAGAGGATATTTAAAATTACAGCTTAACATCATAGCGCCGAAAGACTTTTACCCTGCACAGAAAAAAATAAAAATTGATTTCAATTAAAAAATTTGTGATATTAATTAAAAAATTAATTAAATTTGCATTAGTGAAAAAAGTAATAGTATCAATTAAACCAGTTAATAGTATTAATTAAACGTTTAATTCACTTGATTAAACGTTTAATTCACTTGATTAAATTTGTAATTAAAACTGATTTTATTTTTGATTAATGCTTTAATTGGTGAAAAATTTTGGAGAATTTTTTCTGTGTGCGGACAAAGTAACTATTTAGTATTTAGCTAGAAATATACTGGCTGGTATTTACTTTTAACTAGTTGCACTTTTGATTTTTTTCGTATACCAAACTCTCGTATTTAAAGTTGGGTTGTCATAGGAGGCCAACTAGTTGATGTTTGTGCATTTTTATAATAGTTTAAAACTAGTGGCTTTATTTACAGAATAAGGACTAATAGAAGCAACATTAATTTGCCAATTCTCCTCAATATTTTTTCATACTTAATTATTGATTTATAATGTATGTATCCACTAAAAAATGGAGCTTATGTCTTTTGTATGGGAGAGAAGCACAATACCACCTCAAAACCTGATTTACAGAGGCATGATTTTTATATGGCGAATTCCCGCTTGAAAGCACTACAATTTCCTCTCTGTATATTCGGTAATATTTCGGAAATGATCGTAAACACATTTTAAATTGATTGCAATACAACCTGCCTCCATGGAAAGCAATAACAAAAGCACTTAGAATTTTAATTATTAACTTACAACCCGCTTACTTTTAAGGGATAATGCGAAGTTATTCAATCATTAAATAAACAATTCACTTAGTTGATATTCGCTTCTCGGCTGCTTCTTTGTAGTGTGTAATATCCAGCGCATATATCAGCGCTCGTGTATTTTTCGTGCTTCCATGAACCTAAAAACTTTTTACTGAGTATTTATTTTAAAACAGTTTTAAACATTTTCTGTTACACCATGTTTTGTTTATTTTGTTGAATTCCCCTTTGTTTACAGAATTATAACAAACTAGCAGAATGTCCAGATATGATTTTTGTCATCATTCTTCGTTTTAGAATTTGATGTATTTAATTCTCTTTATTTATTTTTAAAACCCACCAAAAATATAAGTTTTTAATCTCGTTATGTGGTTGTTATTTCTTCAACAGAGAAGTAAATTGCTTTTGAACCTACTTTGTTTTTAGTTGTTGCCTTAAAACTAGTAATAAACTAGTCCAAAACCTTAGCTGCAGGGTAGTTTCTTCTAGCACCCACACATGCTAAATGTTTACATACTCATGACAATTTGTAAAATAATAATTTCAGGAGCATATCAAAAGGGTTTTAGTTGCGCTTAACCCGAATCTGTGCTTCAAATATCTCCATAATATCAGGTTTTAAAAAACTAACTTCTTCGCCATATTCGAGACGTTGTAACTGCGCGAATTCATCTTTATTTTTAAAACCGCATATGTCGTCTAAAAGTCCCGCCAATAACTCTAAAACTAAATGTTTAACCTTGATTAAATCTTGTTCCTTCTCTGAGATATATTAACCTGAAGTTTAAAAAAATCGGGCTTCCGCAATATTTATGGTATTTTCGTTATTTTTTTTTTTTTGTTGTCTCAGGGTTGTCAGGGTTGTTACTGTATAAAATGTCATATACGTTAATAAGCTCACAAATTCAAAAAACATGCCATCTATGTTGTTCCAAGCTTTTCAGCTGAATATTCTTTCATTCGATCAATATTCTTATTTTAAATATCGGTAAGTCAACGCTTAAGTTAGGACTGATCTTGCATATGTAAATCGTTGCTCTCGGAGCCGCGGCAAGAAACAACAAAATACAGTGAGAACAAACATCCATAAGTCAAAGTTAATTTTGGTCTCTCAACAAAAAAGTAATTTCAAAGTCCTTTAAAAACTCATATTCCATTCTCTATTTGTTAAATAGTACCAAAATACTTTTAACTGTTTGCAAAAATCTTAAATTTTTTTTTAAGCCAAATGTACAACATTGGCATTCTTAACTTGTTGCCAATATCATTTTTCACTTTACTGTCCAACACCTGCATTCAAATACTAACACACACAACAATATTAAGGACTTCCAAGCAGTTAGTAAGTTATTGTACACACACACAAACAAACTTACATCCAAACTCATAGTAATAATGTTTTTTCAATGATTGCTTTTTTCCTGCAGTCTTTCGATGTGACCGTAGTAGAGGTTAAGTCAGTAACCACAGGCAACTGTATTGAAATTTGCAATGGCATCATTATATTTGTTTGCCACCGGAGAAGTGCATTTGTCGCATTGCATCAGAGTCTGTACGTTGTATGTAAACGACCAGGCATTCAACCAATACAGTCAAATAACCAACCAAGCAACCAACCTAACAGCCAGCCAACTAACTGTCCAAGCCTTCAAGCTGACAGCCAAACCCAACTAACTATTGGGGACTTTAAGCACCTGGCAGCGTGAAAACCATTTATCATTTCCTTAGAGTGGTTGGCTTTTTATATACATACATACATACATACATACTTTTTTCCTGAATTCTTTTTCTATCCTAATTCCCATTTTCTTTTTCTCTCACCTCTTTTTGTCCCAACAGGTGGACATGATAAGAGGATTTACAAAAAAAAAAAAAGAAAACATTACAAAGTATGAAAAATTCTACCACTGAAATAAAGAAAAACGAATGAAATTTTAAAATAACAAAAAAAATGAAAAATTCTGTGAATTTTCTAATTGACAACTTGAAAGTTTTTTTATGGTTTTGAGGTCAAAAATTAAGGACTTAGAGCGAATGTATACATTTTTTCTTAACCACAATTTTAGTTACTCTTTAAAATTAATTTTCAAAGTAACTTTATAAAAAAAAGAGAAACTGAAAAAATATTTTAAATTAAAGCCACAAAATTATTTGAGGATTCCCAAATATTAGTATTTCGTGTTCTTGCGTAAAATGGCAATTCAATAGATTTTGTTATTCATTTGCATAATAATTAAACTTATCTTTAATGTGTAGGCGATATTCAATAAAACTCCAGAAACAACAAAATGTGTATAATTTTATAATAAACCACAATTGAACATTAGTATACAATGCACAATGTCCTGTTATAGTAATCACATGTATTACATGCGTTCATTCGTTCATTAATCGGCAGCAGAGTGAGGCAGCCATTAGAAGATAGGAGCGATAGCTTTTGCAAGGTCAGGGTTTTTACCAGTGAAACAAAAAGAACTACAAAATTATTTAAAACCATATGAAACTGCACAATAAATATTTGCAAAAGTTGTTGCAACTATTTGATTGCAGCTCAAGGCTGTTTCATCACCAAAATAAAATTGAGCTGAAACAGCTGTCACTACCCTGCAGGAGATTAAGAGTTAATTGTCAAAATAATGGGGTTAGAGTTTTCACATAAAAATACTAGTTCTTATTAGTACTAGTGCTTGTAGTACTTGAAGATTGACATATTTTTTGTGTAACAGTATTTTGATACTTATTCTTAAATTTGATTATAAATAGTTTATATATGCCATGATTATTACAAAAAAAATATAAAGTGTAAAATGAAAAATTTTTATTTGCATTACTTTATATCTTTATGAGTTGCCATACATTTAAAACCATGGTTATCTGTTTTAAACGATTACCGTTTGCTAAGTAAACAAATATATATGGCAAGCATGCATAAAGAATTGTTGTTTTTCCCCCTTTCATTTAAGTCACAGAGCACATAGAGGCGTCACGAGACAGAAAATATTGTGATTTTTTCCGTCTTTTTCTTCGAAAGCTGCCCTTTTGGCATTTTTTGTTTTGTTTTGTTTTGATTACGTAATTTGTGTTGATAGTAGTGGCCTGTTTTTACACATTGCCACTTTACTACCAAATAACGTTTTCTTTCTCTTTCTTCGAAAGCTGCCCTCACAAATGATTTAGGCATTTTTCATACGTGACTTCTTTCATATCTGTATGCTTTGTGTTTAAGTGTGCTTCGGTATTTAAGTCGCTCGTCCGTAAAAAGTTTGTTTTTCAAAATTTATTAAAAAGGTTTTTTTTATTTTAAAATTAATAATTCTAAGAGCTATTTTAAAAGAAAATAAAAAAAAGAAATTAGTGAATACAAACGTAGAGTGTTTCACCGCGAAAACTCGCGATAAAGTTTTAAAGAGTGTGAAATATTTGATTTTGGGAATAACATTAACCCTCACATGCGCTTAAAAAAAGAAATAAATCAAGAAGACATATTGCAAATAATTCAAAAAAAAAAAAAAATAACATTACTCAATTTTATCAGAACCGGTCATCACTACAATTGACTTATATAAGCCTCGTCCTGCAAATCGCTGATAAAGATGTAGACATCTATAGGAAATATTAAGCACAATTTATTCTTTTATGAATTTCAATTTCATAACATATTATTGTTCTTGTGGGTTCTGGTGACCTATGAGTTCCAAAATGGGACCAATGAACGATAATTATGTAAATACACAGAAAAAATTCTTGCCAATTTTTTTCAATTAAGCCATTTATCAAACATAACATCTGTTTTAATTAAAAATTTAATCAAGTAAGTAAAACGTTTACTTATATCTACAAAAGTATTGAAGAAAATGTTTATTATATCAATAAATTTTAGAAAATAAAATAGATCAAAAAATACTTAATTGATACTTTTAATTTGTTTATTGGTGAAAATTTAATTAAATTTTTAATTAATTTTACATATTTTTTAATTGAAATCAATTTTAATTTTTTTCTGCATACAATTAAATTCTTGAATATTTGCTATCTAATCAGCCATTTTTTATTTCTTAGGGCATATTTTTAACAATTTTAAGAGTATATTTTCAAGTTTTTACTGCATATTTAATGGTTTCTCTGGTAATAAGTATTTGAAGATGATAAACTCCGGAACCTTAGGACAACAAGGTTCTGTTTGCACGTAAGATACATGTTAAATAAAACCTTGTTATCCTAAGGTCGAGGGTTAATATAGATTTCTTAACAAAAACTAAAATTTGTTCAAGTTAAAAAAATAGAAAATATGTATTTTTTAAAATGGTTTAAGAATTTGAGAATTAGGTTTAACATCAAAGCAAAAAATAATTGTATTTCAAGTATTTTAGTGTGTATTAAGTATTTCAAGTACTTTTGCTTTTGTTGGACAATGTCCAATGGACATACAAGAAATAACTCTCTTACTCTCTTTGCCGTTTCCTGCTCTACAAATTCATTTCATTGTTATTTTTGTATGTTAGTCATGTATGCCACTTGGCTCCATCATGATTTTGTCTCTCTCGAACTTAAACGTATCTACACATAGACATCCAAAAACAAACACTAGTCACATTGATGCTCGAATATTATCATTAATCGTCAGTCATTTTGTTAGTTGGTTATTCAACCAGTTACTTAGTCACTTAGATTTGTTAAATTAAAATGAATATGTGTTATGGAAATATAATGTTCATTTACTCTCTGTAAATGTGTATAAGTAAAGCCCCCTTAGGAAATGAGAAATCGAATACACACAAACTTAATTCCAATTAAAAAAATTTTGTACTGCATAACGAGTCAATGAATGATCACACTAGATGTCGGATGAAACTCCATGTAGGTTTAAATAAAGACTCTTATCGATTATGGAGGGCATTATTGATTTAACATAAACTTTTGAAATTATTCTAACAGACTTGTTGACGTTTTGAACTGGCTCTGTCGTTATCTCGAACTATATTTTAATAATTTCCTTTTGTATTATTCCAACTTTTAATTAAATTAATAGACATCAATTTATCATTCAGTCTTAAAAACGTGCCATTGTTTTTGGTCATTTATTTTTTTTTTTTTTCAAATTTAGTTGTACTCAGTACAAAATTTCTATGGACTGTCATCTGTCAATTTTACATAATCGTTCATTCATTATGAAATATTTAACATAAAATATAATTAAAATTTGTAATACTTTAATCTGTTTTATTATCAAATATCATGATTTATATTAATTAGTCCACAATGCGTGCAAGTATAATTCTAGATACTTTATTAGACATTCTATATATACACCATGAATATCTAACTATTACATAGATTAAATTATGTGTGACCAGTACACGGAAAAAAATTGGTTTATAAAATAATTTGAAAGAAAACATTTTTATTTCTTAAATTTAATTTTATTTTTTTTATTAATTGTAATTAAAACTTTTTTCGCTACAATTAAAAGTTAATTCGCTTGAATTTTTTAGAGGTAAACTACATTTTTGACAGACGTTTTGTAAACAGGGTGGCCTCAATAAAACCTACCAAGGTTAAGCAAGTACCACTTTTCTATTTTGTTATATGATTGTTGTTTTTACTTTTTGCAGATTATAACTGATTTCTTGGGAATTTATAATGAATGCATGCTGTACACAACAGCGCATTAAACTCATTATGCTCCGCGAAAGAGTGTTAGAAAAAATACATCTACCTCAACTTGACGTCGTTCCGTCCAGTTTGGCATTTCCAAACAACATTGCAGAGAGTTTTTTAAGTTTGATCTAAAGGTGCAAGTACTACTACCGCAAGACCACCAACACTACAATCCGCAATTAGTAGGTCATATTTGGGCTTCACTGTTGTTCGGCTAGTTAATGCAAGATTTATGTAGTAATTTTAAATAGATTTTAGAAATAGGATGCACTTATATCTTGAATTAACAGCCTGTTCAACGATTTCGAACATTAACGTTCGCATAGAAAATTACATTCAAAACAAAAACAAAATTCGACAATTTGTTTTTGTTTTAAATGTTATTTTCTATGCGAACGTTAACGTTCGAAATCGTTGAACAGGCTGTAAAGCAGTCAGTCTCCCACGAGCTTTTAAATATTACGGTTGTGTTATCGCTTGTTGCTTGCATTCAATGTTATCACTTTAGCATATTTTCGTGATTTTTTACAGATATAATAATGTTAAAAAGATATATATTTTAAAGAAATACTTTCTATTAAGCAAAATTTGGAAGAATGTTTTAATAAAATACTATAATCATATAAGCCTTTTGGCAACACTTTTTTGCTGATTTTTATTCTTACTTATATTGCTTTAAAATATTTCAATTTATGCGTTTGCCGATCTCTGCTCTTGGATCAATACCACTATGCAACAAATGGGAAGTTTTTTTTTTTCTTGAATAACCACTATATTTTTTTGATCCTCTATAGTAACCTAACTGCAAAAATCATCATTATTTAAAATGTTATGGTAAGGTTTTTTTTTAAATTTTTTCTAAAATTTGAGATTTTTGAAGAGGCTGCTCTGCTTCATACATCTTATCGTTACTTTGGAACGACGTACCCGATTTTGTTATGCAATCAGTCAAAACATTCTAAATTAAGCCAGATTTAAGTTTCTTTTATATCATTTTTTAATTCAGCCACTGTTTTTGGAGTTATTGAGGCCGAAGTGGCAAAAAAAAAATATTTTTTTTTTGTTTTTTTTATAACATTTTTGAATTCAAAAAATTCATAAAAAATTTAAATATGACAAAATCAAAAAATTTATGTACCTAAGTACGTTTTCTCTTTTGCCAAAGTTGATGTTTGAAAATCGTTTTATAATTTTATAAACTTAAAATCGTTTTTAGAGCATAAAAAATTAAATAAAAATAAAAAAATTTATTTTTGAGACTCGAACTGACAATCTCATGAGTCTCAGGCGAGAACTTAGATCGGCTACGATAGCTTTTACTGCAGAGGCGTTAAATTTAAATATATTGAGGCTACGAGTTTGTTTCTTTATTTGAGCGGCATATCATGTACATACATAAATGTGTATGCGTAAAATTAAATACATTAAAATAAAATCCACCACTTGTGGTGAAAGGTATTGAAAAAAAAAACAACAAAAAACCACAACCATGAAAAAACAACAACCACAAGGGATTTTTTGGAAAAATTAGAGGCAGTCGTGGTTTTTTGGTCATATCTCAGCCTTTTGTGAACCGATCTTGCTGAATTTAAATAGCAAGAAATGGTGGACTATATATGACATAAATGTAGAACAAGCTAGCTGCTACCACGTCTGGAGTCTCCGGAAAACACATATCAAACGTAAAGGCTCAGTTAGCCGGGAGTAACAGTAACAGTAACCTTACCGTAAAAAAGTAAGACCAATCTATTTCTTACAGATTGAGACGTAACATCTTACTGCTAACTATAATCGTTCTAATTGCTTTACCTACAACAAAATGAATCAGCTGATTTGCAACGTTACTGTTACTCCCGGCTAACTGAGCCTTAAGACGGGCAGACGGACATCGTTAAACCAACTTCTCTCCTCATAAGGACCCAGAATCAATATTGTAGAAATTACAAACGGAATGATAAACTTATATATACCCTTTTCCACCTGTGGTGAAGGGTATAAAAACATAAAAAATTGACTAGCCACATCTGTACTAGGGTATACGATCTCGTAGTAAAAGTTGGGTATAAGAACTAGGGTTAAACATTTTTTTTTAATATGCGTAGTCGTTTCAGAAACATAATTTTTTTTACCAAAAACATGATTTTTTAGCCAAAATTTCCAAATTTTTGTTCTTTAAAAATGCATCAATTTTATGCTACGCTTCTTATTTTTTCTACAGGTATAGAAAACTACGTTCCAAGCAAAACAAGCCGTTAATGATCAAAATCTGTCTACAAGTTTTGATTGCATTTACAAAAGATGAAACATTTTATTTAAACTTAAGAATGTCATAAAACGCCATATTTGTGTAGGAAGCTCCCTAAGGGGTGGTGATAAAGGGCATGTATGCTTTTCGTAAATGTTTAGGACAAAATACTAATGGAGGTAGGTCATACATTTTATCCCCATATGCAGTTATATTATATTTCTAGCCTGTATTTAACATTTTGTATGGAAGCCCCATTAAGAAATAGAGATAGCGGGTAGGTATGTAAGAAACAAATGATAGGGATCAAAAATAAAGTGGGGATGGTCATATATTTCACCAGTCTAGGGGACGTGCATGGGGCAAAATTTCAGAATTTCATTAAATCGCCATATTTTTATGGTTAAAATTCTTAAATTTTTATGATCCAATATTCAAGCTAACATTTCTCAAAGTGTAATAAGCACATGTAAATATAGTTAGATATTCACAATATGTGAATGCATGTATGTTGCAAATGTTTATGAATATTTGCTATATTTCGAAATACAAACTTTTTTTTATAAATGTCATATGTATATGTGTAACTATGCTAAAACATTTACACTTGGGTCCTGTGCCAAATACACATTTATAATAAACACATTAATTTCTAAAGTATATTCTTATAACACACACATTCACACACGCTTTCAAACAAACACTTTAATATTCATATACGAGCACAACTACAGTAAAATCTTTTTTAAATATGTATTCCAAAAGTTTTCCAAAGCAACAGAAACTGCAATAAACTTTAATACCCAAGTTCACATCCTTTCAACTTGTCCTTTTGTCAAAGTTTTTGCTGTATGTGTTTTTATGGTGTGTGTGTGTGTGTGTGTGTGTGCTTAAATTTGATAAACAGTTAAGCTTGTTTGTCAACGATACCATTTGGGAAGTATTTAACCATTAAATTTATGCAAATGTTTAGTACTTTTTGCTGTTGTTGTTGTCATTGCTGTCATTTGTTGCTTAAAAAAATGGGGTTAGATAATATTTTTTCCTTTGTTTTTCTTTTTGCTTTTATTAATAATTATACTACAAATACAAATTTCGGAGATAATTTTTTTACAGTAATTGTTGATATTAATTTGTGTCATAAAATACTGATAGCAGAGAATGAATGAGTGTAAAAATAAATGGTTGTTTTGTGGTTAAGGGTTTTCGTAAAGAGGAAATTAAAAGAAAAAATTTGTATTTTAATTTAAAACATTTTCGCAAACGATGTTGAGTGCTTTAAGAAAATTTGCATATTAAAAAAAAATTAATTCTTTCATTGTAAAAGAATTAATTATGCGCAACAAAGCGGTATGTCGTGGAGTTTCCAAAGGCATTTGAAAGACATGGATTATGCCTACGATATTTGCCGCCTGTCACATAAACAGTCAGGCATGCATGAGAAAACGATTGATCTAGTAAAGTTTGCAATGACAGCCAAATAGAATTCCTAGACAGTTTCTGCTAGTTAGGAAGTATGATGATGTCGCAAACAGGCTCAAAAAAACTGGAATTGCATTCGGCAAACTCAAAAATATATGGCGGACACCAAAAATCGCGAATGCTACCAAAATTCCGCATTTTCAACGCATGCGTAAAATAGATACTTTTATATGGAAGTGAAACATAACTAAATGGTGACTTAAAACTTTTATAAAGAAGAGGCTGCGCATAAAATGTCGAATATTCTGGCCAAACACCATAACCAAGGAAAACCTCTGGAGTTAAAGCAGAGAGGAGATGATTCACATGCAACTAAATCGCAAAAAGTGGAAGTGAATGCAGCATATCTTGAGAAAGCTAACTAAAAGCATTAACAGGATGGCTTTGGAACGGAGCCTACAAGATTGTAGACGACGAGGAACACCAAAAACACTTAGTGCAGAACCATACACTGAACCAAAAATCTAATGAAAATGTACGTTGAGCAAACGAAATTACGTTTATTAAAATATTTTCGTTGGCTCAACGAATTATTCGTAAAAAATACCTTAATTTTCATTATATTAACGAATAATTCGTTGAGCCAACGACAATATTTTAATAAACGTAATTTCGTTTGCTTAACGTACATTTTCATTGGATTTTTGGTTCAGTGTATATTTTAAACTAATAGTCTGATCCACGAAACTAATATGGATGAATTATAGGAAAGGATGTAGGTCATGAGCCTCGTAAGAAATTGAGCGAGTTTTTTTTAAATACAGTGGGCTCTAGATGTTGTTATATAAGAGCAATTTTTTCGATAAAATTCTTCAGTCGGCGGAAGATCACATATCTCCCAAACTAATGGATCAGATACCACAAAAATTTTATGGATGCATTGTAGGGATTGATGTGCGCTATGGCCCTAACACAGTGAGTGAAGATAAAATTCTTTAGTCGACTACTGCATCAGTTTTGTTTCTTTAACTTTTTTATTGCTTTTTCAAAATAAAAGTTTATAAATTAGGTACAAGCATCTTGGTTTTCAATAAACAACCTCTCTAAATAAGAGAGATTGGAGAAGTGGGCGTGGCACAAAATAATTGTTTTTTATATCTAAAGAACGGTAAGACAATAATTTTTCAAATTTAGTACACATAGGTGGATTATTAGTACACAACCTCTCTTAAAATATGGCCCGGATTGTAGAAGTGGGCGTGGCACCTACCGTACAAAGACATTAAAGATTTCTGTATCTTTGGAGAACGGCAGGAGTCAAGGTTTCCAAGTAAGTGACAAGCATCTTGCTTATCAATACACAACATCCGATTAAATGTGGACAGGATAGGAAAAGTGGGCGTGGCACAAAAGAGAGTTTTTTATATCTAATAACATAACTTTCGTATCGCACCTGGCTGAAGGTCATAGAAGATTCGGCACAGCATTCTAACTTGTTTTATCTAGTTTTAGTTAATTGTTCATTTATATCTCAGTAAAAATTCGCCTACAAAATAATGTGCTAAGTAATCAGCAAAACTAAAAAGCTACTGAAAGAACCAATAAATTTTCCAAGGGATGTCCCAAAATTAACGCATACAAAAGTAAGTCATTATTTTTTTTATCTACATACATTTAGAAATAAGTAGTTATAGAAGTTGTCTTAATAATGAGTGAGAGAAGCAATTCCTTTTGAAAAAGTAAGCGAAGTTTTTACTGGGTAGGAAACTGTGTACATAAATTAAAGTATTTTAGTTAAGCATAATTTTATTCAAGAATTTATTAATTTTGACCATAAAATTTGATGCAAGATTGACATGAACTCATTTTTGGCATCTGTTAACCTTAACATCGGTACACTATCTACAAAAAGATCAACTGTTTTATTAAGATAATGGTTATTAATTCGTCTAGATTTTAGAACCAGGGACACACCAGCAAAAAGGTAAATAAAACTAGGTAAACCACAAAAAAAAAACTCAACCAACGAAGCTATTAATAATTTGACTTCTCATTTCGAAATCGACAGTACAAGCTTGAACAGAGCCTGCACTATTCTAAAAGAGTTCAGAATTAAATTTTATTTCTCTTGAGTTTAGATATTTCCCTTCCCAAATCTCAGATATATCAGACTACAATAGGAATTCCCAAAAAAAATCTTTAAAACAAGACCCATATGAAGAAACATTTACATTTGTTTGTAATTTAAATTTTTTTAAGTAAAATCAACATTTTAACACTGAGCACACATGTGTGATTTAAACTACAACTATCCAAATGACAATAACAACAAGAACAACAATAACAATAACTTTAATAATACGAATAACAACAAAAATTAAAATGCGTGTTGACAGGTGGTGTAGTAGTGTGTAAAGAATGAATAAAAGACAACTGAGCAGCAAGAGACGACGATGATGTTTTATATTTTGTTAAACAAATTTACATATAAATTGCGTCTGTGTTGCTCACCACATTTTTATTTTCATTCTCGTTCGGTTTCCCAGCGGGAAAAAGAAGGAGTAGGAAGGCCTTTTAGAAGGGCTCTGTACCCCTTCTTTTGGATGTACAAGGCCTTCTTGCTCCATTCCATACTCATATCTTTTTTACACACGTTGTCATTGCGGAGAAGGCCTTCCGCTCTTGCTTCTTCAGCAGGTACATAAGAAGGGTAACGGGACCAAAAAAAAAATACAAAAAATGTTACTCCTTCTCTACTCCCTTCTCATAGAAGCGAGTGTGGAAGGTGTATCTTATATTTTATATGAAAGAGCCGAGGCCTTCTTTAGCAGTTAGATAAGAATAGTAATTGAATCAAAATATCTTTTAAGCAGGCCTTTAAAAAGGCCTGAAGTAAGAAGGTCTTCTGAGTTTTACCGCTGGGTTGTTGCTTAGTGTGGCTGATGTTGTTGCTTCTTAACACACACACACATACAAACAGATGCAAGTTACCAAAATAAAAATTTTGTTTTCTCGCTGAAATGTAAATAAAATCAAGGATTTTATTCTATAATTTACAGAAGAAGAAAAAAATTGTATATTCGCACATGTATACAAATTCGTAAGTGTGAAAAAAGTCCATGTATTCGCCCCCACACCTTTAAATTAATACATGACATTTGCATTTAAAGGCAACACAAATGCTTAAAATAAAAAGTAAAATAAATTTAACAAGATAAAAAAAAGCAAGAAAAAATTGGACTGAAGAGCAGCAACATTGAATAAAAATATCAAACACGATTTAATTACAGATACACGCAAATTTTATATTGAGATGCAAATATACACAGCCATGAAAACAAATAGACATGATTGTGTTCTTTTTCAGACGTATGAATTTTTTGTATATAAGGGTGGATTAATTTGTTTGGAGTAAAACTAATGCAAAATATTTTAAACGCATTTAATTTATATTGGCCAGTTTTGCCCATTATAACGGGTTTTAGCGCTTTTTTGTCGTTTATTTTCCAAATTTTTCTTTAATAAAACAATTTTTTTTATGGTTATTTTTGGATCTTCAGATAAACCAAGATTTTGTTGAGCTCGAGGTTAGTTATTAGGTGTTTTTTATAATGCATTTCCGATGTCCTTCATTCTCAATCAATAGTATTAGATTTAATATGTCATTGATAATAATTTTTTTCTAAAATTTTCAGTTTTTGTCTTCGTCACTTTTTTTGCTGCTTAGGTGGTGCGTCCCGGTTCTTATTCCACAATTCCCATAACGAATTGATACTGTAAGTAAAGTGGGGCTAGCCCAATTAAAATCGTATCTGACTAAACTACTATTTCGTATCAAAAAAACTTGTAACTCTTTCTTGAATCATAACTCAACTGCTTGAATCACAACTTTACTCCTTCTTGAATCAGAACTCAAATTGCGGTGAGGAAAATTCTAGGTGTAACCCAGTTGGGAGGGATGTTTGCCAGTTATCTACTTTGATGCGAAAGATTCAGATTGGGCTACCTCTCGGTCTAAAAATGTGTTTAGTAAACGCTGCCAACACACACAGGTCGCAAATTGAGTGCATAGCTCGGCGGAATCATACACTCGCTCTTTTTATTGAGATTGAGCTATCTAACATCCGCTCCAGCTTTGAAGTATGATACGCTAGCAAGCTCTCCTCAATGTATAAAATCAGCTAGTGAAACTGATTTCTAATATCTCCCTTACCGGAAATTTGGGCTTAAACCACAGACACCACGTGATTCCTCGTAGGATTCTCAACCAATTATCAGTCCGGGCCTTTGTAAAATATCTCCTTTCATATCCTTAAAAGTTTTTATTAAAAATTAATGTAACTTAAACTAAATATATAACACGGATGGAAACCATGGTACAATTGTACTTTTTTTTGGTACATTTTGAACCTTGTTACTACCGCGGCTTACTTGGTACATTTTAAAAATCTCAAAGTTTTGCTAGATGTCAACTTTAATTTTGTTTTGTTTTCTTTTTTACCCTCTTTCTTCTTCTTTTTAATGGTCAGCTTTTATTCTAACGTTGTCTTAATAGGTATTTTTCCTAACTTCATGCGCTGTAATATTCGCTCACTTAGGGTTGAAGAAAAGTTGTAATAATTGAACACTTTTTATATGGCCAATAAAATCCAAATTTTTGGTTTCAGTAAGTTGTAAAAACAGGCCTAAAATTAATAAATTCTTGAAAACATAAAGTAGCTTCATTAAATTAACATACAGATTATCGCTAATGCAGGTCAAGTCAGCAAGTTAAGGCCGTATGTTTTACCATTTCGGGATTTTTAAAATTAAAAAAAGGTTTACAATAAAAATTTGGTATGAAAATTTTCCTTAATAATCGTTTGTTAAATTTAATAATCGTTTATGAATACGGGGGTAATATTTATTATTTTTATGTTATATTTTTTAGTGCACTTCTTAATTTTGATACCCATTTTTGTTAAGCCTGTTTTTTTTTTTTTTTGATAAATATTCCAAAATTTTACCGTCCTGGCCTGAAAAGTACATTTTGTTTTCATAGTTGTTACAAAATTAAAAAGGCCATTTTCCATCCCTGATCTATAAGACGATATTTTATGATTTTTTTTTATTAATTAGATAATTAATAAGATTTTGTTTGTCGTGCTTAATTAATTCTTGATAAATACACTGAAATGTATTGTTGAAGGATAAGCTAGTTCACTGGTTGCTTAGGCCAGATCATCAGGAAACATTCTCCCAAAAAATTTTTTTAGAAAAGCCAAAGATATTAGAAAATAAAACTGCAGAGTGAATGAGAATTGGAAACACTAAAAAAATCCTATTTGCAATGGTATCAAAGCTTAAACAAAAAAACCAACAATAAACATTGAGTTTTTCTTTTCTTACATTCCCCACTACACACACTAGTTGTAAATAGGTTAAGAAAAAACAAAAACAAATTGCTTTAATGTTTTTTAATGCTCTTGCCAGTTTATTATCAAAGTAGTTTTTGGGAATACAAAATTTTTAATAACAACGTGGTTTATTCCCGATTTTTATTCTTGATATATTTTATTTTTAACAGATCATTTTTTTATTCTTATTCAGGGGAACTGAAGTAAATATTTTAATAAAAATCTACAGAGCCATCTCTTTTATATTTTTATAAATACAGAGCCATCTTCTTTATTTGGTACCGAATTGGCTTAAACAAAATCAGATACTAAAAATAATATTTAAAATAGGGATTTTTGAAAAAATTTTAAGTCCTTATAAATAACAAAAGATAAAGAAATGAAATTCTAAGTACGCAGTTTAACTTTGTTCTGTCTCTAGATTATTAACTATGAAATGGCGTTTCTGTCAAAAAATGTTGTGACACAGTGTAATCTCTGGTCAACCGCATTCTCAAGAGATCTGTCTATTTTAAACACTGCGGAATTTCAGGCATTGACTCACCTGATTTTGCTGGAAGATGTAACACTAAAAGGCCAAACATCATCAGGACGAGGAGACCAGTAACCTACAGCAATATTAGGCCTGCTAGCGAATGTCCCTGGAAGCTGTTGCTGTTTAACAAGAGCTGCGCAATGGAAATTTGATATATCTTGCTCTTCATTAAGGGGTAAGTGCGTGGTATCAATAATAATGTATTGAAATTTTCGCCAGTGTGTAAGTGTTTACAGATGGCACGTTAGCAGAATCATTGTGTACACTAAATGTTAATAACATCGTAAGGTTACGACGTTATGCCAAAAAAAATTTTTTTATATTCTATTATGATTCCGTTTTTTTATATTTTAAAATTAAAATTTTGTTCAATATTTGGATTTGTTTTTTAGTATAAAAACTATTTTTTTTTTTTGTTCACAAAAAATGGACTTCCCTAATACTTTATATAAGTATTATATATGAATGTGTGATTTCTCACCCATACATTAAAGTTACAAAAAATATAAGTGGATCTTCGTTCAAAGTAAATGGTGCGAAGGTTTCTTTTTTAATAAATTAAACTCTGTGCAATTGTACAAAATGTAATATAAATTTTCTCTTAAATACTTTAACGAGCAAAATTTGAAACGAGACAGACGGTTTTATGAAAAAACTGAAACATTTGTTTAAATCTCAGCAATGATATAATTTATATTGAATTAAACTAGCCAAAGATAATAACAAAAGTTCTGTTATTTAAATAGTTTAAATAATTAAACTAAATTTACAGAGACAAAATCTTGTCAGATTTTACAACGAAAACTAAAAATCATCTTTTATTATGAATTTTGTTTTTAACTTTTCCTGAAAACTAAAAATTTAGTTTAAAATTTTTTACGCATTAAAAATTGTTATTTCTTTAACAAAACACTTTCTGTGTCTCATTTAAATTAAATACTTTTTAGCTCATCAAGCTATAAAAATTATACATTTCCTGCTGCTTTTAAAGTTGTTAAATTTTATCAGCGTAAAGTTTCTACAATTCGAGTAAAACTTCTCAATAATGTGATACAGAAACAACAATACAGTAACAATCTTTAAAATTCTATCACAAATACACGAACACACATTTAAAAGATAAAATTGGAAAAAACAACTAAAAATTGTTCCATCTTCATTCGTTAAAAGTAATAAAATAAATGAAAGTCATTTAAGGAATTACAAGAAAATCCCGCAAAATGCAAATTTCGTCATGCAACGTTCTTATATATACACACAAGGACTGGGATAAGTGAAATTCGGTGGTGGTAAAATGTAAAATACTGTTACAAAATTAAGTGAAGTACTATTTGTAATTTTCGTAATAAAAACATTAGATAACTAGCAACAAGGTTATGCATAATTGTAGTGGTAACACCCCCTGTACAGATTGCTCCAGTGAGTACCACAAAAAGCACGAAGTCAAACCTTTGATCTGAAATGGCTTTATCAATCATTTGACATCAAATATAATTCTCATACCTTTTGCAATTGTTTGATTTTAACATTTGAATTCGAATTGATAATGAGTTGAATATAAACATTTGACATGCAATGTTTTATCAACTTGATATCAAATTGTTATCAAATATTATTCTCAAATAAAAATTAAACTTGTTCGCACTGAAGCGAAAAATATGCAAATATTAAAAAATGACGATTAAAGTTAAATGTGTTTTACAATTAAAGAAAAATTACATATTACGTAAAGTTAATTCGCTTTTAGAAAACCCTTAATTTTGTGCAAAAAAATAATTTACTTTTGAGTAAAAAATTAAATACAAAATGTAAGAATGCGAATAAATATGAAACGAAAAAGTGAAGATATTATCAAAACAAAAAGGAGCCAATATTTGGTCTTTCCAAGAATTTGCGGACTGAAGGAACACTAAAAATTTGATTTTTTATCTATGGTGCCGAATATTATGCTCACAGTTTATTTTAATAAATAACGAATTAAAAACAAATACTTTTCATTTATGTTCCAAATTGTATTTAAATCCACATTTGAAAATAACGCTTGAAAGCAAGTTGAAAATAAATTCATTTTTCTATTGTAAAATAATTTTTGTTGAGAACGCTTTATTTTTCAAATGATTATCAAGCGTTTGTAGTTTGAGAAAAAGTTTGACATCAAATCATTTTCAATTTGAAATCAAACCTCCGTGTTTGTTGAAGTATTTTGACAAAATATTCGTAAAGCCTTAAAGTAATCTTTAAATTAAAGTTTCGTTTTCCAGTTTAAAAAATACTTTCTAGTTCCACGTGGTGGTTGGCTACCCAAAGTCGCGAGATGGGATACCCTGATAACGGCTCGAGGATTGATTGTTCGTAGGTACCGTTGCTACTCAACATATGCTGCTACCATTTTTCAGGTACGTTATGTAGCTGCAGCTATTGAACAAGAGGCGAGTGTTTAATCTGGCGGGACTATACACTGAAATTGGTAGATGGGTATGGTGGTCGCTCTCACTCTCGTGGGCGGTTAATAAAGGGATTGTTTGTCACCCACTGGCTTAGAAGTGAAAATAAGAGACTAATGATTGCAAATTAGAAGCAGTCATTGCTTTTTGCTCACATATCAGCCGATTATCCACCAATCTAATTAAATTTGTATTGCTAAATATTCCGGATATACGATATACAAATATAAAACAACCTCATCCCTATCATAAACGGGGTCTTCGGAGAACCAATTCAACATACACACGTACAGACAAACGGAGATTGTTAAATCAACTCCGCTACTCATAAGGATCCAGAGTTTCTAAGATTAATATTGTAAAAATGTTGAACTGAGTGACGATATTTTTCTTGAATAAAGTATTTGCGTAAAAAGGTACTTTATTTTCTAAGTTTTTTTTAAGAAAAAAAGTAATTTTGTTCCAAAAGTTTTTTTTTTTAAAGATTCACAAAAATGTACCATTTCGGAAAAGTTTTTTATTTAAAAATAAAGTTCTTTTTCATAAAAACAAACTTTTTCCAAAAAAAAGAAATGTTTTAAAAATTTTTAAATTTTATAAGGGTTAACATTGGACATTTCCATGTAATCCTACGTGACATTTGTACGCCTTCAGAGAGATAGAGATTTCGCAAAAATAGAAGTAGCTAGGAAACAATTTTTATCATTATGTATCATTAAGAGGGCATTACATATACAAAAAACCTCACATTCGGAACCTTGTTGTCCAAAATATCGAGCTAAGGAGGTGCATATCGTACGTGACACAAAATAGAAGTGATTTTGGTGTGAATGTAAAAAAATGCGAATTGATTTTTTGTTTTTTTTTTTAAGTTATTACATTAAACCACATATTTTTCTTTATAATCCGTTATTGGATAGAAAAATTTTTTTTGATGGTTTTGTAAAGAACAAAATGTAATATCGTTCGTGACATATCGTACGTGACAGATTTTTCTCTTACAGTATTTACAAGGTATAAGCTACATTTTTTGTAAATATATGTATACAAAAGCTGAAAACAAATAAGAAAGACAGTAAAGTCGGTCAAGCCCTACAATATGATACCCTACAACATAATATTATAAAACTAATTATGAGACTATACCCTCTTTGGGACCCATGGTCAATCAAGGTCGCCAGGACAGAATTATGCTATTAGGTTAAGAACTATATAAAAAAGATATTTGTGCCGAATATTATTTAGATTATTTAGATATCTTCATATATATGGGGGTTTATATGGGACCTATGATTAATTTTGGACCTACCTGCAAAACATTTTGTCATGACATAGTACCTATCGTAAAATATATTGTCGCCAATTTGTATATCAATACCAATATATTTAAGGAAGTTATGTCGTGAAAACCCATTTTCGGGACTTGTATTTGTATGGGGCTATGGTCAAATATGGACCGATTCCAATAATATTTAATAAGATGAAAAAGATTGCAATAAAAAACGTTTGGACCAAACTTAACCTTAAAACCAAAATAACAAAATAAGATGATGCATGTAGTTGCATTTGTAGTACTAACAATATCGTACGTGACAAACTTTAAAAGCTTATTAAAGTTTTATTATACCAATTTAAAAAAAACCCGATTAATATTTTTTTGCATCAATTATCTTGCTTTGAATTTTGAAACACCTGAGACTGATCAACTTCAAATGGCAAAGACAAATGATGTTTTTGCATATCGTACGTGACATTATAATAGCATCCAAAACAAACACAAAATTGTACCGCTAATCGAACTATATAGTTGGTCTTTCCTCATGGAACTTGTTCATTGTTGTTTTAACATTAATTTTAAAGTATATCCAGGGTTGCCAGTATTTGTATTAATCGGCAGAAAATTTAAAATTGTGAGTTTCAGTTACTAAAATTAAATCAAAGAGAAAGTAAGCTGAAACTTTTATTTTTGCTTTTTACAATAGTAAAGTTTAAGTGTTTTTTCTTTATACCATATTTGAAAATAAGTGTCAAGTGTTTTCATTTTTTGGGTCGTGGCTGACATTCTCATTGAAATGTCCATATCAAAAAATTACACCAACATCTTTCAGCTCTGTCCTTTGTATACACAAGAGTGCAAATGTGTTTTTGAAAACAGTAGAAATGAAACAAAAACTAATACAGTTAAGCATATGTATTTGTATTTGTCTATGAATGTGTGAGTGTGTATAGGGTGTATTGTTTTGCATTTGTTAAATTAAAAGAAAACAATAGATATAAAAACAACAACAACAATATAAGAAAATACATTCCATTTTCCGCAACAAGAGTAACACAAACAGTCAACAGAAACAATCAACATAATCAACACACACACACACACATTCTCAACTGAGTCAACATTTCTGGAAATTCACATTCACACATATTTGTGGGTAATAAACTCTTATTACAACCATATATATACCCTTGTTATCTCGTTTATTTTACCATAATATTGTTGCAACTACCTCATCGCCGCCTGGCAGAAAGTTGGCATTTAGATTGTATCCTTTTACTTCTTTTTGCTTCTGCCTCTTTCTCCCTGACTCTCTTTACTGTTCCACATCTTAGGGTTTAATACACTTGGATTACCAATGTTCTCAAGAAAGAGTGAGGGAAGAGGTTTAAAGTTTGTCTCGACACATGCTTGCCGCATACCAAATCCCACAAGTGTTTGTCTTTAAAGCTATTAGGGTAAATTAGAAGATTACTTGCAACTTACCCACCAACCATACAACCAGCAGCCAGTATGCCTTCAAGTATGCCATGCCAAACTCGCTTACTACATACGACTGCAGCCTTAAAGAGGTTTAGAATGTCTTATTTTTTGCGTTTTTATTAGATATCCTGCAATTAAACTTCCCCCGCCTTCGCTAAATCGAACAAACTGCGTTCTTGTTTTTTATCATCAAAATGTAAAATTTTGCTGTTGTCGCAATTACGTTAATTCCATTGAACGTATGAGTTTAAGGAATATGTTTAGGAATAATCTAATGCTGCTGGTAGCAGTTACCGCTGCTACTTGCATTTCTTCTTTGCTCCCGGCTTAAAGGACGTTTTATCTGTGCGTGGGTGTGAGTGTGTGTTACGTTTATGTGTAGTAAATTGAAATTTACTTTTGAAGACAGTGTTCAAGGGTAATAAAGTTTAGTCTTTATAGTCTTTTGTTGGGTTTTAACAGTCATTTAAAGTGACTACAGCTATTTACAATAATTAAGCTACGAAAATAAATTGCCACTGAATTTAGTGGCATTGAAACAAATTTTTGTTTTTTTTCGAAAATTTTAGTCAAATTAAGAAGAGTTAAAGTGCACTTAAGCGCTTCAGATCCTTTATTATAAATATTATGAAGATGTATAAACGGAGATGAAACTTGTTAACCAAATTAATTTCTTGGCTTATCTAAAAAGTGCAACATTTCTTTATGGACAGATTTTATAAGCGAAAATTTCTTTTTTCTTTTAATAAATTTTGGATAAGCCTTAATAAAAGAGTAATCTACTTTAGTGCATTTTATTTTTGTTTTGTTTATCGATGTATGTGAATAAGGAGAGTAAAATGTTCCTTTATTGTTCTCACTTTTTGTTATATATTATATATGTATATGTGGTTGGTGTGTCACAGATGTATGTATGAGAAAAAATAAAATTTCTCGAATCATATTCTAATAGCAATATTTTTTTGTCTTACATTAAAACAAATAAAAATTGCTAAAAAAAAAACTAATACGGTTAAGCATATGTATTTGTCTATGAATGTGTGAGTGTGTAGAGGCCCTGAAAATAATATCCCTGTAAATAATATTGGACTACCTGATCCATTTTGATAAAATGGACTACTCAATGGACTGGTCCAATGTAATGCCAGCATGAACCATGTCATTGTTAAAAAGTGTTTGTAGTGAGCCGACATGTCTTCGTTTTTTAACGACATGCTTTCGTTTTTAAACGACTTCAAAACTAATCCTCCTTTGTAGTCCAAAGCTGGGTTATATGGTCCTGCTCTAGGACATCGTAATCTTAATAGACCATGTGTTTTCCATACGTTTGGGTTACTTTTGGACTAGTCCTAGTCCTTTGTGAGCTACATTTTACATGCGTGTTTGTACTAGTCCTATTATTTGCAGGGGGGTGTCTTATTTTGCATTTGTTAAATAAAAAGAAAACAATAGAATGAAAAATTATCAATAAATTAAATTTGATGAACTTAAGCCGAATTAAAATATCAAAATTTGGATAAAAACCCATAAACAGTTCAACAAAATAACCACAATACTAATAATGGTTTAAATCCAAGACACGAGCTCTATGTTAACAATTGTCCTTCAAGTTGTTCTGAAAAAGGTCAACAAGAAAGAGAAAGACAAAAAAAAAAAATGAAAAACAGAAAAAATGTACTTTAGACTTCGAAAAGAATTCTTGAGTACGGAAAAACCCGAAGTAAGGAAGAACATGTAAATCAAATAAAATGGATAATCATTCAAAGCAAATTTCGGTCTACCAAGGGTTAAATACAATTTGGTTTAAGATTGATGTTTTACTATTGACTGCCAGCAGTCGTCAATGGCTGTGCGTGTTAAACGGCAAAACCCTCTGAAGAAATTGAGGGGTTACAATAGAAACATATAAGGGTAACCTGTCTGTAAAAGTTAAAAATGAAAAATTATCAATAAATTTTAATTAATTTCATATTGAACAATCCCTTTCTTCATAAAAATAATCTAATGAAAATTAAATTTAATGAACCTAATTAAAATATCAAAATTTATATAAAAAAAAGTTAAAGGAAAGTCAGATCTTGAGCATG
The DNA here is from genome assembly GCA_963931875.1 of Pollenia griseotomentosa. Taxonomy (NCBI): domain Eukaryota; kingdom Metazoa; phylum Arthropoda; class Insecta; order Diptera; family Polleniidae; genus Pollenia; species Pollenia griseotomentosa. The sequence goes on along the minus strand of OZ007563.1, from coordinate 74,360,870 downwards.
CGCCGGAGCTCCTAAGAAATATGTAAGTATTTTTGAAAAAAGTCATTTTTTAAATTTTAATATTTTATTTTCTATCAATTATTATTAATTAAAAGTGAAAATATTTTTAATTAAACTTAAAACAAATAAAACTTTGGTTCTAATACAACCTGAAACAAAAAAATCATTTCTTGGTCGAATGAAACCATATTATTGGCTCCTTTGCATTAATGCAACGAAAATCTTCATTACTTCATTGCAGTAATGAAATTTTCATTAATACTAAGAAACTTCCAAAACGGGAATTTTTGTACTTTTCGTTGTATCATTAATGATAAGAAACACGTGACATTCGGTCCAAGTAAAACTTTATGTATTATTTAAGGTATAAATACGTACAGTAAAATATCACAAGAAAACGTTTCCATTAGAGAAAATATTTAAATGTATGTTTAAATAAAAGTTTTATTATTTATTGAATAATTATAGAAATTAAAGCACCCTCTAAATTTAGATGTTATTTTTACGTAGCCCGAATGCAGTTTTACGTTGACGTGGTTTTCGTGGCCTAATTTCCTAATTTTTTTTGTAATTATACCGTTTGTAATTTCTATAATATTGATGTTAGACCCTATAAAGAATATATATTCTGGGTCCTTATGAGGAGCGAAGTTGATTTAACGTTGTCCGTCTGTCCGTCGAAATGGATTTTCCGAAGACCCCATATATGATGGGGGCCAGGTTATTATACATTTATGTCACATATGGTCCGGAATTGCTTGCTATTGAAATTTAGCAAGATCGTTCCACAAATGGCTGATATATGAGTAAAAAACTACGACTGCCTCAAATTTGTTCCTTTAAAGGTCCAATTAGACGTGACATTGCCATACCAACACTGTATTACCAAAACGACATAAACATACCATACAAACCAATTCAATTTTGGTTTCTACGGTCATACAGTGGCTATGGTAATACAGTGTTGGTAATGTGGTTTTTTTGTTGTTTTTTTTATACCCTTCACTACAAGTGGTGGATTTTATTTGTAACGTGTTTAATTTTACGCATCCACATACACATTAATGCATATTCATGATATGCCGTTCAAATTAAGAAACAAACTCATAGACTCAATATATTTTAATTTAACGCTTCTTCAGTAAAAGCATTCGTAGACGGGTTGTTAAGTTCTCTCCTGAGACTGATGATATTGCCAGTTCGAATCCCAAAAAGAATTTTTTTTCATTTTTTTTATTTAATTTTTTTATGTTCTAAAAAACGATTTTATGATTATAAAACGAATTTCAAACATCAACTTTGGCAAAAGAGGAAACGGGCTTAGGTACATATATAATTTTTTTGTTTTTTTTTTTATATTCTTCGGCATGGCGAAATGAAAAGTTGGCGTGGCTCAATTAATACTTATTTATACCTATCTAAAGAGCGTTATTCATGTATATAACTTTTTGTTCTTATCTCATCATGGTGAAGATTCGGCATAGCCGACTATAGCACTCTTACTTGTATTTCATTAAAATTCTAGAATGAAAACTTCCTACTATTTACAAAAACTTTCATTCTGTATTTTAGACACCACAAAAAAAAGCGGTGCATATGTACCTATAGACATACATGAATTCATTCGTGTAACGTATATTTTACTTGTTTTATACAGTCTGCAACGCTTTATTAAACAAGCAAGAGAGAAAAGAGCGTAAGAAACAAAGAGAATAAAAAAATAGTTACTATAATGATTTTGCAATTAATATTACGAAATTTTTCATTACTTTAACGAAATTTTCATAAATATAATCTAATAGTATGTTCACATTTGTCTTCTTAAACGCGTTTAAGCAGTTCGAACGTGATTAAGCTCTAATCACTTCAAAATCGAGATGATTACCCATACATTGAAGTGATTTGTTAATCACTTCAAATTGACATGATTACAACTAAATCACTTCATAAATCACATAGAATCCACTGAACATACCTCAAATGTAGAATCGCCAACATGATCGTGATTTCTGATTAATGTTCATATTTTTTTCCTTAAATAATTCATAAATTTTCACAATTTCATCAATAAAATGATTACAATAATCTTCTGATAACTTTAAAAAAGTGTTTTTATCCATTTTTAATACTTTAAAGAAATATAAATTTGTTTGTTGTTTTGTTGTGTGTTTTTTTTCTTAATCATCTGTCATCTTAATCATCTCAAATGTAATGTGGACGGATTTGATTAGCTTAATCAACATTTTGCTTAAACGCGTTTAAAAACCTAAGTGTGAACTTAGCATAACTGGACTTATATTAATATGAGCAAAAAATATTCAAACTCATATAATTTGTAGTATATATAACAATTTGTTTCGTTAGTACAATGATTTTGTCTTGCCAAATTACTGAGAAATCTATCTCTGGTCTGAACCGGGGGTTAACAAATGTTTTAAAAAATAACCTTTATTCGTCCAGGGTATTTCCTTACTATGAAGCACTTTTTGTGTCAAAAATGTATTGCTTCAAAGTAGGATCTCACCAAATAAAATGCATGCCTTCCGTAAGCGAAACCTTTGCATTTCTCCCTAAAAAAAAAACAGCTAAATTTTGAAGCTCCATTTTTATTGGGATAGCACTCAATAATATTGTAAAGTTGATGGATACCTTTTCTTGTTAAGCACAATTTTAAAGTTGTTAATTACAAATAAAAAAATTTTTTTCAATAGTCTATCAATTTATAGAAAACTTATTCTTTGCAGATGTGTTTAATTTAAATAAAAAGACTTTATTTGACCCTACTGAGACTTTGAAAGGTAAGGAAATCATTTTAATAATACCAGAATAATCTTCTAAGGAGACACTTGCAGAAACTAGAATAAAGATGTGAAATTACACTAAAACATAACATGGTTAACATGGTTGAACGTTTTCCCTGTGGTCACGAAAGACTCACAATTATTCAAGCGAAGAAAATTTCTGATGAATAGTTTATACTGCACATTATTTGTAAATACTTTATTTCGAAACAAAAACCAACTAAACATTATAAATATTTATCAAATTTGTATCAAAGTTATTGATTGTTCCATTTTACTTTGTTTACTTAACACTTTTGCAAATTTCTCTTATCTTCGTAAACAGCACAACCACTTTTTTTAGATTTTTTTTTTATTTGTTTACATCCTGCTTCGGATGTCACATGAATAAGAAATTACCACTGATGATGTCTTATCGCTGGTAAGGAATAACAATAGAAAGAAAACTTATTGCGGGAAATAAAAGAAAATTTGCCATATTTAGTGTTTGCTTAAAATGTCATTTGATTTGATTGGAATGACGGTTTATCACACTTAACAACAAACATTTGCAGTTTGTAACTCACTCCAAGAATAACTTGAAATAAATGTCTCTTGGTTGTCAGAGACGAGTTGTTAAACAATTTCATTTAATCAAACGCACGAACGCACGTCAAGGATACGAATCGAAAATATGGTGAACATTATGTCCTTTACAGTTGAGCCACTCACTATAAATGCCAAGTAATGGACAACTGCTACTGTTTGTATGTGCTTCCATTCTGAGGTTTGTTAAAAAAGCCTGAAGGATGTGCTTGTTTGTTTTATCTGTTAGAAAGATGATAAAAACAAAACAAGTTTCATCGTTCTTCTGTTTGATTTTGTTTATGAAAAACCAAATAAATAAACGTTTGTCAATGTGTTCACAAAACAAATACATCTGTTACCAAAAATAAGCCAGCTAGACGGATACATCCATCAGGCGTTTCGGTAAAGTGTTTTTTTTTTTAAAGAAAACTTGAACTCGCATTACTAGAATAAATATTTTGCCTAGATGGAAACTTGAAATATTAACTTAATACAACATACCTTTTTTTAAAGGGACGTTTGAGTAAAAAAAAGTGTTATTTGTATAGTAGAAAATTACAATAAATGTTGAAAGCAAAAGGAGAAAACTTTAAAAGCTTTGAATTTATTTCATTAAAAAAAAAAAAAATTTAATTGAGATTAAAGAAAAAATATGTAGGTAATACTAGAAATGATACCCTCCACAACTAGTTGTAAAGAGGGTAACAATAGTGGAGAGGGTGTTATGCATTTGTGCTGATGTTTGTAACACTTTTAAATATTGGTGGTAGACCCACCTGGCAGGCTGGCTGTCCATATAAACATTGTTCGCAAAGTACATGTCGCAATATTGGAGATAATTTAATAAAATTTGATACATAGATACATAGGCTTGGTCCTTGCGCCAATTAAAAATGAGGCAAATAGGCCCATAATTTTACATTGCCCCCATATAAGCTTCTTTCCGGAAAAGGGTTTTTCTTTTTATCTTATTATGTTGGTATTACAATTAAATTTGGTCCAACCATATTTTATTGCAACCAAAATCATCTTGCCAAAATTTATTGGAATCGGTCCGTATGTGAGCCCCGATACAAATATTACTCCCGAAAAGAGCTTTTAGCGCCATAACTTTCTTACAAATGTTGTTATTAACATACAAATTGGCGATAATAACTTTTACGATAGCTGTTATGTCATGTCAACATTTTGTCCTGGTAGGTCCAAAATTAACCATCCTAAAATTTTATTGTTTGTTTTTTATTTACCCCTTTGTTTTATTTTCTGCTTTGTTTGTAGCACAGAGTTGTATTTTTAGGGCGTAATTTATATTTTTTATCGATTTTAATTTTCAAGTCAGCGTTTAATTTGTGGAATTGTTGATGTGACAATACAGTGGATTTCGTAGGAAATGTAAAACCTTTCGACCGACAAGTCGAAACTTAGTTAGGCTTTTATAAGAATGGTAATGAGTAGGGATAAGATTTTCATGCATTAAAATATCAAAAATATGCGCTAAAAACTTAAACAATTTCCATAATAAATCGTTTTCTAATTTTACTAAAAACAAAAATATATAAAATATTCTGCCTATTGTTATACAAATATCTTAAGTAACTAATTTAAATTTTTGTTTGTTTAAATTATTTAAAGTAAAACTTTGTCTTGTACTTGAAGCATGCCAATGCATTTTGAAAAAAATTATTTTCTGGTCCCACTTTGATACCAGATTACATCAAAAATATTTGAACTTTATTTCATTTTTTGAAAATCCAAATTTTTTTTGCAAACGTTTCGGATTTTGTTTTAATTTGTCTGGCTTTTCTTCCTTCTACATTGTTAATTTTACTTTCAATGAATTTGAGCTGACAATTAAGTGAGCTAAATTCCTCCTAATTAGTTACTGTTTCACCAATATATGCGTTATTGGAAAAAACAAATGCTAATTGACTTCTGATGTTATTTAAATTTAATATTTCTTTTACTATTTTAATAGCATAATCATCGGTATCAACCAGCCCTTCTAATATTCTTAAATTACTTAAATTGTTTTGAATAGAATTTTTAAGCATCTACCAAGGCCCCCATTTTGTTACTACTGGCTGTGGTGGAAGTGGAATCAAGGGATACATTTCATTAGAAATTGCAATATGGGCAATTCCACGCATAAGGTTACTATCAATGAAAAAAATTAATATCTGATTTTGTTAGTGAAAAAAATTAAGTATGGTGGCAACATTATGTTACTTTTAAGTTTTTATAGTGGCAACAATTTTTTGATATTTTTTTTAAAAAAATTTGATATTTTTTAAAAAATTTGAATTAAAAACTAAACAAATTTTTTAAGTTTTTGAAACGTTTATATTTCTTATTTCTAAAAAAAGATTGTTTTGTTGGTTTCTAACTTATTATTAGTGATTTCGTTTAGGTGGTGTTTATATTCAAAAATAGCATTTTAACGAGTTCATTAATTGCAATTTTGTATCTTTCAAATAATTTTGAGTTCCTATTTTATGCGCTGTGATTTCAATTCTAACGTTTCATGTAAAATTACTGACTTTTATACTACACAAAGTGAGTGTAGTGTCGGTCACGTTTTGGGCTGTAGTGTCAGTCAGAATTTATTTTACTAATAAATATTTTTTTAAATAACTTACCGCTTTTATTTCAGCATTTTATAATTATTTCTTTCTTGAACTTTCGATAAAAACACAAATTAAAGTTATAACGAAAATGCAAAGGAAGATTATTGAAGTTTAAAATCACTCTCGAAAAAGACTTCCTTTGGCATGTAGTGTCAGTCACGTTTATATTTTACTAAATAAATAATATTTCAAAATATCAGCGGTTGGCATTTTTTTCTCTTTCGGATAATTGTTGAAACTGCTACATAGACATGTTAAAATTGACACTAAAAAAATATTAATAATCGTAATATAAGACAAAACTAAACGCAAATTGTGTTAAATGTAGAGTCAGTCACATATGGAATTGCCCATATTGTAAAATTAGCTTCTTATTTTCTTTGCAACGCGGTATAACCCATGTACCAAGCAAGTAGCTTGTAACAGTTTTGCATTAAACATTTTAAGCCCATTGAAAGCCCTAACCATGTAAGGTGCTGCATCGATTTAAAATAGAATGCTCTTTTGTCAAAATCTTGAAAATCTTGTATTTAGAAGCTCCAAAAGAGTTTTTTATTAATTAACATTTTTTTGAAGGTTTTTTTATTTATTATTCGAATGTGTATTCTATGTCAAATACAATCCTCAAAAGCTTTTATACTTTAATAGCCTCATTCCTTCAATATTTCACAGGAATATTTTCTATGCACTATCAGAATTTTTGTTTTTTTTTTTTTTTTTTTTTTTTTTTTTTTGTATATTTCTGTTACGAAGCTTACTTTAGCTATCCTTTGGTTAGCAATGAAGTAAATTGTAAAGAAAATTTATACAACTATTAGATACCAGCAGAATGTAATGCATTTTCTGGCCCGCTACGGCCTTCGTCAGCATTCTTTGTATCTTATAACTGGATAGTGCCTATTGTAAATTTTATGTATTTAACTTAATTATTTTAACAAATAGAATCTGGGAATTTATTCCTCATGGTGAGTTACATTTATTATATAAATTTTTCATATTATTCGAATGTGTATTCTATGTCAAATACAATCCTCAAAAGCTTTTATACTTTAATAGCCTCATTCCTTCAATATTTCACAGGAATATTTTCTATGCACTATCAGAATTTTTGTTTTTTTTTTTTGTATATTTCTGTTACGAAGCTTACTTTAGCTATCCTTTGGTAAGCAATGAAGTAAATTGTAAAGAAAATTTATACAACTATTAGATACCAGCAGAATGTAATGCATTTTCTGGCCCGCTACGGCCTTCGTCAGCATTCTTTGTATCTTATAACTGGATAGTGCCTATTGTAAATTTTATGTATTTAACTTAATTATTTTAACAAATAGAATCTGGGAATTTATTCCTCATGGTGAGTTACATTTATTATATAAATTTTTCATATTATTCGAATGTGTATTCTATGTCAAATACAATCCTCAAAAGCTTTTATACTTTAATAGCCTCATTCCTTCAATATTTCACAGGAATATTTTCTATGCACTATCAGAATTTTTGTTTTTTTTTTTTTTTGTATATTTCTGTTACGAAGCTTACTTTAGCTATCCTTTGGTTAGCAATGAAGTAAATTGTAAAGAAAATTTATACAACTATTAGATACCAGCAGAATGTAATGCATTTTCTGGCCCGCTACGGCCTTCGTCAGCATTCTTTGTATCTTATAACTGGATAGTGCCTATTGTAAATTTTATGTATTTAACTTAATTATTTTAACAAATAGAATCTGGGAATTTATTCCTCATGGTGAGTTACATTTATTATATAAATTTTTCATATTATTCGAATGTGTATTCTATGTCAAATACAATCCTCAAAAGCTTTTATACTTTAATAGCCTCATTCCTTCAATATTTCACAGGAATATTTTCTATGCACTATCAGAATTTTTGTTTTTTTTTTTTTTTTTTGTATATTTTTAAAGTTATTTTTATAATATGGAAATTAAAAAACACCCCTCAAAAATGTCAAAATATTTAAAACCTATGTATGCAAATATATGCATTTTCACCAAAATATGCAATAAAATGCAAAAACAAATCGATGCCATTTTAACGCAAATTTAATGATTCGAAAAGATAATTGGTCGACATGGACATGCATTTGCATGGAAATCGCATCCCTAGTTATGATACAAAAGCAACAAAAAATTAACTAAAAACACAATATAAAATTACAAAAAAAACAGCATTAGCAATCCACTGTACTAATTTAAACCATTACCCAGATTTTGAGAATGTTACAGAGTACTACTTACAAACGTTTCTTAAATTTGTTGGTGTTTCACTAATAATTTGCTTTTTATGAGTATGAGTTATTAGCACATAGCCCAACCTGTTTTATGGGTCAGGGAACCTGTTTTATTTATAAACTTGGCATTGGTTATTTAATGGCTATGATGGCATGACTATTCGCCATGACGATTAGATCCTCATTGACACTCAGAATTTTAAGATACACGTTGCCAGGTGTGTCCTTCTGAGACTCTCTTCTCTAATCCGCTGAACTGTCCGCCACTGCTTATTTATTCGCAGTTGCCCACCAATCTTCGTGGTTAGGGTCATCCACTATCCGCAGCCTGTGGTGGCGTCCCACAGCACTCCAGCTATGCTTTTCTATAGGTTTGTATATTTCGTCTTGATAAGAAGTAACTCATGAAAACGAATTATAAAATCCCAGGTGCCCTATGCTCTACTGGTGCCCTATTTTCTACTACAGGAACTTTCTTTTAATTAATCCACAATCCTTGTGTATAATTATTATGAATAAAGGCAATGAAAAAAAAATCAGACGTGGTTTTAATGTATTAGTTAGGAGTGCTCCAAATTTATTAAGAATAAATTATAAGACAGATACAGATAGTTTAGCCTTTAGTTATAGGCATATGTTAATTACAATATAAGCGGGAACTTAATAATTTTTTTAAACTTTACAAAATGGTAGCAACAAATTCTTTTTTTTTCTATCTTATTTCTTCCCAAAGTTTTTCGAACAAAAATGTAGCTGAAGTTTTTTAAAAAGTTGATTCTACTTTAACTTCAGCAACAATTTGTATTTAATTGTAGGTGACGTTTATAATAACTTTTTTTTGTTGTTTTGAATGAAAATTTTCGAAAATGCGTGTGATTAAGAAACAAATTGTTGCTTTATTGTGAACACCAAGTGAAAATGTTGCTGCCATTCTGAAGGAAGCTTAACAGATTATTATGTTTAAATATTTTGTTAGTATAAAACATTTTTTCATAACATGACAATTTTTGTATTTTAAATTTAGTTTTTTGAAATTATTGTAAAAATTTTTTCAATATCCTATAGACCTTCCAAAAGATTTTGTTATTCGTGCTTAATTCCCAGTTTTTATTATTGATAAAAACACTTGAAATTTATTGTTGATGGGATAAGCTATTCCTATGCGCATTTCACTGGTTGCTTAGGCCAGATCATCAGGAAACTTCATCCATAAAGATTTTGGAAAAACTAAAGATATTAAACCAAATAAAACTGTTAAGCGTATAAGACTTGTAGCAACAGTTCTACTTGTAACAATATCAAAGTTTAAACAAAACACATCAACAATAAACAGTGGGTTTATCTCATCTTACATTCCCCACTACAATTAGTTGAAATTCTCTCAACATTAACTGTAGTTGTAAGTAGGTTAAGAAAAACAAAATAAAAACAAACAACAACTTACAAAAGATGTTGTCAATTAAGTGTTTTTTTAGGCGGTGCACTTGCCTGTTTATTATCAAAAAGTAATTTCAATTTTGGGAATACAAAATTTTAATTTCAAAAGATTTTGTTATTCGTGCTTAATTCCCAGTTTTTATTATTGATAAAAACACTTGAAATTTATTGTTGATGGGATAAGCTATTCCTATGCGCATTTCACTGGTTGCTTAGGCCAGTTACAAGTAGAACTGTTGCTATAAGTCTTATACGCTTAACAGTTTTATTTGGTTTAATATCTTTAGTTTTTCCAAAATCTTTATGGATGAAGTTTCCTGATGATCTGGCCTAAGCAACCAGTGAAATGCGCATAGGAATAGCTTATCCCATCAACAATAAATTTCAAGTGTTTTTATCAATAATAAAAACTGAACATTAAGCACGAATAACAAAATCTTTTGAAATTAAAATTTTGTATTCCCAAAATTGAAATTACTTTTTGATAATATCCTGAAGACCTTTGACAAAGTTTTGGTGATTAATAAAAATTAATACTTCTCTTTAAAAAAAAGAGTTAACCATTAGCTCGAAATAAAAATGATGGATGATCGGATAATTGCTTGATATAATTTCCAAAAATAAAATAAAAATTATTTGCCTCATAATATTTGGAAAAAAATTTAAACTAGAAAAACGTTTGTTTTTCAGACTTAAAGTCCTCCTAATGGAATATCCGATGTAACCATTAAAAAAATCGGGAATGCTTTTTGACTAGGTATTTCATAGTTCATGACAAACTATGGCGAACATGCATTTGCTGAAATCGCGCTTGTTTGCTTGTAAATTCAGAAACAACTTTCTGAACATCATTGTCAACGGCAAGTTAAACTTATTATGAGGACTAACAGAGCTGGAGTTATTCAAATAACAAAGAAATTGGTTGCAGTTTGTGACACCGAACGTTTAATTTGAACCCATTTGCTTTCTTTTTCCAGGTAATAATTCATTTTGTAAAGCCCATTTCGTATGTAGTGGATTATAAAATTCTGCAGGGCAAACTTCTGCTTTTGCCTAAAACTTTATCCCACAAAATAATTTTTTTTTTACTCTTAATTTGTTTAATTTATCCGCGTTTCAATTCGGTCACATGTTTTTGTGTGTTAATGCCATTGTGCATAATTGATTTCATAAATAATTTGCTATGACCACATAATTATAATGACACATTATTTAATTCCACTAAACTGTGGCAACAAAAAAAAAATATATACAAACACAATTATTTTATTTTTTTAATGGACTAAAAATTATGAAAAAAACAAACAAAAATACACAACCGTATAACTAAAATGGTATTTTAAACGCATAACATTACAAAATAATAACTATACGAGGCTTTTAAATGCTTTGATGCCTTTTTCTATTTGCAAAACATCAAAAATTAATAATCAGGGCAATTTTTTTTTAAACACTTTGCTTGAAAAATAAGATTTTGCATAATTTGCAAGATCCAAATAAAATTGTTTGTTCGCATTAAAATTCATATTTTGTAAATTAGTAAACAGTTTTTTAACCATATTACACAGAAAAAATTCTCCAAAATTGTTCACCAATTAAAGCATTAATCAAAAACATAATCAGTTTTAATTAAAAATTTAATCAAGTGAATTAAACTTTTAATGAAGTGAATTAAACGTTTAATTAATACTATTAACTGGTTTAATTGATACTATTAATTTGTTTACTGGTGCAAATTTAATCAATTTTTTAATTAGAATCACAAATTTTTTAATTGAAATCAATTTTTATTTTTTTCTGTGTACCTATAATTTTATTATTTTTTTAATGGACCCACGTGAGCTGTGCTTGATCACGGCTGCCAATGGAACCTAACCAAACCTACAGTAATTATTTTACTACTAACTAAAGGGTTTTTCATTCAGCAAATCTACGGTGATGCGCATCGTCCATTGTCTTGATTTCTTGCATAAATTGAATCTTGTACGCATTAAAATGTATGATCTTCTACCGAAATTCGTTGCAAAGTACTTCTAGAAATGTAAAGTTCTTGAACGCGATGCCGAATGGACTCTGCCAGATTATCCCTTCCTGCGGATATGGGTGGTCCAACTATAATCACGATGTAAATTGTGAGGCCCACCTTAACGTTAAGTTTTTTGCCCAAAATAATTTGACATAGCTTTGTTGAGTTATTGGCATATTCAACCATGGAGAGTTAAACAATTGCACAGAGCGTTAAAATTTTTTAAGACTTTTACAAAAACGGACTGACATAACAAAATGCGTTTCATGCACTTCATCTTCAGCGACGGTGTGCCTCAGTTTATTTGTTAACAAGCAAAATTGCCGCATTTGAGCAAATGAGAATCCACGAAAGAGTGACTATTAGGTGCCGTTAATGGGCTTGCGGCGTCATCGGGCCGTAATATAATGAAGTTGGCTTGCGGTTACCTCGAATAGTATTCGCTATCGCGATATGACGACTAAGACAAGCAATAACCTTCTGATCTGTCAGCGTCTCAAATTTATAATTTAACGCCTCAGTGTCGATTCATTTGGCGCAGCATTACCAGCGAAACCTTTTCCCAGTTCTTTGCACCCATAAAAATTGCTCAATAGTCTTTTAAATCCAAAGAAATAATCACAACTTTTACGGACACCCTTGTTTAAAGTGAAGCGTTATTCTGTGAGCGTTATCGAAATTTTAGTTAAACCAAAAAATTCATAATCTTTGAACGTTTTTGGTAGACCGCACAAGTCATATTTTGCACTTGGTAATCGATGGAACAGTTTTGGGATAAATTTCATTCATCATTTGCTGGGTTTCGGTAAGCAAAAATTCCCACAATTGATGTTTGTTGGCACGAGACCTGATATTTTCGAAACTAGAAGCCGGTTTTTTAAAAATTTTTAAAAGAATAACCGGTTCGAATTTTTTAAAAAAATGTTGAATAATTGATTATGATATTAATTCGAAAGGTTACGCGTTGACCCCATAACTCGTTTGGACATTCATCCAACAAAGGCTTAAAATTCTCGAACTCTTTTTAGCTAAATCTTGATGTTTTTAATTTTGACAAAATTACTCAAAGGACATTTCTACCTTATGCCCTCAAAATATTACGTAGCTAAATTCAAAAGAAAATTCATTCTAAGCAACAAAAAATTTATTTAAAAAATTGTACATAACCGCTACCTAAACGGTGTTAAGAGATCTTAGGTACATTTTTGTAGTTGATTGATTCCTTGAATTTTTAACGCTATGCTACCTATGGACCTGAACAAGGAAAAAAGTAAAAAAAAAATCGAATAATTTTTGTTCTTTATGACAAGAGCTACAACTTTGCCTTAGAGAGTAAATCAAAATTCCGAACGGTTTGCAAGATATGAGCCTAAGAAAATTATCACTTTTTTGCAAAAATAACACCGCGGCCCCAAATCTTTTGGTTATATATCTGGTAATATTTATTCGTGTTGCACTGTGTTATAAAATCACTACAAAGCGGATAATACTTCTACGATATTGATATGCTTGGCCAAATTGGATATTTAACGCCATCTGTTGTGGTAAAAAACAGCATTTTGCTTTTACCCAGCAAGCAAAATAGTACAGCGATTGTCAGATGTCTAAGAAAAACGTCGACAAAAAGTCGGGTTCGTATACGAATTCTGTTAGATTTCTGACCCCCAAATTTTATGAAGTGGTTGATTCTGGCAGACATGTCGGGCAAAATTCTGTGTTTTAAACCGACATTCGTATTTATTTCCGACAGAGAGCTTGAAGAATGTTGAATATAACTCTAATCGACTAATCGAACAAATTTCTCATAGTAATCGGAGAATATTTTGACTCTTGCAGACATATTAAATGAGACTTTTATAAATTAAGGAATAAAAATTTCCAGGGAGTTTTTCCCCTTTTCCATTTTTTCAATTGAATTTAAATAGCAAAAATGGGAGAAGAGAGAAAAACTCCCGGGGAATTCTTATTTATAATTGGGCGGTTTATTTGTAAAAAAAATATTGTAGTTGAGTTTATTTAATAAAGTGTTAAATGCTATTTGATTGAGGAAACGTTATAGAAAATAGAACAAGTGTTAAATAAAGATAGTGGTCAAATATTTGTTAGATGTGACCCCACTTTAAGTTATACACCATTGATTTAAAACTGGAAATAGTAAATTTTTCGATTTGTAGTTAACAATAACTAAACAAAAAAATTTCTAAAAGCATATTTGTGCTTTTTTAGCATATTTTTGGGCATTTTTTTTTCATTTTCTTATTTTTTTATTTTTTATTTTTTATTAAACTTGTCCTTGTAATAATTATTTGCAATTAAATATTGCAAATGTCAAACACATCCCTTCATACACAGTGCATGTAATTTAAAAAAAAAAAAAACTGCTAACTACAAAATTATGTATGAAGGTATGTGTCCGCATTAGTTTGTGTCACAAAACTTTTAATTAATATTAGTATTTATTTGTTTATTCACTTCATTGTCCACGAATTTGTTGTAATGACCACAGTTGTATTTCAAAACATTTTATTTGTTTAACATTTTGTAAAACTGTTGTGAAATTATTACAAACAATTATAATCTGGGTTATGTAAATCGTAAATCACATGAAAAACATCATTTATTTTGTTTGTCAAATTTTCTTTTTTTTAATTTTTCCCCCTCCTTTTGCATACGTAATTATTTAATAAGCAAAATCATGTTGAATAAAAGACCTGATGTAAAAAGGGGTTTAAAAATTTTAACAAAAAAAAACAAATATATCCTCTTCGATTTTAACTGAAATGTAAATATGGAGTTAAAAGTGGTTATTTATTATATTTTAAGCTTGAGGCCATCTACTTTTGCCAATAGACAGATGGATTTTGCTTGGAAATAATACACTTCAACAAAAAAAATTTGTAAATAAAATGAAAACTCTATTTCTTTTATTAAAAATTAATATGTTGCTTAAATTTTCTTAAGCTGTCCATTTTATTGTCCTTAAACAATTTCATAAAAAATAATAACAATAAATTTTCTTAGATCTAAAAAAAGAAAAAGAAAATCTTAAATAGAAAAGGAAAACATAAGGACCAAAAGAGACTAACTGCTTATCATTAGAGCTTAATATTTATACACATTGTCATGTCCTTTATGACATTTTAAGGCATACTTTTTCACAAGAAAACAAATAAAAAATAAATAAGGAATTACACACTCCTACAAGAAAACAATATTAGTACATACAAACTCAACCTCACTTATACACACACACACAAACATACATATATGTATCTCATAAGTATTGTGCCAAAGGAATATATTAATGTATGCATGTGTAAGTTAAATTATGAAAATGGTTTGATAGATTTAACTGGTAATAGGATTGTGATGTTAAATAATAAAGGCTCCTGCGAACCAGCCAACCAGACACCCACTCACCCACTCACCCATCCTTTCAACTATTCATCCGTTCTATTTCATCCATCTATAGACAACATATTCACAACAATGACAAATGTATGGGACAAGTTAATCCGTAATAATCTGCATCATCACCAAAACACACTCTCATACTTTCGCATATGAACTAAAAAGCGAGCAAAAAAAAAATTAAATAAAGAAAAAACTAAATAAAGCTGATGAGAGAAAAACAGCAAGTGGTATTCAGAGAAAAAGAAGCAGCAGCAGGAAAATGAATGGAAAGAAATGAAGAAAATAGATTGGTGCTAAGTGTCAAATGCGTCATGAATCAGTGTCAAGTACACTCACACAAAACTGTTCAACAAACCAACCAGTAACCAATAACAGCAAAAGCTACAACAACTACTCAACATCATCAACCAATTCAACTAGACAACAACAACAACAACTTCTTAGGAATCAGCATCATCATACTCATCAGTAGTGCCATCATGCTCATCAACAACAAAAATACCGAGAAGAACAACAGAAACATCATCATCAGAATCGTCAGAATCAGCAGCAACAAAACTTTTTTACATCAAAACTACAAAATAGACTCACTAAAAAAACAACACAGCAGAAAACACTTTCTACTGTTAAAAAAAAGAAAACAAATAAAAATTAAATAAAAGACTAAAAACAAAATGTAATCCGACATATTCCTTTTGGTCAAATGACAAAGTATTCTGTGGTTTTTCCAACATTGTGGCAGCTTTTCTATTTTAATTCTCAATCCCATTTTTTCTGATACATTTTACAGGTCATCCTCCTGAAATCCTAAAGATTTTGATTAAATACATTAAAAAAAGAAGAAAATCGTTATCTAAGAATAAAACAAGCTAAAAGAAGGGTTCGTCTTTATTTCCAGAAGACTAATAGAAGAAAGAATAATATGAACAAATTAAAATTGGCATATGGGCATTTCTTTCTAAATGTCCACCGTGACCGAAAATTAAAAATTTATTAAAAGCATTGGCCCATATTCATAGTCAAAAATAAAGTCGACTTTTTCTAAAGTCACTTTAGAACAATGTTTTTGACATCCATTTAAAGCCGGTTTTAACTTAAAGTCGACTTTGTTTTGACTATGAATATGGGCCATTATCTTTTATGATTTTGTTATAGAGAAATATTTAGATTTTACTAATTTTATAAATTCCCCCATAAATTCGTTCACTTAGATGAACAATCAGACTGCAAAGTTGTGCAAACTTAATTTCTTATTTGTGCGAATGTTTTATTGTATAATATTATCTTCTTTAAAAGAGGTGATATTTGATAAAAATTATTCCAAAAAAATTTTCTTACGTGGTCTGTAATCTAAGGAAGAGTTCGAAGACTAATATGTTATTCGGATTAACGGTAAATTTTTATTTTGTTTTAATCATTATTCAGTTTAATTATTACGAAAAAAGTTCACGTTCGATATGTCACGTATCGACACAGATTTTAGCTAAAAAAAAAATACAGGAGATTTTGGAATCAAACCAAAGACATTTTAATGTTACATTCCTACGTAAAATTCTGAAAGTTGTTTGACTAAAAAATTGTGCCAGGTTTCGCTGAACTACGCCTTTTTATACATGGCCACAAAAACTACTTCTATTTTTTTCACGTTCGAACCGCTACTTCTTTTGCCATTATCTTTGGCCTAAAATCGCGTCCTACTTAAACTTTAGCATAGATAACAGTGCTTTCTTAGTGCTATAATTTAAGGGTTGAAAGAACTTTAAAATATTTGTTGTTTAAAATGTTATTGTATTTTTGATGCGTGCGACTGTCACGTTCAACACTTTGGAATTACCCATATTCATCTGGTGCAGAATGTTTCGAAAGAGGATCTGTTATAGTTTTTATTCCGTCTGACAACAAAAATTTTCGCCATAAAAAATGTGAGTTTTCACATAATTTGTTCCAAAAACCAAACAAAAGAATAAAAATATCAATTATTTGTAGGTTAGTTCCCATTTCGGTCAATCAATTTTATCTACTGTAACGATTGTGCTGCTAAATTGATTCTAAATTTTACAAGGACTCCAAAGTTAAAATAAGTGCTGCTTACGAATTTACAAACTCAAGATACCCTCGTTTACTACTTGTAATTATATAGGGAATACAAATTATAAACGCTGTTATCAGAAAAAATTTTGTAGTTATTATTATAATCATATTTCAGACATTAGAGCCAAATAGCAGATACTTTACTTGCTTCTTTATTCATTCAAAAAGCAGTCAGAAACCATCTGACATACTTAGTCCCAATGATCGATGTAATGGAGTTCCATTTCACCGAACTCCTACTGTAGGACCAATTTAAACCTCTAACGTAGTTCAAAATGCACTCCAGTTCAACACCAGAGATATCATACAACCCGTCAATCCATTTAGGTCAGTCGACTTCTCGTGCGGAACAGTGACAATTATACTGTCTGGCTCCCACACCGTGTGCATGCCTACCTATAAGACATTGTATTGTGATAACACATACCAAATGTGATACGTCCCTGGCAATCCTATATTCATATAAGAAATAGTCAATCGTGGAACCCGTAAGGTAGTGCCAAGTATAGCAAGTGTCTCCGCTCTAATGTTAACCAATATATTCCTGTGCCGTGGAATCCATATGATTGTGATGTCACGCCCACACCTCACCTTGTATTTTTTTAAATAATTTTAAGATTCCTTGCAACTTTAAGTTTTTTTTTTTTTTTAACCTATATATTGTTGTTAGTTCGCTTACCAGTTAAGGATTTTTCAAGTTTTGTTAAAAACCTAATCATTGGCCATGTCACAGAGTACAATTCTGTTCGGAAACGGAATTCGTCAGAAAATGAAGAAAAAAATTTTTCGGAATAAAACCATTTTTGTTTTCATGAACGAAATGAGAGTTTTTTGTATCTGAAGGGCCAAAAACTATCAAAATACACTTTATATCAATAAACAAATATGTTTTCTTCGATTCCGAACGGAACTGTAATCTGTGTCATGGCTGCATATCTTGAGGGACGAAAACAAAGTCCTGTTCCTTAAATGAGTTTCATTTAATGTCACAAAACCTGAGTATAGTTAAAAAACTTTGGATAGATGTTTTTCAACATATTTTCTTTATGTTTAATCAAACTGTTTATAGCTTTTAATCCAAAATCAGGCTAAAGCTCATCAAGTTTAATTTTCAGTAAATTATTTTAAAGAAGGAAGGAATTTTAGAACATGAAATGAATTAAAATATATTGATAATTTTTGTTCTTGACTGAACGGGGGATTGAACTCGTTTCGAGCTTACGTGTTTCGCGAATAACCACATTCTCATCATCAGAGTTCTTTGCAGTTTTACCCTTTTCGCCACTGCGAGGGCTGTCAGTCTATAGTCAAACAACAAACTTTTAAGCAATGATGTTTTAATGGATCGAAATTTTGCTGTTATAAATTATCTATTTATCACGTTTCGAGAATAACCATGTTAGTTCGTCCCTAATTCAATCCTCGTTCAGTCCAGAATAAAGATTATCAATAAGCTTATATTCATTTCATGTTTTAAATTTCCTTCTTTCATTAAAATAATTTAATGAAATTGAACCTGATTCAAATAAAAATCAAAATTTGGATGTCTCCAAAAAATTTCGAGTATTTAAAAAAAAAATTTGGGATTTCCGGGCATTAATTTATCCTTCCAGTAAAGATAATAGGAACCCTTGTATCAAATATAATAGGCCAGTTGCTGATTTTATAGTCAGGGTTATGGGGTATTTCATAGTGAAGTGATATGATTCTTAACAGCTTAGTAATACTCTCTGAATCAATCTAACGATGTCCTTCCTGTATGTCTGTCCATGTAAAGCTTGTGAGGAAATAACAGGTCGAAAGTTTAAAGGTAACTTAATGAAATTTGCTACATTCGTTCTAATTGTCACAGAAATGAGGGCTGCAGATAATGGTAAGAATCAATCCATAATTTCACATTGCCCCAAGACAAACTTCTTTTCGGAACAAAGTTTTTGTGCCCATTATCGGTCAATTATATTGGCATTTAAATTAAATTTGGCCAAAAAACAATTATTCTACTGCAACTTAAATTATTTAACTAAATTTTATTAGAATGAGTCCACATTTGGCCATTTGTTTGAAATACCACAACCGAAAATGGTTTTTAGTACCATAACTTCCCTTAAAGTTATTTCTTATCTATCTTTAATCGTTTTCAGATGAAACAATTTTATCTTGATGCAGATATCTATATAATGTGTGGCACAAAGAACTCTGATATGAATCTTAACTTCATAATATAATTTTGTTTGGCTTTTTTTTTATTATTATTTTACCTTCCCGGTAAGGCGGAAGAAAGTTTTGAGTTTTCGGGATCCCAGAAACGCCCGCTTTAAAGAAAATACTTTTTTGATAAAAAAAAGAAAAATGTTTAAGAAATAATTTATTATTTTCCTTTTATTATAATTAAATCTGACGAAAAAGTTTTCTGATCCATAATGATCATATAATTTTTAAAAATTAAATTTCTGATTATTATTTTGTAAGTTCCATTTTTAAAATTTTTTTAACCACTGAAAAAAAAGTTGCTGATATGATAAAGGGTGGTTAAAATGTAAGGGCCGATATTGAACGTGAACCACACCTAAACGCCAAGTTTTTTTCCGAATTTTATTTGACATTTCTCTATTTCAGACTTACTCAATTTGAACCATGGAGAGATACAAAATCCAACAACGTGTTAAAGTTATCCAGACTTATTATGAAAATGGATGATAAATTTCGAAGAAAATCATCTTCAGTGATGAGGCACATTTTCACCTCAGTGGATTTGTCGATAAGCAGAATTTCCGCATTTGGGCGAATAATAATCCAAGAGTGATTGTCGAAAAACCAATGCACCCACAAAGAGTGACTGTTTGGTGCGGTTTATGGGCTGGCGGCATCATCGGGCCGTATTTTTTCCAAAATGAGGCCGGTCAGGCAGTTACTGTGAATGGTGTTCGCTATCGTGAGATGATAACGAACTTTTTATGGCCCGAATTGGAAGATATGGATGTGGACGATATGTGGTTTCAGCAGGACGGTGCCACTTGCCACACAGCTAACGAAACAATGGCTCTTTTGCGCAACAAATTCAATGGCCGTGTTATCTCACGTAATGGCGATGTCAATTGGCCGCCAAGATGATGTGATTTGACACCGTTGGACTTTTTTCTTTGGGGTTATTTGAAAGAAAAGGTGTACGTCGATAAGTCAGCAACAATTCAAGAGCTAAAGGATGAGATAATTCGTCACATTAACGGCATAGAACCTCCATTATGCCTCAGGGTCATCGAAAATTTGGACCATCGGATGGAGGTGTGCCGCCGTGGTCGCGGCGCCCATTTGGCCGATATTTTGTTCCATACATAATTGAGTAATACCAATATATCATAATAAAATAAAATTACAATAATTTCCTAAATAGTTTGTGTTTTATTCAAAATCAACATCGGCCCTTGAAATTTAACCACCCTTTAGAACCAAAAATTTTCAAATACGGAGACGCCTAGTCTTGAGTCTCCTTAAATTTGTTAATGAAGAAATAGAAATTAGAAAAACTAAAACCAGCCCCGGTAGGCTAGCTAGTAGTGAGCTAGTCTATCAGCGCTGGGATTGCGGGCTCGATTCCCGCCAGAGACTATGGTTTCATTCCTGCAGACAAGCGTATAGCTTTACGGGATTAGCTTAGGGAATTTAAAAAAAAACATTATTTACGACAAAAGTGTCATGATGCTTGAATATACAATCGATATTGACATAATTGGTCTTAACAAGAAAGGCAGAGTATGAATTTATTTTTTTTTTAAATGCGAGCGCTAAAACATCACAACGTCCTGGGCGCATTCACATCGAAAGCAACAAATTTTATGCCGTAAACAACTTTCTCTGTTTCTAGGTTTTATCGTTAACAACGACAATGTTACCAGCAGAGTTCAGAATTATTCATATACAAGCGCTCATATCAATTGCAACGTAGTCGTATCTCAAAAAAATCAAAAATTTTATGTTGCTTAAGCAAGAGTACTTCTTCATACTTTATTTATAAGAAAACAAAAAATATTACTAGCTGTTTGGTGCCGGCGCTGCTCGGGATTTTCTAAAAAAAAATAAAAAATGGAATACTGGAGAATTTTGTTAATAACTTGCCGCCAGCGCTATCTACCATTAATAAAAAAATTGAAATAGCACGACAACAGCGCCACCTATCCAGAGTTTTTTTTATAAACCATCAGTGAAAGTAGACCTTTCCAATGCATGTACTCGTTTGAAAATCGGTTGAGTGGTTCTCGAGTTATAAAATCACGAACATAGAACAACTTATTTTTATATTGTATGGCAGATTAAATCAGTATTTAAATTTACATTTTAAAAACATTAATAGCATTTTGCCAAGTTGGATTTTCTTTTTAGATACGACTACGTTGAAGTAAAGGAACGATGTTTACTCGTTGATTAATTTGCTCATGAAAGAGCAATAAAAAACTGTTACTTTCTTCACAGTTATTCATGAGCAGGGCTAACAGATTAAGGGTTCTGACCCCTAATAAGGTGAAATTTTGTTGTAAAAAAGAATGAACATTTTCATTTAGAGATTGGAGTTGTCATTGCGGATATTAAAGGAAATTTGTAGTTTTCCTTTTCATATTTGCAAAAATAAAACTAATTTTAAACTTATGTCTATAAACACAAAGGATGAGTCAACTGATAGTTGATACTTAAGTGGATTTGCTTATACATACATATAATAGTTATTATATTACATGCACTTGTTCATTTCCTACATTTCCGTGGCCCACATGCCTCAAAATATATTCCTTACTGAGTTTATACCTAAGGAACCATTATGCCTGCAACAGAAATTCTTTATGTTGTGCTTAACCCTTAACTACCCAGTATGCTTTTGTAACGTAACTGACCAGTAGTGTCCAACGGACTCATTAAAGCAATTAATGATACTTAAAGAAAAACAAAGACAGTACACATAAGAAAAAAGTTTCATTTATGTATATTATATACTTAGGTACATATTTTATTTATTTAACTTTAATTAGTAATTTTTTTAACAAACATTACAAGTAATGAGTGTTATTTTTGTCAAGCTAAAAGGGCCTAAATTTCTTCAATGTAAATAAAATTCAATTTTTGATTACAATATTTGTTTTTTACAGAGTGTTCAGAACAGACATTCCGTTTGCATTTCTCGCAGCACTGTTTGGAAGTTGTAGATATTTTTGAAGGGCAAATGTGACAACGCTTCTTTTGTTTTGAATCAGGTTCAGATGATTGACCAGCTCCATATGTACTAGTAAATAATATATAAATGTGTCTATTGGACACTTGTGGGTTAAGGCGCTACTATTTTAGTTTATTGATAATAAAAATATTTTTATTGCGCATTTTTATTCTCAAGACCATCGGGGTGGAATAGGTAAAACGGGGTTTCTCAAAAATAAATACTTTAGCTTTTATGAGCAATGGAATTCAAAAATGTGTCCGCGAGACCCTTGTGGGTAGTTGAGGGTTAAGTATGTAAATATGATTTTTATGTTTGTAAGATAATTATTATCCACACTGATACATACAGGTATGTCGCATAGATCCATTCCGATCGAAAGTGGAATTAATTCCATATTTTGTTTCTTTAGAAAAAGGTAAACAAAAATATTTTTCGGAATAAAACCACCTTTAGTTTTCTAAGTGGAATAGTGATTTTAAATAATTAATTAAATAAAGATGTTAATAAAACTAAGTCGAAACTACAGACTAAATATTATGTTTGATTGTTACTATGATATCTTATGCATTTATGGTTCCAAGTTGGAACAAATGGCCGTAACGAAATCCTTCCATCCGGATCTATCCTGTGCGGGTCTACCTCTTCGATATATCATCATGAGGTCCTCTTAGGATATGGCCAACCCAGCTCCATCTCCTTTTTGAAATTTCTATACGGATTGGTTTTTCGCCTGTTCTTTGCCCCAGGTCTCTATTGGAAACTACTATTGGAATGCTGAAAGTCATCAACAGTTGGGGATAATTTTGGATGTCATTCGTTGTGGTTTCTGTAATCATAAGAGTTTAAGATGAATCGGTGATTAGCCGGTCGCATCCGATTCTGGTATCGGGATTGCCGGTTGGAGCATCCAGACTCGCCACGTCGCTCTAAGGATTATTGGCAACTTGGGTATTTACAGCTGCTTCAAAACAAGACCTCCCGAGACTCTCCTCTTGAAACCGTTGAATTTTCCGCGACTGCTTATTTTATTCGCAGCATCCCAGCATATCTACTGGGGTTTCCACTATCCGCAACCCGTGGACGCGTCTGGTTGCACTCAGCTGTGCATCCAAAGGCATCAAGTACCATGTAATATGTACTTTAACATATTACACGTTACATAACCAACATCGGCATTTAATTAGAATTTATTATGTGTAAACAAATATTGAACTTTAGGAAAATTTTTGTTAACTTTATGATACTGTCATTTGCTTAAGCAAATTGCGAAACTGATGGCACATTTCGTACGGAATCAGATTCATGAATATCATAGTTGGGCCCTTAAGTTTCTTATGGACTTAACTATTTATTTTTTACTAACAAATATATTTACAAATTATATTTTAACAATTTTTACCGAGCAAAGTAACCTAGAACTTCAGGCCGTTGTAGAAAAATTAGATAGAGTATCTTACGAGAATCGAAACTACAATCATCACACTCATAAATTAGCAAACTACCAACTAGTCTTCTGTGTTACCCGATCTATATAAGTTAAATTAATGTCCCTCGCTTTTATCCATCACTATGGCATGGAACTCCTCTTATATGAAAAATAGCGAAAAACCTCAACACGTGTAAAAATAATTCTCCTTAAAAAAAAATAAACACGCAAAAAAATTATGCCGGTTCATGGTGACCAAACGCATTCACTAACACAAACATCCAATTTACACATATTTGTACATCATCATCTCTTAAGACAAATATCTGCCATAAGTTTATCTATTATTAAACACACTCCACACACGGGGCAGGCTTTATTTACCTAAACTGACAATTTCCAAAAGAAACAAGGAAATAAAAGAACATATGACTCGGCAAATGATTATAAATGACTACAACAGAGAAACAAAAAATACGCATAAAAAAGAAAGTTTTTTCTGTTTTTTGATCCATCATAATAATTCTATTTAATTTAATGGCATTTTATAACACTTGAATGGTTAAGGAAAAGTCCAGAGCTTCCTGCTTGAATCTTAAGCTACGGTCGCACTGGGCAAATATTTGACGAAAAAGACGTAACCAACAAGCAACCGCAAAAATAATTTCCTTTAATTGCAATATTTATTTGGATTATAGTACAACATCTTACAAAATACAGTTTTTTGCTATGGCTGGCAGTATAATTACTTTTATTTTGTGATATTAAGACCATGTTAAATCTCACTTACTATTAACAAAAGTAGTGGTTATGCTTATTTAATCAAATATTTAATAAGTGTGACCGTAGCTTTAGAGTCGAATATTGAAAAAAATATGGCGGCTTAAATGTTGTACAATAGGAATTTAAATATTAAATATTTTTTAAATTGAAATTTCTATTTTAATCTCTTCTAGTAATGTTTTTCGATATTTTTTTTTTTAATTTTCCTTTTTTCTTAACAATGATAACAACAGAGTTTTAATTTTTGAAGAAGAATAGTTGCATGAAAGACTCTAAATCTAGTTCGTTGAACTATTTCATTGAATTTTAATGCGATTAGAATTTACAGTGATTTACTGACAGCCCATTCATTTGGCTTAAAAACATTTTGATTTCAATTGCGTTACCAAATGGCTGGAAAGTTGGATAGAAAGAAAATTGTTTTTTTTAGCAGTGAAGTAAAACAAATTTTAAAACTTAAACAAAAAAAAAAGAGCTTGTAATAACTCCTTTGGAAATGATATCTCAAGAGCTGAATATACAATTTAAAGAATTTTTATTAATTTATGATCAACATGGCAAAATTGTACAGAAATTTTGAAATGCGAGAGGAGGTCGTATGCACGACATGTTTTTTACGTCTGACTTGCCATCTTTTAAAATCACATGTAGTTTTGTGTGTCTGTCAAAATGGTTGTTTTACAGAAGGTTAATAATATTCTGATATAGTCTCTGTTTTTACAGGCACCAAAGTCGTTCTCGGTTTCAAAATGGCGTGCTGCCGCCAAAAAAATTTGTTTTTCTTCTTTAAATTCAAATATACCAATTTGTATGCGTTTACTAGAGTGCTCAGTCGATTAATTCTTGTTCGATTAATCGAACAATTTTAGACGATTAATTATTCGAATAATGTAAAATTGCTAATTTCGATAAAAGGATTAATCGAAGAATTTACACCGATTAATCGAATGGTAATAATATATAGTATTTCTGTTAAATGTATAATTTTTTAAAGTTTTAAGTCGAATAAACGAACCAAATGTATGTGTCCCTTGGAATTTAAAAAAATGGTTATGTTAAGTTAGTAATTTAGTTTATATATTTGTTCAATTTTTTAAAAAACACAATTTAATAATTAATTTCACAAAGAAAAAACGACAAAGGTATGTTAACTCAATTCATGCGTTTCTCTCTTTAGAATGAGTTTGGTTTAAAAAATATTGTACGAAGGTTAAATTTAATAATGCTAAATGTAACAGGTGTTAAAAAATGTATTAACTTAAATGCTCTTCAACAACTTCACTAATTTACCTCTTACACAGTGACTATAACATAGTATGTACTTAAAGAATATGCTCCAACAACAAAATCAAAATGAGGTCCAATGAATAAATATTTTAAACAATATACTTCGATCGATTCTATAAAGAAAATTATTTGCAAAGGCATAGCAGAAAAGTTATTTGACCCTTTTTAAATCTTAGTGCCCGAAAGTGAAGCAACAATTTGGAGAATGTTTATTTACTCAAGTACTAATTTTTTCTAAAATTATCAAAAAAAAACCCGTAATTTAATTTAAATTAAAATTTCTGGATTTAGCATTATTCGATTAATTTTCCAATTTTATTCGTTTAACCGAAAAAGTTAAAAATTCCAAATATCGATTAATCGTTTAATCGAACAAAAATAAAACCCGAATAATTTAAAACCCTAGTGTGAACACAATTGGTATTTAATGCTAAAATGATAGCCGCTGCCTGTTTCCTCGCTGCTCACATTTTTGACAACATATTTTTTCATAATAGTTGAAATATTGTCAGGCGACTTTGCAGTTGACTTTTCCAGAAACAATGCTATAAAGGTTACACACGATATGTGTGTAGTTTACAGTGTAATAATTGACAAGTCATTTATAAAAATCATGTCGTGTATGGGGAGCTTTATTAGTGTAATTGATTTTAACTTTATCGTTCACGTCTGAACCGAAGGCAGCGGATTTCCCATCCCTGGTTTCTATTTTGAATGATGATATGCCCTAAGACGAATTGCCAATGTTCTTAGTCAAATCTTTGTTTTTGAAAGCCATATTGAGCTGCTGTATTTTTCATCGCTTTAAAATAGTTAAATTGTTTTTGTGATTTAATTTTATAAATTAATTAATTAAATTGTTTTGAATACTTAATTTGTAAGAGCAAATCAATGTAATTTCATAAAGTTTAGGTTAAAAGGGCTCTCTGTTTGTATAAATATTTGTAGTCTTTTTATAGCCTTTATAATATCACCAAGTTGTTTGGATACTTGGCTGATTTTCTTGCGCTAAGTCCCTAAGCCACCACATACACTCCATAACCCAGAAACGCAATCGGCATTCTCTCGGAATATCAGCCAGGTGTTTGGATCCTTGGCAGGTATTCTGGAGCTGTAGCCCAAGTCCACCTCTAAATACAGTCAATACCCAACGAAAAATATCGGCGTTTAGCACGGACCACCATAGGAGGTTTTTATTTAAAAATCATTTATTTTACTAAGCCTTTTCTACATTTAATTTAATATAGAACTATTCTAATTTATTAACAGCAAATTTCATTTAATTCACCAGCCATTTTTAGGTTATATCTTTATAAAAAGTATATGATTATATTAAAAATTCATTTCATTTATAGACTTAACTTGTTCTTAGTTTAATACCTGATTTAAATAAAATATGAAACAAATATTGTAGACATTTACACTTCCCCATTTAGCGGCTTTTTTATGATACGTATTTGTTATTTTAAAATCATTTAATTATCTTCAGGGCATTTATTCAATTTGAGATAATGGACAAAAAATG
This sequence comes from Pollenia griseotomentosa, assembly GCA_963931875.1. Lineage (NCBI taxonomy): Eukaryota > Metazoa > Arthropoda > Insecta > Diptera > Polleniidae > Pollenia > Pollenia griseotomentosa. Next base: position 74,333,436 of record OZ007563.1, on the reverse strand, counting down.
AAACAATATGAAAATACATACAACAGACTATGGATTGCCTCTAGGTCATCTGTAAAATCAAAGTAAAAAATATAGCGAAAAAAAACAAATAAGAGAAAATCCATCAAATATAATGAAACTACCTATACAAACGAACTCGCAACAGTGTAGAAGAAAAAAAGCGAAGTATTTAAAATTGTTTATACAAGTATATAAATGGCATTTTGGATTCAAAAAGAATATCAGTCACATAATTTTTGTTGTTCTCCCTAACAATAATTATTTAGATCTTATTATAATACTTTATTTTATATCCTGCCAATGCCGGACAAAATTTTCCCAATCACAGCATCTGTTCGCGTATCGATCATTTACTTCAACAGTGACATAACGCAACAAATTAAATTTTGATATTTTTAGTTAGGATTGAGTTCATCAAATTTAATTTTTATTAAATTAAATCCTTCAGTAAAAATAATTTAATGGAAATTAAAATTACATTTGATGAACTCAAGCCTAAATAAAAAATTTCAAAATTAAAAAATTAACAGTTCAACTAAAAATCACAATTGTTCAACAATTAAATTTACGTCTTTGAATACCGCTCATTTAGTTTTTTTTTTGAACAGTGCGTCGATATAATATATTCCATACTTATGCATATTCACGGGTTGTATGGGCCTTATTTTTTGCCTTTGGTGACTTTTTAGTACGACAACGTATTCTGGACGCCATTTATGCCATCTCGGATCCATCCCCCCTAATGTCCAATTTTTTGTACGATGGAAGAATGATAGAAAACTTTGTACGTCTAGCTTCTAGAACTCACTGTAATGCCACGCCCCACAATTAAACCCAGCAAACCAGGTCGATTAACATACAAAGCAAAATAAAAAATGAAAACAGTCACGCGAATTACAACCATTGTTCTCTTTCTTTGGCAAATTTCATGTATTTAAATCAACAATTAAAAAAAATGTATTCGAGAATTTTAAGCAAACAAAGCATGTGACTGAAAAGCAATTAACAACTGCTGACTACAAAGCGATCATGATCTTGTTTCTTTTGAACATATGGGCATTTCCCCAGAATGGTCTACCAGGATGAAAAAATGAAATATAGATAATCATCTTTTTTTATTGTTTATTATTATAAAAAAAGTTTAAGTTTTTATAAAAGACACTTCTATTTTTGTCACGTGAGTAAGTCAACTTTGATTGCATGGCATTTGGGTACCCAGTGCTCAATTTACCATTATATATACTTTTTAGAAAGAACTCACCACAAACAATGTAACGATTCTAGAATTCATTCTAAAATTCCAATCCACTTCTATTTTTTTAATATTCAAACACAATAAAACGCGTACAAATGTCGCGTGCATAACCAGAGAAACACCCATATGTAATATATATTAAAAACTTATAATATCTATGTTATAACCAGCGTTTAAAAAGCTGCAGTTGAGATAGTAAAAGTCATAAGATTATGCTGTAACTTCGACATCTGCATTTGTCATTGGACAAAAATAAACTATTAGCTTTACTTCTGATTCATTAAATGAACACAGTCGCAGTGAAGGCAAAAGCAAAACACGAAATGTTGTACACGACAAAGAACATCGGCAGTCGACATGTTCGCAAGTGTTTGGTTTGACAGACCAAAACTTTTAAAAAATCCCGTAGTTATCGAAGATGGGACGTTGTGTTTGTGTTTTTATTTTCCATATTTTTTTTAATAATACATGCGTTCATAAAAACATAAATATGTACATAAGTACATATTTATTATTTTGAAGCTTAACAAATCTTTTTAATTTTTTGAAATTAAATAAAACTGTAAATAACATCATCGCTTTCATATATATACAATGAACACAACGTCCCATCTTCGTTAACTTCGGGATTTATTAAAAGTTTCAATCTGTCAAACCAAACACTTTCTAACATGACGACTGCCAATGTTCTTTGTTGTGTACAACATTTCGTTTTTTGCTTTTGCCTTCACTGCGACTGTTTTCATTTAATGAATCAGAAGTAAAAGCAACGGTTTATTTTTGTTCAATGAAAAATCAAAAAGTGGAAGAAAAAGCCATTTTTTTATTTTGACTGTAGTTTTTTAAACCCTGGTTATAACTAGGCCAATCAAAAACAAGCATATGGGCATTTCCACAGAAATGTCAACCGCAGCCAAAAAATTCAAAGTCTATAAAAGTATGTTGTTTTAACATATTTTTATAGGGAATCTATCCACTTTCAATTATTTAAACAAATTTTACATTTATTCATAACACACTTTGAAATATTCAAATGCAAAGTCGAACAAGTGCAAAAGTTCTGTTTTGAACATTTCTATTGCACGTGTTGTTTTGCTAAATAATCTTAATGAAAAACATTATGCATTGACAATTGCTTTTTAAATCTCGGTTTATATTCAAACAATATAAAAAAAATGTAAACGGAACGATGCCATTGCCAGTTACGGCAATTTTTTTTCTTTTTAATTCATTATAATTTTTTTTTTGATGTGCAACTTTTTCTTTTATAAATACTAAAACAAATCAACCATTTTTGTGCTGTTACCACTCTGGTTAAAAAAATCGTTCAACGTTATGGAATCACTTTCTGAGAAAGTGAGAAATTTGGTAAATAGCTTCTAATTGGCACAAAGGCGAATCGGTCCATAAATTCATATAGCCCCCATACAAGCTGCTTTCCGTAATAGAGTCCAGATTTATATGTACACAAAAGATATGCTTTTTTTTAGAAAATAGGACCACGAGGGGAGACAGGGGCAATTTCTGTCTATCAGGAATTATTCCCTATATATATAGCAATACATATATATAGGGAATATATACCCCTATCATATGGTCGGGCTTGACCGACTATACTTTCTTATTTGATTTTTATGATACTTTTTCTTAGCGGTTTAAATATTATATTCTTAGGTTTAAATATTAACAGCCGTATTCATAAACATTTTAAACATCATTTCAAACCTGTTTTAAGCAAAAATGGTTAAAATTGTATTCATAAGCGAATATTACCTTAAAAATCCTATTTTAAACCTTGTGTAAATAAACGAATTTTAAAATTGGTTCGACCCTTGTTTAAGCCTATTTTAAAGTGACATTTTTGCTTTTTTCTGTGTGTTTATGGTCATTTTGAAAGTTTTTGCGGGAAATTTTTATTCAGTATTTATATATACATTAATAATAAAATGAAATTCAAAAATATGTAAGTTTGTATGTATATTATTAATATATTTTTCAATTTCACAAATTAAAGCTCAAAAAATTATTAATTGTACAGAATGAACTAGTGATGTGTAAATGATCAAAACAAATAAAATAAAACTCGTTATTTAAATACTTTTCTTGTCAGCAATTAAATCATCATCTAAATTGCACTTTTACTAAAAACTTTTTGAACTCTTTTTATTTTATTTAATAAAAGAGAAACTATCGTACTATTATTCATTTATAAAAAGCAATTTTTTTTCTCACACACGACAAAAAAAATTGTAGATACGAGTACGAGTATGAATTAATAACCACTGTTTTGCATCATTATGATTCAAGTGACCAATAAAAGAGATAGTGTTGCCACCTTGCAATCAAAAAATAGGTTAAAACGTTTATTAGTTAAAATGCTGATTATGAATATAAATTTTTAAAAAAGCTTTTTTAGGCTTAAAATGCTTTTAAACTAAAATGTATCAAAAACCTGAATTAAGATTTTTTTATGAATACGGCTGTAAGCCTTTTTATCAACGTATTTTATTATTTGCTTGTTTAAGTTCTTTTCTCTCGTAAATTCCATAGCTGTATTCTAACGATCGAATTCCTCAGTTACACAGTCACTTTATACAATAAAACTCTTTCTGTAACGTCTTTTTACCATCATAGTTTTTAACGCTTTCTTTCTTTTTAAATAAAGTTTTTGTATAGTGTGTTGGTTCCCGTTCTTTCTGTTTTTGCCATAGTAACTTTTTTTTGCTTTTTTAATGCAGTTTTAGCTATTAAGAATTTCTCTGTATATATTAGAATGAAAGTGATTTGCGGAACCAAATATTGTTTATTTCTGCAAATTTTTGGGTTTTACACGAAGTTTTATCAAAACTGGAAACAAAAAATCTTTCATAGGTTTTCCAAGTGAATATAGTTATGGACACCGTAAGAAAAATGTCCGGTGTTCCAGGGGATATATGAGACAAAGTTAACAAGAAATTTAAATCAGTTTTATTAAAAAAGAAGCATTTTCGGTACTAAAAGATATTGGGAATAATTTGGGAGGCAAGCGGAATTTTGAGTCCAATATCGTATAAAATATACTTCAGAGCGAATACTCAATTTTAAATGTGCTCCCTTAAGATCTGTAGACGTAGAAAGAACTTTTTCTATGTACAAGAACTTGCTGAATCCAAATAGACATAGTTTTCTTTTCGAAAATTAATTGCATCAACTTATAATTTACTGTTACAACGTATTTAACGAATAAAGTGGCATATAAACAATAAATTTCAATTGCTTTTTTTTAATTTTAACAGCTTATTTTCATGTTTTTAAACGCTTTTTTTAGAGCTTAATATTGTTTTTTTAGTGCTTTTTTTGGTTGCCCTAGTTATAACTAAATTTTTTGTTCTTACAAACCATATTGGAATTTTCCAGAGCTGTAAAACTTTTACGGTAAAATATAAACTAAATTTTACTTATCGTGGCTATAGTAATAAAGAAAGCAATAAAAGTTACCGTCCAGACTTGCATTTTTTTGTTGCAGCACTTATTGAGTTTATGACTGACAGGTTCAGGTACTCTGCAATTCTGTTTCGTTTTGTAATTCTCACACTTTTCAACTTGAAGTTGGCTGTAAGTGGACACACTTATTTTCAATTTTAAAGCAGAATTAAAAAAAAAATTTCCTTAGATTATTTAAAATCTCATCTTCTTTTTTCCCCACCACTGTTGTTAACTCGCAAACGTAAAAATCACTTCAAATACCATGCATTATAAAAAATTATGCTTTTCCAGCAAAAAGTCACCATTGCAATAAAATATTTTCAGCAGTTAAAAATAAAACGAGTAATTAAAAGTAATTTACAGTAAAATAACTATAAGTATGAATGGATTGATGATGATGATAATGATGACAGCAGAACTCAGAAAAAAGGAAGGAAATGGCAATAAAAGTGCTTAATTAAAAGAAAATCTACAGGATCTCTTAAGGAATTTAAGTCAAGTTATTTATTTAATTTCTTTTCAGAAATCAACCCATCCTGCAAAAATAATTTTATTGAATGGAAATAAAAATTTTAAATATTACATTGCAACGAAAAAAAAAAATATACCAAAAGAACGATAATGATTCTCAAGTTTTGGGAATTTCCAGTAAGTGTCTGTTGTCTACTTTTTTTTTTTTTGTTTTATCTGGTCTTAATCTTTGTAATAAAATGTAGGTGCTTTACAACTTTTTGTTTACTTTTGGGTGACATCAGAACACAAAGTAGTGGTGACATGCAAAAAAAAAAAAGGAGACAGGAAATAAAACTGAAATCCAGTGACATTTTGTTTATAGTTGAACTGTTTATTTTCCTTTAGGAAAAACGAGGCACAACAAACTGAATAAGACTACAGATTTGTTTTGGTTTTTGGCTTTCAACTAAAATTAAAGAAAAATATTAAACTTTAATACATATCAATGCTAGTATTCATAAACAATTTTTTAATTTAATAAAGGTTTAAAGAACAAATTTACTATGAAAATTGTCCTTAATAAACGTTTGTTAAAGAGTGCTATATTCGGCTATGCCAAATCTATATTCGGCTATGCCAAATCTTATATAACGTTTCATAATGGTGCGATAATAACATTAGGTTATAAAAATACCGTTCTTTAATTATAAAATAATCAACTTTGTACCAAGCCCACTTGCCCGATCCCGCCCACTTTTTGTCGGATGTTCTGTATTGATAAGCAATATGCTTGTACCTAATTTGGCAATTTTAGTTCTCTAAATTTACAAAAATCTATAATGGGAAGTGCCACGGCTACTTGACCTGCTCACATTTTTTCGGATGCTGTGTATTACTAACCTAGATGTTCGTACCTAATTTGGAAACAATGGCTCTTGCCGTTCTCTTGATAAAAATATGTAAATATAAAATTAGAGGCAGTAATGGTTTTTGCTCATATCTCTGCCATTTGTGGACCGATCAGGATGAATTTCAATGGCAATCAATTCCAGACTATATGTGGCACAAACATACAACAAAGTCCCCATCATATCTGGGGTCTTTGGAAAACCCATTTCAACGGACAGACGGGCATCGTAAAATCCACTTCGCTTAATAGAATAGTGGAAAGTGTGGAAAAAAATTGTAATTTACCATCCCTGATTTTTTCCTGTGCTTCTATATAAATACAACTCTGATAAAACGATAAATCTTATCGCTTAGAAAAATTAAAAAAAGCTGAGCGTCAATAAAACTGTCAAATTTCTTTTCGCATTTTGTTTGACCCCCAGAGGGAAGCGAACTGACACCGAAGTAGTCCCGTGATAGGTCTTTGGTGGTAGAGACCGGTCACTTTTACATGGGGTTGTTATTGGAGGGTGTCAATTGACACCATTTGACCAGTCACAGGTCTATTCTTCATGAACGTACTTAGTGTCAGTTACTAAAATGTAGTATTATTTCAATACAATGTAGTATTATTTCAATAAAACAAGTCCGAGGATTAAATTCAAGAACCAAATTTTAGGAAGTACCCTTAAATGTGTCACAGCACCGGTGAAGACTGTACTGAAATTCAATACTTTTTCTACTTTTTTGTTCTTCATAAACCCGTTAGGGGATTGGTTCTTCTTTTACTGGTCACGAGTCCTTTCTTTTTGTCCTTGTTCTATTTTCACAAATCCCAGGATTAGTCTGTTGGACCAATTGACACAAATATCCCGCAGAGACATTTCATTACAAATTGTTTTCACACACATTTTCAATTTATTTAAGTTTTTGGCATGTCGTATTACTCAGTTTTACAGTGTAAAATGGGCTTAGGCAAAATTTTAATCTTAATGTTTTAATTCAATAGCTTCTGCTGAGAAATAGTTTGCAGCTGCTCTGCACATTACCTTCGCGTCCTAAGGCTTTTAACGGAGTTACTTTGCTCTAGGCGGAGGACCATATGAACGGAGATTGGCAAAGAGACCTCCTTAGCACTTTTGCTATCGGTTTTATATTCAACTTTATAATAATACAATTTTACTAGAAAGTTACAACATATCCATTAATGGTTTGATACTAAAATTTCTAATATTCGTATATTACCAAATTCGATTTTAAATTAGCGCTACATAATGTAGCTATCAAATATGAATTGACACATTTGGCTCATGTAAACGAAAAACATTTTCAAGTATAAATAATTCGGTTACCAAAATAAAAAAAAAAAAAAAACAGAAAAAGAAAATAAAGCAGGCAAAAAATTCTTTGAAATATTTAAAACCCCATTTGAAAAGAAAGAAAACAAAAATAATTGAGAAAATCTCATCATTGTTGAACACAGTTGTTTGCATTGACAAAATGCTGATGACATCAAATAAATAGAGAATGCTCATTTTCTAATAATATCTACACGTTTTATTGAATACATTAAAAAGACAGTGGTTTAGATTGTTTAAAAAAGTTTTTTTTAATATTCAACATTTTTCATTCTTCGAATTTATTCCATGAGCCAAATTTTAGTTATGTATGTTATAAAGCTTCTCCGTAATAGTCCTATTCCTTGAAATGTAGCAGGAAAATAGTTACAATGTAATAGTTTGGTAGTGTATGAAAGTCATTCGAAGAATGAAAAATGTTGAATATAATATTAAGTAATCTACGAATGGAGATAATTCCCAGTTTCTATTTGTTAAAAATAGTTAAGTTAAATACATTCAATTTATAAAAGTATCACTATCCGGTGTGACACAAGGAATGCTGACGAGGGCCGTAGCGGGCCGGAAAATGCATTACATTCTGCTGGTGTCTAATAATTGTAAATTTTTCTGTACAAAGCTTTTTCAAAGTTTTTTCTTAAAGCAAACTATGCCTCTCAAATAGTGTCATAAAAAATTAGTAAACGAACATTATTTAAAGATTTTTCCAATTAAAAAGATTTGTTTGTCGTGCTTTATTCCCAATTTTTATTCTTGATAAAAATACTCAAATTTATTGTTGGGGACAAGGTTTTTCTTTCTTTTTGTTGAAAAAACCTTTGTTAAGGATAAGATTTTAACGGTTTTTTTAAAGCTCTTCAGACGAACTTTTCCTCTCGAATAGTATCATAAAAAATTTGTTAACGACCATTTTTTAACAGCTTTGTTTTTTCTTTTTGTAAAGAAAGCTTTTGTTTAGGAAAAGCTTCTTCTTTTGCTAAAGAAAAGCTTTTTCAACGTTTTTTAAGGCCCTTCAGACGTTATTTTGCCTCTCGAATAGTGTCAAAAAAAAAAATTAGTTAACGACCATTTTTTAAAGATTTCTTCTTTTTTTTTTGGTGAAAAAAAAACTTTTGTTGAGGAAAAACTTTTTTAAGCTCTTCAAACTAACTTTGGCTTTTGAATAATGTCATATAAAATTAGTTGACGAATATTTTTAAAGCTTTTTTGTTCTTGTTGTTAAAAAAGCTCTTGTTGTAATAAAGCTTTACTTAGAAGCTAATATGGTTTCAAGTCTTTGCTTTTTGTAAAAAAAGCTTCGAACAGTTTAAAACCCATGATTTATCAAACCTTTTTCAATTTGCATATTGAAAACAAAAAAAAAATTTCTAAAAGTTTTTTTTTAAAGCTTTGGTCAAATCATAAATTTAGTAAGCAATGTTTTTAAAAAATTGGTAGGTAAAAATTCTTTTAAGTTCTGAGTAATTTCAATTTTATATGTTTATTTATCTTTATGTTCAAAGGTTTTTTTCCCAACAGTGCACTCACTGTTCCACTGCAGTGGAATGTGGATAAAATTCTCAAAACATATGTACATGATCGTAAGCTCCACACCTTAGGGGGACCCCATACAAATATGGCGTTTTATGAAATTCTTAAATTTAATAAATATTGTTAGGCTTTTGTAAATAAAATCAAAAGTTTTAAGCAGATTTTAACTATTTATGGCTTGTTTTGTTTGATACTTTGTTTTTTTATGTTTAGAAAGTTAGAAGCATAACTGCATTTTTCAATTTTTTATGAACTTTTAACAAACAAAAATTTTGAAATTTCGGTAAAAAATCACAAAACTGAAAAATAATTCGACTCGACTGAAAAAATTAAAATAAAACTGCTTTTGAGTCAAAAAAGTATTAGATCAAGACTGCCAGATTGCCGAAGTACTATAGACAAATTTTGCCTTGTAACCGAAATTATAAGAATTATTGCAATGTATTCCATTTAAAAAAAAATATTGTATATATTCAGCATGGAATTACCTAGAATGGGTTACTATTTATATTTTTTTTCTGCATTTTTATGATTTTTTCCACTTTTCGTTTAACAAGTTTTTTGGATTTTTTTGAGCTTTTTTGTTCCAAATTTTTTAATCTTTTTTTATATTAAACTTAACCTGCTTATGCATTTTACTTAATACATCTTGTAGCTTGATACTTCACTACTACTTTTAAGGTATTTCTTATTCCTAGTAACCACTATGCTTGAATCTCTTCTCTTCCTCCATCAGTCCATCCCTTCTTCCTACCAATTGACTTACATACACAAACAAAAAAAAAAAAATAATATCAAACGGAAATTTTTACAACTTAAAGAAGGAAACAAAAATAAGTATAAAGAAGAATATAATCGTTCTTAAAACTAACCACTTAAATGTAGCAAAAACAACAGCAACAACAATAGTCGAAAAACTTTTTTTATAAGTATGTATTCGTAAATACTCTCACACATTCTTATGCACACCGGCAGATACCGTAATAATAAACCCAAACCCAGACGAAAAATACCTCTACAAACAACAGATTACTTCGGTTATTTTTGTACTGTTTTTCCACAATTTTTTTTTTTATGGTTGAGCTCATGGAAAAAAATGTTGTTGACAATTTTCTGAAGTGGTTTTCAACAGCTCCTCATCTTCCGTTTGTGTAGGAGTGTTTGTGAGCGTACACTTTTTGCACTTTTTGTTTGTATTTAAAATCCTTATCTAAGTAATAGCAAAAAGTACTTTAGTCAGCAAATTTTATGAAATATACACGCAGAGAAATTTTTTAATTCAAAGTATGGAGATAATGAATACTTAATTTAATAAATTGGAAAAACTGTAAAAAAAACCCTATTAAATCTTAAGAAAATTACATAATAAGCAGATTTTTTTTAAAATTCTGAAATTTTGTAATAAAAAAATTCCAAAACTAAAGCTTTACAGACTAACTGCAGTAAAAGCAGACAATAATAGCAATTAAAATATAATACAATTGGAGAAACACAAAGTAACTGCCTGTTTCACAGTTTCATTCTATAAAAAACTCAATTCTTAAAACATTTTTCATACACAGAAAGAAAAATACTTGGAATGAATCAAATTGTGTATGATTACTTTAGGTACGAGTCGTACTCAACAATTCAAGTACGAATAACAATAAAACGTTCTTAAAACAATCCCGGAATTTCTTGAAATAGGTATAAAATTCTTAAATCAAGGAAAAAAAAGATTAAACTTTTCGCTTGTTATCAAAGTTATTTACGGGAATAAAAAATTTATCATTAATACGATTTCTGTATGACGTGCTAAATTCCCAATTTTTCATATTTGATAAATACACTGAAATTTATTGTTGAGGGAAAGCCAGCTTCTATGCGCATTTCACTGGTTGCTTAGGCCAGCTCATCAGGAAACCTTTTCCTAAGATTTTTGAAAAGCTAAAAATATTATACGAATAAAACCCTAAAGCGAATAAGAATTGGAAACACTCAAAGTCTTACTTGTAACAATATTAAAGCTTAAACAAAACACCAACAATAAACAGTGAGTTTATTTTTTCTTACATCCCGCTACAATTGGTTGGGTTCTTTCCGACTCGATTTGTACAACTACAAAAGTGGGTAAAAAGAAAGTTATTTACGGGAATACAAATTTTATCATTAATACGATTTCTGTATGACGTGCTTAATTACCAATTTTTCATATTTGATAAATGCACTGAAATTTATTGTAATGTTATGTCATGTTTTGATTTTCTATACACATTGAAAAACGGTCTGGCCAGAATCATGTGTAGCACGAAGGGTTAAAAAGTATATTTGAACTCTTGCTTCTCATTTAGCTAATATTTTTTGTTAAATATGTACATAAGATTTCTAAAGTAAAAACCATATCGGGCATGATGTTGGTGTTTTATCATTCTGTAATGTGTAAGGTGATTTACTTAGCCGTATTAATCAATCTTAATAATTGTTTCTTTCTAATTTCTCTTTTGGTTTTTTTTCAAGCATGAATTCAGGATAAAATCAAGTTTATAATACTTGAAACAAGCGCATTTCGAGATTGATTGAATCTTAGTTTTACTTAAATCAATCTAATTTCGGATTATTTTAAGAACGAATTCGGATTAAAAAAATTTTATAATTCTTAAATCAAGCGCATTTCGAGATTGATTAAATCTTAGTTTTACTTAAATAATCTCATTTTCGGATTATTTCAAGTACGAATTCGGGATTGAATGTGGATAACTTAAGTATGTTGCGATTGAAAATCCTTACTAGAATCAATCTTTCTGCACTTGATTCAAGAAAATCCGTACTCACCGTACTATTAATACCGCTTCGGATTGATTTGAGTACGGATGGATTGATTTGTCTTTTGAGTGTATAAAATTCTAAGTGAAGGCAAACATTAGAAATTGAGAAAGAGGTAGAAGTTTTAGTTTAGACTTTTTTCTCCAAGTGTATTATATTGTAATTGCTCTTATTGTCTGTTTTTGTTACAGCTAGTCAGTATCGCTTTATTCTTGTCATTATTCCATTGCAAAATGACACATTTTCATTAAATGACAAAACGTACGATAGCGAATGTAGTAAAAAATGTTTTGTCGAAAAACTATTTGTAAACTTCATTAAAACTTAAATAGTCTTCATCTCTTCAAGCATCTATTTTATTGTATGCCATTCTAAATAACACCAACAACAATGACAACAGCAACAACATCAGCAATAACAACAGCAATAATAAACATTTTCTATATTCATAGAGGAGGCAAATAGCCAAATAGTCGATATGTTTCTATTCAACCGTGTTGTAACGTGTATTAAATGTTCGCACTCTTCATTTCCCTTTCTCAGGCTACATTTCGCCTTTGGTTGCGCAATACAAAAACAAAGTCATTTAGTTTATGGCCTGATTTGAATGAGTGTGTGGTATATTGACAGAGGTGGACAATATTAGGAACTTGGGACAGACAAGTAACAGTTTAAAATATGCAATCTGAAGAGAACATTTTGACAGATGAAATTACAACTTCCAACAACAGAGTTGCCAGCTGTTCTTTGTATATCTGCAGTTGGTTGTAATTTTAACCCAAAAAACTGTCTATACGAAAAATTTGGCTTCAGTCATTATTAAGAAATATGTAGCAAAATGTTACTAAAGGCCCTTTTACACTATAATCTTACAACATGTCAAAAAATCAAATAAGGTAAAAATGTGTAATATTGTAAAATATGTGGTATGAAATCGCACCTTCTTTGCAATATCGACGTGTGTGAGTGCAATTGTTCCGAAATTGAGTTAAGAGTGCCATGACATCACAACTGCCGAATTTCATATGTTGTCAAAACGACAAAATTGTGTCTTTTCTAAAGTCTAAACGAGACTCCTTGCTTATAACTTGTTTATTATAATTTTTTTTTCTTTTTAGTATTTTGTAAAGAAGACTCAGGAAATTTAAAATAGAGCAGAACTCAATTGAACAACGTACCCAAATTGTTGAGCTTTATTTTTCAAATGAACGATTCATTGTTTTGACTCAGCGTGCTTATCGTCGTTATTTTAATGTGCGGGTTGGACCCTCAGAGTCAACAATAAACCGTCTGGTTGCAAATGGGGTTATTTGAAAGGAAAAGTCTACATTAAAAAGACTAGAACCATCCAGCAATTAAAAAGCAATATACGCGACGAAATAAACAACATAACACCTGAAATTTTGTGAAATATAATTTTTGTTAATTTTGTGCCACCCTGTATAAGGGAAACAGTGACATAAATACCCATTAATTAATTGTATAAAAGTCTCAACTTAGGAAAAAAAATTGGCAAGAATTGAGGCAGGTGCAAAATATAAATATTAATAATTTTAATTTTAACTAATAGAATATTCAGCTATTTTAAGGTTTTTTGAAGTCAATTCTGAAGACCTATTTGAGGGCGTCATTGTAATTTTTAATAAGCAAGAAAACTATGAACGTGATTCCTAAACATTTAGAAAAATTGCACTTACTTCTATACTGGAGGTGTGAAATGTCAAAAATATGTGTAGAAAGTTGACGGTCGTATGGATCAAATCATGGCGAATTCATGTAAACGGTACAACACAAACAACACAACATTGTATATTATTTGTATATATTTGTTAAAGCCCCTATGACACTACATTTTTTATTCATTAATTGATATAGAATTGATAGATAGAAACAGTAAATGTTAGAAAGAGCCAACTATAAAAAATTTAAACAAAATTTTTTAGTTTTTTTTTCTCTTGTTATGGTTTTGTTTTAGGGATGGCGTTGAGAATTTTTAAAATTGTACCAACAACCTTTAAAAATTGTACTTTTTTACCCTAATTGTCCTAAAAGATTTTTTTTTGTTGAAATTAATTTTATTTATGTTCAAAAAAAACACCACAAAAAGGTATTATATATCTTAGTTTAAAAAGTATCAACAAAAAAGTACAATTGAAACAACTTATCCATCCCTGTTTTGTTTATTTTATTAAATGTTGCCAACTTTTTTTTATGAGAAGGCTAAAAACAAAAAGCGGTAAATCGGTGAATTTGCCCATAAACCGCTGATTCAGCAACACTTTTAATATTTCAAGCTTGAAATGCCAATTTTAAGTTAAACAATTTTACATTTTTTTTTTTGACATAACTTAATTTTTTATCGATAACTTTAGTAAAATTTTTGACAGTTTGCCATTTATCTTATACCATGTTCACACGGACAGCAATATTCGTGTTTCGCTCTCTTATTCCTGTTTCGCGCACCAAACATGACTGAAACGACTTGTTTCCCCATACAAAATTTTGAGAGCGAAACCGGTCGCTTCACTTTGAAACATGCTGCGAAACAGGAAAAATGTACTATCATCTCCAATTTTGATAACATTTATCGTTAGTTTATCTGAACTAGCTCTCAAAAAAAATCAAAACAAAGAAAAAAACAAAATAAAAATTGATGTTTAATAAAATAAAGTGATAATTATACAATAATAATATTGATAAAAGTATTAAATTATATATTTTTAACTTTTAATTACTTTTTTATCTATTTTAAATAAAATCACATCTATTTTAAATAAAATCACACTAAAAATGTCAAAATGAAACAAGAATGAATCGTATGAACAGCATGTTTGGCAAACTAGTTTCAGAGAGTGAAACGAGTAGTTTATATCGTCGTATGAACATAGCATTAATTTAGCTTAACTCTTTGCACTTGGTAAAATTTGTATTACATTATATTTGTACTGTTCACCAAAACTTGAACAATGCATTAAAAATGTAGTGTCATAAGGGCTTAATTAATTGATACGTCAAAAAAACAAGCAACTTTTGAAATTTCTCTCTTTGATGGCCAATTTCACCAATTTATTTATATATCAATATATGTTTAAAATTCGTATTTCATGTTAAACAAAAATAAAATTATATGAAAAATTATATTTAAATAGAATTGGGAAAATTCGCTATAAGTTAGAATAAATTTTTTGAAAATTTTCTAAACAATTAGATTTTGTTTTTCATAAAAGCACACAAAGAAAATTAGGGATGGAAATTTGAAATTTTTTTTATATATCTTTGCTTTTATTTTATTTTTTTAATAATAATAAAAAAAAAAATAATAAAAGTTATTGCAAAATGGTAACTTCTTTCTTTTAAATTTTAAATAATTCGCACATATTTATTGTCAAAACTAATTTAATACGGAACACAGAAGATAGAAATTTGAAAAGAAGAAAATAACGAAACAGTTGTTGAATAATGTGCCATTAGCATCAGAACAAAAATTGTAAAATATTTTAGAAATATGAACTGTTATGTTGTTTGCGTTTCCCTGTTTCAAATCACGTTTACAAATCAAAATTACAGCCTGTTCAACGATTTCGAACGTTAACGCTTCTTATACTGAACAGCTGTTTATAACTATTCTACAAAGATATTACTGGAGAGAAACGACAAAAAAAAGTTTCTACCAAGTTTCCACTGCTTCTGGCATAACGAGTTAACGTGGATAACCATAATATGGTAAAGAAATCCTTATAGATAAATTGAGGAGCTCCATAACAAAACGGAACATTTCCACTTTTACAATTTTTGGATAAATGAACGAAAAAAAAAAATTAATTTAAGCCAGTACAATGAAATTGTTGCGTTTTAATCCGATTCACAGTAAATAAATTCGTTAAAACAATGAATATTAGGATTTTAGTATGTACAATATTATTCAGTAATAAAAACCTTAAATTTAAAAAGTGGAATTGTTACATTTTGTTATGGACCTCCTCAATTATTTAAATATAATATGGGTTTGGCAACAAACACGGTTAAAGTTACTAAGAACATATTGTTTAATATTTTTTTTTTTTTTTAATAAGTCCTTCTGTTTTTTGTCAGGTTTGAAAAATTGATTCCAATATTTTTGTTTTTAAGATGACAAGTTGCTATTTTTTTAGATTAAAGTTTTATTTAAACTATGATCTTAATTGTACTGAAATTCCTCATTTCTATCGTTTTCTCAAAATTCAAACCGATATCAGTTTATTCTGTAAGGGATTATCTATAAAATTTACCATATATCGCTCATTTGCTGCAACAACGTCAAAAGTCGTTAATCGCAAATTTTGACTTAATACCTTTAATGCATAGTACATCAGTAGTGGAATTCTCTAACTTTTAACGAATAACGCTAACGTTAGCGTTTATTTTCCCGAACAGTTTATTGCTTACGGTAACAATACAGAAATTCTGTAACTCAATTTTAACTACATAGTTAAAAATGTCAATCAAGTGGCATCTTTGTTAATTAGTTAGTATATTTAACGAACACTGTCATCGAGTGCAAACTTCTTCTCGTGTGGAACGACTTAAAGTACTTTCGAAACTAACAAAACCCCATTTAGGTATTACTAGTCTAGCGAAAGCTGCAAAAATTCAGAAAATTTGCAATAACAGCGAAAATTTTTAATATTTCAAACAAGCTATAAAATTGATAAAAGTCGCTAAAACTATAAGGAATTGCAAAAATTCGGTAAAAATTGTTAAATTAACGGAAATTCGCAAAAACTTGCAAACAGCGGCTATTTATTAAAAATCGTTAAAGCTCTAATGAAGCACAGGAAAAAATCGCTTGCAAACTTGGAAAAAATTTAAAATTTATTAAAAATCGCTAAAAAAAAAACAAATTGTCGGAATATATAAATTTTTTTTTTTACAAAACTAGCGAAAATTCGCGAAATTGTTTAGTATTTCGAACAACCCATAAAATTGATTAAAATTCGCTTAAACTATAAGGAATGGCAAAAATTCGGTAAAAATTGCTAAATTAGGGAAAATTCGCAAAAATTTGCTAACAGCGCCATGATTGGAAAGTCAACCACTTATTTTTTGTGTAGAAAATAAAACACTATTAGTTATTTCCATAAATTCAGCTTATAAATGTAATATTTTTAATGATTTTTATAAATTCCCAAAAAACAATTTTTTTAATATTATTTTTGCAAAATGTATGTTAATAACGTGAATTTTAAAAATGTTAATGTGGCATTTATTTGCCAAACTTTTTGTTTGTTTCTTTTTTTTTTTTTTTAAATAACTACGAATCTAAAAAATGAAAAATATTTTGCCGTTAAGATGACTTAAATACCAGACGTTAAGATAGAACATAGCAGTAAACGTTATTGTTAAAAAAGTGACTGAATAAAATTTACGTTAACTTTGCTGTTAAATATTTTTAACAATTTAAATTATGTTAAAATTGAATAGAGAATCGCACTACAGGTGTTTTATGAAGTCTTAATTATTTCTTCTATTTTATAAGGTTAAAACTATAACTTACCCATTGTCATCTGTCTGGAAAAGAAAGAAGATTAGATTTATTAGTTTGAAAACAAGAACAATTTAAAAACTGTATTAATATAATACAATTTAAGCAATTTAAAAAGTTAAAAGAGTAAGTGCTAAAAATGTCCCATCTCTAAAATTTCCTGGAGTTCCAATTGTAGAAACCAAATGGGAATCTTAAGCTTAACAACTAAAGTGTTATAAAAATGTTCCATTACACATTTTTAATTTTTGGAACTATTTGGTCTTCGAATACAACATTAACTACAAGTTAATACATTTGACTAAAAATTAATATTTCTCAAGGAGAGGGATTTTTTAAAAATGCTGTTGAAACCTTAACATTACCGCATTTCACTTCAACATCTTGACTTCTCCTATTTAAGCAAAATGTTTAATTTTTTTTACTACCATAAAAGATAGACACTGCCAACCATAATCCATAATAAGTTTGTTCATGCACTTAATACCTTCTTAAATATTTAAAAATTCAATTCAAAATGCACCGTATAGTTTAGTAAGTTTTCAAAACCCACATTTAATATTAATGGGAGCATTAGACTTCATAATTTTATTTTTTTAATACTAAGTATATTTAAGTTATCGCATAGGTAATATTATGATATAGTTAATAATATAAATATACTTAACTTCTACTTAACTAGAATTAACTTTGAAAAATTTTTAAATAAAACAAACAATCAAAACTGCTTAGTTTTACATTGAAAGTCTTCAATCGCTTTTTCAGTGTCATTCAATTTCAAAATGCCTCTAGTGATTTCACAATTAACCGAGAAGTTCAGCGTCTACTTCAGCGCGCTTGAAGCCCTCGTGCATTTTGAAATGTTGTGAACATGGCTTGGCACAAAAAACTAATGAGGAATGAGAAAACCCTCCTAAACTTTGACTAGACAACGTTTTCAGCAGTTAATAAAGTCCAGGCGATCTTTGCACCGAAGTGTTGCCCATTTAGCGATTTTGTGGCTAGATTTAGCAATTTTTCATCTGGCTTAGCCATTTTTATTTAGCCAAATTTCTTTCAGTTTTTCAAATTTTTGGACAAACTTTTTAATAAAATTTTTGCCAGTTTAAGTAGTGAAGAGTAGACATCACGGCATAAGAGACATTATTCTTGAAGCAGACATACTAAAAAACATTTTGCCGAAATTCCGTTTTGAAAAATTGTTTCTTACTAGAAACAAATAAAACAAAAAAATAAGTCGAGTGATTCTAAAAGGAAATCGTTAACTCTTTTCAGGGCAAGTTTAAAATGGCACGAAAAATGGTTTAAAATGGCTGGCAATATGGCATGAAAAAATGTAAAAAATAGCACGAAAAATGGCCCAAAATGGCAAAACTGGCAAATATAAACATGTTGTTATTAAAGAAACATTTGTTTTATTAAGTTTTGATTGTATAGCACAATAGAATGTTATCGGATAAAACAGTTCAAAAAACGGAAAACACTCTTTCAATATCGCAAAATATATATAACTGGAGCATACTTAAATGCTAATAGTTCAGATGGAGAAAGAAATAAATTTATGCGTCTCATGAGTACATAGTCCACTTGCAAACACCGCTAAGTTAAAATAGCAATATCCTGAGAAAATCGATTCAAACAGTTTTTTAAAATTTTAATGCCAAGCCATATAGCGAGTTTTGCAGGAGTAATCAATAATTAACTAGAAATTGTGCGTAACTTATGAAGTTTGGTACGAGATTGGAAATGGCTTAGGGAGGCATTTTAAAAAAAACATAAAAAATGGCGGCTTTTACAGAATTTTTATTTTTGCAGATGGACTACTCACATATACTATTTCTTATTTTAATGAATCTTGTAATCCGGTATTATTTATTTATTTGTGGTACAATAAGCCTAAAAGGCCAAAGACGTACCATTAGAATTCAATATATCACAAATTCAATATTTCCACCATGCCAAAAAGTAATAACAATTCAAAAGACTTTCTTATTTATAATTTTTTAAATAATGGCACAGTGTTTATATATCTGTGGCATTTTGACAAAACATCTTATGTCGAGATAAGATAGCAAAAAAGTTTTTAAAAAACCCTCGGTGAAAAAATCATCTTTATTAAATATTAAAATAAACCAAAATTAAAGAAAAATTTCATTTATAATACAAAATTTTTAAAACGTAAGCAAAAATGGTTTTTGAATGAAAATTCGTATGATTAACAACATTTTTTTCAACTTTTTAAATTTGAGTTAAGATGTTTTGTCAAAATGCCACAGATATATTCTTAATGATAATTATAATAAACTAAATATATTTATTGAAAAAATATAAAAATTTTGTTAAAATGTTATAATTAAATCAATTTACTCAGGACATGGCTCAGGAATTTTAAGTAAAACAATGGTAGTCCAAAAATAACCAGCAGAAGCAAAAAACAAGACAAAACTAAATTATGGGTGATTTTGAAAGTGGGACAATAGTTTGTTTTTAAATACGCCATGCGGTAGTGAAAAAGTACGTAGATGAGGCGGCAAGTTATTCCAGTTTCTGGCAGTTCTAATAAGAAATGATCCTTCAAAGACAGAACATGTAATAAGCGGAATAAAAATTTGAAAGTTTCTTGTGGACCTGGAAAAACTAGACTTAGATAGCAAATAATTAGGAACGCCATCCTTAATTATTTTATAAAAAAATATTAAATTTCGAAGATTAATGTATTCCCCTAAACTGCAACCTAAAAATTTTTCAACTGCGCGAGATACATGATCACGATATTTAATACCATACACAAATCTGACTATTCTTTTGATTATATATTCCATTTTATCGAAATTATAGGATAGAGTTCCTGAATCAACTTCGATACAATAGTTGACAGGAGACATCAATAATGTATGAGCAATTGTATATTTAACCTTTGTTGGCAAATGTAAACCACAGTGATACAGTTTCCTAAGGCCTAAAGTAATCCTAGAGGATATGACATCAATATGCCGACTAAAAGTCAGATATTGATCAATTATAACACCAAGACATTTAAGTGACGGAAGAAAACTAACGTCATTCCCCAAGATGTTAATCTCAGGATAAGTGACATTGCGATAACCAGAACGAAACATGATTGCCTTCGTTTTGGAGGCATTAATGGAGAAATCGTTATCAACCATCCATCCATGAAGCCTATTAAGGCTAAAATTTATAACAGCTTCTAAAACGTCTGGAAACTCCTTGCAATTACCGAAAACAAGCTGGATATCATCAGCGAACAGAAAAGGTTTCACTAACCGCAAATCTAAAGACTCAATACAATCATCCACATTTAATAAAAAAAGAATCGGACCTATAACCGAACCCTGAGGAACACCGGAGAAAACAGACAAAATATTTGAATTATTATCACGCACATTCACAAACTGCGATCTACCTAGCAGATAAGAATTTATCAACTTACACGCTGTTCTTGAGAATCCATAATTTTGCATTAGCTTACGAATAAGTATAAAATGATTAAGGCAATCAAATGCTTTGGTTAGATCAAGTGATACCATAACACGATTTCTATTTTCATTTAGATGTTCCCTAACAGTTTCAGTTATACCTAGGAGCAGAGCCGATGTACTATATCGGTTTCTATATGTATATTGAAAGTCTTTTATAAGATTTTGCTGTGATACATACTTCAAGATTTGAATTTTTAAAATGTGCTCCATAACTTTTGAAAGTGAAGGCAGTATACTTATCGGGCGAAAATCATTGACTGAATCTTTTTTATGAATCGGAACTACGCGCGCCATCTTCCACCCATCAGGATAAGAGGATGTTGTTATTATCATATTAAATAAATGTAGAATATGTTTAGAAATATAGGGAAAAATTAGTTTAATAAATTTAATTGGGAAACCATCTACACCTATAGAATTTGATTTAACTCTCAATAACGCATTTAGCAAATCATTCTCGTCTATACATTTAAAAGAAAACCCAACAAATTGTTCATTTACGCTTTCAAAATTAAACGTATCAGGTTGATTATTGGCATTGAAAACAAAAGAATTATTTAAATCGTCTAAATTAATATTTGATAACCGACTATCTTCATTTCTACCACAGCAGCCTGATTTATTCAGTATTTTCCACATTCTGCTATGGTCAGCATTATTAAAAACATTTGTGAAGTGTTGTCTACGAAATTTACGAATTAGCGATTTAAGTTTATTTCTTAATTTACAGAAAATTTTACGATTTTCTTCAGATCTTGTTCTCTTGAAAGTTGCATAAGCATGATCTCGTAGAGATCTCGCCTCATTAATTTCCCTTCCTATTCATCCACGGGTCTTCTTTTAATGTAGGTTTAAATTTAACAACAGGCACAAATTCTAATAAAGAAGATAATAAAGAAAATTTAATACATAATTCACACAACTGTTATCATAAAATGATGAAAAATCATATAGATCCACATAAGATCTTATAGCAATATGATCCACTTTATTATAGGCTTTGTACTCAATATATTCATCCACTATTTCAGGCAAGAAGGGTAATGATATGTAGATTAAGGAATGATAAGAATGAAGAAAAGGTATCGAACCCTGTCCTGACAAAAAAATCTTTGATAAATCACTTACAAGGAATAAATCTATAAGAGATGTTGAGTTGCGAGCTACATCCCAATGTGTTTGCATAGAATTGTGAACACACGAAAGGCTCAGTCGATTGCATAACGATCTCAAGTCAGATGCCTTTACTGGGTCGAAAAAATTACAATTAAAATCTCCCATTATAACTATAATGTCATACTGCGTTAAAATTTCACCTAAAACATCTTCCATTACGACCAGATTACCATTGGAGAGATATACCACACCCACTAGCAGAGTAGCTGTAGAACATACTACTTCAATTAATAAAGCTTCACAAGTACTGTAAGAAGTCGAGTGAAAGACTTTTTTGTACTTAAGACCATTTGCAACCAAAATACCTACACCACCACCCCTAGCTGAAGATGGTCTATCACTTCTACACAGAGAATATCCAGGTACTCGAACAGAAACGTTTGGCATTTCCTTCTTAAGCCAGGTCTCGGAGAGTCCCATAATATGAATACCGCTATCAATTAACATACTTTTAAGTTCATCTAATTTAACTGCCTGTAAGAGTGGGTTAATACTTTGACAATTTACGTGTGCTATATTGATATTATTATTACAAAAAAAAATTGTCTTAGAGTTAAGCTATTGCTGATAATAGGACCTAAGTTATCATTACGATCTAAAACTTTTTTTAAACTTTTCAACAAATTCTTTTTTGCTGACATCTTTAATTTTTTCCTTAGCACTGTCAATTAAGTCAGCTTTCATTTATAGAAAGCCCTTTTGTTTGCAGTGTTGGCAAAATACATTGTTTGCGGTATTTAAAATACAAAATACAAACTACTTTCAGGTTATGTATTTAAAATACAAAATACTTATATTTATTGTAAGTATTTAAAATACAAAATCCTTATATTTATAGTACATGTATGTATTTAAAATACGAAATACACTATTTTTATTCAAACAAAAAAATACATTAGATAAAAATAATTAACAAAACAATTGTTTCCTTTCATAAATATTAGATTTTTGAATGTAGCACCAGACAAATAGTTTCTTGTTGGAGAATAAATAAAACCTGCTGAAGAAAATAATCTTTCTACAGGTTCTAATAGGCACAAACTTTTATTAAATTCTTTGAATACTCTTTTTATATTTGGATAGCTGTCAAAAGTGACAATGTCTTTGCTCTTGCCACTGACGAAACTGACAAATTCCAACTCCAAATTTGATGTCCTAGATTCTACTTCTGATACTTCCAGGTGTCATTTTAAGTTTTTTGTAATTTTCCTCCAGAGTATAAATTGCAAGATTTTGGATTCTTTGTCTTTATTTAAAATACAAAATACTTACACATCTGTATGTATTTAAAATAAAAAATACTTATATTTATTGTATGTATTTAAAATACAAAATACTTGCTGGACATGTATTTAAAATACAAAATACGTATTTGTATTTTAAATACGTATTTCAAATACATGTATTTCAAATACTGCCCAGCCCTGTTTGTTTGTAATTTCAGAGACTTGAGCAGATGCAACGAAAGTTCTCTTTTATGTACACTTAGTCCTTTTTTACGTCCGATTTTTGCAACATTCATTTCGAATAGATTCTGCCTCATATTCGCAAAATTTTTTTAAAAATTTTATCTAGGTTGCAAAAAAAGGTATTTTTTTGGAAAGCTGGACCAAAAACGGCTTTTTAACGAAATAATTGAAGAAATAGCAAAAAAGGCAAAAAATGTCATATGCCATAAAAAACTTGACCTGCTCATAATAATGGGTGTTTTTTTCAGTGGTATAGAACTTCGAATTGAAATAAAACACAAGAAAATCGTTTTAATGACCATCAATTTGGCTTTATTGGATAATTTTATGCCATTAATGTTTAAATATGATTTCAGGCATGTGGCCGCCGCGGCTGGCTCGAATAAAGCCAATTCTACAGGTCCAATTTTCAACCACTTTTTCGAGCATATGGGGCCGTATGTCGGCAATAACGCCACGAATGTTGGCTTCCAATTCCCCTAACGTTTCTGGTTTGTTGGCGTAGACGAGCGACTTCACATATCCCCAAAGAAAATAATCCAATGGTGTCAAATCACACGATCTTGGTGGCCAATTGACAGGTCCATTCCGCGAAATTATGCGCTCATCGAATGTTTCCTTCAATAAATCGATTGTGGCGTGCGCTGTGTGGCATGTAGCGCCGTCTTGTTGGAACCACAACTCATCCACATTCATGCCATGCAATTCGGGAACAAAATAGTCGGTTATCATGGCTCTATACCGGTCTCCATTAACGGTAACTGCCTCTCCAGCATTATTTCGGAAGAAGTATGGCCCAATGACTCCACCAGCCCATAGAGCACACCAAACAGTCAGTTTTTGTGGATGTAATGGCGTCTCAAGGGTCTCATGTGGATTCTCTTCACTCCAAATGCGGAAATTTTGCTTGTTGACGTAGCCATTCAACCAAAAATGAGCCTCATTACTGAACAAAATTTTGCGATGAAAATCAGCATCGAGATCAATCTCATTTTCGGCCCATACACCAAGCGTTGTTCTTTTGTCAACCTGTTCATGATGAAATGGCAAACCAAACTGAACATAAATGACATTAGAGTTGCCAGATTTGACCACAAAATGCCAGTTTTATCTCTATTCGAAAAACAAACCTGTAAAAAAAAACACCCTATACCTAATAATATTGCTATAGGTAATTTTTAACAGATTTGTGGAAATCGGAAAATACAAACTCTAATAGTGTTTGTGTAGAAAATCATTAAAAAAAATAACGTTTCCCTGTTTGTCATCTTTCGAACACAAGAATAATACTGTTTTTATTCAACTCAAATGATGAGAACATTAAATTCTGGTCGTTTTTTTTAAGCCACAAACTTCATTGTGTTCCGTTTAGCTCATTAATGTCCCTCCCTTTTGGCTGGTAAAAAAAACAAAACATTTTTTACAAAAACAAAATACACATACGAAAAAAAAAACAAAAATCCAGCAAAATAATTTTACAAAAACAAAACATATGCACAATTCTAGCTGCGGTCGTTGCTAAAATTTTTGTTTGTTCATTTCTTTATCAATGTAAAAAAAGAAACATTAAAATATAACGTTTGTCTACAGTATCACTACAATTGTTCTGTTTTTAAAGGAAGAACAGAATACAATAAAATGTTCGGCTCGCTCTTGAAAATAGTTACGAACGGTATTAAGGATTGTGTTCATCTACACAAACACTAAAAAAATAGATACCAATCCTGGGTGTGTGAGCCGAACCTTAAATAATGTTCTATTTATTTTAGAACACAGATTTTAATTTCTTTGTGAACAGCATGACAAAATTTAACAGAAATAATACATAAATTGCAATTAGAGTTCTTTTTGTCTATTATTGGCTGTTTATAAATTTTCTCATACTACTAAAGGCCCCTTCTAAAACTCCCAGTGCGCCACATCTGTACTGTACATAAATTTTCATTACACAAAAGTACCAACAACACAGTTACTTACAACTAAAACCAATAAACACAAAACTATGACAAAGTCCTTAAGTAATCAGAATTTAATTGTAATGTTTTCATAACAGAAACAGAAGACAACAGCAACGAAAACGACATCGTCATCGCCAACCAAGACAACGAGAAAACAAAAGAAAAACAAACTGTAACCGCTTTTCTGCGATTCTTCCAACTCTCTAACAATAAATACAACTCGATTTGGATATTTTTCTTTCATTTAGGGTTTAAGGTAAAATTATCTTAATGATTTTATGTCGAATGTTTTTCCACAGCCTCGTTATTTTCACAAAGTAACTTCTAAGACTTTTTATGGCATTTAACATAAATGGCTTTAGCGATGATCTCAGACTGCAGACAGTCGACGAAATGCCTGTTTTGGTTTGTAAAACAAAAAATATTTATCAAATTATTAAAATCTTTTTGTGGTCTATTTGTTTGCCAGCTTAGAGGGGGAAAACCACCAATAAAAATTATATCATAAAAATTAAATTAGTCGGTTAAGTATAATTTGGTCGTAAATATGTTAAACAAATTTGATGCTTTAAAAATAAAATAACGTTTTTTTTTTATTTAAATTGTTTGGATAAAGTATTCTAATTTGATTATTAAAATTCAAACACAATTAAATTTTCATTTTTTTTCCTACAATAATAATTGATTTAATTAATACAAACTATTTCAAAACTTTTATTTATTTGCACATTTATTATAATTATATTTAGATGTATAATTTTTTTGCAAGTTTTCTCATTTCAATTATTGAAAAGCCCATAAATTGTTATTAACCCTGGATGGTTACTTTTCGTCGAAGCTCATTTATTCTTTGTTATATAACTTTCGTATGGTTATTCAAATTTGTCACTTTTTTCAACAAAGTAGCTGACGACGAAAGCTTAAAAAAGTTAATGACTTTAGAAACACAAAAAAAAGTTCAAATTCGTATCGAGTATTAAGAGAAAAATAACTTGTTATGCTTTAAATTCTTTTATATTTTTAATAAAATGTTTAACAAAACAAATATTTGTTAATTTTTTTACTTTATAAATAGTTTTTTTTTTTTTTTTCTAATATTCATCGATTCGCCGAAGAGTAACCTTAATGTACTAAAATGAAGAGTTACCTTCCAGGGTTAAAATGTATTTTTTAATTTGCCCAACAATTAAGCGGTTTATTTATTCTACTAATATTTTTTTCCATTTAATGACTATTAAAATGATTTTAATTTAAAAATTAAATAAAATATTAAAAAATGTTTAATTTAGCATTAGCAATGTATAAATAAATAATTGTTTAACAAATATAATTAAGTGCAGCCAACAAAAAGTAATGATAATGTTAATAATTTGATTCAAACATACTGTTTGTTACCTTATGGTATGATTTATTTGGGATAAAAGATACACCTGTTATGTAAATAAGATTTTACATTATTTACACTTAAATTATTTATAATAATATAATGGGTTAAAACACGTCAAACCATCACGAAAAAATTGAAATTTATGGCATCATAACCTCCGATTTTAATGAAATTCTACAAAAATGTTGTATGTTATTGGACTTTAACAAAACATGAATTTTCAGACCCTAGATTCTATCGGCTTCCGAAATATGACGTCATAAAAGATGTGAATAATGTTAAAAAATCACAAAAGTCTCTTTACAAAAAGGGATAGAACTTTTGAACTGTGCAAGATAATTTAGTTTTTTTTTTGTATCGTTTTAAAGGTGAAAGTGCACCCTTTAAAATAATATGTATATTGTGTTTTTTTAAAAAGAGGTCAAAGGTCATTTTTTTGGCGTCTTCAGTTCAAAGGTCCATATCTGGAAAAGTGTATTTTTTAAAATTCTTGAAAAAATATATGTCAAGTACTGGACCCTGTTCTACATTTGTAGAAAATTTAAAGGTGGAGGCTCGATTCGTGTCAAAGTCATAGACCAGAACGTGATCCTAAGTATGTTTTGTGTTCACAAATCCCTTGTTGTTGTTGAATTTTTATTACTTTTTTCAGTGTATCTGGAGAACGGCAAGAGCCAACGTTTCCAAATTAGGTAAATTATCTTGCATAGTTCAAAAGTTCTATCCTTTTTTGTAAAGAGACTATTGTGATTTTTTAACCTTATTCACATCTTTTATGACGTCTTATTTTTATCTAGTTCTATCCCTTTTTGTTAGGAGACTTTTGTGATTTTTTTTAACATTTTTCACATATTTTATGACGTCATATTTCGGAAGCCGAAAGAATCTGGGTTCTGAAAATTCATGTTTTGTTAAAGTCCAATAACATACAAAATTTGTGTAGAATTTCATTAAAATTGGAGGTGATGATGCCGAACGGCATGATGGTTTGACCTGGATTCACCCAATACATAAATATTATAACTATCCTTTTGTATTAGCCATACGCTTTGAGTAATACATACTTCACAAATAATTTGTAACTATTACAATCACTTAACGAATATCTTTCAATAACCCAACCACACCTATTAAGCTTTAACACATTTATTTTAATTTTAAGTTTTTTATGATTAAATCAGTCCCTACATGGTTTTTTTGGCATCAACATTTACATATATGCTTGAATTCAGTATAATATATTTAAAGCGAAACATTTTATGGCTATTTCAGCAACCATAAAATTATTTGCATATTTTAATGAACCAAAACAATCATTTGATTGTACAGGGTGGCACAGAATTATCTATATGTCTTAAATTGTATTTAACTTTTTATGCAACACCTAAAAACATAAGTCCTATACCGAACTTTTACCAACCCTTCCTGTACTGCGACTTGCTTGACCCTAAAGTATAAATCAGACGACTTTTATTAAGAAGTCTTGCCTTGTCTCAGTACAGCCGGTCACAAGTCCGGCTAAATGGGGAGCGTTGAAGGCAAAGGATAAACCGATCTTCTGTAAAATGTCCGATCGCTCTATCTGGGCTCTTAACATCTTTTTCCTACAAATAAACACCAAGATCCGTGGCATGTTTGTATAACATTGGATCCATCAATGTTATCTACTAAAAGGAAGCAGCCCAACACAAAAAAAAAAATAATTTTAATAAAAAAATTTGTGATATTAATCAAAAAATCATTTAAATTTGCAACAGTAAACAAATTAATAGTATGAATTAAACGTTTAATTCACTTGATTAAACTTTTAATTTACTTCATTAAGCTTTTAATTGACTTGATTAAACTTTTAATTCACTTGATTAAATTTTTAATCAAAACCGATTTTATTTTTGATTAATGCTTTAATTTGTGCAAAAATTTTGGAGAATTTTTCTTTGTATACCATTACTTCCTGAGTCGATCTAGCAATGTCCGTCCGGCTGGCAAACTGGTTGGTTCTTCATTAAGGTCGATCGAAATAAAAAGTTGTGCTAGTCAACCCCTGGAATAACAGATATGCATGCACGTTACATTAAACCTAGTCGATCCCAATAAAAAATCAAACAAATTTGTATATCAAAGAAGTTTCTATTTCTTTAAGAAAATCTTTTGTCACGTCCCAAAATGCAGCCCTTTTTTATGTAAAGCGCCGCCATTTAAAGTCAAATCCCAACAAATCGTGTATCATTGGTAAGCCACGGCCCAGCCATAAACAATGATGTGTGTAACGATTCGATTTATATGGCGGCGCTACATATAAAAACTAAAAGTGCTGTATTTTGGGGCCTTGCAAGAAACTTCATTGATGTATCTTTCATTCTAGAGGATGACTGGCACAACTTGTTCTTTTTTTGTTTGGATGGAGGCCGACCCTCTTTACTGTCCACGTTAACTATGTGAAGCATTTACCGCATATTGGCACCCCAACATATACAATTTTCTTTTTGTATATAAAATACACAACGAATTTGCTAACTGCACCGCTTTTATGCATATCTCGCTTTAATGCACCGTAAAAGAATAATTTTTTTTAATTGCACGTAAAAAATTCTTATATTCGCACAGTTTAAAATTTTCATAAAAATTTAAAATATGTAGAAAGACTGTTCCATGGCAATTGAAAAGTCACACGTTCCATCCTCTCCATTTTTAATTCCCTAAACTAATCCCGCGAAGCTCTACCCCAGTAAAAAATGTGCTCCAAAAGGAGCAGGTTTTATGTATGAATTTATACCTCAAATCGCTTCAAACCTGCTGTTGGGATGCCTAATTTTTGTATGGGGTGCTCCTGGTTTGGAGGACTATTTTCTGCTGACAATAAGCTCTTCTTTTATTGTGCAAACAAAGCACTCCCAAATTGCTTTTTTAAGGACTAACTATATTAACATCTTCATTAATGTGTTGCTTTTAATTGTTTAACCCTTCTTTGCATGATTTTTTCTTTTTTTGTGAAATTAATCACAGAGATGTAATTCAAGCTCTAGTTTAAGGAAAAAACATTAAAAAAAATTTATTATAAATAAATAGTATAAAATAGGTAAAAAAACAGAATTATGGAAATTTCAAATTCGCCTGTCAAGCTCAGTACTAAATAAATGAAAATAAAAATAAATCCTCAGATTATTACTTAGACACTAACAACAATCCTTTTTTCCACTCATACCCACTTTTATTTAACAAAAAAGTTTCAAATCAGCTTTTAAAAAAATACCACTTAATATGCAAAATTCCTCTTACTTAACAAACAGCGGAGTAACGAGACCAATAAATTTCAATGTTGTCAGCACTAAAATAGCAGCTTTTTTGTATTTATAATAGTTTATCATTTACTGCTGTATAAGAGCACTTTTATTGAAGCACTCGATTATGCGCTTTTTCTCTTAAGTGCTTCAAAAAACACAATTTTTTTTACTGGGACGCTTGTCTGCAGGAAAGAAACCAGAGTCTCTAGCAAGAATCGAACCCGCAACTCCAGCGCTGATATACTAGCTAGCTCACTACCAGATGGCCTACCGGCGCACTCTAGACAATTGAGAACGGTCATTAACATTCTTCCATAAAATTTAATTTAGAACAAAAACACAAACGAATTTAACTTTCTATTTAAAAATTTAAATTAATGCATTTAAGTGCATATTCAAAACATTGATATGGATAAGAATTCAAAATAACCCACTGAATTTAACTGCTAGTTAATATTTAACTATTTTTGCCTGATTTCGTTTTGTTCTTATTTTTTGTATATGTATAAGCACTCAATGCAATTAACCGGGGGTTTATATATGCACCTCCGATGCCCATAAAGGCCAGTTTACACGGTAATACAATGTATTACGACTTTGTAGAATCAAAATATTATGAAATTCTCTCCGTGTTTAAAAGAAAAAAATAAAAATCTTTTGTAAGTATAATTCATGTTTACACGGATGGTATAAGTAAAATCAAAAATAATAACAAAAAACAGATGGTTGCAGTTTTAAATTTTTACAAAAACAACATGAAAATTTCCTGAGTTGATTTTAGTTGTTTTTGTAATTGTATAAAAATGCCACCACCTTCAATATACTCCGTTAAAATACACCTCTGGTGTGATGAGAATACATAAGTTTCTAAAATGGTTTAGAAAAAAAGCATTTACCGACCGCTTGTCAGATTTTGTATCCGTATTCTCGCTTATTCAATACATTTTGCTTTTACATGATAAGATTTTTCTCATTCTATATAATTATTCGACAAGTCGTAATACAAAATATTACCGTGTAAACTGGCCTTAAGCGAGTTTTCCCATAAGCATTGTCGTTGCATATAACCTAATTTTTATATTTAAATACCATTAAGTTGGTATTTGGAATAATTATGGCACAGTAACATTCTCTTCCAACCTAAATCATCATACTAAATTTTATAGGAATCGCTCCATGTTTAATAGATCCCAAACATGTTTAATAGACCCCAAGTGTGTGTTTGTTTTTGATTTACAGTTTTTGCAGTTGAATTGAACTTAAATATTTTTTAACACAGATAAACAAACGTGTTTTTAAAAGGTAACAACATAAAAATATTATTCTTAGTCGATTGTTAATGCTTGCAAGTGGATGTTCGTTATAAATCAATGACATAAATCTTTAACAATTTTTTTTTAAGTCAGCTAAAGTAAAGTGTTAACTAAGCTCCTTAGTACAATCGGTTTACTTGACAAAATTTTATTTTGAGCCCAATAACATTTGCCGGGCACAAATGTAAGTATATTTTAAAAGCTTCTGTCAAGGTGACAAATAACAAATAAAAAATCTTTAATACACATACTTATGTTTTATACATACTTTTTCTCCAATCATCTCATAATTCCTTTTCATACCCAAAAAAATAGTTCTCACATCAAGATTGTAAAGAATTTGACATTTACAAAATTTTACCATTTAAAGAAATATGAAAATTAAAAGATACATCATATAATTTATATCTGAAGCAGTGTTGCCAGATTTTTTTTTTCAAAAAAACTATGCAGTCAAGAAAAAAAAATGTTCTTCCTATACGCTAAAAAAATTTGCTTTGCTAAAAAATCGCTACAAATTTTGTTCAAAAAATTTAATTAAAAATACAAATTTTAATCAAGAAAAATTATCATTATGCAAAGACTTTTCTTTACAATGAAAAATACTATGAGTCGAACTTCATTTTCGTTAGATATGGGCATTTCCTGGGGTACAAATAATATAGAAAACAAAACTTTTCCCAGCATTTTTTTTGCGATTCGATAGCATGTATGTTTAGTGCAAAAGATGGATTTCATCGAGTTTAAGTTTTCATAATGATAGTTATAAACATGTGGTCACGGACGTAAGCAAAGTAGAAGTCAACTTTGGCTGACAGTAGTTAAATGTTAAAATCTGCGTAATGGAACGGAATATTTAAAAGTGATTAATTTATTTTAAAAGCGTATTAATGTAGGTCTCCATCCAGTATTTACAAAATAAAATATCTCTCTTGGTTTATGTTTAATTGGCTTATGTACCGTATGTACGGGTCGCGAACGTACGATTTTTCCATATGGTTTTTTATGATTATTACCATGCATTTTCCTATAAATATCAAATTTCCTCAACAAAAAAACCAAATACTCCCTTTACAATTGATTGTAATGGAGAGATTATGAAGACAGAGTGTAAACATAACATATTTTTTGCATGTAAAATAAGTATATAAAAATGTCTTTAGAAGTAGAAAGTATAAGAATATATAAAATTTTCCAGTTTCCAGTGCAACTGTCTCGAGTAAAACAGCTGAGATATGCTACGATTCTTTTATAACTACATAGACTTTTTTTTATAATAATAAACAATAAAAGACGATGATTATATACATTTTACTTTTTCATCCTGGTAGACCATTCTCGGGAAATGCCCATATATTAAAATTTGAAGAAAACTTAATGCAAAGAAATGATCATAGTTGAAAATCCTTTTTATAAAGCTGCAATAAAGCGAAGTACAGTAATTTTGACTTAGCTGCATAATCTATTTTGTACACTGATAGAAAAATTCATCTTCGTATTGATGATGCCCTAACATCAGAATTGTGACATCAATGTAACTACAAATGCCATCAATGATGCAAAAAGTAACATCAATCCAATGACTAACGTCTTCGTACAATTTTGTAATTTTTTACGTGTCATCTGTTTTATGACCATAGTGACATCAATTCAATGCCACATTTTGTTATTATTAACATTATTTTCATGATTACAATGTATTATAAGATAAGTAGAATGATTAAAAAAACCATATGGCGCATGGTGCTGGTGTCTTTTTATTGAGAGTTCTGCTGTAAACAAAGGTCGTAATTCAACAAACGTGAAACGAACATCTGTAACGGGTAAGTAAATAATAATATTCTTACACTTTGACTTAAGTCAAATTCAATGACTTTGACTTAATGACAAACTGTCATTAAATTAATGCTAATGTGTTCGTTCTCCGATGTTACTGCGTAATTGCCAATGTGTCATCCCATTGATGACATAATTTCATTTTGACTCTGATGACACTTTGGCCAAGTGATGTTAAGGTTGACATCACAATGATGAAAAGTGTCATGGGATCAAAAACGAAGGCACTTGTCATAGAACTGATGTCAAAATAAATCAGCGTTATGACGCCTTTTCTATCAGTGTACGATTTTTGTGCAGATAAATCAAAAATGCAGTTTTCTTAAATGTATTTATCTGCCTTAATGTGCCGGTACGCAATTGTGGTTTCCTGCATTAAAGTGCAGCTAAAGTAAAGTAAAAAAAGAATAAAAACGTGTTTATTGATAAATTGATAAAATAACAATGGCGTTCATACAACCTGTAGTCATTTGTTATGCAATTTTATAATGAACGAGATAGCCAAATTGGTAACAATAAAGTGGGGAACAGAATATTCGCTGTAGTACACCTTTAAGAATAGCGCTGCAAGCTGTCAAAAGTACTACAGTACTCTTGTTAAAAAACGGCAGTTTCATAGTAATGTCAACGGAATACGTAGTTGTAGTAAGCGTTGCAGTTGAATCGACATTTCGAAATTTTGCACATTGTTGCGCTACAGAGCATTCGTCAGCTTCAGATACTACCACAATTACTTTATTCTGTTCCACCCCTAAGAATTGCTATTCCTTCCATATAATCGTGGTAAAGTTGCTGTAACCACACTCATGCGAACGAAATAAATAAATTATAATGATTCCAACTTGACTTGCTGGCGATTTTTGTTTTATAAACAGCTTAAGTTGGATATTTATGTAAAAAAGTAGCCAGCATATTTCTTATGTGTGCAGATAACTTTAATGTTTTATATGAAAATATTTTAAAGCTGCCTAAAAATATGATAAACATGCGGGTATACAAAATGCACGTAAGCAAGGATTGTGAAAAATTATTTCAGAAAATATGTATTTTGGACTGTTAAGTCAAAGTGCAGTTAACTTGAATTTTTTGTATGAAAATAATTTTAAAATGCCTAAAATTTTGTGCATTTATCTTAAATGTGCAGGCACTTCAAAAAGGAATTTGTGTGCTATTTTTAATAATAATGACAAAAATTATTAATTTGGTGCAGTTAAGTCAAAAGTGCACTTAAACAAAAGGCAGTTAAGTCAAAACTACTGTAGTATAAACGAGACAGACATATAGGTGAATCATTAGGATGATTTTCGCAAAGTAATTACAATATTTTAAGCACTTAATAAAAACTTTTACACAACCCAACTGAAAAGCAGTAAAGAACTACAGGTAGTGATTAAGGGCATTGACTTATGCGGGGACCCAGATGAAATAAAAAAGTTTTTAGAAGAAAAGGGCTTCAAAATAAAAAATGTAATAAATATTAAAAAAACCGCTACCACTATTTCAAGTGGAGTTAGAACCGGGCGACGTTAAGCTTAAAAAATCGAAACGCATTCCAAGAGTTGTATTCTTGGAAATTTCATATCTGTGGCATTTTGACAAAACATCTTAAGTCGAGATAAGATAGCAAAAAAGTAAAAAAAAACTCTTGAAAACAATACGATTTGAAAACGATAATATCGTTTTCAGTATCTTTGAAAATTGATTACTAATACATTTTCCTCTGTCTTCCTGTATATAATCTTTTTAAATTCTTTATTATAAATGTAAATTGAACTGTATTTTGAACAAAAAATTGAGACTTTACTGTACAAATGTATTTTAAAATCGGTCGAAATTCATCACACCTGCTAAAGACGATCATTTTGAAAACGATCGTTTTACATCACACACCTGAATAAAGTAATCCAAAATTAAAGAAAAATCGTTTATAATACAAAATTTTGAAAACATAAACAAAAATGTTTTTGGAATGAAAATTCGTACGATTAACAACATTCTTTTCAACTTTTTAAATTTAATTTAACATTTTTTTTCAAAATGCCACAGGTATGATATTGTTACGCAATTAAATTTATCTAAGAATTATTTACAGTTTAAGTTTAAAATTGTTATGCATTATTGATATTCATCTCCACTGTACGGAACTTTCTAGCAATGGAAAAAATATTTGTAACGCCTTAAGGTGGACTCTAGATTTATGTGTATAAAAGTTATTTTGCTAAATTAAGAACAGGATGGCTCAGGAAACTTCTAGAAAAGGTAACGAACTATAAATACAGCCTGATTCATAAATGTTTAGTAAGTTTTATTTGAGATATTAAACAGGAGGCTAATAACGGCAGTCGTGATCGAATACCTTTTCGATTGAAAGCAATTTTATTTCTAATTCTTTCTGTAGTTACTGAACGATTAGAAATTTTTTTTCAGTGTTGTTAAGCTTTTTTTTTGAGTTTGAAAAAAACTGAAAAAATAATTTCGATTCGTTCAATATCGAAAAATATTCGATCACGACTGCCAGAATAAGCCCCCAATTCAGTTTGTAACAAAAACAAGCAAGAGTGCTATATTCGGCTATGCCGAATTTTATATACCCTTCACCATGATGAGATAAAAACACAAAGTTGTATACATAAATAACGTTCATTAGATAGGTATAAATAAATATTAATTGAGCCACGCCAACTTTTCATTTCGCCATGCCGAAGAATATAAAAAAAAACTAAAAATTTATATATGTACCTAAGCCCGTTTCCTCTTTTTCCATCTTAAAATCGTTTTTTAGAACATTAAAAAATTAAATAAAAAAATTAAAAAAAATTATTTTTGGGATTCGAACTGGCAATATCATCAGTCTCAGGAGAGAACTTAACAACTCGTCTACGAATGCTTTTACTGAAGAAGCGCTTAATTAAAATATATTGAGTCTATGAGTTTGTTTCTTTATTTGAGCGGCATATCGTTAATGTGTATGTGGATGCGTAAAATTAAACACATTACAAATAAAATCCACCACTTGTAGTGAAGGGTATAAAAAAAACAACAACAAAAACCACATTACCAACACTGTATTACCATAGCCACTGTATGACCGTAGAAATCAAAATGGAATTGGTTTGTATGGTATGTTTATGTCGTTTTGGTAATACAGTGTTGGTATGGTAATGTCACGTCTAATTGGACCTTTAAAGGAACAAATTTGAGGCAGTCGTAGTTTTTTACTCATATCTCAGCCATTTGTGGAACGATCTTGCTGAATTTCAATAGCAAACAATTCCGGACCATATGTGACATAAATGTATAATAACCTGGCCCCCATCATATATGGGGTCTTCGGAAAATCCATTTCGACGGACAGACGGACAACGTTAAATCAACTTCGCTCCTTATAAGGACCCAGAATATATATGCTTTACAGGGTCTAACATCAATATTATAGAAATTACAAACGGAATGACAAACTTATATATACCCTATTCACCACCTGTGGTGAAGGGTATAAAAACAGTGGATAAATTCTGTGAACTTTATAATTAATTTCAATAAAATTTGTGAAGCTGAACAAGAAAGTGTACATATTTATTTTGACTTGCAATAAAAATAACTCAAAGGCTTATAAAGTTCAAACGCGAAAATGGTTTAGGTTTAAAAATTTAAACGCTGCTTTTTAAGTGTAGCAAAAAACCTTCATTTATGAACATTATCCTGCTTCTGGCCACACTGATTTTTAGTAAAATATTTCCTTAAAAATAAATGAACAAACTCAAGCCATTTTAAGCCTGGGGTTTAACGTCCTCGTGCACATATACATATGTATATCATTTTGTATAAAAATAATCATTAAAATACAATTTGCTTGTTTTCTTTTCTTTTTTTGTTGTATTTTATTTAAAAACATTTTAAACAAATTTTGCAAACAACAATTTTTTGTTTTTTTTTTTTTAATACAATACTTGATAAACGAGAAATTTCCATTATCTTTAAATAATAAATGGCATCATTATTTAAAAGATAAATACACACACACATTACTCTAGAGTGTGTATTAAACCATTCCCTGTAGGAAATGTGAATAGTTGAACTGTACGGATTTACTTTTGAACTTGAAATCAGACTTCTGACTAAGACCAGACAATGCTTTTTGCTATAGACATTTACAGCCTAGCCCACCATGTCGATTAACAACTTAAGCGCGCTTAAACAAGGCTTTAATTATCGTTCTTAAGCTATTACGTTATCGGCCGCGTGCATTGTCGAATGAATTTTCGTGCTGCAAATTTTAAGTACGGCGCAAGTCAGCTATTTTTCGTTGGGAATGCCAGCAAGCGATATGGTCGGCATTTCGGGACAGGCTGTTAGTATGTGCTTGTCATTGAAAATCCACTACTGACTTTAACAATTGATTAGATAGTTCTTGTGGGACCATATAGGGACATTGGATCCGGAGATTCACCAGTACATTTTAATAGTTCTAGTCTACATTTTGGACAATGTTTACTAGCTTTTTGCACTCATACAGTAAATGGATAACTAAGTTAACTAAATTCAAATACTGGCATATATTTTGTTAATTCATATAAAGAACTTATAATTAAAAAAACCAAACTATTGCGTCCTTTTCACTTATTCTAGCTTAACAGCTGTCATGTATGTAGATTTAGAAAGGCATAAGCACCACGACCAGGAGAATCTTTTGTGCAGCCCATGTGTCTCACCATATTAGGTTCAGGCTACGAAAATAGCCTATTATCCAGACTGGCGAAAAATCATAATTTTCGGCTGGTCTCATTATTCGCCCCCGCAGAAATATCCGCCTAGGAGTCTCTAAGGCGGGACGACAGCATAGTTCTGAAGTTTCGTCGTCAGCCCCAACAAATATGCCTATCCTGGTATTAACACTACCCATTATAAGCTGATGGTATCATAGACAACAATACCCCATTAATTGGCCAAGAAGTAGCTTAAGTTCCACCTTGTCAAACATTTTTTGGATTGTCTTAACCCAGTAAAGGACGTCTATGTGTTAAGGAATTGACACTCGAAATATGTCTGTATTGTCCCTCTAATGAGACTAGCAGGGACGCCGAAGAAAGTCTCCGGGTCCATAAATGGGCGGCAAGCTCCCCTGTCTGCCGAGCAGTCAGCCTCTTCGTTGTTCACGTTGTCCTCATGGCTGGCCACCCAACATATTTTCAAGTTATTTACGGGAATACAAAATTTATCATTAATACGATTTCTGAATGACGTGCTAAATTCCCAATTTTCCATATTTGATAAATACACTGAAATTTATTGTTGAGGGAAAGCTAGCTTCTATGCGCATTTCACTGGTTGCTTAGGCCAGCTCATCAGGAAACCTTTTCCTAAGATTTTAGAAAAGCTAAAAATATTATACGAATAAAACCCTAAAGCGAATAAGAATTTTAAACACTCAAAGTCTTACTCGTAAGTAACAATATCAAAGCTTAAACAAAACACCAACAATAAACAGTGAGTTTATCTTTTCTTACATCCCTTTTCAAGTCATTGTGTCTCCCCAAATCGTTCAGAGGCCTAAAACAGTCCATGACTAACCTTCTCCCCTCCAAATATGATAGTGCTCGAAGAGCGGATTGGCTATTCAAAATTATAAATAACCTTAAGCCCCCTGCCCGCCTCCTCATACACCCCACAGCCCATATGAGGATGGCGTAAATCTCCGCCTGAAAGATAGCAGGCTCTTTGCCCATTAGCGAGCCCCTTTCGAAACCCGGGCCGCCACAGTATCACCATTCGTCTGTTTCGAACCGTCGGTGAACCAAACGTTGTCCGCGCGCCCACGCCCGCGCTAACGTGATTCTGCCTGTTGGTTCATATCAGGTTTAAGGACATTTAAATTCCTATCCTGTGCCAGACTAGGCAGCATATGATCACCACCCAACAGATGGATCATTCCTTAAATTTTCAAGAATCCGCATGTGACCCACAAGGTTGCCTGCCTGGTATTCAGCAATGCGCGGCATTTTACTAGCACTCCTGCAGGCCTACTCCTTTACTGATATACGAAACGGAGTAATGTGCAGGATAGTTTCTAAAGCTCTTAAAGGATCAGGTCTTCATGGCGCCAGTGATCTATAAGCAGATCAGGCGATAAACCTTATCGAGTATTACTCTAGCTTTCATCTGTTCGGTCTTGGTCCACCATGCCATGGCGGCATAGTTCAAGATTGGTCGTATTATCGTAACAAAAGTCCAGTAGATAATTCTAGACTTTAGCCTCCGTGTCTACCCGAAGAGCCTTTGGCAGGCATGTATTGCCCTTGTTGCCCTTCTAGTGACATAGGATAGCTAAGCGTTCCAGCTAATGGCCCCCCCTCGCTCTGCACCTGTAAAGTGTAAGCTTTCATAAAATTTTGTTTTTTCTCAAGCCAGAAAAAGTGTTGACACTTTGTTGACAATGCCACCAAAAAGTCATCAAAATAATCTTCAAAAGTTGCGACTTGCTGACACTTGTTCCCAGGGTTTTCCTGCAGGGCTTATGGATTTACATTTATGTATGTGAGTTTGTATAAGTAATTTAAATTTATTGCCACTTTATTAAAGATTTCTTTCATAAAAAACACAGAAAATGTTTAAGAGAAAATAAAAAATATTTACACATGAACACTTTACTTTGATTGAGGTGTTAATAGTATTCAATAATAATAAATTTACATATTTTACAAATAATATTTAATCATGTTACTTGTGTTTGTAAGTATGTATAAGTGTGTGTGATTGTATTTATGCGTGTGTGTGTTGTATCCACCTAAGTGTTAACATGTCTCCATATATCAGTATCAAATGTGTTTAAAAATTTCGTAAAATTTTAATATGACGTTGTTTGTTTTTTGATGTATTGACTTTTTTTAAGAAATGTGTGAATAATTCATGAGTGTTTTTTAATAATTGAGATAACTTGAAATTTAATTTACTTAAATTTTTACAATAGAAGTTATTTTTTCATAAAAATATTTAATACACAATAATATATTAAGGTTTATGACATTAAAAAAGAACAAGGCAATTCACAAAGTGTTTTATTGTGTCATGTGGGTTGTATCTGCTATGTTTTTATGAATGTCCTATTTATAAAATTTTAGTATATAGAACCAATATGACACAAGAAAACACTTTGTGAATTGCCTTAATTTATAATTCTCAATGGATTCAAAATTCGAAAAAACTAGTATTTCATGCTTTAAGTGTATGTGTTTATTAGTATACATTTGTGTTGCTCATATAATTAAAAATATATTTCTTTCACAGCTGAGTTTTCACTTAGGCAGCTTTACAATTTTTTATGCAATATCCCATTGCATTAAGCAAAACTTAAAAGGAACTACATATAAAATGTTTTCCTAAAATCATTTTTCCAATCCACAAGTTCGAAGTATCGTCGTATAAGTTGTATAATCGTCTTAATATACAATATTCGATATGTATTTGTTGTTGGTTATTTTCATACAAAAGTTTTGTCTCATTATACGATTGATTTTAATGTGTTTTTAAAAATGTTTTATTTATGCCAGGCCTGGAGATGTTCGATTTGTTTGGTGAATTTGTAAAAATCTTTTTAGAGTGTGATAACTACCACAACAAATTGATTTCTTCTGAATGAAAAATATACATATGTTTGATTCATTTCAATTCAATGTTTAAACTATCTATTTTCATTTAAAATTGGGGTAAATTTTGACACTAACAGCTTCTCAAACAGCTTTGATATATTAGAAAGAAAGCTTAAAGGCCTATATGACTCAACTTTTGTGTGATCCTTTCCTGGTTTAGGTATCATGGTGACTTCCACTTTTGAGGATAGTATTCCAGACGTAAAATAGCATTACAAATTAAAAGAATCATTTTCTTTGATATGCAGGGTAGTTCCAAAAGCATTTTGTTGCTGATCTTATCAAAACCAGGGGCTTTCTTGGGGCTTAAATCGCAAATAGCCTTTTCGTTCTTTCTTGTATCAAATCTTAGGGGAACAGCTGATCGAGCAGCAACAGGTGGTAACTCGACCGCAATATCTTGAGATATATTTGGGGTCAATATGTTTTTCAAATTATTAACAAATAGATTTCCTTTTTCTACATCATTTCTT
Organism: Pollenia griseotomentosa; assembly: GCA_963931875.1. NCBI lineage: Eukaryota > Metazoa > Arthropoda > Insecta > Diptera > Polleniidae > Pollenia > Pollenia griseotomentosa. The sequence continues at coordinate 74,292,122 of OZ007563.1, read as the reverse complement.
GCCCAACTTCCATTCAAGTTTCTTAATGGTGGTTTAGAGACAACTGGCCTTTTGAGATTTCTAGCTGCACGCCATAATAAGTAGTCTGATTGTGGAGTTGCATCAAGTTCCTTAATATACTTTTCAGAGAAGCCGTTTTCTGAGTCTACAGTAACTTTATTAGCCTTTTTGTACACTCTTTTTGTAAGTTCTTAAGTTGCGGGGATCTATGCAATTGCCACTCTCTCCGAGCTTTACTTTTTTCGACATCTGTGGAATATATTTTAATATTTTTTGTTTTTTTTTTGGTGCAATATTGGAATGTTGAACATCTAGTTTCAGAAAACTGTCAAAATTAACAATAGAGCGGTCTACATTCTCCGGTGTACTAAGCGGAATATTTTCTGTGCAGTGGGTACAGAGATATTTTTTATATTTTAACCAATTAATTTGTGTAGCTGACGTCGCTAAGTAACCAGTCGGAGATACAATTCTATTGGGGTTCATTATAGTAACAATTGTAGGTGTGTGGTCGGAAGATAATTCTAAGGAAGCTTCAACATGAATCGTTTCTGTGGGGATGTTTTTAACCACGTCGAACTCGATGAGATCTGGAATTTTTTGCTGATCAGTAGGCCAATATGTTGGTTGTCCACTCGCTACCACATTTAAATCCATTTTAGCAATAGTATTAAATAAAACACGACCCTTTGCTGTTATAAGTCGTGACCCCCAGAAGGTATGTTTAGCGTTATAATCGCCAGCGTCCAGGAAACAGGGTGCTAATGATTTGTTATATTTATAATATTGACTTTCTGATATGGAAAATCTAGGTGGAGAGCATAAAGAAGAAATTACTATGTTTCGATTTAGCTCTTCAACACAAATATTCGTTGCTTGCAGATAATCTTCACAATGATCACACATTAAGTAGTGTTTGATTCGGGCTTTAATCAAAATGGCAGAACCTCTACAAGTTCTATCTCGAGGGTCCTTGGTATCAAATAGTATATAACCATTGATCTTAAACGTATTTCTTGAGGTCAAATGAGTTTGAGAAACCATCATGACATCAATTTGATTATTTTTGAGAAAATATTCTTATTCATTTTTATGTTGGCGGATGCCGTTTGCGTTCCAAAAACAAATTTTTAAACAGCTCATGGCTTGTTAATTACAGCTTGCGATAACATCAAAAATAAAAGGTGATTGAAAAAAATATTTATATAAAATAGTGGAATAAATTTGATATGATTTCCCAAAGTTTTTCTGCAGCATGTTTAATTAAGATAAAATAGCAAACAAACCAAAGCACAACTAAATAAAAAGTAATTTTAAAGAATCTCTATTTTTAAAAATTGTTAAGTTGTTTAAATAAAAATTGCATATCTTGAAGCATGTTCATAAATTTCTTAGTCTATTTTTTTTCTTTTCTCTTGTTTTTAATACATAAATCTGTAAGACTAAATGGCTTTTTTATTTCCAGCTTTTTCTCCTTTTTTATTCTTAGCATGTAATAACAAAAGCAATTGAACAACACACATAATTTGCTTTCCCATATAAAACTAATTTTCCTATAAGTTTTTTTATTTAAACAACTACAATAGATGCACAAATTGAAAATCAATAAATTCAAATTGACCCACATTTTGCAGGATGTTTATGTAACACTCTCTATAAATAAATAGACATTGTGCAACATTGTCTCAATTGTTGAGACTGAGGTTGTTGCAACAACTAATCATATGTAGTTATCCTTTGATAGAAATATTACTGGGTCCTTGTTAAGGAGAGTTCTTAAAAATAGAAAAATGACATAAATATAAAAAGCACTAATATTTTGCACAGACATGGTTCTAAAACATTTAATGACAAGTTTTCTTGATATTGATAAAAAATGAACTAAAAATGCGTCAGTGCACTGAAGCTTTTCCTGAGAATGTTACATCGATTTCAACGTGCAAAAAATGATCTAAGCGGTTGCGATTTTGACACGAAATACAAACGCTCTAAAGTCAATAGACGTTGAAAAACGAATTTGCATGTACGAAATGCTGCTTAAACGATATTCGCGATGCAAATTGGATCCATTAAGAAAATCAGAAGTGCAAGAAATCTTATGTGAAGTCCGCCGACTCAACACGCCAAGGCAAAATATTTATGACGTCTAGATAATTACAGTCTATAAAAGTACCTATCAGCCCGATGCTTTTAATGTTTGCCTTTGCTTTAAGTTTGTAAAAAAAAGCCAAATCCTTATTTTGAATATTTTTAGTTATGAAATTTGCTTTTAAACAAAATCTCTAACTGGGGGCTTCTCTCTATTGCGATGCGAATACAATTTTGATGCGAAAGCTAAAGGCCGTGTCGGATACAACTTCTTCGCTTTATGTGACGTTTCTTACTTAGACGGAAAAGCTTAAGTCCAAAGGTGTATGTCACAATAAAATTTTGACAACACTCACGCATAAATAAAAAAAAAAAATATACCTAGAGTTACCTAACTTTTCGCTTCGCTCGTATAAGTATGAAAATTTAATCTCAGATGTCAAACCCAACACGAAGCAAAAGTTTTATCTGACATGGCCTTTAATGCCAAATTAGAACTCTCTTTCACTTTCGCAAAATTATTGGAAAATGAAGCAATACTGGCAATAACATTAAAGATGGCGCAGATTCAGAGTAAGGGAATGTCAAAACATGTAAAAAAAAACTTGGAATTGGATAATTTAAATAAAATAAATAGTGATGATTTGCCAAAAGAAAAAAATTAAGAGATGCAAAAGACAAATGCGTAAACGCATTAAAGAGTACCAATCACTAGATTTTCTTTCGCATCGCAATAGAGAGTTGCCCTCTGTTTACACTACGTGACAGTTTTTTCTTATGTTTTGGATGTATGTATGTATGTTCTCGCTGAATCTGAATATGAACTCAGAATGGTAAGAAGTAGAACAGTTTCCATTAGTGAGAAAAGTCAACTACATTTGAAATGCTATTCCAGTTCAAATAGAGAACACTAAATAAAATACAGGACAATTTTAGATCTTTTGCTTTTAAATAATTCACCCAGAACAAATATCTGAAATACAGTACTGTAGTGCGATTCTCTATTCAATTTCAACATAATTTAAATTGTTAAAAATATTTAACAGCAAAGTTAACGTAAATTTTATTCAGTCACTTTTTTAACAATAACGTTTACTGCTATGTTCTGTCTTAACGTCTAGTATTTAAGTTATCTTAACGGCAAAATATTTTTTCATTTTTTAGATTCGTAGTTATTTAAAAAAAAAAAAAAACAAACAAAAATTTTGGCAAATAAACGCCACATTAACATTTTTAAAATTCACGTTCTTTACATACATTTTGCAAAAATAATATTAAAAAAATTGTTTTTTGGGAATTTATAAAAATCATTAAAAATATTACATTTATAAGCTGCATTTATGGATATAACTTATTGTGTTTTCTTTTCTACACAAAAAATAAGTGGTAGTCTTTCCAATCATGCCGCTGTTAGCAAATTTTTGCGAATTTTCCCTAATTTAGCAATTTTTACCGAATTTTTGCCATTCCTTATAGTTTAAGCGACTTTTAATCCATTTTATGGGTTTTTCGAAATATTAAACAATTTCGCGAATTTTCGCTATTTTTGCAAAAAAAAAAAATTATATATTCCGACAATTTGGTTTTTAAGCGACTTAGCGATTTGAAATAAATTTTACGTTTTTTTCCAAGTTTGCAATTTTTCGCGAATTTTAGCCATGTTCGCGATCTAAGCGATTTTTCCCTGTGGTTCTTAAGAGCTTTAACGATTTTTAATAAATAGCTGCTGTTTGTAAATTTTTGCGAATTTCCGCTTAATTAACAATTTTTACCGAATTTTTGCAATTCCTTATAGTTTAAGCGACTATAAATCAATTTTATGGCTTGTTAAAAATATTAAAACTTTTCGCTATTTTTGCAAATTTTCTGAATTTTTGCAACTTTCGCTAGACTAGTAATACCTAAATGGGGTTCTGTTAGTTTCGAAAGTACTTTAAGTCGTTCCACAAGAGAAGTAGTTTTCACTCGATGACAGTGTTCGTTAAATATACTAATTAATTACCAAAGATGCCACCTGATTGACATTTTTAACTATGTAGTTTCAATTGGGATACTGAATTGCTGTATTGTTACCGTAAGCAATAAACTGTTCCGGTAAAATTAACGTTAACGTTGATCGTTAAAAGTTAAAGAATTCCACTAGTGATCTGTATAATACAGAACAGAAAGTCACCGTATATGTATTCAAATCATACCATGGCAATTGGCATGCAAAATTAGGCATAGCCGAATCTAACACTCTTACTTGTTTTTTTTTGAGGTTTAGAGAAGCTGTCCTTGTAAAAAATGTCTGCTCTTAATAAAATTAAAGATTTAGAAGAAGCTTGTGCACTTCACAAATTAAGTTTCACAAGCACTGTGTATATTTTGCTAAACGGTGTAGCCTGTTTTATTTTTGGCCCCTGTTTGATTCTGGGTTTTGATTTTAATTTCAGCTACAAAAAAGCAAATTGGCGGCGTTTCGCGACTAGACGTTTTCCCGTATTGTTTAATCGTGACTGAGCTCTGCCATAAGAGCAAAACAAAACAAAATAATTTAGGAAAAAGTGGGTGTAAAGTTTTGCCCCACCAGCTTTATAGTTGACAACTTGTCCCGTCTGCTTAGTATTCGTTTCAATCGATACAAAATGCATTCGGTGTAATACGTGTTACTTCTTGGGCTAAAAAAATTAGCAGTTATTTAAGCAGGGAATCCATATGTTGCCAGCAATATGGAAAAATTTCATAGCAACCAATGGTCAGAACTCTGAATGAAATTTTACATTGTCCCGGTGATTTACAATAAACGATTAAAATTAATTAAAAACGATTAAAAAAGTATAGAATTAATAGAAATACAAAAAGATTTAAATTAAATTTTTAGAATTAAGGCTTCGTTTTAGTAAATTGCGTTAAGAGTAAGTATAAAGCAAAAAGAAAATGCAAAGAGAATTTTTTCCATCACTCAAACCCCTACACTCAATAATACAACAATATTCTGTACATAAAATTAACTGAAATTGTATTATAACATAAATGAAAATTCAGTTAAAAAGCGGTCTACTTATTTTGCATTTATTTTTAACAAAAAGTTCATTTAACTTTTAGTGTCAAAAATTCAAGTTTTTTATTAAATTCAATAATTTTCGTTTACTCCACAAAAGAGCCGAATTTTTACAAAATACCAGACAAACACCAGTCCGCTTGTTTTTCTAACAAGATAGAGAGAGAGAGAGAATATTATTATTTACTTACCCCGTTACACACATTTGTTTCAGTTTTGTTGTACTGACCCCGTTGTTTACACAAGAACTCTCAATTTTAATGCTGGGTACAGACAGTGCAATCTACATGCAATCTATTTCAATGCAACCTCAAAATATCAAAGCGTTTTGATGTCGATGCAATCTGGAATGAATGAAAATGAATTTAATTTGCTAGATTGCGTAAATGCATTGCATAGTGTGTACCCAGCATTAGACACCAGCAGCTTGACCGATATGGTTTCGCAATTATTTTACTTTAAAAATTTGATGTATTTAACTAAATAATTTTAACAAATAGAATATGGGAATTGCTTACAAAAAACAAGCAATTCTTTTTTTATAGATAACTAAAAATTTATTATTGGTAGTTAAATAATATAAAATAACTGAATGTTCATTTGTTTTTACGGAACATGGGGTTGAATTTTTGACAGTAAAAATTAAATCAACTTTTCGCTTGGAGTTTTAAATGTTTGTTTATTTAAAAATGACTGAAGGGAATACTTCTTAAATAAACTATAGTCCGTTACTGTAATAATATTGTGAGTGTAGAAAAGTCGGTACAGAAACAATAGCGAGTGGGGCTTAAAAATTTATTTGTTCGTTTTTTTTTTTTTTTGCTTCTTTTAAAAGTCATTAATAGTCGGAAATGTTCCAATTAGCCTACTAAGCATTAACCTCAATCAATCAGGATAATGACCATTTTCACATTTAGACATACATGTGTCTTTGTTATGACAGCTGATACCTGTCATCTGTAAATGTATTCATGATTTTGCTATAATTTTTCATATTAAAATTTTCAGTCTGATGCATATTTATAGCACACATATGACTATGATTTGGTAAAGACAAATTGCTTAAAACCTCAAAAAGAAAAAAAAAGACTAAGACTAGACAATTTCATTTCCATTTCAACAAACACGAATTTAAAACCCTCCCCCACGAAAAGAAACAAAAAAAGAACACTGCCAACGACTACAGATTAAACAATAGAGCATATGAAATAAATAATTAATATTGTTATTAATAAGGCCATACATTCATATACAAGATAATAAATTATAAATTCATGCTGGTGTTTGTAAGATGTGCAAGTATGTATGAGTGTGTGTGAGTGAGTTTACAAAATATAAAAGCTAACACCAATAAACAAAAGAACAAAAACAATAAAATACAACTGCTGCTGACGCTTACGCTACAACAAACATTATTTTTTTGTTGTAATATGGATTTTACAACATTTGCAGATAGACTTGCTGGGATATTGCACAGTGGCGCACTTTGGGAAAAACAAGAACCAAAATATTTTACTGAAATTTTTTCGACGTTTAAAACAAGTTAAGATGCAAAATCTTAAATAAATTTTTAAAATGGAATTGAAAAAAATAATCCTGTCTGGTTGACGAAAACTCAAATACGAAATGGTTAACTGTCAAACGAACTATCATACTGCGCTCACTTTTTCACATTTATGATCAATATACTCTGGATAATCGGCATAAAGAGTTTCACAGTTGAACAAATATTCCATATTACCAAAAAAAAAAAAAAAATTTAACATCAGTCAACGATTCGTGTAACTTATTCGTAATTTATTAAATTAAATTCTTATTGCTTTGACCTTTTTTAATTAACAATACAAAGCATTTTTGAGCTCCAGGCCAATTATTTGTAAAAAAAATAATTTGCAACTCCATATTTGTCCAAAATGGTCATTGATCTTCTTCAGAAATTTCAAATAAATTTTTTTTAAATTCCAAAATGATTTCAGAAACGTGACTTTTGGAATCGTGGACTACCATTCCTATATAGTGGTATATATGTACAACTCCATATTTGTCCAAAAATGGTCATAAATATGACTTTTTTAATTAAATTAATTTTCTCAAATTATTTCAGAAACGTGACTTTTGGAATCGGAATCGTTATAGTGGTATATATGTGCAACTCCATATTTGTCCAAAAACGAGCGTCTATGCTAGTTAAATTACAATTTGTCTTCACACACATAAAAAAATATGTGTATTATTTGTTCATTAATTTTCTCCAATATTTCGGTATCCATCGGATATCATTATTAAGGCTATATGTAATTTTTATGGCGCTGGGCTTATTTTTCGCTTTACGACCAAATCATCAAGCTTTGGGCGATATTGAAGTGAAAATAAATTAGTTTATTAAAAAATTGTTCTCCCAGAAAAGAAGTTTGGCACAATAAGCCAACAGTTGAAAGATAGGAAAAAATGTCTATATGTATGTTTTTTTCTTTACTAGAATAATATTGTCAGCAGATTAAGTAACATTTATAATTGACGAAAAGATTTTTAATTCTTTTTTTGTTGCTTGTTTGCACATCCTGATAAGCAGTGTTCGAAAACAGACAAACCATTATTTAGCGTTCGGCTCACACACCCAGGAACGATATCTATTTTTTAGTGTTTGTGTAGACGAACACAACCCTTAATACAGTTCGTAACTATTTTAAAGAAGCAGCCGAACATTATATAGTGTTCTGTTCTTCGTTAAAAAAAAGAACAACTGTAGTGATACTATAGACAAACATTATATTTTAATGTTCTCTAAACTTAATTTTTTTACATTGATAAAGAAAAGAACAAACTAAAAATTTTAGCTACGACCGTAGCACGAACAGCTTGTGTGTGCGTTGTGTATATGGCTTGTTTGTGTAAAATTATTTTGCTGGCTTTTTGCTTTTTTTTCGTATGTGTCTTTTGTTTGGTTTTTTTTCCCAGCCAAAAGAGCGCTAAGCACAACAAAAAAGAACGAACATTAATGAGCTGAACCGAACTCCATAAAGTTTGTGGTTAAAAAAAAAACCGAACGGAATTAAATCTTTTTGTTGAGTTTGATAAGAAAAGTATTATTTTGTGTTCGCAAGATGACAAACAGGGACACGATCTTTTTTTAATGATTTTCTACACAAACACTATTAGCGTTTATGTTTTCCACAAATCTACCGAACCGAACACTAAGGAGCGATATTTTGTGTTTATTTTAGAATACTGCTTTTAAGGGATGTGATGACATCAAAACGGGGTTAAATGACTGCAATTGCTAGCTGGTATGTTTCTTCTCAGGCAACCTTGTTAATTTACTTCTAGAACCATCTCATACGATCGATTAAAATTGTAAAATTTGCATTTAAGTATAAATTTTTCTAGAGATTCATCCACTTCTAGATTTGATGAAAATTGAGTTTTGTGAAAATAACTTTGACTTATGGCAATGATTGAAAAAAAGTTTTTCTGTTTATAAATAAAGAATTTTTGGACAATTGTTGTTTATTTATTTTTACTTATAGCTTTTATTTATTAAAAACATAAGTTTTTTTGGAATTTTCATAAGTTTTTGGGAAATTCTTGGACAGTCAACAGGAAACTGTAATAAATTTAATGCCTATCTATGAGGAAAATCTGTCGATAAGTTTTTGTTTTAAGAATGTTTACATGACTTGAGATTTTCATTAACAAATTTTCAAAAATTTCAAATTTTATAGAAATTGGGTGCTTTTCCATTTTTAACCAAATTTAGCACTGTGTCATTAGTTTATTCTATATATTAGGGAAGTTTTAATTAAAAAAAAAAATTAAAGTTATCTCTACTAATATTATAAAGCTGAAAAGTTTGTATGTTTGTAAGAGGTAATCTCCGGAGTTGCCGGACCGATTTTAAAAATGTATTCAACAAAATGAAAAATGGAACCTCCTAACGGGCATAGGCTATATAAGGTTCTTCTAAAGTGCTTAAGTTAGGGTCCAGGGGCTATTCTAACCTCACTCATATCTTCAAAACTATAAGAGACACAAAAAAAGAAATACTTAATGTTGTTCTTTAGAAAAATAAGCGGACAAGTGTCTAATATTTTTTGAAAATTCGGCCTCTTTAGGGAGTAAACCTGAATTTGGTACTTTTTTGGCACCCTGTGTATGTTTTTAACCAATAAACGTAAAAATAAACATTATATTACGTTCGAAACTTATCTAAAAAATGCAAATACGAATTTGGTACTTTTTAGAAATTCGAACGCTTAAGGGGTAAAATGCGTTACTATTTTTGGTACTTTTTTACAAAGTATTTTCTCCTATCTTTGGCACATACGTATAAAATGGGCTTCCATTATAATATTGAAATTTTTTATTCTTCAATGGGGAGAAAAAAGTAACAAAAAGGGGAAATACGGAAAATTAAATTTTTTTTTAGCTTTTTATTTATACAACTGGTACTTTTTTAATGATTGGACATATAAACATAAAATTCAATATGCATTATCTTGAGTGATAAGACTCTATGGGGGAACTTTTAGGTACTTTTTTTTGGTCTTACACTGGTACTTTTTGAATTTCCGTTAGAATTGGAACAAGAAGCATTAAATTGAACATATAATGTCCTGAGTGAGTACGAATCTGTAAGAGGGGCTTTCTGTTAATTTTTTGTTCTTTAACTGGTACTTTTGGAATTTTCGTTTATATTAAACTAAGAAACATCCAATTAAACATGCAAGGTCTTGAGTGAATGAAAATCTGTAAGAGGGATTATTTTGGTACTTTGTATTTCTCTAACTGGTACTTACTTAGGATAGGGTTAGGGCCGCTAAGCCTCTTGTAATCAGAGAATATTAATTATCGTTTAAGAATAGATCTATTAAAGCAAAAGTTACTCAAAAGAAAAGGAAAGCAATTCTAACATGAGTACGCTGTTCACCCTCCATTTCGCCTCCAGTCTATCTCTCCGCTTAACCGTCCCCGTAGATAGATCAGCGAAATTAAAACACAAAGGGTTTTCTGTTTTTCAATGCTAGGAATATAAAGGGACAGATGGAAAATTTAAATTTTGATGAAATTCAAAAATTATATTGATCGATCTACACACAATTAAACACACAGGCTTTATATTTCTTTATAGTTAGTCCAAAATTAATTCTGGGTGACAACGCCGCTAGAACGGCGGTGTCATACATTTTAAATTTCAAAGCCTAGAGAAAAAAAATTCTACTTTAAAAACAACTTTTTTAATCAGCACAATCCTAATGTTGACACGCGCTGCTTTTTAAGAAACAAACAACGAAAATTCCATGTGATTAATATTCAATTCGCTAAAGAAAGCAAATATTTTTCATATTTATTTGTATTTTATGAATCGTAAGATATTGTTGAAATAAAAATGATACTTTCTTTCTGCCTTTTCTTTAGTTGTTTCGCTCATTTATTACTTTCCATTTCTGTGCAAAATACAAATGCACAAATTTAAACAGCACTTTATCGCACACGTACAGAAACACACTGACATAAGTACATGATCAAATAGTTAAAGAAGTAAAAATAAAATAGTCCCAGTAAACACAGAAGTTTCATTATAAATTGATATGATTTTAAATCGAACCGTTTCTCAAGCGACAAACGCTTAAAAATTATTTAAAAGTAATGGAAAAAACATAGCATTTCATAAAAAAGGGGATATTAAGTAATTTATAAATTCAGATGATGTAGGTAGGGTTGCCAGATACAATGAGTCAAATAACTGGACAATTGAAAAATTTCACCTGGATCTTGAAAAAATAGCTGGACAATTTTAAAATGCACTTAACTATAAGAAAAAATCAAACTTCACTTTATATTTTTTTTACAATAAAAAAAATAAAAATAAAAAAAAGCAAGGAATCTTAACATTTAAAATTCAGTCTTATGTGATATTACAAAATTATGTTTATATCAGGGCCAATTTACTACAGGTCGCCTGCTGACTTGGACAGTTCGAACCACTTTATTTTGGTTTCACAATGTTTTGTTTAGAAATGGTTGACATTTCAAGCCGAAAACACTTACAATGTAAGGTTTCTGTTGTTTTTGTATTGTTTATGCTTATGCATTGGTATATGTTTATTTTAATCACATAAAAAAGAATATATGCAGCCATATTATGGAAATCAAAGTCGAATGAAATTGAAATCAATGGAGATTTATTTTCTGATTTTAAGATAAGTTCAAATGAAGATAAGCTGTACTCATAGTATATGGTTCGTTTTCAAAGTTTGATCGATTTTAATTTCACTCGGATTCGATTTTCAGAACATGGCTGATAACTGTTTAAATCATATTGCAACTTTCATTACAATTTAGTCTTAATAAAATTGTAGCGTCGTTCACAAAAAGTAGGCTTATTGGCATGAATAACAAACGGATCAACTTATATAGATTTTGTACGTTATTTTTATCGCATTATTGCTGGACCATTAATTAGAATGTTTCTCGGCAAATTACAATTGCTTTTTTTACAATTTTTGTCTATACGACTTTGTTCTGTACAAAATATTAATTTGATCATTGAAAAAATATAATTAATAAAAATGCAATTTTTCAAAATTATATAAATTTTTTTAACTGGATAAATTGTATTTTAGCTGGTTCCTGGACAAGACCCAAAAAACTGGACAATCCAGGCCATTCCAGGCCGTCTGGCAACCCTAGATGTAGGGCATGGGCCTAAGACACTCAATATTAGAGATAGGGGTGATATCTTCTTGTGTGTATTTTCCGACAAACGGCCTTAATATTTTTTAAGTTTGTATAAGTTTAGGTTTGGCTATTTACACAAATACAAAGTGTTTACGGACGGTTATGCCACCATCTATTTGTTTGCCAGAGTCTCTTCTGTGGAAGCGGGGGACACCACGTGCAGGCAAGTTTGATATTTATATCGCAAAAGTCTTTCTGTTTCGCATTGTGAACAATTGACTATCCGAAACAAAGAGAAGTAATAAAGGAAACAAAATTTAATTTTTATTTTATTGCAAAAGACATTTCGCCTTGTAAAAAGCTTAAGGGTTTTTTTGCTGTAGTGTTGCCAAAGTTATTTTAAATTAACAAATAACACTTCATAACTAATTGAAAAAACATCGTTTGTCAATTGTTTCCATTCAAATCATTATAAATTTTAATTGAAATTTTAAAATCAAATCAGGTTTGAGAATTATAAAATCATTTTATATCAAAGGTTTAAATTATTATAATAAATTTGTTAGTAAGGAAATAAATAAGCATTAGAACAGTTTTATATAACTAGTAATTAAAGAATGTACAAACCTGACAATCAATTTTCAATTATTTTTTAAATTGAATAATCATCACTGACTAAAGAATGAATAAAACTAAAATAAGGCAAAGCAAAGCGTTTTTAACAGAACTATTTAAAAATTTGCGTGCCATAGTCTGTGAGTATCCTAAATTTATTTTGCAAATGTCAGTTATTTTAAAACTGAAACACATTTTCGATGAAACATTTTTTATAGTATGCACAATCGACTAAGATCCGTAGTCGGCTTTAAAATCATAAAAAAAGATAAAAGTAAATCACTTATAGGAAAAAGGGAGTACATGATATTTAAAAAAAAAATTTGTTTAAATATCACATGAAATTTCTAGCTCTGACAAATTTGAACATTATCAATTTTTTTTATAATTACTCATACGGCACGACACATATTGCAGTCGATGGGTTAATGTGCTGCATACTTATTAGCTGCAATAAACCAAATAAGACATAATGGCGTATGAAACACTATCAAATCTTTTAACACTTATACGTCTTTCTACCTGCATGCTACTAAATAGTATTGCCTACCTTTTAGGGCTTATATGTAAAGAATAATGCTTTAAACACATTCACCACAGCAGGCTACACGAACACAATACTACAAATGCTACTCTCTGAAATTTTAATCGTGTAGTCAGCTACTGAATTATGTTGAAGACGGCAGCTACAATTGAAAAAATACAAACAGCTGTTTTTGTATACTATGTCTTTATATTTAAGTGGTGCCTCTATAATTTGTTTTTCTTTTATAAAATGGAAAAACATTCATTATTGCAGACTCTTATTCAAACTTAATTTAAGATTATCAACAAATTAATTTATTTAAAAAATAATTAAAATATTTTAATTTTGTTGTTTTTGTAACTAATAAACAATATAATTTTAACGGCAGATTAAACAAAAAATGCATATAAAATGCTTTTAAAATAAGAAAATTTGTTCCTTCAACACACGTGGTATAGTTCGTAAAAGTTTCAGAACACTTTGGGTGCTTACGTAAATGCAAAAAACATAGTGCTGCAGTGATGCAAAATGTTGTTGCTGATGCGTGATTACCAGTTGCAGTTGTGTTGCTGATACTTTGCACAACAGCTGTACAAAGTTTGAATTTTTGAAATTTCAAAAGTTTAATAAGCAAACATTAAATAATAATAAAAATGCTTTTTACAATAAAGATGACAAATTTAATTGAATATATTGAACCAAAAAGTAACAGTTTTCTTATAAATTACGATTAAACCATTTCTTTTTTGTCAAAAGTTATTGCTTCAGAAAATTAACTAAACAATAATTGCCAAAGTTTGCTGCAGAGCTGCGGCATTAATGCATAAAAACTTTTGACATATGAGAGTGATGCCAAGTTTCTTACAAGTGTTGCTTTTACGAACATTAAATTTTACTTCTGCGCAAGTGATACCCAACAACTGCATTTACGAAGGTACCCTTTATCAATAATTTTTTAGGTAAAAACTGGATCTAAGAAGCAGTGGTATTATTAGAAACTACTTCGAAATGGCTTTCACTTGTTCTTTAAAAAATTCCGATTTATTAGCCCGTTAAGGGCCAATTTCAAAAATAAATATTTCTTGAAAGATTTTTTTACAAAACTTAAAATTTTGTCAATATACATACTTATTAAAACTTAATCACCCTTATTCCATTTAACGTCGTCGTCATCGTCATCAATTGAATATCAAAATCAATTTTTATCGACATCGTCATCAATTCGATACAAAACTTGTATGCCATAACAGCAATGTAACGATGTCGATTGTTTATCGTTTTTTTAAGAACATCTCTAATAAGTTTTTATTAAAAATGTGCAATTTGATGTTCGTTTCTTATTACTGTTGTGCTCTCAAAGAGGGTAGCTTGATTTATTCTAAAAAAATCACCCTTACTAATTATTATTATTATTATTAATTTCCCGTAGTTCCTAGGTGGAACATAGGGCCTCACCCTTACTAATGCCATAAGGTATTGATTACACTTTTCGCCCCGTATAAATCGACAGTGTTAATAGTGCCCTGTAAAAAACAGAACGGTACGACAATTGCCGAAAAGAGCAACAAAAAGTTACGCGAAAATTGCAAACATTCGGAAAATTTGCAAAAATAGCGAAAATTCGCGAAATTCTTTTTTATTTGAAACAAGCCATAAAATTGACTTAAAGTCCCCAAAAACATAAGAACGTTAAAAATTCCACAAAAATGGCAAAATTAGTGGAAATTCGCAAAAATTTTATAAAAGCGGCATGAAAGAAAAATTTAATATGTATTAAAAATCGTTAAAACTGTAAAGAATCAGAAAACTTACAGGAAAAAATGCTTCTATCGCGAACATGGCTAAAATTCGGGAATTTGCGGTAATTTAGCGATTTTCATGGAATTTTTGCTATTCCTTATAGTTTTAGGAACTTTTAATCAATTTTTTGGCTTGTTTGGAATACATAAAATTTTCGCGAATTTTCGCTATTTTTGCAAATTTTTGCAATTTTCCCGAAACTTTGTTGCTATTTTTTCATTTTTTTAATTCAACATTATTATTTTTGAAAAATAAAAAAGAAAAAAACTGTTTCTACACCAATAAGACTGACGACAAAAACAGAGTCAATTTAAATCGATGCCAACGTTAACGTTGCGTACGGCATACCAAAAATACATCGACGCTTATCGATAAAACTTGATATTGACAATGGGCATACCGATTTGCATCAATCGACACAAAACGATATCGTTTCGTATTGATAACGCTAAATGGAATAAGGGTGATTCACCCTTATTCCATTTATATATTTATATCTTTAGGGAAGAACATTTAATCTTTTGTATACCATGTTATTAGTTATTTTATTTTATTTTTTAAATATTTTTGTATATTAGCAGCACTTTTTCTGTTTTGTATAACAAAATAAGCACAGACAACAACCTGCAGCCATGTATCCGTGTCGTCGTGAAAATAATCATTTCCATATGCACACATGTATTCTAGTTTTGACATATTGAAGTCGGTAGCTTGCTGTCTCGAATGTGTTTAAAGCATAATTTCTATTTTTGTCCACTACAAAACAGAAAAAGTGTTGCTAATATAAAAAAATATTTAAAGAATGAGTGCTTAAAAATTTTTTTTTTGTTATCAAAAAGTAATTTCAATTTTTGGGAATACAAAATTTTAATTTCAAAAGATTTTGTTATTCGTGCTTAACCCTCAAATACCTGAAATTTAAATATGTAGTTTGAAATTTATTTGTCTTTTCGCATCAAAGTTCTTACAAGAATGATTCCTTCTTCCACACTATCTCAATCATTCAATTCAATTGGAACCGTTATACTGAGAATTGTATACTCATTTAAATTTTTTGCATCGTAACAGCGTTAAGTAAATAGGTTTTCTTCAATACTTATTTATTCTCATGACCGTCTGTAGGCTGTCTTGGGTGTTTGAGGGTTAATTCCCAGTTTTTATTATTGATAAAAACACTTGAAATTTATTGTTGATGGGATAAGCTATTCCTATGCGCATTTCACTGGTTGCTTAGGCCAGATCATCAGGAAACTTCATCCATAAAGATTTTAGAAAAACTAAAGATATTAAACCAAATAAAACTGTTAAGCGTACAAGACTTATAGCAACAGTTCTACTTGTAATAATATCAAAGTTTAAACAAAACACATCAACTATAAACAGTGGGTTTATCTCATCTTACATTGTAACAGTTTTATTTGGTATAATATTCTTTAGTTTTTCTAAAATTTTTTTTTTTGTTTAACAAGAGAATCGGCTTGAAATAAAAATATTAACTCGGCGCAAAACCAAATTGATATTTATATAATTTTTTAGTACCCTTGAAAGAAGTTCTATAGGAAGATGTTTTTCATGCCAACGCTCCTAGTTTAGGAGTAATAGGTCTTTACTTTATTAATATCTCTTTAGGTATAAGATGAATCTAGAAAAAATGATAATCATTGCAAAGTTTGTTTCACATGGCGTTTAAAGCATACCGATTAACCAATTAAGAGGAAATCTCATGTATTCATACTCCGTGGTTGACTTTTTTTACAAAATTGGCTTTATCTTCAAATTATGTCGATATAACAATAATTATTTCACCCTTGGATATTTGCTTAAAAAAGTTTTTCTGCATTGCGGTTTTTCGGC
Organism: Pollenia griseotomentosa; assembly: GCA_963931875.1. NCBI lineage: Eukaryota > Metazoa > Arthropoda > Insecta > Diptera > Polleniidae > Pollenia > Pollenia griseotomentosa. The sequence goes on along the minus strand of OZ007563.1, from coordinate 74,275,518 downwards.
GCTACGGAACACTTATTATTTATGTACATATTACAATTTTTAAATATGTAACAAGTACATAAATTATTACCAGACATATATTTTTACTAAAACTTTTAAATAAATTCAGTAATTTTCCAAAATATAATACTTTAAAGCTGTATAAATTTAAAATTGTGTATGATGAAGTTACTAAAAATATGGTATATAAACACAACGTGTTCATAGCTAAACATATTCTGCCTTATTCATAAAAAATAAAGCAAGTTTGAAATGTGTTTTAATGCAACATTTGTATAAAAATCTTTCTTAAAAAACATTTCAAATGTATTTTAATTTTTTATAAATGGTGCAGATTATGTTTTAATAAATATGTATACATATTGACAAAATTTTAAGTTTTGTAAAAAAATTTTTCAAGAAATATTTATTTTTGAAATTGGCTCTTAACGGGCTAATAAATCGGAATTTTTAATACATCATAAGGAAGATATTTCGAAGTTGTTTCTAATAATACTATTGACTGAGTTAATTTTCTAAAGCAATAATTTTTGACAAAAAAGAAATCGTTTTATTTTTCTTCTGGGATGCTTTTTCTTGCCATTTATCAGAAAACTGTCACTTTTTGGTTCAATATTTTTAACAAAATTTGTCATCGTTATTAAAAAAAACATTTTTATTATTATTTAATGTTTACTTATTTAACTTTTGAAATTTAGCTCGTATTAAAGATTCAAACTTTGCACAGCTGTTGTGCAAAGTATCAGCATCACAACTGCAACTGGTAAGAACGCATCAGCAATAAAATTTTGCATCACTGCAGTTATGCATTTACGTACGAACCCAAAGTGTTCTAAAACTTTTACGACCTATACCACGTTCGTTGTCGAAATTTTTTTTTATTTTTGTATTTTAAAAGCAGTTTAAATTTTTTTTTTAATTTAATATGCCGTTAAAAAAAACATAAAAGTGGCACCACTGATATTGTTCAATCTTAATTTTTTTTAAGATATTTAACTAACTTTTTTAATTTATTTGGGACTTTAAAAACTTTTGATATAAACCACAATCGAACTTCGCTAAAGAAAACACAACTTGTTTACTTAAAATTCACTTTGCAAGTAGTTATTTATTATTTTTTATGTATAAAAGATGCAAAATTTTTCTGTAGTCGTTTTACATTCAGCAATACAGTTATTTTTTACATATTAAGCTAGAGTTAGAGTTTACAAGTATTAAATTCATTAATTATTATTGGGAAAGTATTATAAAATTTAGTTTTAGTATTATTATTGTTATTATTATTATTATTCAAATTTAATTTTTAATATGGCTCAACAGATATGATATAAAGACACAGTAAACAAAAACAGCTGTTTTTATATTTCCAATTGTAGCTGCCGTGTTTAACATAATTCAGTAGCTGACAACACGACTAAAATTGCAGCAAGCAGCATTAGTAGTAGTGTGTTCGTGTAGCCTGCTGTGGTGAATGTGGTTTATGCATAGCCCCCGTATTCATAAACAATTTAAATTTTATAAAAGTTTATTAAGTCAAATTTTCATTCAAAATTTTGTTTGCAAACCTTTATTATATTTAAGATATTTTAATGAATACAGTCATAACTATTTGGAAGAATATAAACACATACGCACGATCCATCTCAAAAGACCTTTATTTTCTGTTCAAAAAGCTCCAAAACGGATTTACTTTCATGTAACTTCATTATCTTTCCACCCTCGTTTTAAGAAGAAGAAAAAACTACCGCAATGATCGTATGTCTATGTGACAAAATGAAAGTATGATGATGAATTCAAAATAGTTAAACTCTAAGTTGGAGTTGGGTTGCAGCATCCTTTTCACTATTTTTGTAAGCAGATATGAAAATACTGGCAAATTTATGGATTGTTAAACAGAATTGTGTTGAACAATAAAAACCAAAATGTTATTATTTTGCTCTAATTTTTTTCCCAACTACAAACTGTTACTCTAATTTTCTATGTTTTTGGTTAAAGTATTTATGATTGTTAGTGTGTGTGTGTGTGTGTGTGTGTGTGTGTGTGGGTGTATGAACGTTATTCATAAGCGTTATATTCGGATGATTGTCATGCAGAAACCAAACTAGCACTTTTGACAAATATTCAAACTTAAGGACATGTCACAAAGGATTTCCACAACAAATACATCTTTGTTTCTACAAGACTCCGGTATTTGTTAAATCCGTTTTCATACAACACAGATGCTACTTACAGTTTTGTTTTGAAAATGAAGAAGAAAAAAACTGGTGGCAACTAAAATGTTAGTCGTAGTAGCAAATGGTAACAACTACAATAATAAGTCTTAAACTGGTTAAAGAGATTTGGGGTTTTTTTTGTGGGTAAAAAAAATGCTTGTGTTAAAAAAGTGAAGAGAAAGGGTTTCAGAAAAGAAGTTTCTTTCATTCGTAGTTGATGTTTGAAAAAAATTATGATGATTATGAGAGAATTTATTATGGAAAAACAAATTTCATATGAAAACAGTAATGTTAGGGAAAATATCATAAGCATGTGGTGTTGTTTTTCTTTAAGTTTAAGTGGGGTTATTTAAATTGTTTTTTTAAAGTAGTAAATGGAGTACCATTCTTATTAAACTATAGCAAAATTTGGAATTATTTAAAAGGCATCTGATTTGAATAGTTGAAGATTCCCAGTTCAGTCATGAATGAAAAATTATCAAAAAATTTTAATTAAATTTGGATTAAAAAACCACAAACAGTTTAATTAAATAACCACAATACTAATTATTGTGCAATATAATTTCATATAAATACTACCGATCTGTGACATTAGTAATATTTAGCAATAAATACTTAAAAAAACTATAACCGCAGAGAACTGGTGATATTCTTAAAAAGGAGTACATACATAAAAAAAATAGACCTAAGAAAGTTTTAATATTTTCATATTCCATTTTCCTTATTCCATTTTCCATATTGAAATATTTCTAAACAATTCCAGAATATCTAAAATCATCCCGTTACAAGTTTCTACAGTTCATTAATCGAAAAATTACTAAACATATTTTGATACTTTTTGTGCAGCCATTTGTGTGTATATTTAAGATAAAACATTTAATTTGGTTAATAGAGTTAAAACCCGATAATTTGTACCCCGATAAATCGTAATTCCCGATAATTCGTAATAAGCTTTCGGTCCCTTGAAAAAATCTCGTTAATTCGTAAAATGTCCATACATTTTGGTACCCTCGCTAATTCGTAATTTTTTTTTCAATTAAAATCTTCTTTACCTCTTATAATTCGTAATAAGAGCAACAGAAACATGGAAAGAATGATTTTTTGTTTACCGCTATTTTTTTTTCGTGTGGGTTTTTGCTTTTGCTGGTGTGTATGTGTTTATTATCTTAAGATCAGGTTGTTACATGAAGAATTTTTATATATAATTTTTGTTTACATATTTTATTTTTAACAATTGTTTTTTTATATTTTTTTTATCGTTTTAGTAAATGAATTCGTATTTATTTTATTTTAACCCCGTTAAATCGAAAATCCCTATAATTCGTAAGAAATGGTCGGTCCCTTGCGATATCGAATTATCGTGATTCCACTGTATTTCCCATAAGTTGGGAGCTCTTTAATTGAGGTTTAAACTTTTAGTAGAAAAAAATTATTTTTTCTATTCAACTTTCAAAAATAAGTTATTTTGAATTTTTTCACTTGGACCTTTTTTTTTTTTAAGGACAAGAATCTTTATATAATTTGGCAAATGCAAAACAGTCAAGAACACTTTTCTTCTCTTTTTTTTAAAAAAGATTTGAATAATACACCATTTGAAAGGTATTTACTTACAGAAGTGCTCAATATGTTTTTTATTAAATTCTAAAAGAGCAAAAAGTGGAAAATCCGGTTACCTCATATCTTCAAATTCAATAGTTATCGTTGTTCATTAGAATAATAAGCAAACAAGTGCCTGGTACTTTTTTGAAATTCGGCTCTTTAAAAGAGTTAACGGGTATAACCTGTATTTTTGAAAATTTTTGTTACCACATCTATCTTTTAAGCCAATAAACATTAAAAAAAAAGATAATACTAAATTCTTAACTTATTAAGAAATACAAATAATTTGGTACTTTTTCTTAATTCGAACGCTTAAGGGATGAAAATCGTACCTATTTTTGGTACTTTTTTACAAAACATTTTTCTCTATTCATTGACATAAACGTTTTAAATAATGGGTTCCGTCTAAACTTTTTAATTTTCTATAATACCTATTGAAATTATAAGCATTAAATTATAAGTGCAGGATTCTCATGATGAATTAGATATTATGTAAGATGAAAAATGTTTGTACTTTTTTTGTTTTTCAACTGGTACTTTTTGAATTTTCATAAATATTGGACCTTGAGACATAAAATAAACATGCATGGTCCTGCGTAACTGTAATGTTGAGCTTTTTGGTACTTTTTCATTTCTTAACTAGTACTCTTTGAGCTTCAATTAACACTGAACCTAGAACCATAAAATTAAACATGCAGATTCCCGAGTTATTGAGAAACTATATCTAGAGAAGACCTTTTGGTACTTTTTGTTTTTTTAATTGGCACTTACGGTTAATACCTTAACCACAATAGTGGAGAGGGTATTATGCATTTGTGCTGATGTGTGTAACACCTTAAAATATTGGGCCTATTGGTCCCACCTTAAAGTATACCGATCGACTCACAATCACTTTCTTAATTGATCTAACGATGTCCATCCGGCTGGCTGGCTGTCCATGTAACCTTGTGCGCAAAGTACAGGTCCCAATTTTGGAGATCATTTGATACAATTTAGCTTTTAGGTTCTTATTGGCACAAGGACCAAATCTATTGAAAATGGGCCGAACCGTAGGACCAGGAGGGGAGATAGGGGCAATTTCTCCCTCTCAGAAACTATCAAACCCATACACTCTCGAAAATATGTTTTTAAATACTGTGGTGTAAGGTATCAAATGTCGGGCTTGACCGACTATACTTTCTTACTTGTTTAATATTATTAAAATTACAAAACTTAATTTAACATTAAAGGACTTGAGTGGAAGAAAACATATTGACCACATATACACTTATATTTATATTTTCTTAATATTTTCATAAATAATTATGGTCGAATTTCGACAACTGGGAAACCACTAGCTTGATTAATTTTTGGGGGATCTATTTTACTAAAAGTTTTTGATTTGGAACCTATTGAGTAATATCCATCAAAAATTGTTTGAATGCGACGATAACGACAAACAAATTATCATTAAAAATTTTTACATGTGAATGTTGTTTTTTAAGCACAAAAGAACTTCAATTGTAAAAAATAACACTAGAAATTGAATTTTAACTAAACAAATTTGTTTATTCGAAAGACTTAACTGTATGTGGCATTAACATTTTAAAATGATTATGGGCTAATGAACACCGTGCCTGTTCTTGGTGTAGTGCATTCTGGCCGTCAAACGTTGCTGGCCGTATTTCACGAGCAACACAAATAATGTTGGCCCTTAATACGTCACTGGTTACTTTATCAGCGTAAACTACACGCAGAGAAAAAACATGTTTAAATATGGTCACCTCCAATAAAACTATTTTTCAACAAAATTTTAAACATTTTATGTTTAATTTAACCAAATTATTGTCACTGACAACTATATAATTATGTAATTAGTCCTCCATCAGGAAGCCATAACCATATTCTGGTTGCCTCCGAACATTTAAAGTTCAAAAATAACCAAAATATGTTTAACACTTATAAAAGCATAGTTGATTTTCCACCCATAGTATGGTTGCTATTGGAAAAGAGGAAAACACTATTGTTAATTTTAAAACAAATTATTGTTATACTTAACCGTAACATGTTTAGAGGCAACCATTATATGGTTGTGGCTTTTTGATGGAAGACTAATTAAACAATAATATGGTTGTCGGTGAAAATAATATGGTTATATTAAACATAATATGATTAAAATTTTCTTTAAAAATAGTTTTGTTGGAGGTGACGATATTTAAACATGTTTTTTCTCTGCGTGTATTAACGTCCATTAGCCTTACAGAAAATAATCGAGTTGTGTCAAGTCCAATGACACTGGAGGCCAATTTACTGGTGTATTTATTAAAATCGGCTTCTCGCCAAGTTTTAATTTCAATATGTAGATGGTTACGTTCGCCGTATGGTCCATAGCGCCATATTGTTAAAACCCCATCACGTCCCAAAAAATGTCATCCTTTATTTCAAACAAATAATCAGTAATGATCTCTAGAACGGATTCCTAGGGACTGTAGTGCCTCATCGCTGAACACAATTTGCTGTCGTCTTTAAATTGCGCGAATCGATGACAAGTTTTTAAAATAAATTTGGATAATTTTGTGGAACAATGTTCCAACGTTAATTTATTCATGTTGATTTGCCAGAGTACACTGCTCATAAATGCCATAAAGTGAGGGCAGTATGACAGTTCGCTTGACAACTGGCTTAGTTTTTTCCTTTAATATTCGTAGGTATAAAAATTATTTAAATAAATTTCAAAATCTCCAAAAAATAATTTCTATTTAAAATAGGATTCAAAATCCTTTTCAATTGCTATTCTTCCGAACTCCACTTTTTTTTATACATGAATCGTATTCATCTTCCCTACACTTGTTGTATAATCTACAATAATGCTCTAATTTTAATGGCCATAATGATATAAAACGACAACCGCATCCCAGTTTTTAGAGTTTGATTTGGTTTTATGTTGGGTTATTTTATTTGGTTTGTTTTTTCTCTACCAGCGCCATGACAATGATATGGTTGCATTAAAATCTCGTAGTTTTTGTATTATTTTGTATTTTATATTTTTAAGTAGCTACAATAAATTTAAAAGCATCGTTTTCTGCTTTGTTGAAGATGTTTCCTTTTTTTATGTTACTGATATAAAAAATATATAATCTAGGAAAATAAAAAAACACGAATATTTTTGTTATGAAAATGCCTTTGTTGTTGTTTTATTTTAACGGTTATATGTATGTCACCGCAATATGATACATACCATATTTATTTTGGAAATTTTCACCCGGCCAATTCGCAGTTAATCCCACTCCCCTATTTAAGGCAAAAGAAAAACTTTGCTTCTTACGGTTTTCCTGCTCTAGTTTCAGTCTGACACATCACAACTATCGTTTATTATCCTTGAACAATAAATGGATGTTAATATGTCATGTTATGAGTTGTTACCACTTTTACTGCTGCTGCCAAGAGCAACTTCACTAAGACGCTAAAGAAATGCTTTTATAGGGTGGCGCAAAAGTAACGTTTATTTTGAACAGTTACTTTAAAAAACTTGGGAAACTTTTTTGTGAAATACTCAGCACAGGACGCATAAAGTTGTTTATTTTTATTTTGAAAGGCGGCATTCGATTACTCAACCATAACGATCATATCGAAATTTATTTTATGTTTGGCATCTGGTGCTTTGGCCATTTACTGAAAGTTTCAGCATTTTTGCAACAAGATGCTGCCTGCGATCTTTCGAGTGCTGGCAGTAATAAATTATATAAGCTTTGCCCAGCAAGAATTGAGGAAAATCTTAAAACTTCGACCAGGAAATGCTTGGAGTAGATAGAGGATGTCTAGGCGGTCTTTCCAGAAGTTCATGAGATAATGACGGATGAGACCTATTTTTGTCGCAATTGTAGAATATAATAGTAAAAGATAGGATTTATTTATTAAATAAATCACCAATAAATTTTCGTCACCCTGTATATTAACTCCTTAACGCACATACATACGCTCTTACCCATATTACAACCGCAACATCTATTTTCATTCAATGTATCAGTAGAATTGTTTTGCATATGAGTTGGAAGTTTTTTGTTAAAAATTTTGTTTATTTTTTAAATTATTCCTCTTTTTTATGAGCAAACAAAAAGTGAAGAGAGAGTTTTGGCATTTTATTTTATTCTTATTTCATATCATTTCTTATTGGCAAAGTTTATTATTCGGATTATTACCTCCATCTATTTAGAAAGTATGTACATCTAGTTGTAAAATTAAATGTTACGATGTTAGAAAACTTTTCCATGAATAGAACAGATATGGGAGAGCAAGAGAAAGTATTTTATATGTTGTGGTATTTATTTTCATTTTTATTTCATGTGTTGTGGTGTGAATTTTATGGTATTTGTGTGATTAGTTTTAATAAACCGGAAAAGGAATCCATAAATCTAAATCATAAATATTTTAAATATAAAATTCAAAACTTAATTTAATAGTCGTAGCAAAGTAAGTTAGAGTATTTTTATTTGTTGAAAATATAAAATTAGGTCATAATCTGTATCTTTTAGTGAAAGTAAAATCATACCTGTTAAATTTCGATTACGATTAGTAATCAATTAGATTACTTTTTAAAAAGAATCGTAATGATTATTCAACTCTATAAGAAAAAATTTCTGATTACTAATTGATTACGATTACAAGTAATCAAAATATAATCAGAAGTACCGGCGATTACTAAAAAATAATCAAAAAGAATCAAAAGTAATCAAAAAGTAATCCGATTATTTTCAACGATTATTTTTGATTACTTTCAAAAATTGCGTATTCATTCGTACAATTATTTTTATTGGAAACAGTTAAATGTTATCATAATTCAAAAATGTACTGGCAAAAACTTTTATCTATTTAAAATTGGACCAGTATTTGACTGTAAATATATATTACCAAACAAAAACTGTAATCATATTGATCGATATTATATTTAATAACTTGATAATAAATGTAATAATATAACATATTTAAAATATTTGTATATATTTACATATATCCATATTAATTAGGTTCCCGGCTAAGAATGGATTAAAGGGCAAAGAATTAATACTAAGATTTTGTGTGTCGTTGGATATTGTTTATCGAATTTATTGTTTTTATCTGTTTGCATTTTTCTTAATTTCTTTTTTTTTTGCATTTGAAAACAATTGCTTGAGGTATTTATTGTTGGTTTTATAACCAAAAGTAATCGTATTTGTAATCATTACTTTACCCTTATGAAAAAAGTAGTCTAATAAGTAATTATTACGATTACTAATCATTACTTAACAGCTATGAGTAAAATAGCATAATTACTTAAATAAATTATTAAACAAATGTCTTGTTTAAAGAACCCTTAACCATTTTAAGTTTTTTGATAAAACTGAAATTTAAAATTTATATTTCAGATAAATTTTTTTGTTAAAAAAACCAATATACATTTTTAATTTAGAATTTAAAAATAAAAATAAATTGGCTGAGATTCAAAGAGGTTCAAGTGCAATAAAGGAAAATTCTAAGTAACTGAGTTTTAAAGTTTTTTAGCACATACAGTAGAGCCCCGATAATTCGTAATCGCAAGGGATGTACATATTTATTTTTTGGAAAGAACAAAAAAATACAACACAAAAGCTATTTTTCATTAGAATTATGACCTATTGAACTTCAAATAACAAACTCACCACAAAAAAAAATTCAAATAGAAACAGAAATATATACAAAAAGTTATGTATGAATAATTGTGATTCTACTGTAATTTGATACTGAATAACAACTGTAGCTTGACGCAGGTTGGTTTGATATATGAATTTTAAAATAGCGATAAATATTAGTTTAAATATGGATTTTGCATTGTAACCTTTCAGTCCTTAGCCCTTTAAGCATTTTCTGAGATTTATTTTATGTTACAAATTTAAATTATTTTATTATAAACAAAAAATGGGTTATGATTTAAATCAAATATATCAAAAAAAAAAGAGGTTATTTTATTTTGTAAGCAAAACTAATGATTTCATTTTTAACAAAAGATTAAAGCTGAAAAAACATGGAACTACCCAGTAAAAACTTCGCTTACTTTTTCAAAATGAAGAGCTTCTCTCTCTCATTATTTAGTAGCTCTCTTCTATAACTGCTTCTATAACAACTTCTAAAATTACTAATTTCTGGATGTATGTAGGTAAAAAAAATAATGACTTACTTTTTAATGCGTTAATTTTTGGACATCCCTTGTAAAATGCATTGGTTTTATTGGTTGTAAGTAGTGCTTTTAAGTTTTTCTGATTACTTAACACATTATTTTGTAGGCGAAGGTTTTACTGGGTAACGACGACATTTTCAAACGAATCAAAAAAGAACATGCTGCTATTATATTGGAAAAGGGAGAAAAAAAAGGCGAATTTTAAATTCGAACGTTAAGTCCGTTATTTGTTATAGATGTAAAATATTCACTGCAACTAAACAGAACCGATGAAGCCAAGAATCAAGAAACCGAATATGGAAAAAATAATATTTGGAAATGATTTCGTACATGTGAAGACCACGTCTGCTCTTGCCGATTAGCATTCTAGACGTCCAATTTTGAGCCAACTTTCTTGAGCATTTCTGGGCGTATCTCACGAATAACACGAACTGAGTAATAAGCATAAAACAATGAACTCTCTAAAAAAAAAAATCGAGATGTAGGAATTCACACGACCTTGTAGGCTTATTGACAGGTGCATTTCTCGAAATCCACTTATGGCCAAATTATGAATTCAATAAGTCTTTGGTTTCCGAATGGCACACAGCCCTATTCTGTTAAAACTTAATCTCCTTTATCATAGTGCGTTAATTATCTCCAACGATCGCAATGTTTTCGAAGAAATAAGGACCGATGATTCCTCCAGCAT